>CM057381.1:129383333-130593750 GCA_030015415.1 Cynopterus sphinx
GGATGCCTGTCACTGTTTGGCTAAGCGCCATTCTGCTGCTTCCTTCCTCCCTGCCTGCCCATGTAGTTTCTTTACAAAGAGAAACACAATAGCAGACTCCCAGATGCTGATGAGAGCCTTGCTAGGAGAAAGCATCCCCTTTGGAGACCAGGCAGCCCAATCTGTTGACGGTTGTTTCCTCGGGCTCCTAATGAGTAGAGGCTTCCTTTCTTAGCGATCATACAGTTGGGAGGCAGTAGCATTCAGTGATTAAGAGCGCAGGAAGGAATAGGCTTAAAACTGACCAATAAAATGGTGCTTACTAGCCTTAACCTTGGATAAAGACAAGGTTAACCTCTGTGATCTGTTTCCTGATTGGTTGGAAGTAAGTGGACATAGCTTCTACCTCATAGGCCCGTTTGGAGAGCCCAACAGGATAATAGACGTAAATATGTGGTCTAGTGTTTGCCCATGGTAAGCTTTGAGAGAGTCGTTATCAAAGATTGGAAATAAAATAAGGTGAGGCCAAGGTCCTGATCTCCTCAGCCCAGGGATTCTCTGGTGCTCTGCTTCATGCACAGTGGCCGCTGTTTTCTGGGGAGACCAGCATGGCCTGGATAGGGATTGTCGTCTTGACCAAGGTTCTAGCTCATGGCTTTACCTCTTCTCCATCGTGGGGAGAATGTCCCCCTGATCAGAGAGTCTCTTTCTAATAAGGTAAGATTATGCATTCATCCAACAAACATTTGTGTCCTTTGCTTTCTCTTCAGCCTTAGTTAACTTGAGCCCCGAAGACCCACGATGGATTGGAGCCTGGTGGCTGGGCCTGATCATTTCCTCCGTTTTCTTGGTTCTCACCTCTTTCCCCTTTTTCTTCTTTCCTCGCACAATGCACAGAGAAGTGGAGGTAAGACTCTGAGAGCCTGTGACTCTACCTATAGAGGTTTAAGAAAGGGAGGTAAACATAGAAAATAAACAGAGCTGAGAAGTTGCAGCAAATTAAGCAAATTCTGGGTGCAGTTCAAATGAGTCTCATGATGTAGGACTTCTCAGAGGCTTTGAGAGGTGAGAGTGCTGGTGAATTTCCAAAAGACCATGTCTCATCAGTGTTCCCTTTTCATGTTAGCATCCTGGGAAAGTAGTTCCATAAACATTGAGTTCATTTAAGTTGGGATAAAAAGTGAAGATCCAATAAAAGCCAAAAATGTGACCTGGCACAGCTGACTTCTGCATTTCCTGGGGCCTCCTGTACCTGAGCCCAAAGGACTGAGTGAGGGGGTCCTAGTGCTGAAGAGTTTTGAGCAGACTGACCTTCCACACATCTCCCAGTCATATCTGTTGGGGAAAGAAATCAGGGGAGGATGAGAATGGAAAACAGGGAAGAGAAGTCTGCGTGAGGGCTTTGATGTTAGGCTAACAGGTCTAACATTTGTCTGATCCCATGAAGTTCTGGGGTGCTGCGGTGACAGGGTGACCCCTCACTCAGGTGGTAGCATGGCAGCTAGGCTGAGGCTGGGGAGTCAGGAAGGGGAGAAGGCTGGAAATCAGAAGAGGCCAGAGAAAGATGGAGAATGTAACTGAAGGCCAGGGCAGTGGCTGTGACAGCTAAGGCAAGGGCTGGGACACACGTTCTTAGAGGGGATGCTGAGAAGGACTGAGCAATGAGCTGGATTCGAGGAGAAGAAGGGCCACACAGTTAGCGCCGAGGTTTTGAGTCAGAGACAGAGCTAGATGTTTGGCAACGAGGTATGTGAGATCTAGGCCCAGCGATGGGAGGAGGGGCAGATTAGGAGAGTCTGGGCTTGTCTTGAGGAAAAATTACAGAGGTTGGCAGTACATCATAGAGGTCTGGGGGTCAAGCGAACCTGAGTTTGAATACAGTTCTGCTACTTGTAAACTAGATGAGTGATCTTAGGCAAGTTCCTTTGTCCCTAAGTTTCCTCTCCTTTAAAATACTGGAGATAGAGTATGTATCTTAGAAAGAGGTTGTAAGGAATGGGACAACGCACGTGGAATGCTAGGCATGATCCCAAACATGGAGGAAGTGCTCAATGAATGAGAGCTTCTGGGCCTGGCTGTGGGTTCCCCTGGAGGATCCTGACAGTGTCGGAGCTCAGGGGCCTTGCATCTGTGTGGTGGCTCAGAGATGCAGCTGACAAGTTCAAAAGAGGTTGAAAGTTCACTGAGGTGGTATTCATGGAAAGTGCAGCAAAGGGCCAGACAGAGCTTTGAGTGGGACTCAACTTTGGGCCCAGAAGGAAGCAGAGACTCACAGAGAAAGCTGGGAAGAGAGGTCATTCTAGTCTAGAGTGTCCCAGAAGCCAAAGGCCCCTGAAATCCGAGGATGAGGAAGAAGTGTAGCCATCACAGACAGGCACAAGGTGAAATCCCATCAGACGCCTTTTGGCATCAGCCATGGGAAAGTTAGACCTGAAATAATATGCCCAGAAGTCACTTGGGAGGCATCAGCATGTGTGAGTTCTAGTCAGCAGCCAAAACTCCAGGCCCACTGACATGCAGGTAGTGTTTACTTCAAGAGAGCAGTCTCTGGACACCTCGCTACTCACCCCTGGGGCAGCTCACTGCTGCCCAGCCCTGAGTCACTGAGACCAGAAGAGTCAAGGGCGGCCTCACGGAGCCTAGGCTGGTAACACTCACCTCTTTTGCTTCCTCCAGAGGTCTGCCATCACTGACGAGGGAAGGAAGATGAAGGAGGTCAAGCCACGAGGCTCCCTGGTGGATTTCATTAAACGTAATTGACAAGCCCGACAAAGCCCTGAGTGGGGCTGGCTTTGGGAAGGGAGAGAGCCCGGGGGTACCCAAACCCATCACTGCGTGTGGTAAGGGACAGTAAGAGCAGGTGGTCTCTAACTGGCCCATCTCTCAGAGAGAGTTCTTCCAGGGGTCCTGGTGACGGCTTCCTTGTGGGTTCCAAGTGACTCAGATTCAAGCAGAGTCAGCCCCACCCTGAAAATTTGGCCCCTGTTTTTCTCTCTCCTGCCTTCGTGTGGAGGTTGCTAGCATGTGAGGATGACGTTCCCACTGTTAGTCTTATTTCTAGCCACCCTCCAGCTGAATTTTCCAGGCACATTCTCTTTTTCTTTAGCCCATGTTGGGTGGGGGACCGGGTGGCTGTGTGCCCCTGGACTGCCCACCGAACACCTTGGTGCCTCAGATTCTGCCCTGAGGAAGGAGGAGGAAGGCCAGTAGCCAGTCTCATGGTACCCGGTGATGGCTGCCACCTCGAAGACCTGGACCTGATGGCTGTCTGTTCACAGGGTTTCCCCGCATCTTCCTGAAGCTCCTGGTAAACCCGCTCTTCATGCTGGTGGTCCTGGCCCAGTGTACCTTCTCCTCGGTCATCGCTGGCCTCTCCACATTCCTCAACAAGTTCCTGGAGAGGCAGTATGGTGCCTCTGCAGCCTATGCCAACTTCCTCATTGGTGAGGCCCGGGGGCGCTGCAGAAACTGGGGGCTCTGCCTGAGGGAGCGACTGGGAGCCTTCTGCTGCCCATCCAGGGGCGAGCGAGGCCAGACGGAGCACAGATGGGAGACAGAGGAGGATTTGCCCAGGGGAAAGAATTTTAGGGACATTTTTCCTAGTTGGAAATCTAGAATGTTCTTGGCAGATTTCTGGGGCTTCTATTATTCCAGGCAGGAGTGGGCAGAAGCTAGGAGCTGCTTTCTGCCCCATCAGAGGAGCTGGAAGCTTGACAACCTCCCCAAAACCCTAATGTCATCAGGGGCAACAGAGGAAAGAGAGAGGATTGACTTTGGAATTAAGTAAAATGCTTCCTGGTTCTGTTCCTTCTTCTCAAGGACTTGACTACATTGCTTGGGCAAGGAGTCTGTGGCCCAGTGATTCTTTACCCTGGCTGTACTTTTAGACTCTTCTGGAGAGCTTTAAAAAATACAGATGCCCAGGCCCCACCTTCCGCGAATGAAAGCAGAGTGTCTGGGTGGGACCGATCATTGGGTTTTTTGCCACTGAGGTTGAGAAGCACCGCCAATGAGGTCTTATCTAGTCCCCAGGTGAATTACTGGGCCCAATCTACAGATGCGCTTGACCACATGGATATGGCAAGATGGTCAGGGCATGACCCCCAACCTCTAGTGTGGCCCTTGGTTGTGACCTTACCCCTCGAGCCTTTGGCCTCTGACTAGCACATCAGGTGGAGGGGGCACCACCAGTGCCTTGCTAACTTACATGATCACAGTGAGGATGCAATAAGGGGTCAGGTAATGACAGGCACTTAATCGATGCACATTCAAGTCACATCCCTCTGGCTGCAAAAGCCTTACTTTTTTCTTTGTTTTCTGCACAGACAGGGAAATCATCTGTGTCAAGATAGCTCTGTAGATGTGCTTGGAGAATAGTAAATACTCAATTAATATCAGGAATTACTATTGCAGTGGAGTATACTAAATGCCCTTTCCCCGTGGTCCAGCTCGGCGTCGGTACCCACACACTCCCCAGGCCTGCACACGAAGACCAGCTCCTTTCTCTCCACAGGTGCTGTGAACCTCCCTGCTGCGGCCTTGGGGATGCTATTTGGAGGGATCCTCATGAAGCGCTTTGTTTTCTCTCTGCAAACCATTCCCCGTGTGGCTGCCACCATTATCACCATCTCCATGATCCTCTGTGCACCCCTCTTCTTCATGGGATGCTCCACCCCAGCTGTGGCGGAGGTTTACCCCCCCAGGTAATGGAGATGAGGTGTGAGAAGATGCCCTTTGCTAAGGACAGAGCCTGGATCTGGCTGACGTATGTCTTCCCTTCTGTTTCTTCAACTCCCTTCCATTTCACTTTTTGGTCTAATACCTTATGTGCCAACTTAGAAAATCAGATCTTGAATAACATGCTTAATCATAGAAAGAAATCAGAGGTTCTTAGTGGGCCAACCAGTAATCAGGATTAAGGCTCTGTTTTTTTAAGAAGCCCCCAAAACTAATTAGTTTGGTTTCATGATGAATCTGTCAGGCTCTGAGCCTCAGGAACCAGGAAATAAGCTATGTTTAGCATCGGCTCCATGCCAGCTAGAATTCCTGAGTCTCATTGAGCTGCTGAAGAAAGATGAGAGAAGGAGTCTTAAAAAGATCTGGGGGGAAAAGAACAATGGAAGTGATGGCAGACTTGAAAAATTAGGGCAGGTGAGGAAGAGGACAGGTAAAGTATACCTGTCGGTTTTGCACAAAGCAGCATGGTTCTAAGTCTTATGCCTGGCTTCATATTCAGGAGGAGCTTTAGAGGCCTGTGAGGGGAGGGTGCTGAGCAGGGAGCATTTAGTTTTTTTCTGGATGCCACCTTTCTTTTAGATTTTGCCTAATGAGGTTATAACATGAAGAGATACCATGCCTTTCAGCCTTGGTATTTTCTCTGTCTTTCTCTTTGAAATAACCTCTTGAGTGAAGGAGAGAAGGGATATACAGGAAGGGAAGGTTGGTCAGGATGGCAACCCACTACTCCCCAAGTTTGTATTGGTTTTCCGCAGGCTGATATGGAGTGAGAAGCTGAGAAGGGTTGGGGCCTTTTGGTGGCTGTTAATAGTTTAGCACTGGGCTTTGTCATGAGACTAGGTTCTAGTTCTGGCCTTGCCTTTACTAGTTGGGAAAGTTACTTAACTTATCTAATCTTCAGTGTCCTCATCCATAAAAAGGGCATAATAATTATAGGATTATTGTGATGAATGTTCATGAAAAACCCTTGGGCACACTGCCTGGCCCATAAAAAATGCCCGTTAATGGTAACTATCATTAGTATAATTATTCTAGTGATGCTGTACACTGTGGTTTGTCAGTCCTATCCCAACCCTCCCCGAAGAGGATTATGAATATCAGATGGGGGGGGGCAGTGGGAACAGTGCGTTCATCTGGAGAAATCCCCTTGGTTGAAGCTCAGAAGGTTGAAGGGACCTGGGCAATGTCTACACAGACCCAGAGACAGGAGCCATCTAGACTCTGGATTGTCTCAAGGGGCCCCAGTCTGTCTCTCAGCCTGAACCCAGGTAGAAGAGAATGGAAGGGAAATACTGCCTTTGATTTTCATGTAGCATCTGCCTTCTCTCTTATCAGACTCTTGGTTGTTATTCATCTTGACCACTTCCACAGTGAGGGCTTTGCCAGCCAAGCTTCTGTGACTAGCAGTTGGTGGGTCTGGGCTCCTGGTGGCAGAAGAAACAGAGAGGTGGCATGAGCACGGACCAGCGGCCAATTCACTATTGGCCCCAACAAGCATAATTCAGATCCCAGGTGGCACTGACCCAAGACAAACAGAGACACGCAGGCACACTAGCCAGGCGGGAGCTCACTCTTGGCTGGAGTGGAGAGGTTTTTCTTTGGTCTTACTTTGTTTGAGTCCTCGTTTCCTGTTTTGCTGGCAGCACATCAAGTTCTATACATCCTCAGCCTCCTGCCTGCCGCCGGGACTGCTCGTGCCCGGATTCCATCTTCCACCCGGTCTGTGGAGACGATGGGGTAGAGTACCTCTCCCCGTGCCATGCTGGCTGCAGCCATCTCAACATCAGCTCTGCAGCCTCCAAGCAACGGGTAAGGGCAGGAGGAGCCCCAAGGGGTCCCCATGCTCAGCATATACCCTCACAGACTGCTCCTAGGCTCCAAGTGGACAGGGAACCACCCTCATTCCCCTCATTATGGCCTCTGGGCCATACCTGTCCTCTCTCCACCTCCTTTTCCCTAAAGCCATGACCAGATGCCTACAGCTTAAAGTCAATTAAAGATTGACCAAAGTTCAAAATGCACATTCCTGAGGTTTGTAGCAGAACCAACCATAACACTCACTTGGCTGCAGCCTTCTAAGTTTATTCTGATAGATCCTAATGGGCATCCCTGGGTCATGCATTCTGGCCGTGCTGAAAAGCCACATGGACTAGCCCAGAAAAATCAAGGGCGGAGGGTCCTCTGGGATGTGGACCTGAAAGGTTAGAGCTGGAAGCGGTGATCAGAACATTAGGTTCACCCCCTCGGCTCCCAGGTGTGGCCACACAACTGTCCTGTAGTCATGCAGTTATTTAGGGGCAGATCTGAGTCTAGAACCTAGGACCCTGCTTCATTCTGTGGGCACATCTCTTCAAGGTCACATATCTCCTGGCCACCAGCCTTCCACTCCTGCACCCGACGTTTACTAGCTCACTTGGTGCAGTCCTTTTAGCCTTCTGAGTGTGATGGCTCCTGAACATCTAGGATCAGTCAGCAGCAAACCCACCTGAGTCCCTTGTTCAGTTTTTCAATAGATATTTAGTGGACAGCTGGCACAGCCGTAGGTGCTAAGGATTCAGTGGTAAACTCATCAGACACGGTCCCTGCTCTCATAGAGGTGACAGTCTATCAGATAAAGGCACAAGATAGCTTTAGAAAGTAACCCATGCCATCAATAGAGTTCATGGACAGAGAGAGTCTGGGGGCCTTCCTAAGAAGGTGACATTAGAACTGAACAACCAGAAGAAAACCCTACGAAGACCTGGGAGTGAAGCATTTCAAGTAGCCACAAGGCCCCAATGTTGAATCAGCTAAGTGGAGGAGAAAAGGGAGAAGGCCAGGGCTGGCACTGAGGAGTGTCACACGCAGCCAGGCCAGGGAGTGGGCAGGGCCAGGGCCAGGCAGGCCAGGTTTAGAAGCTGAGTGACCTTTATCCTAAGATCAGTGGGAAGTCTGTGTGGGTCCCCTAAGGAAAGGATTGCACCTAAGTCTCTTAAGCCTGTGTTGAGGGCATGGGCAATGCTAGGCCCACTTACCATCCTCCTCTCAGAGGACAGAGCAAGGCTGCTTCCACAACCACCTCTGGGGCTCAGGTAGAAAGAAGACAAGGGGCTTAGACAAGATGCTTTCTTAATTGCCTTCCAGTTGGAGGAGTCTGTGGTGCCTTCTATGATTTTCTTATCATTATTTACTCACCTCTGACTCATCTACTTTCACAAATAATCTTGACAAGTTTTCAACGATAGCTTGAATCATCCATTAGTATAATATCAAGAAAAAAAATAGTAAATTGTAAGGAAAAAATCTAAGTTTAAAAAATCCAGACAGAGGAAAGTAGCAGCCATATTGTATATAACTTATTTCCGAGCTTTCTAGCAGCCAAAAGAAAGAAGGTGCATCATTCCTGCTGTCTGGTAGAAGGAAGCGTACTAGCTCATTAGACCCAAGCCTGGCCTTATATCTGCTTTCACACTTAAATGGTCCTAGGCTGGTCCATCAGATACTGCAATAGGGAAGGTGAAGACCACCTGACAGAGGCAGTGACAGTGGTCACCAAGGCAAGTTGTGCAACAGTATTGAGACAGGGACCTTCTTCTCTAGAGGACTTTACAGACGTGAGGAATTCCTCTCATACAGGAAACTCTGGAAGATAAAGAGCTCAGTAGATAGATTCAGTTGTGTTTTTGCTGTTGTCTCCTCCTATGTATACCTTCCGTACTCTCTCTGCAATATACACACAGACAGCAAAATCAGCAAGCCACAAAACCACAGTTGCTGGGTGGTCTGGCCCAGAGGACAACTTTTCCAGCCCCTGGTCCCAAGCTGGGTGGGCCTTGCCTGGCAGTGGAATCCTGCATATCCTGATGTGCAGCCCATGCTGGATGAATGGTCTTGGTGAATAGTTTCTTTCACCCAAACACTAATCAGAGGTGTGATCTGTGGGGCATCTTGAAACTCTCACCTGACCTCCAAATTCAGCCTTACCCAACTCCCCAGGGGACAGAGGGCTTAAAACTGGAGAGACTGTCAAACCAAAGGGCTGGTTCGATGTGTGTGCAGGCTTAAGTAATAACAACAACTTCCTTCCCCCTTTCTCCTTCTCCTTTTCAAGATCTATTTGAACTGCAGCTGTGTGACTGGAGGATCTGCTTCTGCAAAGACAGGATCGTGCCCCATCCCCTGTGCCCACTTTCTGCTCCCGGTCATCTTCCTCATCTCCTTCGCGGCCCTCATCGCCTGCATCTCCCACAACCCCCTCTACATGATGGTTCTGCGGTGAGTGCGTCTCTCCTTCCCCATATTTCCATTTGCTCTGTGCCCAGCTGCCCACTCGTTGTCTCTCCTCCTTTCCTGGCCCTAGCGTCCTTTGAACATGAGTGTGCAATGTTCTTTGGGTGATATGGGGAGATGACACTAATCATCAGAGCCAAATGCCCCAACCATGCCAGGCTCTGTGGGGCGCTCTTCACTGCATCCCCCTGTTCTGCAGCCCTGTCAGCACCTCCATTGTGTGCATGGGAGACCACTAGTCTAGGAGGGCAGGGCCATATGATGAAGCCAGACTGCTTGCCTCCACACTGTGGAAATGCCTGGAGATTCACTTATTTTAAAATCCTTAAAGAACTGAGAGGAGGGAAGAGAATTCAGTTGGATGCATAAAATTGAGGATAGAAAATAAGGAAAGTTCCAGAAAGAGAATTAAGGTTGTGCGAAAGGATGAAAATGTGAAAAATCCAGTGTGCTAGGAGCCAGGAATAAGTTCTCAGGTTAGAAGAGAAAGGCTGGCGGAGGTTGAGGGGAGAGCAGAGGTGTCCCATTACAGTGGCACCAAAGTGCCTCCCCAGGTTTTGACAGGGAATGACTCTCTCTTCACCTCATTGTCTGCAAAGGAGAAAACAACATTTCAATCAAGTTCACTTAACCCACCCCTTGCCCGCCTCCCTCCTGCCTCACCTGGCTCACAAGCAGAAAAGGAAAAACACAGGATTTGCATGCCCTATGCCAGGGTTCAAGGCCCAGCTCTGCCATACACTGGTTGAATGACCTTGGGTGTTGGCCAACCTCAGTGAGTCTCAGTTTTCTCATTTATGAAATAAGGTTAATGATATTGATCTCAAAAGATTGGTGTCGGGATTATACAGTAACTTGCTTTGTAAATACGAGGTGCTTTACATATTGGTTAATTATTGCTATTAACCAAATTCATAATCATCATAATAATTAATAATAATAATTTAAAAACAGCTAGCTAGGTGCCAGTGACATATTTTCCCCAGATGCCTAGGAGATGAGGAAAAAAAAATGGAAGCAGCCTCTTGTTAGGGTCTGGGATTTTACCCTCTTTACAAGCGAGCTTGCAAACTACCAAGCTCCTGTTTCAAGAATGCTGGTAAGGATGGAGACTCTTGGGTCAAAGGACTTTGTGACTCATAGCACACAAGCAGCATGAACCTTATGTTGTATCATATATCCTTGCCCGCCCCCGCCCCAGGTCCTAGAGGGTGACATAAAGGTACCCAGGTGCATGTTTCACACGCAGTAGGTTTATGTCACAGCTGAGGAGCACTGAGCTTGAGAGAGCCGCCACTTCTATAGAGGAAGCCTGCTCTTGGTCTAGGGGAAGATTTTATCTCATGCTTCAAGGTTGCTTGTTGCAACCACAACCCTGAGAAATGGCCCAGGAAAAGAGCAGTCAGGACCTTATATTCTTAGCATATTCCACAAGAACAGGCAGGCGTGCTTCAGCGACCACTGCACAGTGCTTCTCCCGACACTATCGCCACCCTCTTTTCTACCACTCCCCACCCTGTGCATTCCAAGGACCAATGCTTTCACCTTGAATGGGGTTCCCTTCTTGCACCCCAAGTCAGATAAACCATGGTGGATACTTTAACCCTGAGAAAGATCTGGGGGTGGCCATGATAAGGAAATTTCATGGGAGGAGAGAGCAGTCTCTGTCGGATCACATCCCAGCAGATTTCTGTCAAGCCCCAGGGATGGAGACATAGTGGAGAAAGAGCGTCATTTTAATTACAGAATGGGATTTTCTAGAAACTCTCTCCCTTCTGAGTCTGATCAGGGGCTAGAGTGAAATTGGAGAAGAGGCCCCAGGATCTCAACATGGATTATAGCTAAATCCCACCCACTGGGAAAAATGAAAGAATGGATGGTAATGTGAAGAAGATGAGGCTTAAAGATGGCTTTGTAGGCTACCCGGGTATTATTGTATCAGTCTGGGCCCCCAGCTCGGCAGGGAAATACAGGCTGGAAGTGAAGTTTCATTGAAAATGTGGAAGGAGAGAGGGTGACCAGAAAGCCAGCATCAGTTCAGGGTCGAATGGGGCAGAGGCTAGAAACAGCTCAAGATCTCCATCATAAGCCAAATTGGGGTACCCAAGTGTCATTTAGTTGAGAATCTAGGGGAGTCTGCACCGGTGTAAGGACCAAGACAAGGAGCATTTATTATGGCTGAAGCCATTGGAAGGATCTGTAGGCACAAAGGAAGCAGCCATTAGATTGAGAGTTGAGGCACTTTCCATTGGGGGACCCCAGTGGACGCCTCTTTCCCTTGCTACACCCCAGTGAACATTGCTCTCACCGGGCCACCCCTCAGAGATGCTGGAAAAAGGTCCCTTTCCAGTTTACTTCCAGTTCCCTTCTTTGCTGTCCCCTCAGCCCCAAATGCTTTTTCCCTACAATCAATCACCCTCCCAGGAGTGTGTGTGCTCAGAGAGCAGAGAAGCCTGGTGCCTCTAACTAACCAGCTCCTGGCTCCCCACCTTGTATTTGGGGGAATGCTCCCTTTCTGCTTGCTCCATGCCCTGCTGGGATGGCAGGGCCTGGTGATACTACCTCCTGTCTCTCCGAATCTTCTTCATCGGCCAAACACTGTTCCCCACTTGCGGGAAGAAGAGTAGGGGCAGGGTTGGCTGCATAATTTGCAAGATCCAGTATAAAATGAAAATGCAGGGCTCCCAGTTCCAAAACTATTAAGATTTTCAAGACAGCCATGGCAGAGCATCAAACCAAACTTGGGGCCTTTCTGAGGGTGGGGCCCTGTGAGACTGTGCAGGTCACATGCCCACAAAGCTGGCCCTAGGTAGAGGATTCTTCAAGTTGCACACAGAAGCATAAGCCCAGGGGCCCTAATTACATTGTGCATTGGGGCTGCCTTTTGTTATAAAACACTCTGTGGGCATTGTTCAGACCTGCTGCTGTAAACATGCCCTTCAGCATCCTTCTCTCTTCTCCCAGCCTCTTTTGGCTTCTGCCTCTTGAAGGGGACTCTGGGCAGCCCTGAAAATCACAGAACCCAGTGGTTCTCAAACTTGAGTATGCATCAGGATCTCCTAGAAGGCTTCTTACAACACAGATTGCTGAGCCCCACCCCCAGCACACCTGATTCTTAAGTCTGAGATGAGGCCTGAGAATCTGCATTTCTGTGAAGTTCCAAGTAGATGCTTATGCTGCTGGTCCAGCAATCATGCTTTGAGAATCACTGATCTAAACAACAGAAGCACTCATGTGAGGTGAATCCAGTCAGCCAGGTGGCTTGTCAGGCGATGTGAGGGCAGGTTCTGACTAAGCCTGGCTGCCCCTGACTGAGGGAAGGCATAGCCCTGAGTCCTCCTGTTGCTGATTTCCTGTTTCCCTCTGCAGTGTGGTGAACCAGGAAGAAAAATCGTTTGCCATTGGGGTACAGTTCTTGCTAATGCGCCTACTGGGTAAGTGTCTGAGATGCTCCCTTTCTGAGGAGTGGCCCCAGGATATCTGAGGGTGATGGGGTTCAAGGCAGGGATGGGGAAAGCCCTCTCTCATCTCTGTTGTAAAGAGAATCTGTGAATAATCAAGACAACACTAAATGCCCAAACCTTATATGGGCAGTTTCCCCATTACTTGTGGTTAGAAGAGATTCAATCTGTGGTGCCAATTTCAAACTAAATTATGTAAGTAAAATGAAAAGCAGACACAGCTGAGGATACCTAACAGACTCAAAGGCAGGTATTTTTCATCTTTGTCCAAAAACTTCCTATAAGAACAAAACCTTGCATTCCTGTCCCAGCCAGAATGACAGCTGAGCCTAGCCCTGGCTTCCCTCCCATTTTATAAAATTCACTCCTCTTACCACCATTCAGCAAACATTTCTCCACATGGAACCCTCTGCTGGCAAACTCTGCCTGCCCTCACGTGGCCCAGAGCCTGCGGAGGAGTGGAGCTGTGAACACAAGATCCGTAGTGCCCACGTGGGAGGGCGAGCCGGCTTCGGGAACAAGGCGTGGCAGCCCTCTCTGGGTGCATGGCCCGGGGATAGGGACATGTGTGGGCCACCCAGCACGTTGCAGGCTCTTTCTCAGACTGCTCATACTGGACAGTCCCTTCCTGGCACATCTAGGCACTAGATTAACACGAGGGATTAATATGGAAACCCCTGCAGAGACGGTAAGAGAAGTAAAGGGACTGGATCCAACTGAGGACTTGTATGTTAAAAACCTAGGGGCTGTGCACTGCAGTTGGGAATAGCAATGGCAATGGAGGGACTTCAGTTACCATCAAGGGGTACTTCCTGACCTCAAATGCTGAACTTCCTACAGAGCCCAGTGTGCATTATCATCCAGGAGCCAGGTCTGCACTTGGCCCTGCAGCGTCTTCCATTGTCTTTCTGGTGACACATCACCTCCTGGGCCTGCTGAGCATGAGCTTTTGCAGGGCCCTCTCCAACAGATGTTAGGTGAGGTGTCCAGATGTCAAGAATGAACCAGCTTCAGTGGGATTTCTTAGCTAGCCTCGGGCCAGTTGCTCCTGTCATCACTGTAGAGCCCTTTTGGACCCTGCCCCGCTGGGTCTGAATTGCAAACACAGAGGGAGCAGAGCAGGAGGATCTAGCTGTCCTGGTGGCGGAGGTGCTGTCGTCATCACAGCTCCTCGTTTTCATTTTGGCTCATCTTTGACGTGCTCTGAAATCTCACAGAGCCCTGCCCTACCTCTTCCAGCCACCTAGAAAGATGGCCTTCTCGCTCCTCAAAGCACACGCTGCCTTTGTTTTTCCATTTGAACTCAGAGAACTCAGTGTGAGACCATCTCATGAAAGCCAGGCCTGGAGGGATTCCATTCAGCCGAGAACATAGTTCCACTGCGGTAGAATAAAGGATGTTGTATTTATAAACCTCAGCAAATTTAGAATAACCCACTGGGACTTGGTCGAAAAATTTTCTGGACTTTGTTTCTATTTAGGGAACATTCTCAAAGGTCAGTCCTTGTGGCCAGTTTCAGCCTTCCAGTCACCTGGAGACAAGGGAGCAGGCAGGGCCTGAGGACACAGGCTGGTTCGGGATCCCTGCTTCTGGGTGGTGTCACAAGCAGAAGATTGCCTCTTTCCTCTGGAAGCAGCTTCTGACGGAGCCTCAAACAGAGTCTGGAAGGCTGTTCTCAGCTCAGTGATGCTGAGACAGTCCAGTGACTGTCTAGAATCGTAGAGAACAATAGAGGGGCCATTCCAGAATATTTTAGAACAGTAAGGCACAAAGCCTTACTACCAGCTTACAGGTCTCACCGCTTAGCTTCAAGGAAGTTTAGGGTAGAAACTCTGAGCAGCCAGGGAATTGGGGTTCTTCTGGGCGTGTTGGCTGAGTCCGCAGGGCCGCTTGGTATAGTGAAAGAACATGAGATTCGAACCTCAGTAAACTAGGGTTCAAAGTCCAGCCCTGACCCCTTTTGGCTATTTGACGGTGAGCTCCCCAGACCCACCGTCCTCCTTAAAGAGAAGACATTCACCCACCGCCAGGCTGCTGTGAGGACATGAGGAGTCAAAGGGAACTGTGTTGTCTGTGAGTTGGCATCAAGGTAACCTCTGTGACTCACTCCGCCCTGAAAAAGTGGCCCTGGTCCCTTTCCTCTTCCAAGCTCTAGTAAAAGACGAGTTTAGGCTCCACAGAAAGTGGGGCAAAGCTGTTCTCACACCTGTGACACGCAGGGCCCTGGGGGGCTGGCTCTCCACCCTGCCAGATGCCTCTGCCTACAGCTCCATGTGACCTGAGCTCTCTGAACTCTTTTCCCATTGGTGCCAGCCTGGCTGCCATCTCCAGCTCTCTATGGCCTCACCATTGACTACTCCTGCATCCGGTGGAACTTGCAGTGCTCAGGGAGGCGAGGGGCCTGCGCCTACTATGACAATGACGCCCTCCGAGACAGGTGAGGACCCAGCATATTGTGTGTCAAGGAGGCCAGGCCCCAGGTCCAAGCAAACGGCAGTCATCTGCTCTGGTGACTGTTGTGGGGACTGTCAGGCTTCCAAGGGACCAGAGGCTTGCTGTCATAGATGGGTAGCAGAGGCCACTGGTGACAAACATTTCAGGGCTCACAGAGAGCCATCCAAGTAACAAGATTCAGGGGATGCTCTGAGATAGCCCCCAATCTGCAGTCCCCATAGGCCCTTGAGAGGGACAGCAGCAGAATGAAGTGTGTCAAAAGGAAAGGGGATGGCTGGAGTCTAAGGGGGAGGCATGGCTATGAAATGATGATGCTAGGCCAGCCTCCCACTGTTCAGGAAGAGGTGGTCCAATCACAGCTCCTGGTAGACGTCAAGGGCAGGTGGGCCCAATCTGCCTCAGTGAGTCTGAGCCCAGCTACAGTGCCACTGCGTTCTGTACCCCTTCCATCCACCTCACCGGCTCTCATCATCACACAGACAAGAAACAGTGGGGAGAGTGGGCTTGAGGGGGCTGAGTGGGGTCTGGGAGTAATGTGAGAGTATCACAGAAGGCCAGGAGAGGGGTGGACCAAGGGGGCAACAAGAAGGTGCCCCTTTCCTTCTGGCTTGTTGGGAGGACAGGACCCTCAGGCCTGGCTGGGGCCGCAGCATTGCCTTTGGCCTCTGGGGACGCCAGTGCAAAGATGAGGACCTCTGGATTAGGAGGCAGCCTGCACCTCTCCCTACCAGCTTCCCAGGAGGCTTGTACCCCTGTGGATTAAAGGAATGAAAAAAGTGGTCCCCACCTGGGTGATGACGGATCCTTACCTGAATGGTGATGACATATTGCATGGGCTGCTGTAAGAATGCTACTGCTCTTCCTGGTGGCAGTGGCCCTGAAGTGAGGGTCACAAAGCTTTCACGCCCCCTCACCAGTCCTGTGTCCTCCCACCTCACAGGTACCTGGGCCTGCAGGTGGGCTACAAGGCACTGGGCACGCTGCTTCTCTTGATCATCAGCTGGCGGGTGAAGAAGAGCAAGGAGTACAATGTGCAGAAGGCTGCGGACCTCATCTGACCATTGTCCCTCGGCCCAGTGCTGCTCTTCTCCCAGAATGGACACGCCCCTCCACACCTGCCTATATTTACTAATGTTAACACATCATTTCCTTTCTGTTTTTTAAATAAGAAAGAAAACCCCAGTCACCATTGCCTTCCCTACCTCCTCCCAAAGGTCCCCTGTTTGTAGGGTTCCTTAGGGCCACTGAGTACCTGGCCCAGGTGGTCACAGAGCTGGAGGGCAAGGTCTTCCCTGGCTCCTAGGGAGGGGCCCCCACTTGCCCAGGCTCTCTTCAGAGCTGGGTCCTCTAGCAAGGATGCCCCCTGAGGGGGTGGTTTCCTAAGTAGAGAGAGGAAAGAGGGTGTCTACCCGGAGGAAGAAGAGAGTCGGCTGAGTTGTTGAGGACCACAGCCAGGCGGCGGCGGGGTGGCGGGGTGAGGGTGCTTGGCTCTAGCCCCCTTTGCATCTGGGTTCAGCATCAACACAGATCCTAGGAGGGGCTGGCTTCCCTCTTCTGGGTCCTCACTTCCTGCCCCAAGAGGTCATTTTGGAAGCTGCTGTGTTGGGAAGTTTGGCCAGTTGGTCCCCTCTCAGTTACCCATACTCAGGCACCAGAGCAGAGACTAAGACACCCGGAGGACAGGTCATCCAAATGCTGTTCACGTTAATTCTAGACCCTTCTGTGCAGGGGTGTGTGCATGTTCCTCTCCATCTTTCTGGGCATATATTTCAAACTAAGAAAGTCACATCATGGTGAAGACCCAAGGAAGGCCGTGAAATGGCCATGATGCCCAGCTTGTCACCCCTATGATGTGAAGACCAGACTCCTCCTTTCAGAGTGATGGGAAGACCCTCCTCAAGTTTTCCTTGGAGCAGATGGGGTGGCTTTACATGGGCTTCCTACCTGGACTTGAGCCTCTATGCCAGTGAGGAAAGAGGAGCATCCCAGGATGTCAGCAAAGCACGTGTGGAAGGTCAAAAGCTGGATGGCCAGCTGCAGTCCACAAAATAGAGGCTGGTGGGGTTGACCTTCCTGGTCTCAAACAGGCTCCAATTCATCACCATTTCCTGAGCCTTTTCTCACTGCCTCCAGAGATGGGCAACCTGTCGGGGCCTTGGTTGAGATGCTGCGGCTGTGTGGTAAAGACTTTCATCAACAGATACATCTACTGGAGACTGACTCTGGGCAAGACAGGGCTAGTACATGGCTCTCCACCCAGCTTCCCTGGGACCCCGACCCCCTACCTTCCACTCACATTAGGACCTTCACCCAGAGTGTACTCAGTGGGCAGGAGGAAGTAGGAGACAGGCTCAGCAAGAGCCTAGAGATTGTCAATAGGATCTTCACCATCATGTCCCACCAGACTGATCCTGGTCCTGGCCCTTTGCCAGATAGAGACCTGGCTATCCCATATCCTCTGGAGTAGCTGGGCACTGGTCGTTGCCACGTGTGGATCCCTTGAAAAACCCTTCCAGGGCACCCCAGCAGCCACCTCCAGAAAGGCCTCATATTGTGGGAAGCGAAAACATTTTATGTCAACAGCAAAACTGCTATGAAGTCTTCGTGAAAGCCACCGTTGCAGCAGCTTTATCTCCAAAGCCGCCAGCCTTATTTCTAAAGATCTCTCAAGAAGGGGGGCTCCATGCAGCCTCAGGGACCAGTTTCAGCCTTTAAAATGGTTCTGCTTGGAAGATGATCCCCTGCTACTAACGCTGTCCTTCTTGCCGCAATGTAACCAAATCCCGGAGGCACTGCCTTCGGCTAAGTTCACAAACGGTGAATGCCAACCTTCAGGTCCTGGAAGATTGGTTGCTCTCCAAGTTTTTATTCTATTATGATATTGCTATTAATATATTGTCATTTTACTATTGATAAAAGTTGGTCACGAATTTGTCCTATTATGTGTATCTGCCAGACGAGAGCAGACAGCACCTGCGCTTTCTGGCCAGAGGAGGTGCCCATGCCACGGCCCTCAGGAGCTTGTGGGGATCAGAGATAGTGCCTCTCTCAATCCATCAGCCGGGTACAAGACAGGCAGCAGACGCTTCCCGTTCCTTCGGTGAAGTTCTGCAGGTGGCTGTCAAAGGCCCCTGGTGCTGATCTCTCAGGAGACCTGATCCCTGCTCTTGAGTTTATATCCAGAAGTGGGGTTGGACCTGAACAGCTGAGTCCATGGTATAAAATGGAATTGATATCGTACTTGTCATTGATCACGGGGTTGCAGCCCACACTACCCCTCCCACAACAAATCTTTTCTCTCAGCCGCCAGCAGGGAATAGAATGGTGTCCCTTCATTTCGCTTCTAAGCAAAGCGTAAGAAACTTCCTTGAGCGTTAAACACTCGTAGAGGATGTAATTGAAATGCAGAGTTCCAGCCCTGTCCACCCAGCCTCAGAGTCTGTTTCCGTGGTCTGAGGGGGACCCAGGAGTGTCCGTTTTGACTGGCCCCTCATGTGAAGCCGATGCGAGAGGTTGTCAGATGCTGGTGGTGGGTCATCAATGCAGCACAGCCTCAGGAGTGCCCACTCGTGCTTAGGCCACTGAGAAATGTACACACTTGATAGACCTTTGGTGTGCTCAAATGTGAGTGAAGGGTGACAAGGTGGGGAGGGGGGTGCTACAAATCTGACTTCTTGAGTGGCTGCAATCAGGAGCTAGTAGGCATGTGAAACAATCCGAGAGCTCACATTTGTATTAGGTTCTTACTCATGAGAGTGGAATCCTCACTCTGCAAGCTTAAGAGTGCAAAACATGTGCCACAGTTACTTCTTTACATCACTTATGTCCGACTTCAAGCCGTCATCCTGCTGGCTGGCTGCAAATTTAACATCAGCCATTCTTGGGTCTGGCTCCCAGAGCCACCTGTGGGTACTTAGGTCCTGCCACTGTGTGCCTTTGGTCTCTTCCCAGTCTGAGGCAGAGCTTCTCCCCTGAGCCTAGAGACCCCGCAGAGGCCAGATCCCAGGTCTAGAACCACCTCCCTGTGCACACCGTATCTACACCACCTCCCTGGCCAGTCCTAGGAAGCCCGCACTCTGCTCCATCCCCACTCCCTCTCCCCCAGGGCTGAATGAAAAAGCCAGGAAAGAACAGGGCTGAGGATCCTTTTTATACCATCCTTTCTTGAACGTTCTTGGCATAAAAAAGAGAAAAATGCAGTGAGAATCAAATGCCATAGGTCCATAAATTATCCCTTGGCCCAAAGCCCTCTAGGGTGATCCTCACCATAGACAGCCCTGTGATGAAAGACAGACTGATCTCAGGGCCCCTACTGAAGATGAGAAATCTGAAATTAAGGAAGTAACCATTGTGGCCAACTTCATACAAATGATAACTGGCTGGACCTGGACTCAAACCAGGCTGTCCAGCCCTCTCTGTCCATTCCAGCTCCAGAACCAGCTCTATCTTTTGGAGTCATTTTGAAATTGTGAGGAGCCTCTTCTATTCACACTAAAGTTCACTGGCCCCTGGGAGGGAGGTGGGGGAATCTATCGAGGGTCATGTAAGGTGGGTAATGGAGTGGAAAGAGCCAGGTAATATTTCATTTACCCACCTTCTTCAAGTAGCAAAAGCATTATAGCTGTTCATTAACCAGGGCCATCATCATCCTATAGCATCGTTAGTGAAAGGAGAGGCGCAGAGAAAATGGACAAAGAAGAAAAGGCCTTCAGGGGGAAAGGCTCTGAGAGAGCTGTACACAGACAGACCGTCAAGGGAACACCCCCACCTGCTGACGGGTTTGCAGATTCTTGCTTAGGAAACAAAGCCATATTGTGATTTACTCCAACTCCTCTCAAAGATGGAGAGAGACAGTTAAGCTGGGGGCTGAATCCAGTCAGTATCAAATTGATACTAAAATATTATATTGCAGATTCCCAGAAAGATTGGCAGGGGCTGTGTGTGTGTGTGTGCGTGTGTGTAAGAGAGACAGAGAAAGAGAAAAAGACAGAGAGACAGTGAGAGAGAAGAAATCTTGTGAATCCAAGAGAGAAATTCTATCTTTTATAACCACAGGAAAATAGAGAAATGTCCGTCTCCTACCAACAGCACCAGATTCATTATAAACTTTCCTCAGAGATTAATATGTAAACAGGTCCAGAGCAAGCCCTTGGCAAATCATAAGTGAGAGAAAGTTTTTCTCTCATGACACACTCTTCACCCCCCCACACACACACCCTCACCCCTGCAGTGTCGCCACACTATGCAATACACAGGCTTCACCTGACCTTATTGAAATCCCTGCCTCTCAGGCACCTGCTACACCTGGATGACAATAAGTAAAATGTGCACAGATCTTTAAAGTTCACGATTCCATCCATTTAACAAACTCCTTTAGCGGCAACTCAGTCAGATAGGCTTAGCTGTGCTGTGGTAACAAACCTCACTAATCTGTCACGTGCCACAGTAGAAGCTTATATCTTGCTCACCTAAAATCCACTGTGAGTCTGGGTGGTTCTCCAGAAGACTGGCCTCCAAATGGTGACTCAGTAATCCAGACGGCTTGGGTCCATTGCATAACATGCTGCCACGATTGGAGAAGCAAGGGTAGAAAATCCTTGAAGGCCGTACAGTGGTAGGTCAATGTTTTGGCCCAGAAGTGACATGCTTCATCTCTGCTCCTGGCCCAATGGTGTCCCAGCCTAACTGCCATGAGGATGGAGAAGGATAATCCTCTTGTGGGAGGAGAAACAAAAAGCAGATATGGACTAGCACTAGACTCCTCTAGCACTGGGGTGAACCTGGGCGGAAATAAGCACGCACTAGACACTTAGGTCAGTCTTGTCAGGCTGTTGGGGGTGGGGAGTACAGTTAGGAAAAGTTTCCTATAGGAGGGAGCATCAATGCCGGGCCCCAAAAGGTGAGGAGATGATTTCCAGGCAAGGCCAAGCCCATAGGGAGTTTGCAAAGAGATTGGAAGGTAGGGAAGAAGGTTGCCTTGAAGGAGGTAGAGATAGGGTGGTAGCTGAGAGAGATGCAGGGCCAAGGAAAGATTTTCTCAAGATGGGAGAGATTTACCAGTGTGATTAGTCTTATTCTACAAGTGGAGAAAGTAAAGCCTGTTTATTTGTCACTTGTGCCTTTATTCATTTAATACCTGATGTGTATAAGAACAAAGATGACAAACACATGGTCCCTGACTTTTAGGGGCATGTAATTGGAAGCAAGAATAAGACCTTAACAGGGGGAAAAGTCTTTGAGCTCATTTGATTGAGAGACACGATCCTGGTTTTGAGGGATGGGCTGGATTTTGAGAGACTCCAAGGTATAGGAGAAGACATTCCAAACAAAGGTAATGACGCAGGAAAAGCTGTGCAGGTTCTGGACACAGGGCCCATGAAGGAGAGCAGAGGTAAGGCCTGGAGAGGCAGTCAGGTGCAGGCTGAGGTTCCTGGAGGGTCTTGAGGGCTGGCTTACAGCAGCAGGTTTGGAGTGCTGGGGCCAGCCTGGTCTTGGCCCATGAGTCAGTACCCATGGTTACTTCTTCTCTCTCAGGGCCTAGGAGAAGGGCCTCAGCGCCTAACCCAACAATCCCAGGAAGGTACTCCTAGCTCAGGGACCCCTCCTAGAGTCTACATGGGAAGGGACTCCTTAGTGGGCTGGGGAGCAGCCTTCCCTGTCCTCCCTACATGCCCACAAGAAGCACCACCATGGGTACTTGCAGAAATATCCCACTTGCAGCTTTCTTCTTGGTCAGGGCTCCGAGGCTGCCCCAGCCCAAGGTGAGGGGGAAGCTGCTCTGTCCTCTCCTTTCCCTCTCACTTTCTCTCTTCCCTCATCTGGGCACTGGAACCCCATGCTTGCGAGTCGGAAGGCTCAGTTTCAGGACAGAGTGGGGCAGCTAATATAAAGGGGCGTCTATTCAGGCCTCCAATGTGTTGTTAACCCCTTTCTCTTGACTCTGGTCCATCAATCTGCCATACACTAGGCACCCCCTGTTATGGACACGAAATCCATGAAAGTGGCCTCAGGGGTTCCAGATAGAGACCAACACTGGTTTAAACCTTGGTCCTCTACACCTCCCGACCCGGGTGTAGGCTCTCTCTTGAGTGCACACTGGGAAAGGACCGAGAGCTTCCTATTGTTGGCTCCTGGCAGGCTCCTTGGCCAGAAGGGCCTCTCCAGACGCAGGGAGAGTCCAGAGGAGCATCTTCAATAGGCAGGTG
The DNA here is from genome assembly GCA_030015415.1 of Cynopterus sphinx. Lineage (NCBI taxonomy): Eukaryota > Metazoa > Chordata > Mammalia > Chiroptera > Pteropodidae > Cynopterus > Cynopterus sphinx. The sequence goes on from CM057381.1 coordinate 129,405,439, forward strand.
CGTCGAGGGCTCAGACGCTGTCCGGAGTGCTTTCCATAATAAATTTGCACTTTTAATCGACACCACCGCCCTATGAGATGCAGTTGTCCCACGGACAGGGAACCTCAGGCATAGAGGTCCTGGCTCCCGTGCTCCCAGCTCCACCGGGGAGGAGGTGTGCAGACGGAGACGCGCTCTGGGGCCGCGGGAGGCGCGCGCAGGTGCAAGCGGCCAGCAGGAGGGGGACAGGGGCGTCCCTGCCGCCGGCCCCGCATCCTCCTCCACCGGCCACACCAGAGTGTCGCAGGTCTGAGCCCGCCCGTGCCTGCCTGCTCACCAGACAGGGTCTTGGGAAGGTCCTCGCTCCTTCCTGCGTGACAAAGCACCATTTAGTCCATCTGTGTTTACAGTACGAACGTGCAATGCTCGTGCAAATAAATTCAAGTACACGGAAAGTGGAGGGGAAGATGCCAGGAAGCACCGACAGTGCCCACGGGCACGCGAGGCCTCCACCCATGCCCTCAGACCCACTGTGGGCAAGGTGGTGGGAGGGAGACAGACAGAAGCAAGGAGGCACACCAATTGTGTCTGTGCAATTGGCTTCCCTAGTACAGGCGCAATAGTGCCCTGAAAGAGAAGGGCAGACAGACGGGTGAAGATGTGCAGAGCAATGCAGGGGCAGGGTGGGCATGTGGTGGTATCACCAAGGTGATAAAGCCTGGTTCCCTAAGAAACTGGAGATCAGGAGTAGAGAAGGTGAGCTCCAGCTGAATCCTGAAGGAAGGGGCAGTTTGTTAATCAGGAGCCTTAACATGAAGGTGTTCTGGGCAGGGGGCACCACAGGAGTGAAGACAGGAGGTGAGAAAGCTTGATGTATGTTTGCCTGGAGGGCAGGAGGTAGGCGGTGCACACAGTTATAAGTTGATGAAGGCAGAGTATAGTGGGAAGTAGGCTCTACAGGAGGGCATACCAGGCACCCCTCCTTTAGTAACTGGGGTGCCACTGACAGGCTTTTAACAGAGGCAAGATGCAACCAGATTTCTGGTTTTAAAAAGCCACTGGAACTGCAGGTATACTTGACAAAGGGAGCCTGGCTGGCACAGGTAGGTTCTTGGGAAGAGACCTCCTTCTTGTCATTATGGTCACTGGGAGGGGTGCACTGGTGCTGGAAATCGGAGCTGGGATGCTCCAGCTAGTTCAGAGCTGCAGGCAGGACCAGCAAGCAGTAGGAGCATCCAAGCCTCCCACAGACTCCCAGTGGCAAGGCTGATTGCTTCCCAGAACGCTGGTGGGTTAGCATGAGCTGTGCTGTAGCTGGTCCCTCTACCAGAATGTGCATTGTTACAAAGCAGACTGTATGTTCCTGGGCCCGGCACATGAGTTCTAATTGGCCCACGTAACATTTATGTTTTTAAATAAGCTACAAACATTAGGAGAGTTTGAATCTCAGGTTTTCTCTTGAAAAACCCTGGGCCAACACTCCAGCCTTACAACAAGGGATTGGAGCTGAGTAGAGGCCAGCCCTTCAGATGGTTCCTGTTCTCTTAGTGTTGCTCTTAAGGCCTCTGCATCACCTGAATAGCCTTTGTTTGTATTTGAATTTTCATACTTACAGACACCCTTAGAAAGTCAAGATAAGCCACCAGAAATCCAGGTGAATGTTGAATATAACCAGTCCAGGACTGGGGTCCTGCAGAAGGAGAAAAGAGCTGTGTTTGAGAAATAACGACCAGGGTAGATTGGCAGGGCTAACTGGTTGCCAGGTAGAAAATATGAGGAATGACTGGTGAATGCCAAGTGACCCATTTAGATCTGAATGATGAAGTTCAAACTGAACTTTCTATCTTTCTCCCCAGACCTCAGTTCACCAACTTTCCCATCTCACTTAATGGCACTTCAACGTTCTAGTTGATTAGACCAAAAATGTGCAGACAAAAGAAAATAAGGACTTTTTAAAAATCAGCTTTATTGACATAATTTGCATACGATAAAAAGCACTAATTTTAAGGCTACTCACTGTTTGATTAAAGAGTTTTGACAAATGTGTATTACCACACAACTATTATTCAATTCCAGATGTAGAACATTTCCATGACTCTCAGAAAATTCCTTGATACCCCTTTGCAGTTAATAGCACACTCACCTCCAACCTCATCTTTCCTCCTGTACAAGCAACCACTGCTATGCTTTATTTCACTATAGATTACTTATTCTTAGAATTTCATATAAATGGGGTCATAAATACATGTTCTTCTGTGTCAGACTCCTTGTGCTTAGCATATGGTTCTGAGATTCATTCATGTGGTTACATACTTAAGTAGTAAGTAGTTCATTCTTTTTTATTTCTGGGTAGTATTCTACTGGATGACTATAACATCATTTGTTTATCCAGTCACCTGGGCATTTAGGTTGTTTACAATTCTTTTACTATCATGACTAAAACTGCTCTGAACATCTGTACACAAGTATTTTTGTGGATCCATGTTTTCCTTTTTCTTAGGGAAATACCTGGGAGTAAAAATTGCTTGATTACAGAGTATGTGTATGTTTAACTTTATAAAAAAATGTCTATTTCCAAAGTCAAAGTGGAAGACCCCAGTAATAATCTCTTAAGTAGAGTACAAGTAGCACTAACCATAAAAAAAAAAAAAGATAAATTGAATTACATTAAAATGAAACACTTCTTTTCATCAAAAACACCATTAAAAGAGTAAAAAAGCAAGTCACAGAAAAGAAAAAGAGATTTCCAACTTATACAACAGATAAAAGACTTGTATCCAGAATCAATCGCACTTAAACAATGAAACAGAGGTACATAACCCTAGTGTCACCAGAGAGCACCAGGAGGCCCTCTCAACCCCCATGGTAGTGCCAGGACTTAGTCAAGTCAGGGGATTTTCTGGGGTGCAAAACAGAAGGCACACATCCAGAGAGGAAGCTACATATCTTGACACACACACGGCAAGCACCTCTTTTTTGTTCTGGCTCATAAATCGTGGACCCATTGTTTGAATGTGAATCCTGCTCCACACGAATGCCCCATGCACAGTTAGGAAAAGGAAAGAGACTCTTGTGGTCAGACTGACTCCTGTTAAAACAAGTAGGAGCAGGAAGCCTAAAAGCCCTAGAGCAGCCAGCCATTCACGGATCAATATACCCCATTCTGCCTTCCTGTCCTCACCCAGGGTCCAAAAAGAGAAAACACTCAGACCAGCCAGTGTGGGTGGTTTCTTGGACTGAGGCTTTCTCTTCAAGTAGCAGAAAGCCACAGGAAGGGAGGCTGGTGGGTGCCAAGGAGCCCTGAGGACAGCTTGGGCTTCCATCTGGGTCACTGATGGAAACCTCCTAGTTGGGGGCTCCACAATTCAGATCAACGTAAGTTCACACATTCACAGCTTTCAGAAAGAAACCTTCACTTACACTGTGCAAGGAGGGAGAAACTCTTCTAGCTCCTTCTTAATCTTATGACCTATGGTAGGCTAAATGACAGCCCCCGAAGATATGTTTACACCCTATTCCCCAGAATCTGTGAATGTTACTTCATATGGCAAAGACTTTGCAGATGTAATTAACAATCTTAAAATGGGGAGATTATTCTAGATTATCTGGGTGGACCCTAAATACAAACACAAGTGTGCTTATAAGGGGGAAGCAGAGGTAAATCACACACAGAAGAGGAGAAGGCAATGGGACCATGGAGATTGTCCAGAAGTGGCCACAAAATAACCAGCTACCAGAAGCTGGAAGAGGCAAGAAACGATTTCTCCCCTAGAGTCTCCGGAGGGAGTGCAGCCCTGCCAACATCTTAATTTTAGCCCAGTGATCCTAATTCTGGACTTCCGGCCTCTAGAATGATAAGAATAAATTTCTGTTACTCTTCGCTGGTCAGAACAAATTCGGAGCAAATTTGTGGTCACTTGTTACAGCAGCTATGGGAGCCTAGCACACCATCTCTCAGACGGAACCCTAAATTCTGAAAGAAAACGTCCTCGAGACAGACTTTTAAAATTTTGATTCTCAACCCAGTTGGCCAGCAGGCAGACATTTCCTTTCTATATATGATGTAGTGATCATAAAGCAAAATCAGCCCACTCTTAGCTTTGAGCTGGCAGAGGAATTCGCTGTGCTGCCAACATCTAGCCAGATAAAGCTCCACGCCCCGTGATTCCATAATTGTCATAAAAGGAATTCTATGTTTTACTTAAAAATGAATATGCTACAAATCCTTGCATAAACATTTTTCAGGAAGAAAGCTTACCATGAAATGTCTTATTCTCCAGAAACTCTACTTAGTTTATCTACTCTCAGATTAATTATAACAAGGTCAGAGGGGACAGAGTTAAGGATTACTTGTCAAAGCTTTGTGAGCAAATTCAACATTTTTTTTACCATAATCGAGTTTGCAACTCTAGATGAACATTCATAATTTTATAACAAGCTGCTTAATAATTGCGCTTTTTCTCTTATAAACATACAAAATAAAACAAGCACTGCAGTTTGTATGGCCTCTGGGTTAAGGGTTACATTCCAGAGAGAATTAACAGTAAGCCTGGAGTTAACCTGCAGGTTAGAGAGCCTCCTGCAGATAAACTACTTAAGGCAACATTGAGAAGATTAGAATAAGCAGAGATTTAATTTAACATTTTTTTCTCTTTCACATGAAAGAAAACCAGTATGAGTTTTGTAAAAAGAATACATACTTATTATAAATTATTCAAGCGCTCACAGAGGTTAAAAAAAAATCAAATGCCACTGCTCAGAAATAATTAGCCTTTACATTAGGAAGATATCATTCTAGACATCTTTTTGGGATATGTTTCAGAAAGACTACATAGGGATATTGAAATATTTTGATAAATATGTGATTGTTTTGTATACGCTATTTGTAAATAATGTTATTGCATTTAATTTCACCTGTATTTAAAACTTGAAAAAGAAATCCAAAGGAATCTGAGAGAATTAGACAATTTCAAATAAATATTTATTCACCTCAAGAGAGTTTTTTTTAAAAAAAGATCCTTCTACAATCACAAAAAGATTTTGGAGGAAAAAACATTGAGATCAGAGTACATGTTTTTAAATTCTATACATCAATTTAGGCAATATAATTTGACTCCTTGATGAAAGATGAGGACATTAAATCCATAACCTTCCTTTTCCCTCCCTCACATCTACACATATTATATTAATATTTTTGCATAAGGAGTATATATATTTTAGTTTGTAATTGTAATTTGTAAAATGTTTTATATTAATATTTAGTGAAATGTTTGCAAATCTTACCACAGCTTCCCCACTCCTGAAATATTTGGGGGAGACTTATAGAAATTTAACTTATAATAAGACATGTGCCCGTCGCGGCTCATGATATTTATTTCTTGAATGTCTTTATTCTCAAAACTATTTATTTTCAACAATAAAATTTTTACTCTAATTTGTGACTTTTTTTCTTGAATATTTAAAAATTTCCCAAAGCTCAGAGAAATTACAAGATTTCACCCAATGTTATACAGCTAGTGTGCAAGGTCAGGATGCTAATTTCAAAGCTCACCCTGTTGCCAACTATCCAGTATCCACTGCCTTCATTCACGTATACACTTGCTCATTACCCATCATTCCTATGTAGCTCTGTATCTATCCATCTGTTACACCCATCCACCCATCAAACACCTACCTACCTACTTCTTCATTACTCCATTAACACACATATGATGCAAACTTACATATATACATACATACTCATTCATCTATCCAGACATTCTACCGATTCCATCTATCAATCCAGTCACCTATCTATGCATTTATCTGCATTTATTTACTCCAACATACATTCATACATAGATATATCCACTCATTTAGACATTCATCTACCCGTCTACTCACCTACAAAATCATCCATTCACAAATCATTCCATTTTATTTCCCAAGGATCCTTTTATCCTATTTCCTTAATTCATCTACTCATCCAACCAGTTTATCAATTTACCCATTCACTGATAACTCTGAAACCCAGAACTTCCATAAAATAAGGACTGGTCTCCTTTTGATATTCTCTTATAATCTCATTCCATTTTCCAGCCATCAAGAGAACACCACAGCATTCAATGAGCACAATAAAGAGGGCTGTGAGCTCACAACCTAATTGTCTGTCACTCATGTGAAAATTCTTGCAACTATGGGTCTTATAGTATCTTATTAAGCATGGAGCCCTCTGTTAACAATCTCCCCAATTATTGAAAGTTCTAATCTTCTTACAGTAACCAATCCCTTCTTTATTAAAGAGTCATCAGCAAAGATTACAACCTCAGGCTGTGAGGCAGAAATTTTGCTCACATTTAGATTCCTTTTGACCTACCTCATCATTGGCCTGAAATTATTATTGTGGCCCCAACCTTCCATCAACCCCACACACTGCTTAGCTCTCCAGCCATCCATGCAGCGCTGAATGTGACTTGCCAATTTACACATACAGTAGTTTAACACTGTAGGTTCAACAGCCTGGAAGCTCCACTTCAATGGACCTCAGTAAGAACTTCAGTAAGAGAGGCTCAGTTTCTCACTCAGGTGAGTGATTCTCAACTAGAATAATTGAATCAAGGTTATTCATGAAAAACACAAGTTAAAACAAATCAAGAGGAAAGAGGATAGAAATAAAAATAAATTTTAAAGACTTTCTTGCAGAGTAATTTGAAAAGGAGAGATAAGGAAACAATAATCAAACCTGGGGCTGAAAAAAAAGGAGAAAGAGGAAGAAGAGGACATTAATAGTAATGGTAAGGAGTGAAAGGAGGAAAAAAAGAGATACTAGTGCCTGACAGGATAGAGAACTAGCCCTGTACTCTGGTTGCCTCCCCAAAAACCAGTGATAGAGAAATTATAGAAATGAGATGGAGGAACTGATATAAAAACTGTAACCTCTGAGGAGACTAAAGCTGAGGTGAACTAATATGAAAAGTCAGTAGTAGTCTGAGATGGGGATTGCAGGTACCGAGGTGGGAAGAGAGGGTAGCAGGATGTTTTAAGTTCTGTTCATTCCTCTCTCCCATATTTCCTAGAAAAGATGACTGGTGGCTTCTGCCATGGGAAGAAAAAAGAATCAGTGGCGATAGCTTGGCTGCTCAGGAATGTCAGAGTAATATCAGAGCCATGCTGCCTTGAGATTCTGATAAAACCAATGCAGGCTGTCTAGATGCCCAGACATTTTATTATTCCATTCCACTCTTCCCCAAATCCTCATGGATGACAGATGGCCATTTCAAAGACAGTGGATGATCTCCTCATGAATAGTGGCCAACCATTCTAAAGATCTGGTCTTCTTTTCAAGCTTTCTTTTCCACCCAAAGAATTTAAACAGAAACCCCAGACTAGAGAAATTTCTCTATGGAATGAAAGCAAAAGGGATGTTGAACAGCAATTCTGGAGTACCTGAGGCTCTCTATTCTGGGTTTGTCCCCACTCCTTCCTTCATAATCACCAGGAGGGACAAAAACACATTCATTGTATCCCTTACCCATTATCAGACTTGGGCAGCTGATAACCACAAGAAGAAGGAGCTTATAAGCAAAATCAGTAGAGACCCAAGGACTAAAACAACTCTAAAATACATACAATGCATACTACAGACAAATCAAGAGTGTAAAATAAGAATAATAAATATAACAAATATTGGTAAAACAGAGAAGGAACAAGAAGCAATAAAAAAAAGAACTCTGTGCCTCTTCTGATAGAAGAATAGGTAATTTATTCAGGACACCAAGAAAAACTAGGCAGAGCTTTTAAAAATGTATTTGAAGATATTGGAAAAAGTCAAGATGTAATGGGCCTCGATCTTGGAGAAAATGGGAATCTGGAAAGAGGTGCTCAACATTTAGATGACCTCTGCCCTTGGAGTGTTTACTAATTCTGGGCCAGTCAGCTGAGAACCTGAGCAGTGTCTTAGTCTGTCTCCAAGGAATGAGGTAAAATGTTAGGAGTCTAGGACTCACCAAAAGAGACAGCCTCATGTTGGGATGAGAACCCAAAGAACTTCAGCAGAGTAGTAAGTTTGGGCTGCATGTAGACTTGCTCTCACAAAGATTTCAGTCCAGTTTCAAACCATCTCAACCTCTGAATTGGATAAAGGGATGCCAGTTTGCTAGGATTCCCTAGTGCCTGGCATAACCAAATGCAAATCCTCTTTAAAGAAAGATAACACCATCCTAGGCTGCTCAAAAAAGAAAAAATAAACCTACAACTAAAACTACTGAGAAATCACTACAAAACCATCGGAATATCTACAATTAAAAGAATGACGATATTAAGTATGGGCAAGGATGTGAAATGCTGGAACTCTCATATACCACTGGTGCTTGGTACACTACTTTGGAAAGGCGGAAATATCTACTAAATCTGAAAATATTCATGCTCTGTGTATCTTCTACATTAGGTATATACCTAGAAGAAATATACATATATATTTGCTACATATATTCACTCACACACACACACAAAAACATGTACAAGAATTTTCAGAAGAGCAATGTATGGAACAACCCAACATTGGAAACAACCGAAATGTCCCTCTACAACAGATGAATAAATAAACTCATATATTCACACAACAGACACTACACAGCGGTGAAATTAAATAGCTCTTTAAAAAGCGAGACCACCTGGTAGCAGGACGGTAAAAGAGCGTCGTAAAACCCTCACTAATCAGAATGCATAATGATCCTCTGGGAGTGCTTCTGATGCCTGGAGTCCGCTCGTCCCCCCCCCCCCCCCTCAGGACGACTCTGTGCATCTTAATGGGTCAGGTGAATTAGAAACAAATGGGAGGTCGCTGTCCTGTCCTCCAGGAGCTCATTGTCCGGGTACACCTACTTGTTAGGGCAAGGAGTGGTGTTGTCAGCTCGGTGGCCCAAGGGTCAGGGAATCCAGGGCATTGTCCTGGAGATGGCCGTGCTGACATTCAGGGCGTCATTGCTCCCTCTCTCCCTCGGGGCAGCAGATTTAGCATAAAACGGAGGTTGGTTAGAGGTGGGTGCGCTCATTACCGGTGCCCGCTCTCTCGCAGGCACCTCTGGACCCCACGGCGGCGCCCAGAGGAGGGATCCGGGCCTAGAGGGGGGAGAGAGGGCCAGAGACCTAACGGGGTGACAGCGGGGCCGTCCGGCACACTCACGGTCCACCACGCCCTGGCTCCGCTCCCTCCACCTGTCCAACACCTCCTTTCCTCTCCGCCCTCTGGGATGGCTGCGCCGCGCACGGATGCCGCGCGGGGGGGAGGAGAGGACAGGCTTCTGGGTTTAAAGACCAGACACAGATGTCCCCTGACAGTTCCATGTCATGTTTCTGCATTCAAGGGAGGGCGCGAGGTAAAGGGGCGCGCAGACACGTAGAGGGTCAACGAGAGACGGCCCGGTCGGGAGCGGGACCGCGGCCAGGCGGGGCCGTTCTCTCCCGCCCGGGTGCGGGCTCCGGGGGCGGGGTGGGGTGGGGTGGGGTGGGCAGCGGACGCCCCCCACCCAGCCCGGCCGCCCCGCGGGCCGCGCATGACGTCAGCGGCCGGGGCGCGCGCAGGGCGCAGGCGCCGGCGGAGGGGCGGGCGGGGGAGGGGAGGGATGGGGGGGCCGAGCGCCCCTCCGCCCCCCGCCCCCCCATGCCCCGCGCCGCCCGCGCGTCTCCGTCCGTCCGCGCCGCGCCCCGGGCACCCAGAGCGCGCGCCGCGCACCGCAGCGAGCGCCGCCCGCGGCAGTCCAGCCCGGCCCGGCCTTCCTCCCCCTCCTCCTCTCGCTCCTCCTCCTCCTCCTCCTCCTTCGCCGCCGCCGCCGCCGCCGTCGCGGACCCGCAGCCGCAGGCCGGGGCCGGGACGCAGCCGGGGAGGCAGGGACGCACGCAGCCCGCCCTTCCCCCTCCGGCTCCCGCACCGCCGGCCGCCTGCCCGCGCCCTCCTCCTCCTCCTCCTCCCCCTCCTCTTCCTTTCCTGCTCCTTCGCTTCTCCTCCTCCTCCTCGCCCGGCCCCGGCTGCCAGCACCATGTCCGCGGGGGGCGATTTTGGGAACCCACTGAGAAAATTCAAGTTGGTGTTCTTGGGGGAGCAGAGCGGTGAGTACCCCGCGTACCCTCCTGGCTTGGCGTCCCGTCGGCCTCCCCCACCCCACCCCACCCCACCCCCCGCCAAATCATCCCACCCCCTCCCCATCCCTGTCCCCGAAAGGGCCCTGCCTGCCGGGGTGGAGGCGAGTCAGTCGTGGGCTGGCCCGGGCGGGGCCGGGCAGGGGAGGGCCCCAGGGTGAGGACCGAGAAGGCGCTGGGGCCAGGGGCGGGGGCGACGGTGGGATCGGGGTGCGGGGCCCGGCGTGCGGTGCAGGTGCAGGTGCGGCCGCGGGGGCACGGCTGCAGGGCGGCGGCTGGGGGCGCCCGGCTGGCTGGCTCGCCCGCTCGCACTGCGGCACCGGCTGCGGGCGGCCGCGCAGGTGGCTGGGCGCTGGCGGGGGTCCGGGGTGGGGGCGGCACGGACGCGCCTCTTTCCAGAATGCGGTGCGGCCGTCGTCTGGCCGCCCCTTACCCCAAGGCAGCGGAGGGGTTCCCTGCGGACCCCGCTCTCCCCCGTGCATCATTTCGGGCGCGACCGGGCCCTGGGGCAGACGGACGTTGGGGGAAGACTGACACCTGTCTCTTCTGGAAGGAGCTAGTCTGGGCGGTGAGGGAACCGGGCGCCCACTTCCCCGGGCTTACGTCCCCTGGCTGTTCCCCTGGGCAAAGAAGATTCTAGACTTGCTGTCCTTCACGGGCATGTGCTAGCCTCTTTGGGGCTCCGGGGTCAGGACGACAACGAGGATTCCCCCACGCCAGGCAGATTTGGGGATGGTACAGGGCGCCTCGCACCTAGAGGCCGCCTTGAAGACTGGCGATGGACAGAGAGAAAGGACCAGATGACACGCCCTGCCTGGCTTCTCAGCCCCCCTCCCGAGAGCGAGAGCGCGTGGGCAGCCGATTCCTCCCACCGCCACCTCCCAGCTCACTGCCCTTCTTGGGGGAGGGGAGGTCATCGTGGCAGCTCGCCAGGGGCGGGGTGGGGTGGGACAGAATCTGCTTCTCGGATGCTAGCAGCCTCCCCTGGAAAAGCATCCTTGAAATCCAGGTTGGTCCCAAGGTGGAAAGACCAGATTGAAGAGCATGTCTCCTGTGACACCTGTAGGAAGGAGAGGTTCTCAGAGCATCCCTCTAGAGACCTCTCACCCAGGGCTGCAGAGGGCCCAGCTCTGCTCAGGGAGAAGGTAGTCCCTGGGGGCAGGAATCCCAGCTCTAGCTCTACAGACCAGTTCACAGGGTTTGGTGCCTTTCTGTACAAGGCGTCAAGACACAGGCAACCTTGGAAGAACCTGCTGGGTTCAGGGAACAGTGCTACTGTAGTATTTGTACATGTAGGCTGTGGAGGTCACGTGGCAGTCTCCTGTCTGCTGCTGCCCATTACCTGGAATAGATGATGTGGAGAAGTGTATCAGGGCCCTGAGGTGGGCATGGGTCTTGAGGCCAGGCTGGGCATTTTAGAAGTAGATCACATCAGCCAGCCAGCCCTATGTTCTGGACTCTGCATTTCTCATCTTAATAGATTCTAGTTTTAGAGCTCACTTTCACCTGTGCCTGAAGGAATGTCAGGGGTCTTCACATCCCAGCACTTTTCTCAACCGGCCTGGCGCCCTGAGAGAGAGACTGCAGGGATCAGGCAACCTGGGAGCTGAATACCTAGCTGTATTGCCTTGAGCAGGTGTCGAGACCTTGCTGGGCCTCTGTGAAATGGTTACTTATGGGCAGTCCTTCTACTCCTTGTTTCCGTAATGCCTTTCAGAGGGCCTGGACTCTGATAGGTTCTCAACAAACATTTTCTCACCCTAAATCTGAACATGCTTCAGTCTAGGGTCAGGGCTTTCAGAAGGAGAATGTCTCTGGTGAGTTTGAGTGAAAGCTCTGGGCTCCTTCAGAATCCCTCATGGGCTGAGGCCTGCATACCCACTTCGCTCCTAAAATCACAGAAATGAGAGCTTAAGCCTCAGAAATGGAAGCTCACCTCTCCGGCATGTTTAGATGAGAAGTCTGAGCCCCAGAGATGAGGAGGGCTTGTTCAGAGTCTCATTGTGAGTTGTTAACACTTCTGGGGCTGGAACCCACATCTCCTGTTCCTAACATGTCATTGGGAAATAAGATGACCTTGAATTGGGGAAGTCTAGATTTGGGGAGCCTTCCTGAGAGGAGGTGAAGGTTGCCACTATCTGGCTAGGGTTGGGCTGGGTTGGGTGACCTTGGAGCATAGACATTAGGGATAAAAGGCTCTGCCATCAGTGAGATAGGCTATTGGCCACTCTGGTCCTTCCTGGCAGGGAATCATAGGCCTTGAAAAGCCTCCTCCGGCTTGGATGTGTCATCAGTGGTTGTTTACCTTAGATTTTACATAGCTTTCAGAGTCCCTGAGTTTGGTAAGGGATCTGTGCCTCTCTGAGTCTGCTGGGACAGGGGAATTGCCACTGCTGCCACTGCTTCCATCTTGCCTGCACACAATTTTGCGTGTGTCAGTCCTTTGTGCAAGCATCCTGTGCAGCCTCTATGGTGGAGGGAACCCCTGAGGTCTGGCCATCATTCCCACCCTGGCTCTTTCTCCCTTGTGACCTTGAGTCAGCTGAGTTCAATGGAGCCTTCTAGAACAGCTGGGCATACCTATATGAGCTGAGTCCACTGGAAGGGGCCACGGAAGGGGGCTGGAGGGATGCAGCCTTCACTGGTTTCCTCTCCCTGACCAGTGGGTGAGGACAGTTGGATTCCAGAAAGGAGTACCCAACCCTGGAACCCAATGATGAAGAGAAGCATCATGCCTTCAGAGATGCCAGGGGCCTGGTTTGAGTGGGAAGCTCTTGAGCCACTCTGTAGAGAAGACCTGCAGGCATGAGAGAGCACCCCCTCCTGGCAGCAGAATGACTGCTGTCCCCAGGGCCGTATGATACAGGCCAGCTGACAATGTCAACCTGGCAGTGAGTAGGATTGTGGAGGGTGTTATGGACCTAGGATGAAGGGTTTTCTTGCAATAGGAAGGCTGTGCTATCCTGTTGGTGCTCAGATGGCTCTCTGGCCCTGCTGGTAAGGCTCATGTACTAATGGCAGTGACAGGGGTGCAGAGGGGCTGATGCACACCAGTTCTGACTAGGGCGCTTGACATCCAAAGGAGACAGGCTCTGTCAGGTGTCTATAGGAGAACGGGCCTGCAGGACACATGTCTTCCTCCTAAATTCTAATGGCATTCTTGGGCACTGGGCACATCTCCATGTTTGTAGAGAGGAGGAGGGATATGGATGTATCTACTGCACTCTGGCCTCTTCTGATCTTCCTTCCCCAAGACTCTGCCAGCTAAAGAAGGAAGATTGATGGGCAAATTTAGGCTGCTTTTCCAGGATGAGCCAGCAGGCCAGCATCCTCTGACCAGATACCTCCCTGTCCTGTGCTGGCAGTCATGCTGCTACAGGTGTTATCCACATTGAGCACAATGTGAATGGTGTCCCTGGAGTTGTGCAACACAGTGACCCTGTGTGCAGCTGCCACTTGGTCCTTTAGTCATTTCTTCGCCCACCCCTCTCTCCGCCCGCCACTTCCCTCTGTCTCGCTTCTTCCTTCCATCATCCGTTTATTTGTTTAATCAGATCTCTGAGTGTATCCATGCCTCATGGAACTTATGGTCCACTGGGGAATACAGACATTTGTGGATATAATTACAGTAAAGGTCTGTGAGAGCCGTAACAGCTACTCTAGAAGCACATAGCAGAGGCAAAGATGCTTCTTTAGGCAACCAGCTCCATTGGGCTGAGTACAAAGAGTAGGTCCTCCAAGGGCCCCGCCCTCTCCAGGGAGGGAGCTTTGTCTGTTCTTCTTCCTGCTCTGGAGAAAAAGTGTGTGGGGTAAAAGGGTAGGAGGACAAGGGCGACTCTCGCCAGTGTCTGGCCTGCAGGCACTGAGAAGGAGCTTTCTACCCAGTCTCTTCCCATTCTTCCCCGTTAAGGAGCATTTAGTGGCCTCCCACTGCTTGGAGGGCTCACCCTTGGCCACCCATGGCCTGACCTCCCCAGCCTGACCTCCCACCACCCACGACCACACAAGGAGCCCTTCTCTGGATCGGTGGTTGTGCATGAAGCCATCCCAGTTTTTTCCTCCTCACCAACTCCCAGACTGGCTGCCCTACTGTGCCTGGCGCACCTGGGCATGCACTGTGTTTATTCTTACTGAGCATTTTTGAAAAGCAGTTAATCACCTGCTGCACTATGACCTCTCTGTTGTCTCAGTTACTCAATAAACATTTAACTCATAGAACGTTTATTAACTCTCTTTAAAGTACAAAAGCCCTAACTGAATTTTAAGCCCCTTAAAGGCGAATTTCAGCTCCTTAAGAGGACTAGGGCTTAGTCATCTTTCCTCCTCCCCTTCTTCAGGAGTTCTGTGCTTTTTAATTATTTCAATTTGAAAATGATGCGATTATCTTCACTGTATGAGATTTGCTGATGGCCCATCAATAGATTAAAAGTGAAGGGAGTCAAGGCGGCTTTGGAATGGGATTCTTCATCCTAACTCCTGCTGCTTTCTCAAGCCAGAGGATTTTTACCAGCAACACTTAAGAATCTGACTCAGATAATTGGATTATTTAGCCTTGGTCATGCCAGACTCACAGTTCATCTCACAGAACCTGAATTTTTCAGGACACCCCTTTCCTCACTACCATCTCCGAAGACCTACACAAAAACAGTAAGGCCACCAGAGGTGGGAAGAAAAGGACACACCCAAACCTGATGCCGTCAGAGGTCTGGGGTAAATCCCCAAGCTGCCGCACAGCTCAGCTTCTTAGCCTTGCTTTCTCTCCTTCCAGTTTCTCTCTCATCCTTAGTGTGTGGAATAAGAAAGGAAAGCTTGGGTATTGAGTTCAAACACAGAACCTTTACTTCTGTTTTCTAAAGAAGTGTGTGTTAGGTGAGAGTTAGATGGACACCAAGTGAGAAATAGCCTGTACGTGGTATAAGAGAAAAGTGGCACCCTCAGTGCTGTTGACAGAGACAAGGGAACTAACTGGAAGAGAAAAAAGAAATGGTTAGACTATGTTCTGATTGTACAGATGTCATAGCAATTACCATCTTTTGCATGATCTGATTATCGTTATCATTTGCAGCCACCAAATATGATGAACCCTATTAAAATATAATAAATAATCTCATTGTCCTTTTTGTTACTTACTACATCCCTAAAATCAGCCCATGAATATTTATCCTTATAAATATTACCCCGGCATTGCAGACTCACCCACGGCAGGCCTGTGGGGGTGTTCCATCCAGCCTGCATGGTGTCCCTGTTCTCCCTATCCTCTGTCTTCCAGTGCTGCTGAATGAATGACCCACTGAATGTGCATGGCTTTGGTCTCAATGCAAATAATTTAGAAAAATTGTTGGGTAGAACTGTTGAGGTAGGTGAGAAAAGGTTAGGTAGAACAGCAAAATTCCTTAAAAACTAGAGTGGACTACTGACAAACTGTGTGGGGCATTTTCTCCACTGTCTGTCATCTGTTTTCCATTTCTCACCACAGAGAAGAGAAAATGGGAGAGGCTGCCAGGAAGAGGACCAGACACACCCTGATATGGATAGATTTTGTTAGAGCTAAAAAGACAGGTTGCGGAGAAATGGTGGGGCCCCTGGCAGGGCCTGAGGACTTAAAGCTGGAGGGGACTGAGACAATAGGCCAGTCTGGAACAGGGAAGGAAAGGATGGAGATTCACATCTCCTAAGGGCTCCTCAAAGAGGTTCTTTCCTGTATCTTGGGGCTTGAAGTTTCTAATTCCCTTTATTAATTTCATAACTTTTGCCCTAAACTGAGTGGAATCTTTTTAAGAATAAATGTTCACTGCTATGAATATTTAATCCATTTAATAAAGTGATTTATTTTTAGTAGAAAAGCATATTTATCCTGGTCTCTTGGTAACAAGGGCAGTGGGAGCCCAGGTGACTCAACCACATGTCCTGGGACAGATACTACTTGTTCCCAGATAGTGACATACCCAAGAGACCAGGAGAAAACAGATGACACCTTGCTTCTATGGGCAGAAGAGAGCCTTTAAAAGCAAAGTTTACTTCCAGGAGGTGCATTGAGAGAATGGCAGCCGGGAACCCTAGCAGGTGCCTGGACAGTAGATGGGAGAGGAAGGGGGACCTCAGTTGTTCGCCTTCTGTGCTGGAGATCACAGCTTTCTTCCAGGGCCTGGACAGTCAGTGATAGAGCATGGTGTCTTAGTGGGATTTCCCAGAGAAAGAGGCTTCCAAAATTGGGGTAACTGTCTCACCCAGATTCCCCTATAGTTGGAGATGGGGTGAGGGTGAGTCACAAAGGCTGGCTCTGCTGTGAGCTGACACTTTATTCTGAAGGAAATAGGGAACCAGAGGAGGATCCTCAGCTGGGGTGTGGCTGAGTCACATCTACATCTAGGACGGATCGTCATCCTAGGGCCTTAGAAGGTGGATGTGTGGAGAGGGGTACAGACTGAGTCTGTCCTTCCGGACAAAATGGATACCTGGGTTCCCATGTACTTTGTTCAATTAACATCATATGGCATTTAGGATAACCCACTAAGCCCGAGGTTCTGTACGAGGCACCCTGCCATAGATGTGGGATTCACTCCATTTTGCAGGTCAGGAGGCAGAGGATCAGCGAGAGCTGGTCATGCCCAAGGGCTCACTGCTAGTGTGTCAAGATTGGAATTTGAACCCAGGTCACTGTGAGAAACTGATTTGTTGGGCCTCATGCCTCTAAGGCAGGCCCAGGCCAGGGAGTAGCAAAGGTGGGACAGAAGGCCACTGAGGCATTATGGACATGAGGTCTGTTATAAATGCCTCTCAGGGAGTGTGTGTCAAACTCTTTGCTGAGCAGTCAGTGATCACAGCATGGGGTGTCAGGAAGAGGCCTTTGATTCCCTTAGGCTGGTGAGGATGCTGGGGCCTAAAGCAAGGAGGAGGGCAGGAGAGCTCTAGGAAGGAAGCTGGGTTTCTTGACCTGCAAAATGGAGCAAATCCCACATCTATGGCAGGGTGCTTTGTGTGGAGCCTCAGGCATAGTGGGTGATCCTAAATGCCATCTGAGGTTAACTGGAGAAAGGACACGGGAACCCAGGAACCCCTTTTCTCAGGAAGGACAGACTCAGAATGGACCCCTCTCCACCCATCCTCTTTCTAAGGTTCTAGAATGATGATCCTTCCTAGGTGTAGATGTGACCGAGCCATGCCTCAGCTGAGGAGGGCAAGAGTCTGATGGAGCTGGAATTGTGAATTGATTGGCAGGCACATCATCCTTATACAGAATGAACTGCTCATTTATGGGTGATTCGAAGGATGTTGGTAGAGAGTATGGGGCAGCTAACGCCTTCCCAAGTCAGCCTTTGGCCCATTGCATAGAGGAAAGACTCCCCAGGTTTTAGCTGAGAATTAAATACTAAGGAGGGAAGAACCACTCAAACTAAGTGACTGGTTTCCACCTGCTCTGGGGTAACCCTCTCCCTGGCTTCATCCTCTCTGTAGGCCTGGAGCTCTCAGAGCCCTGAGACACTGATTCTGTCCCCGGTCAGTCACCAGCCATCTGTGTTTTTGATAAGCCCCATCCCATCGCTGGCTTTCTCAATGTGTCCCCAGAGGCTATTGGACTAGGCAATTGCTGCAGCCCATATAGCTCTAACGCTGCTGCTATAATTCATTGCCAACTCAGAATATGATGTCAAGTCAATAATACTTCCAGCCTGGAGATGGCACTGCTGGCCAGAGTGGTTAGAGGGGCTGCAGGGATGAGGGTGTGGAATCAGGGAGTCGACCAGCTGTTTCCACTAGAACTCCCTCAAGCCGGCCCCAGTGCACAGCCCCTCCAGCCTGCTGCCTCTTCTCCTGAGAGGCTTTCTTGGTCCACCTCCCTGGGCTCACTCTTCCCTCCTGTGCCCCCAGGGCACCCTGGCTAATCAGTCTGATGATGTGTTTGGCTCCAGTTACCAAGCAACAGGGATGGGGCTCTCCTGCCCTTCCTGCCGGCAGACATTTATTCTATCCAGAAAGGACCTATGATGAGGACAACAGAGCAGGTGACAGCTCCCAGGCACTCCTACTCTAAGACAGTTCCTTCTGCAGCCAGGTGGTGGGTGGGAAGCAGGGGGGGCTGAGAAAGGGCCAGCATCAGGATGGGTATGCAGTGTCCCCACCAAACCATGCAGGTTTACTGACCCGGCCCCAGTTCCTTCTCCAACCCCATCTCTTACCCCGTCCTCTGGAGCCCTGGCTCCCACCCCAGCCCCACTCCTAACTGTCTAGATGGTGTTGGGGTACAACAGGACCACCCTGTGCTCATTTTCCTCACCAGACAGTAGGGTAATCATTACCTTGTTGGGGTTTCACAAAGATCGAATACATCAGTACATGGTACATGGTAAACGCTCAGGTGATAGGTAATTTCGTTAATGAAATAGTGACAGCGATCCCCCCTTTGTAGATGTATGAAGGGAAAATGGGTAGGTGTGTGAGGTTTCGAGAATCACTGATCAGTCATCTTTGTGTAGTGAGCTGCGGGTCGCACATCTGTGTGATCTGGCAGGTAGAGCTGCGTGTCCCATTTTACAGGTGAAGAATGTGATGCTCTGAGGTGAAGGCTTTTACCCAGAGTGCAGGACCCAGAGCAGTTACTGCTGAGCTGTGGAAAGAGCACCGAGGTCTCTAACTCCCTGGCCCACATGTTCCCCCCCACACCCCCCACCCCGCCCCATCCCAGCAGGAAGCGGGACAGACTCACCCTGCCGCACTTGATGGGGCCCCTACAGCTGCTCATTTCCACTGCTTACTTTACCGACAAGCACAGCTACAGGGTCCGGGGCTTGGCAGTACTGTGATTAGAACAGTGCTTGGTGAGGTCGCAGCCAGTGTGAATATGAAGTACCCCAGCGAGGCCATGGGTGTTGTCAGAGAAGGCTTCCCAGAGGCGGTCGTGCACAGCATCAGGAGTTCACTGGCAGGCGAGCCGGCCATCGTGAGCTGAGGGCCAGGCTGTGTAAAGGGCCAGGGCTGGAAGGGAACTGGGCGTGGTGCATGGTGGCTGGCCTAGGTGCAGGGAGCGTGGGAGAGAAGTCAAACCTGGGGAAGTGGGCAGAGTCAGGCCTCTGTTCCACACAGGGGACTCAGGGGACTCTGGGTCTTCCCTGAAGGAAGTGAAGGAAGTGGGGACCTACTGGGGGTTTTAACCAAGCAGGGACGTGGTCGTCAATTAGAAGACAAAGGTGGGTTACAGCCCGATTGGAGGCAGGAGACCCAGGCAGCCTAACCAGGCAAGGCTGGGAACATTCCAAGGACAGAAGTTAGAGGAGGGATTGTGAGAGGTGTAAGTCTAATAAGCTTCTTCTGGCTCTGAAGTTCAGCCCTGCTGGGGCTGCATATTTTTTTTTTCTTTTTTATGCCTACAGCACCTGGTCTTCCTAGGTGGTCTCCCATCCAAGTACTAGTGAGGACTGACCCTGCTTAGCTTCTGAGATCAGACATCGGCTTGTTCAGGGTGGTAGACCACAAACTGTGGCTCTACGGGGGCGCGAAACCAGGACCTTCTGTGTGTAAAGCAGACGTGCTTACCGCAACACTAGGGAACCACGTCCGGCTGCATATTTTCTTGATTCTTTCTCTGTGGAATGAGGACTCAGGAACAATGAACGGTTGTAGGGAAGGGGCTTTTGTTTTTTTCTGCAAAGTCGCCCTATACTTAGAGATTCCAACATTGTCCACCTCGAGCTCCTCTGTCCTTCCTGCCTCCACAATGCGCTGGGTCCCCTGACTGCTTCTGTCCTCCAAAGCGGTGCTTCACAACCTCTGGCAACCCTTCCAGACTCTTCGCCTTTGCCACCTGCTCAGGACAGTATGTACCACCTGGCAAGATGCTGGTTGTTAGGTATGTGAGCTCCCAGCCCCCTAGACACTGGGTCTGGGAGCTCCCTCTGACCCCTGGTCATTGGGTGTGTGAGTTCCCCTGGCCCTTTGTGCAGCTTCCTATCACTTCCTCCCTTGATGGTCTCCTCTTCCAGGGGACACTTGACTCACCTCCTTTGCTTTCTCCCATGGATTCCCTTGCTCTTCTCTTCTGGCTTCCAGTTCCCCCAACAAGCTCAGGAGTTTCTGGGGACTTGAGGGAGAGGTGGGAGCCCCCCATCTGCCTTGGAGACAGAGACTCAGTCTTTAGCTGGCTGCACAAAAAGCAAAGGGCAAGAGCCAGGGAGCTGGAGTGAAGGCAGGGGCTGCCATCCTGAACTCAGTCCTAGTCCGGAACAGGCAGCCTGCTCAGGTCTGTTAGTGCAGTCCTCTCTGTGGGTCAGCTCACAGTCTGTTCTCAAGGCCTGAAACCCCACCCTTCAAAGCCCTGGTGACCTCTGCTCCCTGTCTCTCCTGTCTTCTGGTCAGGCAGTGCCCATGGAGGTTATTGAGCACCACTACACCTTTTCCAGTGTAGCTGGCAGGTGGAGAATATCCTTATGCGTCATCAGTGACCACAGCATGTTTCAGTCACCACCCGTGACCCCTCTGAGCAGCGCCAGATTTATTGTCTATGAGGTCAAGTCTGTCCTCTTGGCTCATTGCTCAGCAGAGGTGTCTCCCCTGCCAGGAGTTGCTGCCTCGAGAAAAACTGGCCTGGAAGCTGACCACAAGCAGCTAAATTCAGCTTTGACCTGTTTCACTCCTCTCTGGTCCCCCGTTGTCCCCGCCGCTGGGGCAGAGATAGGACCAAGAGATCCATCCCTGGTTTGGGACAGGAGAGCAGTGACTATGGCCTCTACACAAGAGACAGGTCCCTCTGGAGATGGCACATTAATTCAGAGCGAGGTAGAGAAAATGTTCTGTTCTGACCCTATTGCTGAGCAGGGAATAAACACCTCAAAGACTGAAGAGGGTAAAGTGATACATTTAGAGAATGCTTCTTGTTGGTTTTCCCATCCAGTGAAGGGAGAGGGCTAGGAGAGAAGAATGGGAGGAAGAGGGAGGCAGCAGGGAAGTGCTCCCACCAGACACAGACAGACCTAGGCGAGCCACAGAGACAGGGCTTGATGGCTGTGCCCTGGGGCCTTGGAAAAGCCTGAGTGGTTTGCAGCTTTGGGCGATGGCGCTGTCCTTCTCAGAGTTCTGACCAGGTAGAGTTCAAGGTGAGAGGCTCCTGTGGAGAAATGAATGTGTACTGGGGCACAGGAGTGATGGGACCAATTGTGTATTCGTGTGGAGGACGAGGTGAGGAGTGGGGCTGATGCTGGAAGGAGGGCTGCTGACCACCAGCCAGGCAGAGCAGAGGAGGGCTCTTACCTTATCCTGGGGCTCGAGGGGGAACATTCGTCAGCTCCAGTGCCCCAGTGCTGCCAACACTGGGCTTTGGTGAGCAGACTGAGCTTTGTCTCTCCCTCTTCGAGGCCAGCTGGCTTTGCCCGCCGGGACCCTGCGGTTCCCAGGCTGAGTGAGCAGGATCTAGTCCTGGCACCAGGACATCTTGGTTGAGTTCTGCTCTTTTCTGAGTAGAGAGCACCTCCAAGAAGGGTTTCTCTTTAGGGAGAAAAACGCTGCTCCCAAATTAGCCACTTATTTTTAGGATATTAACAGATCTACTTGTGGCACCAAGATCCAGAAATTCTCCCCTGATTCTAATTCAATAAGTCCCCCTCCACTTTCCCACATCCAGCCAAAACGCTGCAGGCTTCTGCCCAGATCAGAACGTGGGATGCAGGCCTGAAAAGGTGCCCAGCTAGCCCCTCGCCCCCACCCCGGCTCTCTACCACCTATGTCAGAAGAGGGCAGAACCCCAGATGTTGAGCCAGAAGAACCCCTTTCCTGCCTCCATCACGCAGCAGAAGGACCACACTAAGCCGGAGTTGTGGTCTGGACAGCAGTGTCGGCTTGTCTATCCACCTCGGCTTGCGGGAGGGCTGGATATGATGTGGGAGAACTGGGTGCAATCATATACAGTGTTGTGAAGTAGACACAACCAGGGGTTCAGCCTCTGTGCACCCACAGCCTCCATCCAGGCTAGCTGGTAACTTCAGTCTTAAGGCAGAGAGACCTGTGAGGTTCCATTGCAGGTGACCCCCATAGGAGAGGAGGTGGAGCTGAGTGAAGAGTAGAGGTGGCGTCTCTTAGGAACCTGTGAATGTGAGATGGTGTGGTGGATGTGACCTGAGGGGATGCCACATAAGTCACATCCATGCATGAAGGTCCCCTCCCCTTGAATGAAGAGGGAACCCGAGATTTGCTTCTAGCTAATATGGTGTAGCAAAGGTGATGAGGGGCTGTCCCTCCTGTGATTGTTCAGAGGCCTCCTCTTGCTGGCCTTGACGATGTGAGCTGCCCTGTTACAAGAGGGGCTACAAAGAAGTCATGCATCAAGGAACTGTGGGTGACCTCTAGGAAATTAAGAGCAGCCCCTGGCCAACAGCTCCCAAAAAATAGGGACCTCTGTCCTCTAGCTACAAGGAACTGAATTTTGTTAGCAGCTATAGGAGCTTGAAAGAGCACCCCAAAGAAGCATAGACCAGCTGATGCCGTGACTGCAGCTTTGTGAGACCCTGAGCAGAAGACTCGGGTAAGCCTTGCCTAGAGTCCTGCCCCACAGAAACTGTGAGAAATCACGTATATTGTCATAAGCTACCAAATCTGTGGTGTTTGTTACACAGCAATAAATAACTAATACAGATGGGGGGAAGATGTTTTGAGGGAGGCGATGTCTTAGAGATGCCCTTATTTTGCAGATAAAGAGCTGGCTCATCCAGGAAGGGCTGTGACTTGCCCCTGGTTAAGCACCTGACAGGGGCCATCTGGGAGCTGGGCCCTGGTTCTCATTCTGCACTGTTCTCTCTCTATGTGGCCTTGAGCAAACCCTCTTGTCGCCTGTGCCTCCGATTTTTCCCATCACACGCAAGGCTACATCAGACATTCTCCAGGTGCCTTCTTGCCATGACTTAGTGTTCTGAGGCCACTGTGATCTGTGATCTTTCTAGAGGCCCACCTTTTGTGCCTTCGTGTGGTCTACTGCTCCTTGGCACCTGCCATGTTGTGTGTTTCCACTGGGGCTTCAGGAGGCAGCATCTTCCTGTCCTGGGCACACTTGGGTAAACCTTATGGGCTCAAAAACCTCTGGGGTAAAGCTCTTGGCTCTATACCAGGAGAGAGACTAGCTCACCATGACCCTGGTGCTCTGTGACCCTGGGCAAGTGGCCCCTCTTCTCTGTCCTCACACCTTCTCAGCTCAGTGACAGACTCTGGAGGCAAGACCAGCTCCAGAGTTCTTGATGGCTCATGCCCTCTGTGGTGCCGCTTTTGAGAAGGCTCCTTCGGGACTTAGAGCCTATGGGATGGGGACAGGTGAACCTGATGACTATCTCCTTGTCCTGGTTACCCAGGCATCTGAGACCTGGGTATCGACTCCATTCTCCTTGTTCCCTTCCTCCAGCTTGGCTGTCTGGCCACCCCAGTGCCTGACCAGCAGTCATTTCTGCTCCAACAGGAGTGGAGACGCAATGTCATCTCTGTCTATTGGGTGGTCCTGTGCCCATTCCCAGGGTCCTTGAGATCTAGAGAGCCTTCTCCACCCTCAGAAGCAATGGCTCTCACCTCTAAACTTCACCTGGAAGGTGTCCCTCTTCCCTGAGTGAATCCTGAGCAGGTGACTTGGAGTCTGTCCTGAGGCCTGGGGGAGGCTTCTGTTAACTGCATGGGGAGGTCTGCACGCCCATTCTTCTCTCCCCAGCTGGCTCTGGAGGTGCAGGGGCTGGGATTGGTGCTATTTCTTCCTTATCAAAGCATCAAGGTGAACAGCAGTGAGCAGGCTGTGTGAGGACAGGGAGAGAAGCTGGACCAGCACAAGAGCCAGGAACACCTCCCTAGGCTCATGGAGACCTCAGAGTCAGCACCATAGCTGTCCAGCCCAGGCGTTCCTCTGAGAGGGGGTGGGCATTCTGTAGAAGCCTACAATCTGGAGGCCACCTCCCACCTGCCTGAGTGAGCTTGGTCTCGTGGCCAGGCCACAGCTATGGGTCCATTGTCACAAGGCCCCTCTGACTAGACCTCACCTGACAATCTAAGAGACATAAACCTTGTTTTTCAGCACTCTCTCTACCCATTCTCACTGCCCTGCTCATCTCTCCCTGTAAGTGAGGCTTTTAACATCAACACCACCAGCAATTTGCCTTGGCAAGAAAAGGATAAACATGAGCAAATATATTACTTTGCCAAACTCCATGCTGTGGATGGGCCAAGAGTTCCTATCAGTTAAATAAACTACCAAATTGCATTAACACTAGCCTCGTCAGAAGATCCGTTGGCAGTGGGAATTTAGCACATGCTTCCTCCTTCCCTCAAACAGGCATATACTCACTAAGCTTCACAGCACCCATACAGCCACTCAGACGCGTGGACATGATCAGCATGTGTAGGGCCGGGCTGGAGTTGGACTGAACCCCAACCCAAGTGGAATGAACAGCGTTCTGCCTACCCCAGGAAAGCCAGGCCAAAGGGGAATGGCGTGTGCTGTGGGAGGCTAGAGGGCGGCTAGCAGTCAAAGCTAGTGGGTGCTGGCGTTGGTGATGCTGTGCGACCTGGCAGGGAGACCCTGTACCTCTTTGAAGCTGATAGGAGTGTTTGATATGGGACTCAGAGAGAAGAGAGGGTCCACGCCGGGGGAGGGCTCACTGGTTGGGAGGAGCTCTGCGGCCCACACAGACTGGCCAGATCTCAGGTGGTTTGCAAGAAGCCCTGAAGATGTCATCTTTGCAAGGTTCTCAGTTTCACAACTAAGACCCCAGGGGAACTAGAGGGTTCCCACACACCAAGTCTTCTGATGCCTGCTTCATTGAGAGAGAAGGTCGGGGGCGGGGGGAGAGAGAGGGAGAAGGAGATGGGGAAAGGGAGGGGAACAGGGAGGAAGAGGAAGAAGGACAGGGAGAGGGAGGATTTGCATGCATTTCAGTGCATGTGCCCACAGGGTGGTTACACAGGGGTTCTGCAATTATGCGTGTGTTAGGCCATTTGATGTTATCCCACAACACTCTGGTGTGTCAGTCATTTATTCTTTTTTTTTCTGTTTATCTCATTTTAGATATCACTATGTCTTCATATTCACTGATACTTTCTTCTGCCGTGTCTAATTTCTTTGAATCCTATCCAATGTGTTGTTCATCTCACACATTGTGGTTTTTACCTCAATGTAAAAACTATTTGGTTTGGTTTGTGTCCTTTTGAACACTTTCTACATCTCTATTTAACTTCCTGAACATACAAAATGCAGTTGTAACTATTACCTAATGATTTTGTCTGTTAATTCTAACATCTGTGTCAGGTTGGGGTTGATTTCAACTGATTGTGCTTTTCTCCTCATCAGGGGTATATTTTATTGCTTCTTTGCATGCCTGATAATTTTCTTATTGGATGCTAGACATTGTGACTTTTGCCATGTTGTGTCATTTTTGTGTACCTACAAATATTCTTAAGATTTGTTACCTGGGATCAGAGTGTTGCTCAGTCTGGGGCTAATTATTACCCACTGTTGATGCACAGCCCTTTTGAGTCATTTCTGCAATGGCCTGAGGTTACTGAGGTTCTCCACTCTGGAAAGAGGTGGAAATGTGGAAACAGGCACTGTCCCAAGCCCTGCGTGGATGCCAGGTGCTGTTTCCTTTAATCCATTCGGGTGGTTCTGTCCCCAGTCTCCAGCAGTTTCCTTACCTAATACTGATCAGTCCTCAGCTGAAGCCTTGACAGAGACTCTTTGCAGACCTCTGGAGTTCCACCTTTGGGCATCTCCCTCCTCTCTGGTACTCTTTCGTGAACTCTAGCTGCCTGTTTACTCTAGACTCTCAGCTCTGTTTTTTCAACGTAGGGTCCACCTGGCTCCTCTTTCCTATGCTGTGGCCTAAGTTTCTCAAGGCAATAATTTGGGGCAATTGTGTGGCTCACCTTATTTGTTTCATGCTTCTCAGGGTTTCCTGTCTTTCTAGGGCCTGATGTTAGTGTCTTGAAAATCATATATTTTGTCTGTCTTTTGGTTCTTTCAGGTGAGAGGGTTAATCTGTTTCCTATTACTCCTTGATCAGAAGCTAAAATCTTGGGTTCTAGGTTTTTCATTTAATAATTTATTTGTCAGGGACACCACCAGTCTGAGAACGTTGATTTGGGTAGGAGGGAGTCGTCTGGTCTGGATAGCATCCTTGATTTTCCCCAGTGACGTTCGTCTGGTTGATTATATAAACATGTAAATTTGCCCTTTAAGTGGCCACATGATTTCTGCAATCTAGACTCTTTTCAAGAACTTTCTGCTATTCAGCTCATAAAAAGCTCAATGATAGTTTGGTCTTATGAGTATTGTGAATCTAACAGTTGGTCATGTATTTTTTTTTTTAATTTTTTGCTTTGACGGCCATGGACATCAGATAATTTCTTTGTCTGACTTCAGTGACTTCAGTGAGATCTTACAAGGTAGATTTCTGTAAATAAACTTTTTGTTCCAGCCTTCTCTTTTTAGCTTATCTCTCTCTCTCTCTCTCTCTCTCTCTCTCTCTCTCTCTCTCTCTCTCTCGCAAAACTCTTAGTTGCAGATGAGAGATCTACTCTCGTTATCCTGCTGATTTGTGCGGACAATGGAAATATGAGAGTAATGACTGGGGAGGGTCTGCTCTATCCTGGGGGAGGAAAGGAAATCTCAGGTCAGGTGTAGACTCTCTTAGATGCTGCTGGTGTGTGCTAGACAGGGCTGATATGAAGTAGAGAAGAGAAGCAAAGATGAGAGTACTTCACCAGGCAGAGGGAGACATGACCAAGCCTGCTCTGTGGCAGCCAGAGTTGTTAGTGTAGCCATTTGAGGCAGGGGCCTCTCCCAGCCCAGCCCCATGAGCCCCTGTTTCCTTGGAACTTGCCTTGTTCTGCTAAAGGTGGAACCTCTGAGGAAAGAAGCAGGAGCTGGGCTAGGGCATCAGTACATGGAGACTGAGGCTGAACCTCTCAGGTCCCAGCCCCAGTCACCATGGCCTAGCAGGCTATCATGTCTTGGGCAACCTCAGGGCTGAGTTAAGGTGTTCAAGGAGGAATTAATGGAGTGGAGGACCAGCCATCCTAGGAGTACCCCGTGGGCTCACAGATGCTAGGAAAACTCCCCACCTGGCATTGTAGCTTTCCTGGGTCACAAGGGACCTTCACTTTGCCTTTCCTTTTTCTGTCTCCATCCTTTCTACATGGTTGAAACATGGACTGTTCTGCTGATGGGATTCTTTCGGGTGTACTCATCCTGTTCCTTCTTACTCTGATAGAAAGCTGAGACCCTAGGCAAGAGTGGTGATAGGTCCAAGGTCCATAGCCGGCCAGGGGCACATACAAGGCCAGAACTCCCTCCTGCACCCCAGGCTTCCTTTCTTCCAGCAGGCAGGGGAACTGATCCGGGATAGTGAATGACACCTCACAGCCTTGACTTAGAGCAAGCTCTCCTCAGTCACTGGGCTTGGACAGAGGAGACAGAGTGGGTGAAGGACAATGGGGAAGGTCAGCAATGGTCAGCCTCTCATCTCATCTGGAGCAGGAGAAAAGGCCTGGACCAGACCAGCCCATCACTGTCCTGCCAACCCCTCCCGCTCCTCCCCCCACCCGCCTCTCCTCTGTTCCGTGTCTTCCCTGAGTCCCTTGGTGAGGCCCAGGTGGCTGAGCTTCCTCTGGCAGAGGGAAATAAGACACTTAATTAAAGTGTCCAATGAAGAGCTTTGCAGATTTCTTAATTACCATCTGAGTCTTTTGGGGAATAGTTAGAAATGGGATTTTTCATGTGTTTCCTCATTTAGCCTACGGTGAGCCAGTTGGCCCCTCACGGCTCAGGTAGGAGCTGGCAGAGGCCTGGTCTGGAGCCGCCTGTCTGAGTACTGGTTGGCAGAGCAGGTGTGGAGCAGGGAGCCAGACCCCCAGCCCCCAGGCTGTCCACCTTTCAGGGAGGATGGGGCTGGATTTTTAGTTTTATGAAAATGGAACAAAAGAAACCAAAGATCAGACAGATGGAGCTGGCATCCTCACCTGTTCTTGGTACCACAAGGCCTGGGGGCCGTGTACCCAATGATTAGGCCAGTAATGGGGGACTTCGTGGGCAAGAGTTTTGAGGTACGTGGTGGAGTCCTCTCCCGAGGCCCCTAAGGAGCAGGAACACTGAGCCAGGATGGTTGGCCTCTCTCCCAGCTGCAGGGCACAGACTGAGTCCCTTGGCCGGCCAGCCCATTCCAGCACTCACACAGCATTTCCCATCTGTGTTCTGCAAACTGAGCTGATGGGACAGCCACATCAGCCGGCCCATCCTAGGAATGGGTTGCTGGCCTGAGCCTTAGGGAGCAGAATTGCCTTTCAACCCCAGGGGCCACCTTCTGACAACTGTGGACCTTCTCTGACCTGGGCTGGTTTAAGAGAGCCTGTGGGCCAAGGATACAGAGATGCTTTCCCAGGTATGGGGCCTGTTCTCCTAAAAACACAGGCAACCAAGAGGCGAGCAACCCACCAGGGTGGCCTAGAAATGGCCATGAGTTCCACCAGGTCCTGCCTCCCACTCTGGGCCCAAGTTTTGTGACCCTGAGGAGGACCAAGCGGGACCCCAGTGTCTCTCCAGCAGCATCCCAGAGCTGGTATGGGTGTTACATGCAAACTTGTGGCCAAGAGCCTGGATCAGCGAGGTCCACCTCGTGGGCTGTGCACACTCTGCTGGGTCTGGGTAGACCCTCCATGGAGTCCTGGCTAAGTTCTTGTACTCGGCCTCATGTTCTGCTCCGTTTCTGATCCTCACAGCAATCTGTCAACCCATACCCGCACCCACACCCACCATGGAGATGACAGGGTGGAGAGGGGTCCTTCATGGAGGGAGACAGTGTCAGAGCGGGAATCTGGGGCTCATGGCCCAGGTGGCTGTCAGCCTGTGGCCCAGGCACAAGCCATGCCCAGGAGCCTGCATAGGTGCTGCCCCCAGAGCCCCAGGCGGGTTTGGCTCCACATGGCAGCCTTGGAGAAGTGTACAGAAGTGACAACTGTATGCCCAGGATGCCCCACATTGCCGGCTTTGTCTGGGAACACCAGTCCACTGATGCCCTGTCTCCACCAATTCAGACTTGTCCAAAAGTCACCTCCTTCAGAAGGCTGATGCAGTACCCCAGCAGAAGGTAACCTGGCCTTTTTCTCAGCCTCTCAGTAGCCCGCCCAAGTTGCCACACATCGTAGGTATTTGTACCTGAATCTAGCTCCACCACTGGACACGGGTTGCTGGAGGGCATAAGTGCATCAGTTTTCTTGCTATGAATTCTGTGCCTGGTATGGACCAGGCACACAGTAAGCCCCCACTGGGTGTTTATCGAGTGGGTAGGGCGATGCTACATCTTCTGCAGCTACCTAGAAGCCACCCAAATGTACAAAAACCTATTTACATGGGACCTGCCGCTGAGATGGGGACTGGGGCCTGTGGGAGGCTGGTGAAGTGAGTGGTCCCCATGGTGGGTGAGGTCAAGCAGGTGCTGGTAGCTGGTTGAGGAGGCCAGCATTTAGTGCTCCTTGCAGTGGTGGGATTTTCAGGGACTGAGCTCATCTGAATAGCCCATGGGTGGTACAAGACCCCTCGGCCGGCAACTCCCACTCGGGTAAGAAAATAATTGTTTCATTGTGATGTCAGTAATGGAAAATAGGCTGAGATCCTCAGCTCATGAGATTGAACTATTATTAATTATTGTGTGATTTTTTTTTTTCAAAATATAGTTCTGGTATTTAGGCTTTGGTTTGAAAATTTTAAACTAAACTTTTAGGGGTGATCCGAACCCAGAGTAATACTTGATATTTGTTCCTCATCCAGGTTGTTTGGGTTCAGGGAACGGCTCTCTCATCTGTTAGTCACAAAGCCAAATGACAGGTGTCCTGGGCTCTCCTCTGAATCTGACCAGTCACTAGGTGCTGTCACCATCCTCCGCTCTCCATTTCTCCCCAGCCCCACTGCCTTTGCTTTAGCCAAGATCTGCCATTTCTCGCTGGACTCCTGGCCCTAGTCTTCCCCTGTAGGCCATTCCTCCCATAGAAGTGTTAATTTTCTTCCTAAAGCACAGATGTGTTGCTCTGATTACTTAGTGCTGCGTCACAACAAACCAGGCCCAACCTTAGTAGCTCAAGATAACGAGAGTGTTTACTTTGTTCAGGATCCTGTAGTTTGGGCAGGTCCTGGCAGGGAAAGTGTCTTTGTTCACTTGGCATCAGCTGGTGGCTTGAAGGCTGGGGGCTGGAGTCATCTGTGGGCTCCCTCACCCACAAGCCTGTTGACTGGGGCCTCCTTCTTGCATCTGTGTGTCTGTGGTCTCCCTCGTTTAGGTCGTGTTGGGCCTCCTCACAGCATGGCGAAGGGGCAGCTTCTGAATATGAGGAGCGAGAACTCTCCAGACAAAAACTGTGCTGGCTTTTCTGTCTAGCCTTGGGAGTCACACACGGTACCATTTCTGCCACAGCCCCAGGCCTGCCCAGATTTACCCCTGAATAGTCAGTAGCATTGTGGGGTGGGGAATATTTTGTGAGCCGTGATAGAAATTATAAACTGTCACACCTGTTCCCACCACCCCTCTGCTTAGACCCTTCTGAAGCTCCTACCACCCTTGGGAGAGAATTCATGTTCCTTGATGTGGCAACGTGGCCCTCCAGCCTTGCCTCTCTCCACCTGTACTTTCCTTCCCTCTGCATCTGGCCCCAGAGATGGATTTTGGTTTAAATTAACTCTCTGGCCACATGGAACTTCCTTGAACAGTGTTTGTCACTTAGTCCTCTCCTCACACACCTGGTCTGGCCTCATTTCTCCTGAGACAAAGCTCAGATGTAGAGGCTTCCAAGTGTGTCATCCAAGCTCCTGGACATGCTGCGACCCCTCACCCCCAGTAACCTGGCTTGTGGCATCCTATCCATGCTCACATGCTTTTTCTCTGCCTCTGTGCGTTTGCTAACACTGTTTTCTCCTCCTGGAATACCTGTTCTCACCCTGTCTTTCTACAGCTTGGCAGCTACCCTGCTTCTTCCTTAAAGCCTTCCTGACTGCCCAGCAACCTGGGCCCCTGCTATTTGTGATCCGATTTGCTGCTGGTTGGATCTTTCTAAAAACTAGCAGGGCGTCACGCATGAGATGTGGACTTTGGCTTCAGCTCTGGATTCGTACACCAGCTCCCCAGCTTAACAGCTCTGTGACACTGGAGATGATAGCTCACTCATTGGATCAGGATGAGGATCAAATGAGGGACCCTAAGCAAAGCACTGAATTTCTTGTCTGGCACTAAGTAGAAGCCCAGTAAGAGTTAGTTTCCATTCATTCTTTCTAGAGGTTCCTGGTAAATACTCAGTAATGAATTTCTCACCCTCATTTGGTTGAAAGGAAAAATGTGTGTCTCTGCTTAATCATGTGGGACTAAACTACCAGAAGATTACAAGAATATTGCTGAGCCATGAGCTGAGATTAAAAAAAAAAGAAAAAAGAAAGAAAAGCTCAATAATGATTTGGCTGCTTCTTTTTAATAAACTCCTGCCAGTGGGCCGGAATCTTTGCCTTTAGAAAAAGCTCTGCTTTTGCTGTACACGTATCTCAGCCTGCTGTTAGACGGGATGTGGGACAGTGTGACCTTGAGAACAGAGCTATGTGGGAGCAACAGCTCTCTCAGAGGCAGCAGGACCTGGTGGAAGGGCAGGAGGGACCTCAGGGGGTGTCCCCTGCCTCTCCCACACACCCACTCCTGTTCGAGCTGGTTGAATGCCACTGTCCCTGTTGAGCCTCCCCTTGGCTCCAGCCCAATGGTAGTGCCCAGGCAGGTGATGGCTCCAGCTGTCTTGCTGCTTTTTGTGGTGAGACTGAGAGAGTGGCCAGGTATATGGGTTGTGTAAGCTCACCATTTCCAGGTTCCAGCACCCAGGCAGTTGTCGAGGGTGGGGTATGGGGTGAGGAAGGGGCAGCAACCCTTTAGAGGAGAGAGGAGCTTGCCACAGGACGACTCCTCTGTCAGCTCAGCTCCTTCAGGTGATGCCAGGGCAGAGTCTGGGCAGTGGTGTGCAAGGGGCATGCAAGGGGCTCTTTCATAAGCTCTGCCTCAGGGCCCTAGGTAGCCTCCCACAGATAGTGTGAGGTTGTGTTTCCTGTAGTTCACGTTGGGCTGGGTTGCCCAGACTTTTCTACTGAGAGCATGTTAGTCCTCTGAAGACAGTGAGATCCACACTGGAACCTCAGGGCCAAGAGTCAAGGTGGACGCCCTGCAGTCAGACTCACTCGAGTTGGGAACTGGGACATGCACACCAACCACCACCTGCAATGAAGAGTGCAGGTGTATGCCCCAGGGAAGGGCAAGCCATCGAAGGGGTCTAAGCAGGGGGGCCAAGCTTAGAGTTCAGACAGGGTGGGAGTCATGTTATCCTAACAGCATGGAAAGAGGATGCACGGTCTTGGGAAGCTCTGAGGCAGGGAAGAGGAGGGCTTCTGCCCTCAGAAATGAGGAAAAACGGACCTAGAGGAATAGTCAGAAGTCATTCCCTTTTGCAACAAATCAATGATGAATCAGTCATGCAGTCCAGGATGCAGTTTGGATGCTGGGCCCCAAGTGTTCAGACCTGCCCACTCTCACTTTCTGAGCCCTCCCAGCACCCCACAGGGTGCCTCAGTTCCCACTTTCTGACCTTGCAAGTTGGATCAAGCACCACCTGAGGTGAGAGAGGCCTCCTTCAGCCCGTCCCAAGGAAACAGTGCCTTGGTTTGGCAGGGGCTATTCCTGAGAACTATGACATCCACAGTGGTGGCACTAATGACCTGGCACAATCCTGAAACCCAATCCTGAAACCCAGTGGATGCCAAGAAGAGTCAGGAATAGGAGCTCAGTTCCTGCTCAGGCTGCCCAATTCTGGCCCCACGCAGCTCTGGCCCTGGGCAAGTAGCTGTCAACTTATTTCCTCTTGTATCAAATGGGGATGACATGAATAGCTGCTTCAGAGTTGAGGACTAAATGGGGTGGTGCTGAGGGCTTATACCGTGTTGCTGCAAGCATAGAATCCTGCCGGCTTCAGGCAGCAGGTGTCCTGTCTCTTCGGTTTACTCCTGTCATGTAAATCTATGCCTGGCATAGCCCCTGGCATGTGCCTGGAACATGCTTTGTAAATACATACAGGGTTCCATGTTGCCTGTGATGGTTATTGTGGGAATGTTCAGAAAATATTGGCCGTGGCCCAGACCTCACACCCAAAAGTTCCTCCTGCACAGTCCCAATAAGCAGCTTGTTTTCTTGGAATTTTCTCCTTCCATCCAGCGAGTCAGTACTAACCCACTGCCAGAGGCTGGCATCTCAAGAAGGGGCGACTTGGCATTAGAACCCTTATAGGGATTTCTAAATTCTCAGCTGCTCCCTGAACCTCCTGTTCCT
Source organism: Cynopterus sphinx (assembly GCA_030015415.1). Lineage (NCBI taxonomy): Eukaryota > Metazoa > Chordata > Mammalia > Chiroptera > Pteropodidae > Cynopterus > Cynopterus sphinx. The sequence continues at coordinate 129,438,879 of CM057381.1, forward strand.
TTAGTGGCTTTTTGTGATTCCACTCTCTCCTCCCAGCCTCTCAGCTGCATCAAGGAAAGAAAGAACCCACCAGGAGAAAACCTGTGTCTTCCCGCCATCTCCCTACCCTGTTCCCTCATGCTTGCCCCTTTTCCCCCCGGTGTACGATGTGCAGTGTCACTACCTAGGGGAGTTCCCAGTGGGCCCTGCCATACCTCTCTTCCTAAGGAGATGGTAACTTTCCATTGTCTCTTGGAAAAGGAGGAAGCTGTGTGATCCCCAATTTCATCCGCCTCTCGCTGGCTCAGGGTTGCTCCACTTTTTACCGTGGGGTGCCCTTAGCACTTTTCAGCCAGACCTTTTGGTGTGGGAAGCCCCTACTTCTCACCTTCACTTGAAATTTCAGAGCAGATTTAAAGCCATTAGAAAGTTCTGTACAGATTAAATGTCCATCAGGAGCTCAAAGGGCAGTTTCCAGGTAAAACTAGGAGGGAGCCTGGGTGCATTAACTGCTCACCCCAGAGATCTTAAAATCTGGCTATTCCAACACCAGCTGGTGCAATGCACTTTATCCTGGCACTACCCACCCAGAGTTGGTGTCAGACCCCCTAGGTTTAAGGGCACAGTCCCCCAAAAGGCTGCCCCCCACTTCAGATGCCAGCTGAAGTGGGGTTCCCAAGGACATACTTCTGACCAACTGGCTATAAATCTGGGGGTTCCTATGACCCTCCTCAGGTTCTAACTCCTAGAACTTGGGAAAGCACTGCACTTAAGATGACAGTTTTATTATCAAGGGTATAAATCGGGAATGACCAAATGCAGAGATGGGAGAGGCCAGGTCAGTACAATAGTGGTGGTGGGTTTTTTTCGTTTCATTTTTTTGTTTGTTTGTTTTATCTCAGTTACCTACTACCTCCTTATAGTTTTAAGCATTTCTTATGTGCCTCATTTCTACTAATGCCCTTTGAAGTCTTTAATGTTATTATACTCATTTTTAAATGAGGCATTGAGCTCCAGAGGGGCAGTGACCACCTCAGAATAATGCAGCTGAACAGTACCCCAGCTAGGATTTGAATCCAACTAACCAGTTCCAGGTCAACGATGGTGCCATCTAAGTTTTCCCCAAACACAGTCCTGAGATGTACCTTCTGGCTAGAAGACTATCATCTTTCCCTTATAAATGTTGGCTGTCAGGAGATGGCTGCACCTGTCTGTTACGTGGTACACTATTGAAGCTTCAGAGCTGGAAAAGGACGTTTTCCCAGAGGAGCCCCGCTGGGTTGCCCTGTTCCGTCTAGGCAGTGATCTGCCACCCCATCCCCCACCAGCCTCAGCCTCTGGATATACTATCTGAGAATCAGGGATAGGTCAAATGGAGAACTCTCACATGCTGTCTCTTTTGCTTTCCCTACCAGGGATATCAATTTCTGGCAGCCAGGAGCAGAAGGGACTCTGAGCCAAGCGGGGTCAGTCCCTTCTGCTCCTAGGGCCATAGCAGAGGCTTGGTGGGACAGTGTAGAGAACCATTCCATGCTGAGCCTGACCTAACAGATGTTCTTTTATCTCCCTTCCTTCCCTCCTAGATGATAGAAATGTTGCAGTAGGCATTTCTGCCAGTGCCAGGCCCGAAGGGACCTGCACAGGGCGAGGTCAGAAGCCAAGCTCTGCAGTTGGGAAATTAGCAGCACTTGTGGGATTCTCTTAGCCATAGCAAGGTTTCTCAGTTGGGGGTGTTACTGTGACTTAGAGGGTGTTTGCTGATTTGGCTGGGGGCAGGAGCCTCTGTCTTGCCCCCACTTGATCTGGTTCTTCATATACATCTATTGCTTCAGCTGGGCTCTGTGGATCAAGGATTTGGGTGGCGACCATTCATAGAACAAGAGGCCCTCTCCTTGGTGCCTGGCAAGAACACCTCTGCAGCCCACCCAGTCGACTCGACCACCTTGTTTGGGGTCCCTCTCCCAGGGTCTGCCTCTCATTTCTGTTTCCACATCTCATCTTTTCCTCTGGCCTTTTTCTGTTTCGTTATCTGTTTTCTTTCCATGAAATGTGTTTAGAGGAGCCTAGCTCGGACGCCATGGCTGACCCCCTCTCTTCTTATTGTTTTACAGTTGGCAAGACGTCTCTGATCACACGGTTCATGTACGACAGCTTCGACAACACATACCAGGTGAGGTCGTGGGTGCCCCTGCCCTCCCTTGTGTCTGCAGCCATGACAGTGGCCTGGAGCCCACCCTGGTCTCTCTCTGGGGCTTGCTAATGCTGAGATGAGAGTGGGACTTCTCTGAGGCCCAGGCTGTTTGGCCTTGAAGGAGCCTCCCATCTGTTCACTGTTCTCAGCCCAAGAAAATCCCTGAGTCCTCCGAAGGTCCAAACCTCTGTAAAGGAAACAGTTCCTGGTAGAGGATGACACATGTCAGTCTATGCCCTCTTGCTCCATGGACAAGTGTAAACCATTATAGTGTTTGGTTATTTGGGGGGTTATCACATGGAAGAGCATGAGCAAGACGCAAAATGAGGGAGATAAAAGAGCAGTAGGAGAACTTGCTCCTTGAACATGGTTATATTTGTTGGACCTTCATGCATGTGTGCACATGCTTCGACAGACACATATACACACACATGAATGCTGAGGTACTTCATTCCTTGGAGGGCCTGGTGTGATGGGCTTGCACTGCTCTGCACAGACAGGAGGCTAGACAGGGTGACCTCTGAGGCTCCTGGCCCTCAAGGCCCAGAGGTGGCTCTAGATGGCTCAAAGGCTGAGCTCTGGGAGGTCAGTAACTTCTCTTTCCTGGCACCACTGATGAGCCAGGGGGGTTATGCAAATGAAGTGAATTTTCTCTGCAAACTATAGGTTTTTTTTGCAAAAGACACCAAAATTTAATTATTTCAACTATTTTTAAGAAAAAAGATGTTGTTTTCTTCCTGAAGAAAGAGACAAATAATAATGCATTTTCTAAGCCAGTGGATTCTGTGGTATACTAGCTCCAAGGCATATTAGTAGGTGTTATTTGAGGGGAAAACGGTGGGGAGGAAGGGTTAGTACTTGTATAGATTTAGGGGGACACTGGTAAGCAAAAGTAAATCAACTCTCCTTTTACTGCAAGACTTTTCAGGGCCTTTACTACATCAATGTGTGGTTTCGTGCTGAGAGGGGTGTAGTGTGGAGGATCTCCCAGATGTGTTTGGTCATGGAACCTTTTTGTCACCAGTTCCTCAGAGGACAAATATTTATAGAATACACTGGGGATGGCCGTGCTAAGAAGTCACTGCTCCTTTCTGGACTGACAGAGGATGCAGAGCACAGCTCACTGCTGGTGACCGTGCTGTGTCTGCTTTTCAGTCTGTCGTTCTCCCTCTGGACCAGTCATTGTTTTTGCCTCAAATACAGCCCCCCTCTCCGCCTCTCTCAAATTCCCTGCTTTTCCTCTGCTGTCATCTGAAGTGACAGAAAACTAATGGACTTGGTAAGAATCGACAGAGGGTCAGAACATGAGGCTCAGGAGATGGGCCCCACGTGATGTGCGCAGCCCTGCACACGGGCTTTGATTGGTGATCTCAGCCACGCTCTGTTGTGTCCTCCCCAGGCTGGGGCTTTGCACCACAGTGAGGCTGCCAGAGGGGAGTCCTACCACATCTGTCTGCATTCGACAGTCAGACTCTAATAGACTTCACTTCTGAAGTCTGACCTGGTGTTCATTTGTGTGTGTATGTATGTAATCTCGCAGACATTATTTCAATTATTTGATGTTTTTGGACATTAGGACAATTATAATGACTCTTGTTGGTGTCCCATGGAACACAGTGAGACGCTTGGCTGATTGGTGTTCTTGGCAGTGATGGATGGCAAAAATGACCTTAGGGCCTCTGCAGGGGTCCTTATTGACATGGATCAGCTCCTCCCCGTGTTGTTTGAATCTCTCAAAACCTCAGCCCACCTCCATTTCCAGTGTCATCTCCCATTGCCCGCTGCTTGTCCCACATCCCTTGGTTCGGTGGGCCTCTCTGCTTGGTGCTCCCCACTCAGTGACACTGTCATGCCTCTACACCTTGGCTCATGGTGTTGCATTTGCTGGAATGCCCTTCCTCTCCTCTTCTGTGTTTTGAAAAATTCATCTGACTCATCAAAGCTCAGAGCACACGTTTACTCTGTGGGTGGGGCCATCCCCATGCTCCCCCTCTCCATGGTCCCCTCTCCCCTCACACATTGTCCCAGGGGCTCATTTGCTTTCAGACTCTATAGGAACTGCTATGTGCTCTGGTTCCTGGATGGGCTCTGGGCCTGGCTGAAGCCAGGACCCCTCAGAGGCTCAGTACTGGGCCTGGCCATAGCTGGTGTCAAGTGCAGGTTGGTACCAAGTATCTTGGAGAGTCGCTATCTTACGTGGGCTTAGACCCCACCAGACTGAGAGGCCATAGAGGCCCAATGTCAGTGTGACATAAGAAGCAGAGAAGCCCCAGGGGAAGTATGTACCCTCCCCACTGCCGGCTTTTCTGACCTTCTATTTATTTATTTTTTTCCAGCAGGTAGAATTTCTTCCCTAATTCCTTTTAAAATGGTAATTAGGCTGGGAGATTGGGGCTCCAATTCTTTGTATGCACAGGCACATTTTAATGAATTCTCTAGAGACTGTAGAGGGGGAAATGTTATTTTGTTTGTTTTGTTTTTCTTAACATGGGGGCATAGACGTTTGCAAGTAGACAAGATCCCCAGAGGCTCTGGGTTATGTTTCTAGTTGTCCCCCAGCATGGTGACTACTCCCCACCACCCCCACAAACATCCCGTCCATCAGCCAGTACAGCCCAGCGCCTCTACCCCACCCACTCACCCTCTCCCCTCCCCTCCCCAAGCCTTGATTAGCTGTGTTTCCTGGACATTTCCCAGGACAGAGTCACCGCTCCCGTTCTCATCCTTTCTCTGGTTCTGCCTCTGGCTCGGCTCCCGCATTCACTCTTTCTGAAAAGAGATACCAAGCACTTACTCTGTCTGAAGAGACGGTAGGAGAAAATGACCTGGTCACAGAATCTGGCCCTGCCCTGAGCCTTGCGTGGAGGGTGGAAGGGTTTCAACCTCATCCTGGTGGCAATCAGCCGAGTCCTCCTCAGCCTGAACATACCTGAGGTCCCAAGGGGCAGGTATGAGGACCCGAGGGGACGTGGGCATACAGAGCCTGGTTCCCCTGTTAGACCTCTTTGGGGTATCCTATTCACCTGGCAGACCCTGGGGAGATGCCACCTTGTCAGCCTGCAGGCCTCAGGAGAGTGGGTCTTCTGCCGCCTTCTGCCTGGTACCCCTCTCTACACACTCGTACTTTGCTCTCCTCTTGACACATGCACTCCCCAGCCTCTCACTACCCCTCCCATCACCCCGTCTAAATCCACTCACTCAAAGAAGTGAGAAATCAAGACATACAAACAGCCTGGTGAGATTCACATCTGCAAAAATTCTATTGTGTAAAACCCCAACTAAGAAAGTACTTTCAAAATGCACAGCAGAAGAAACCTTCTGGTACCTGCACTGTGCTGAGACTTGAGCCTCTGTGTGGGCCAGCCCGCTTCCCTTCCCGTAGGTCAGTGAAGCACACCTGCAGGCCTGGTCCTTGGGCCACTTGTTTGAAACGTGCACTAGAGGCGTAGTGGGAGGTCTCAGGCCTCTGTAGGTGACTGCTGGCGGTGGGAGGGGAGGATCTAGAAGCATACTCTTTTGGGGTTTCTCATGGGCCCTCATGGGTCCTCTGTCTTGGCTGCATAGGTTGGCTCAGGCATTAGTGTTTTTAAAATCTCACAGGTGATTAAGATGAATTTATGGCCAAGGCTGGAACCACTGGCCCATCCCTGGACCTCCTACCACAGCATAAAGTGGGGAACCAGCCTAATGGGCTGCCCTCAGAAGAGGGTTCCTGCCTGCTGGCACTTACCCTGCTGCTCCCTGGGGTGCACGAGTACTTCTGGAGCACTCCCCGGGACCCATGGAGCCTTTGGGAAGGAAACAGAATGGCTGTGTCCACCTTGCTGTCCTAGGCCAAGGGCATGCCTGAGGAGCTCTCACTTCTCAGCAATCCGCCTGCCCTGCCCCAAGGCTTTCTTCTCTCATCTCCCGGGTCTACATTATTTTCCTGGAGCTGCCGTAACAAATTACCGCAAACCAAGTTGCTTAAAACAACAGAAATTATTCTTTCACAATTCTGGAGACGAGAAGACTGGAACAAGATGTGGCAGAGTCACAGTCCCTCCCGAGGCTCTAGGAAAGCATTTTTCCTGGCCATTTCCAGCGTCTGCTGGCTCCAGGTGTTCCCTGGTGTCAGGCTGCACAGCTCTATGTCTGCCTCTGTCTTCACTTGGTCTTCTCTCTGTGTCTCCGTATGTCCTCTACTTATAAGGACACTGGTCAGCGGATTTAGGGGCCCACTTAAATCCAGGATGATGTTTCACCTTAAGATCCCCAATTAGTTACCTCCACAAAGATGTTTTTTTCCAAGTATGATTGCATTTTGTGGTTCCAAGTGGACAGAATTTTGGAGAACATACTTTAATCCCCTACAGGGTCCTAATATCTCCAAGTCTGATCCCATTGGGGACCAGACTCTCTGACCAGAGCCTCAGCATGGGTCTGCCCACCCCTCACCTCCCAGCAAGGACCACTGCAGGCTCCCAGGCCTTCTACCACAGCATAAGCCTGGTCCTTCCTGTGCTACTGGCCCAGCATCTGACCTGGGAAACTATTTCTCCAGGAGCATATCTTGGCAGCACTTTTCCTTCTCACAAGGTTTTTCAAAATGATTATATGTTTCTTTGTGTAATATTGTAAGTTAATTAAGTACGTAGGTTTACCAAGGCCTGGTTATTGACTCTGTGAGGCCACCCATCTAGCTGCTCTGCAGCCTACAGACCAATGTCTGTCTCCAGCCCAACAGGGTTAGCCTTTCAGAAGAGCTGAGCCCCAGCTGGGCCACACAGCAGCCCATCTTAGATGCTCAGGGATAGCCATTTGTTAGGGATCATGCTGTGTGGAGAGCTGTGCTTTGTCCCACGTAGGATTTAATTTTCTGAACTAACTCTCTGGGGCAGCAATTTCTGCTAATGCTTGTCCAAGTACATTCAAGCAGGTCGTCTAGGGGTTGCCAGGCTTGGGCAGCCAAGCCCCACTACTGAAATGCCTCCACACTGCCTTAGCTGTTCGGTCTGACGTGGGACTCAGTAAGGAAAAATAGTCAAGCCAAAACATCCTCCTTAGACTCACACCCACACTCATGGACGCTGGACCCTGGTCCCCTACCCTGCTGGGACCAGAGAACAGAAAGGGCATGGGGACCTTGGAAATAAGATGTTGAAGGTAGTAAGCACCGTTTTTTTGTTGTTGGTAGGCCACTGTCAGGAGATGAGTGAGCCCTCACAGAGCTCGTATCAGCAGAGAGACAACCAGGAGAGCTGAGTCCCTCCCATGGGAGAGGGGAGGTATCTGGTACTTTACCTGAAAGAGGAGGTACAATTAGTCAAACAGGAGGCAACAGGTTAGTGCACAGGGCGCAGGGGTTATTGAGGTGACCACAGCATGGAGCATTTGATCACCAGGAGGCAGGAGACTCAGAGGAGCCAAATTGCATGTTGCACAGGCACAAGGTGAGGCAACTGGGCCCTCAGCCCTGGGGTATAGGGATGCTGCATCCATCCTGAGATGTGATAGTCTTTCAGCTAGGGCATGTGTGTGCAAGGCCAGATCCTGGGTGGTGTGCTGGTAAAGGTGAGGAGATGGGACCTCACACACCTGCCCAAGGTGAGCACGGGCTGTGCCTGGAGTGTGGTCTCGGGCCCACGTGATAACAAGGTCTGCCATTGTCATCCAAGTACCTTCCTGCTCATCCTCCCATTGCATGTTAGTGCTCGAAGCTCATGAAGGGTGGTAGGAGGATCATGTGCCAGTGGTGTGGCCCTTTGAGTGCAAGCAGCTTCTGACAAGGCAGAGATTGGTGACGGTTCTGATGGGCATGGAAGGCTTTCTTGAGGAGAGGGAAGGGAACTGAGTGGGAAAGGACAGGGAGGATTGGATGCAACTGCACTGGAGGGAGGAAGGATTGATGTATGTTGGAAGAGAAGCAATTGTGGAAGCCCAAGGTGTAATGAGGCAGTGCTGTGTGCCATGTGTTACGCCGCAGGGGAGGGGATCTGCCTGTTGGGGTGGAGGGTGATGGGCCTGTGGGTGGATTACTGGGCAGGGCCACATTTTGACTTTCATGGCCTTAGGCATTGTTCTCTTCATTGGCGCTTTGGTTCTTCATTAAAAAATTATATATGTGTATATATATATTGTGTATACATGTAGCATATATAGTATATTTTATAGTATAGTATATTTTATTATTTTATATAGAATATATTCATAAATATATATATATACTATATACTATAAAATATATACTAAAGTTGTATTTTACATCTGTGTTGTTATAAAGGTGAATATAATCCAGGCTGGATTCATTTTTATAAATTCATCATTATATTCATGTTTCCTTTTGATTTTAAAAGAATATTTAAAAAATTTTAAAACATTTTCATGACCCCTAAAAATACCATGGGCCCCAGGCTTTGTGCTACTCTGCCTAGTGGGCAGGTGGGCCCTGATGACGGGGACTGTGGGAGGCCCTGGAAGCTCGGAGGGTCTTGGGCTCGTGGGCAGGAAACAGCTATTGAGGGTTCCTAAGGTGGGTATCGACGGGATCAAAGACTTCAGAGTTTGTAGGACACAGATTTGACCAGAGCAGGGATGGCAGCTGCAGACAGAGCACTTAAAGACCTGGACACAGCTCTGTGTGTGGAAGGGCAGGGCAGGGGGAGGGAGGAACATCACTGAGCAGTCATGCAGGGCTGCGTGGGAATTGAGCGAGGGACTTGGGCCAAGGAGAGAGAAACACACTACAGTGGAAGGGGTGAGCAAATAGTGTAGGTCTGTGGGGCGCAGAAGAGGGCATGGTCTGAGTGGGCCCTGGGTTTCTGTCCAGACACCCTGGAAGAATATTGGGGCCATCAACACAAAGAAAAATAAAAAGCAGGAATTAATGATGGAACAGCCAAGTGAAGCTGTTTGAAAATGGCTATTATGTGGGGCGGGCCTGGGAGGGGTTGGGCAGAGTCTGGATTCCTCAAGCCCTAAGAGCTGATGAGTCTTCTGCGTCAGAGTGCAGAGGGGAAGTGGAGGGCCATAAGGAGAGAATCCACGATGCCAGTTATCCCATGTGGTATCCAGGTAACCACCCAGCACCTGGGGGAGATGGGACAGGATCTTCCACCCCTGGTAGAGGTGGTCAGAGTGAGGTCACATACCAAGGAGAAGGATTCAGTACGTTCCCTTATACCTCAGTTCTTTCTTTCTCCTTCAAAGTGATGCTGCATGCAGAGGAGGCCTGGGTTGAAACCCTGGGTCTGTCACTTAGCTGAGAGACCCTGGGCCAGCATCTCGGTTTCTTCCTATTGCATTTTTATTAACCTAGAAATTGTTTGGATGGGATTTAACTCCTATATCACTTAGACCATTTGCCTCAAACTTGAGCAGTAAGACCGTGGTTAATTTGTATCTAAACGATAGCTCATATATAGGTCTTAAAATTTAGGTGATGGATATTTATAGGCCAAAAATTCTGTTGATGTAGATGTGCATAATTATACGCTGTCTAGAAAAGCAAAACGAAGCTTAAAACAACACACCAAACTAAGCTGCTAATGCTGAAGTGAAGCTCACAAAAACTTGCTAACAAAATGTCCTTATGGGAAGCTGTGGGCCTCCTTACCATCCCTGCATGTACCCCTGAGCAGTGCTTCTCAGCTGCCATATGATGCTGGACTTTGGGCAGAACGCTGAGGTCCAGTCCTCTGTTAACTCTAGCAACGGGACGATTCTATTATACTAATATAGCAGAGTTCCATCTTTTGCAAACATTAGGTTCTGTGGTCAAAATGTGAGGTGACAGCCTTATATAGTGAAATGCACCAGTTTGGCGAGAGGACCCTGCCCTCAGAGACCCACTGGGGCACTGCCAGTCATCTGAGTGCTCCCTCTGGGCATTTACTGGTCAGGAACTGAGGGCTGACTGTTCCTTGCTCTAACATCTTTTCTTTCCCTTCCTCCTCCCTTCTGCCTTTCTCTCCCTCTCTTCTGATGGGCATATATAAATTAGGAATATGGTCACCTTCTAGTCCAGAAAGCTAACAAGAAAGATTTTGGTTTCCCCAGTGCAAGAAGTTGTGGTGGGACATGGGGTGGCGCGGCTGCGCAGGGATGCCATCAGGCCCCAGGCTCTTGCTGTCATTCTGTTCCACCTTCTCACTGTGTGGGTCCTTGTTTTCATGCAGCCTGGCCATTGTTGCTGCATCCAAGGCAGAAAAAGAAAGCAAGAGCTTCCCTAGAATGCCCTCTCCCTTCAGCAAACCATGACTTATTGGCCAGAATTGGGTCACATCATCCTTAGTCTCTAGAGAGACTGGGAAAGCAGAATTTTGCTTTTACAGTCTCTAGGCAAGCAAGAGAGTAAGAGCTTGCCAGTGGGTAATGGCTGAGTCCCCCAGTAGCACCTGCCACATTTCATAAGTTAAATGGACTCAGGATGTAAATCTGTGCCCCAGATTTTAGTAATCTTTCTAATTGACTCTGTAGGTTACACTTAGGTAGCCCTTAGACAGACTTGAAAGTGCACCACCTGGAGCATCTTTCTCCCTTGTGTTCCTGGATCCATATGTGACCCTTCAGGAGCCCTCTCAGGGAGCTTCAGGCCACACATCCACGGGTGTCTGCGTAGCTTTTCAAAGGATTTTGGTGAAATTTAACCCCTTATTTAAAGTTGGAAGGTGCATTTTGTTTTGTTGACGTTTCAGACCGGCTAGGAGATAAAAGAGCAATTGATAAATATTTTATTGGGTGTTGATGAGCAAAAGCCACTGTCTACTGAGAGGAAAGTGGCCTCCAGGACTGAAGATTTTGAGGTGGAGGTGTCTGAAAAGATCCTGGAACCGGCACTGTGGCCTCCCGAGCACCCCCTCCCCAGAGCATGTTGCTGTTGGCAAGGACAGACCCTTCCCAGCATGTTTTCCAGAGGCCATTGTCTCCTTCCCCCACAGCACCCACTTGCCAGTCTGAATTCATAAGTTTTGCCAACCTCATTTACATGTTAATTTGCACGATTTTACCCTGATCTCTCATCTGATGGTTGGTGGTGCAGAACATAAACAGCAACTTCATTGTCGAGGGCTTGTCAGTCCCAGATGCTTTCTGCCACTTAGGGATGCTTCTCCAGCCATGGGCCAGGGCCTGGCCAAGGCTAAAAGAAGACACACATCCACTTCTTTTCATGATTTCTTTTCCTGAGAAAACAGTCTTGAGTTAATTTATGCAAATTGCCATGCAGATTTCCACTGCAGACTTTATTACTGTGTCTTGTCAGAATGTGCATGCAGAATATATTTCATAATAAATGCACATAGTAAAGAAGACTTCAACAAGTGCCTCAGGGAACATCTCTTTCTTCAGGGATGTGCTGGGCCCGTGGAACCCCTTGTGCAGAGGGCGGCGTGTAACGTCTGCCCTCTGCACTGTGTCTGAGCCCCCGCTGACGCTGTCTAATACCACCTTCACAAGAAGAGAAACATGGATGTGCCTATGAAATCTGTGCTTGTCAAATGCCTCATGTTTTCTATAAAATGAAGTGCCTGAACAGTACCGTTTGCAAGCATGATGATACTAAAGGAATAAATAAGCGTTGCCAGGTTCAGGATGATCTAATCAAAGCAGAGTGCAGCCCGGCCTCCTCAAAGGAGCATTGGGCAGGATAGGAGACTCATGCAGCACAGCCAAGTGGGGATAGAAGGATCTAGGGATTAAGGACTGGCAGGCGAGTCCCCAGAGTCAAACGTGCTGCTCATGTCGTCTCGATATTCTCTTTACATCCCTGTGGCAGTTACAAGCAAGGATGATTTATTCTATACCTCATAAAGGGAAATAGAATATAGAGAATGAATGCTTTGGCCAAGATTCCAAGGCAAGCTAGAAGAGTGATGTGGTCTCCTTCACAGCCCACCTCTTTAAGGGTCAGCCTCTCCTGAAGCTCTGGGAACCCTAATTTATTGGAGTGTTAATAGGAATTATAAGTACTAAGGTTCTTAGGGCAAAGAAGCTTGAGAAACATTGGATTACATGAAATTGTTCACGTTTCTTTAGCGCAGGACTTCTCCGAGCCTTTACGCTGCCAGTGTGCTTTATAGCTCTACATTAGGGACTAGAACATGCAACCTTCCCGAGAAACACTTCATCATAGTGAATTTTTATCCTGTAGATTGCCTCATGGGGCTGTGTTGCACATTACCAGGCTGAGAAACATTGTTAGAGGACCTTCTGGGAGATGCGTCTCTGCAGCTTCTCTTGGAAATCCCTCAGTCAGTTGGTCAGTCTTCATTTCGTTTATGCAGAGTTTATGTTCACATAGTCGAACTCACGTGACCACCAATCCTTGAAGGAAGCTATGATTATTCCCATTTTAGAGATGAGAAGCTGAGGCCCAGAAAGGCTGTCATTTTCCCAGGACGCTCCCAATCTAGTATTCTTCCAAGCCCACCACACATTGTTCAGAGGTCACTGTAACAGAGTGGGGCTCTCTGGACACATGACCCCACCCAGATCCATTTGGGCGGGGTACTCTGCTAGCTACATGCCAGATCTTCTGGACAGCCATGGTCTGCCTGGGAAGCATTGACAGGGAGCCCTAGGTTTGCTGGCAGAAATCCGTCTCCCTCCCTCCTCCCCAAGGGCCCATGAAGGTTCCTGGTCACCTCGCTTCCTGGCATCGCCAGGGCTAGATACATGTTATGGATGTGGGCTTTACCCCTCTGCTCCACACTCATACCCACAGGAGCATAAGATGCCCTTTTCTGTCCACACACACATACTTACACATGAAAATAAATCCATAGTTGCATGCAGGTGGGTGTATCTCCACTCATTCATATGTCTGTTCACACATTCATACGTACACAGGTTCCTATGCTGTGCTGGCCTTTGGGAAGGAGTGTAAGTCATGGCAGGTCACAAGGAATCATCAGGGTTTCTGGGCCCTTTTGTAGGAGGGGGTGTGTAGCCTACTTGCGTAGCTAGTTCTTGTTGTCTGATGTCCCCACATTATCCTTTCGGATAATGTCTATTGAACTGTTTTCAACTGCACTTACTGTTTCATCTATCATCTCTTATCTGCTGGGAAGCCCATCACTAATTTAAAGTTTTTGCGTATTGTAGTTTTTAGTTGTAAATTGGTATTTGGCTCTTTATAGGTTGGCTTTCTCTGCTGAGATTTAAAAATCTGTACCTTTATCATGAGCATTTTTTTCTGTATATATTTGGGCATAATTACATTAGCTATTTAAAAAGGCTTGCTGCTTCTGACATCTGAGTCATCTCAGGGCTGGTCTCCAGTTATTCTCTTTTTTTTTCTTGAATACGGCTTTTACTTTATATGGCTTTTAATGTTGAGTTATCTCCTACACGTTGTGATTAAGACTGTGGATTTCTGTTTGTTCCTTTGGAAGAGTATTGGTTGGACCCAGATTCTCCATTCTCTTCCCTGTGGTAGGCAGCAGCTTAAATTTCTGGTCAGATTTGTTTGTTTTGTTTGCAGTCTTGGTTAGGCTGCTTGGGCTCTGCTTTGGTCATCAGAGATTTGGGCAGCATTTATATGCAGAATTTGTGGAGCCCTCTCCGTAGCTTTCTCATTTCTAGGATTTCCCACACGTCGTGGCTTCTGTGGTAGCTTTGCAATCTGCCCCGTCATTTCTCAACCAGTACTACTGTGGGTAGCCCCACCTCAGCTTCAGCCGGGGCTTCCCCAAGATGAGTGAATAGTCAGTAAAACAGGATCGTCACCCAGGGCTGTTCTCTTCTTTTAAGTATTGACTCTCTTCCAGAGTCTGCCTGCTTCTTGGTCACTTTCCAGTGCCTTCACGTAGTTGTTTATTATGTTTTGTTCAGAGTTTTAATGGTAATAATCTGCAGGAGGGTTAGTTAGATAGAAACCCTGCCATTACCCAAATAGAACTCTCCCATTCCCTCCATCTGGGGTTTTCTCCTCACACCTCCCATCCTCTACTACTCCCCCCATCTCCATCTGCTGGGAAGTTAGGACTTGCATAGTTGCCCCACCTTTCCTCAAGAAATCAATCAGAAGCAAGGTCCCACTCCCCTTAGAGCCCCTCTAACTACACTGATCCTTTCCACCTGGCATGACCCACATTTCTGTGTGCCAATCTTTGTTCCTCCATAAGGTTGGACGTTCAAGGCTGAATCTTGATCTCTGAATGGTGTTAGCCATGTGGAAGGGTGTCCCAGGGGAGGGAGCAGCTCCTTCGGGACAGGGAAGGGGGTTGTTCTGCTCCGTATCTGGCATATAGTAAGCACACAGAAATAGACAAGCGGTGAGTGTTAATTACCGTTTGCCAGATGGGACCTGCCTGGGGAAGACCATAACCTCCTTCTCCATGTAGACCTGGCCTATCGGGGAGAAGTGGGCTCCTGTTGGCAGTAATGTGGGGCCAACTGCTTGTGTCTCGTGTCTGGAAAAATAGATGATGCCAAAGAGCTAGAAATGTTCTGGTAGCCAAGACCCAGCCAAGACTGTCTTAAAAGTTCTTGTTTCCATTCTGTCCTTAGAGAGCTGACTTCAGTGTTGTTGTTGTTCTTAAAATGCAAATGAACTCTCTCTTAAGTGGACTCTGCTGAGCTATTACTCTGATGACCATAAGAGTCTGACAGGAGGGAGCCAGACAAGATGTGACCCTCATGCAAACTCAGTGACAGTTTCAGGCCACGATGGCTGCTTCTGAAATGAAAGGATTTCAGGAGGCAGAGGGAATACAGCTGAACAGTTAGGAGCAAGGGCTTTGCAGTAAGGAAGACCCGACTTCAAATCCTGCCTCTGCCACCACATCCTATGTCACCTGGGTCCTGCATGAGCCTCGGTTTCCTCATTTGTGAGCAGCACCTTCCGCATGGGCATCTTCCTCTGTTTCTTGTTCCGGGTGAGGAATCTGCCCTCCCCCTGGATGCCCCGGCCTCCTCAGACTCCAGCTCAGAGTCTAGGCAGTTATTTGCTGACTTTACTGCACAAATGAGTTATCTGAGGGCTTCTCTGGAGTTATGATTCCCAGACCAGTTCCCCAGAGGCTGCGATTCTGTCTGTCTGAGTGGGACCCAGAAATCTGCATTTTTACAAGTTCCTGATGTGATTCTTAAGCAAGTGGTCTATGCACTACATGTCACGGATTGCCGAATCACTGGCCAGTGGGAGAGACTGACCAGTATGAGATCTTTGCAATTTGGAGAGAAACTGTTAAATGAGGGGCCCTGAGGCCAACCTGAGGGCTCAGAAAATGACTTGCAGAGGAGCTGAATCTTGAACTATAAAATAGGTATTAACCATGTGGAAAAGCATTCCAGGGAAGGGAACCACATCGTAAAAGGCACACACACACACACACACACACACACAACACACAAAGTGTCTTGTGTGTGTGGAATCTTGATCAGAGTGTTTTTATTATTAAAGTATAAAATGCAAGACGGGCGAGGGGGAAATTAAGCCATAGGAAGCATTTGGACTGTTTCCTAGGGGCAGGAAGTTGTACTAGGGTCAGATTTATGTTTTAAAAAGATAACCCTGGTCCCATATGAAAGGTTAACTCTAAAGGGAGAGCCTGAGGGCAGAGAGAGCAATCAGGAGGCTGTTTAGGCTGTTCAGGTAAAAGAGGCTGGAGGTCTGGACTGCGGCAGTGCTGCTGGGGGTGGAGAGAAGTGGACAGGTGAAAGGTAATCACCTAAGTGATTCATTTGATGTGAAGGAGTGTACAAGAGAGCAAGGGAAGAGGTGGGATATGGGAGGACTTCTAGAGGCTTGGCCACCTAGAAAAATGGAGGTACCATTCATCAAGATAGGAAGAATAGAAAAAGCAAGTTTGGCGAGAGATAATGGACTCCATGTGGGATACATATGTCTAGTGAGTTGTCTAGAGGACAAGTAGATAGAGATGTCTAATAAGCAGTCGGAGACCTGGATCTGGGGCTCAGGACAGGGGTAGGCCTGGGATGTAAACTGGGAATACATCAGCACATCCTATTCTGAAGCTGTGAGAGTAAATGAAATCTCCTGACACAGAACAGCATGGAACACCAACGTTTTGGGGACAGAAAGAAAGAGGATCCTACAAGGAACCAATAAGGAGCAGCAGTTAGAGAGGCAGGGAAGCCAGAAACCAGTAGTGTCATGCAAAGCAAAGGAAGGAAGAGTGTCAAGGAAGAGGAGTAGTCAGCACGGTCAAGTGCATCGAGTGCAGTCTGGCCTATAGAGTGTCCATATATTTGGCGATGACATAGCTACTGGCAACCCTAGCAAGCAGAGTTTCTGTAGGCAGGGGCAGAAACGAGACTGCCCTGGTCAAGCAATTAGTGGGAAGGGAGGAAGTAAAAACTGTGGTTTGGGGGCCCTCTTCCCAGAAGCATACCATCTGAGGAGAGGTGAGAGATGGGCACATAGCTAGAGAGCCCCTTAGTGACCGGGAGAGATTTTTCTTCTTTAGGAGGTGAGAGTTTTAAAATGTCTCTTGGGCAAAAGGAAAGAGTAGAGAATGAGAGGTTGCAGATGCGGAAGAGAAAGGAGAGGACTGAGAGAGCATCACTTGGAGGGAGAGGACCAGAGCCAAGAGGACCCCAAGGAGAGCTTGCTTTGAACAGAAGAAGCAAATTCTCAGAGCCCGGAGGGCTGCAGGGGTAAGGCTGGACACATGGAGACAACTTTGCAAATGCGTTTTGAATCCTGACTGCCACTTCCAGTTGTCGACAGTAGGAAAGTAACTTACCATCTCATATTCAGTTTTCTTAGCAGTGACATGTGAATATGAAGGAACATAGCCCATAATGCAGGTTGTTAGGAATCAATAATGCACGGAAAGCACTTAGCACAGTAGCCGGCACATGATGAGAACCCAGATGCTGTCATTGTTAACTGTGGGTATCACTGTTGTTACATTAGAGCGTAAAACCGAGGAATTGAAGGGGTTTATTCCTCATGTTGTAAGGTCAGACTTCAGTGGAGAGAGTTATCAACTATTGCTGCTATGGATGGAAGCAGAGGTGGTCAAGGGCAAGTCATGTATTCTTGTATTTGTCCGTAGACTTACCATGCCCTTATATTCTTTCTTTCAAAATCCACATTTCCATCTGTAAAATTTCCCTTCAACCAAGAAAGCATTTCTTATAATAATGAGGACCCACTGGTGACAGACGATCACAGCTTTCCCTTGTCTGAAAATGAAAATGTTTTTGTTTTGCCTTCATTGTTGAAGGGAATTTTCTCTGGCTGTAGGCTTCTAGGTGGACGTGAGGATGGTGGTTTCTTTTGGAACTTCAAAGATGTTGTTCCATTGTCTTCTGTTCTACATTGTTCCTGATGAGAAATTACCCATGATTCTTGTCATTGTTTCCTTGTATATAATGTGTTTTCTATTTCTGGCTGTTATTAAGCTTTCTCTTTGTCTTTGCTTTTAGCGATTTGACTGTGGCATCCTTAGGTATGGTTTTCTTTGTGTTTATGCTGTTTTAGGTTCTCTGAACTTCATGGAACTGTGGTTTAATGCTTCTAATCAAATTTGGAACATTTGGGGCCATTACTTTTTCAAAAAATTTGCTGATTCTGTTTCTATCCCTTTTTATGAGAACTTAATTACATGTATTTGTTATTGTCCTAGAAATTCTCAATCATGTATTTATTTTTATTGTCTCTTTTTTCTCTCTGTTCTTCAGTTTGAATAATTTCTTTGGGTCTTTCTTCAGATTCGCTGACCTTTCCTCTGCAGTGTCCCAATTACTAGTATGCAAATCCAGCATATTTTCATTTTCGATACGGTATTTTTCAGTGTTAAAATTTCCATTTTTTTTCTTTTGGAGCTTCCTTACATCTCCTGCAGTTCACCTAACATATTCATTTCCTTTATATTTTAACATATTTATCTCAGTAATTTTAAAGTCCTGTCTGCTAATCTAATATTCTTCCAGGCTTCTGTTGCTATTGATTTTTTCTCTTGATTATAGCTTGAATTTCCTGCCTTTCTACATGTTTGTAATCTTTTTTTGTTGTCTAGTAGATATTATGAATAATAAGTTATGGAGATTCTTAGATTGTTACCTTCCTCTGATGAGTGTTGAGTTTTATTTTAATAGGCAATTAGGTTATGGGCAGCTGACTTTTTTTGGAAGGGTTACTTACTATGTTTAAACTTTCAAGATAGGTCTCTTTTGGTTTTTCCCTTAGTCTTCTGAGAAACCCAAAATAACAGTGGCTTAGGCAAAACAGAAATTCAGTTCTGTCACACAACAGTCTGGGCGTCAGTAGTGCAAGGCTGCTGAGGTGGCTCCCCAGGGTCAGGAATGCAGGCTTCCTCTGTCTTACTGACTTGTCTGTCATTAGTACTCTGTCACCCTCATCTGGATGAGCTAGTATGACTGACCACCACCTGTCTTCAGTTCAGGCGGTGAGAAAGGGAAAGAGGGCAGCTGCGAGTACATCTCCCCACCCCAGCCCCATGAGGGACCCATCCTAGAAGATGCATACGTCACCTTCACATCCCATTAACCAGCTACAAAGAAGGCTGGGAAGTACAGTTTTCATTTGGGGCAGGCGTAAGGCCACCTCCACATTTGTAGTCCTTACAGAAAGGGAGATGGCATGTTGCGTGGCAGCCAGCAGTCCCTGCCACCACTCCTGTGCTTAGGCACCTGGTTTTTAGCTAAAGTGTCACTTAGCAGAAGGAGCTTGACTCTCCCTGGGGAGCCCACTGAGCACTGATGAGTCAAGAGAGATGTACCCGTTCTGCACATTTCTCCTTATGGATATCAGAAGACGGATTATCCCTCTAACATACACCGGTAAATGGATCTCATGTGACTATTAAGGAACAAGGCTTCGCCACAAGCCGCCCATCAATTCCAGACTTGTTCCCCAGTGGCTACCCCATGCAGGAGAGGTGTGGAAGCTGAGGCGGAAAAAAGAGCCCAAGAGATGCCAAGATTTTGGTGCGGAGCCTCCCAGCTCTGCCACTGATTGGAGACATGAAGCTAGGCACGTGCTTTAACGTTCCTGGTCTGTCCTTCCCTCTCCAGAGTAAGGGATGGGGTTGTGTCTCAGATGCTCGTTTAGTACCTGTGTTCCAGAACTGTGGGATTCCTTAACACTTTGTATCTTTGCATTGAAGCAAGCTTCCAGGAGGATGAAGCCACTTAAACTCCTTTGTGGAGTGAGCTGGGGGTGTGAATGCACTGCACAGGCTCGTGGTTAGCCCTGGGGCCTGGAGACATGGGTTTTCCCATTTCCCTGGGCTTCCCTTTGTTGTGGTTTTTGTGGTTGAAGCACAATTTGAAGTTAAAGCACCATTTTCTTTGCAATTAAGCTTGTTTTTAAACTTTTTTTTCCCGAAATTCTGTCTGTTTCTAGAACTTATATGTTTATTGTAGAAAATGTAGAAAAAAGAGAGAAAAGTGTAATGAAAGAAGCAAAAAAGTCACCCAGATGTGGGCATTGTGTAAAATTTTAGCATATTTCCTTCTTTTCAGTGTCTAATAGGAAAAATACTTCTATCTTTAATTAATCAAATTGGGATCACACTATACATGTTTTATATTCTGATTTTTTTTCACTTGATAAACAGTCTCCCAGATCCTTAAATATTTTCCAAGAATGTGATTTTTAATGACTGCCAGGGATTCTCATCACACAGATATAGCACACTGTACTTAACCAATGCCCTGGAAGTTCAGGCTGTGTCTGAGTCTTCGTTATTATTAACTGTGTAGCGGTGACTCCGTTTCACACTGACAGCGTCTTAGCTCCTGTCACAGGCATTGGGTACAGGTAAGGCTCAGAGAGATTGGGTGGTCCGCCCAAGGCTACACAGTGAATGAACAGCAGGGTCCAGCCACCTGGCCACAAGGCTGACTGCCCACACAGACCCCGTAGCTGCCTCTCCCCAGTGCCAGGACAGAGAGTGCACAGGCACAGCAGAGGAGTCCTAGGAATCCTTGGCTCCCAGTGTGTTGGTTTGGGAAGCCCCTGGGATTTCCTAGTGAGATGCCGCTTTGGGAGGTCTGCAGTGCCTCTGAGGAAGGGCAGCTACTCACTTCTCTGTCCCCACACAGTAGCCAGCTGCTCTGCTTCCTGCTCCACCCCTGCCCGCCTGGCACCAGAGTTCCAGGGCTGAGGGGGAAGGCTACCACGGATGGAGGCAGGAGGGGCCAAGCAGGCTCCAGCAGGGGCCACCCAGCTCCTGCTCCTCTAGGCCCCATGTGAGGGGGCAGGAGATGCATTCCAATGGCCTTGTTCCTGGGGGGCGGGGGGCAGGCCTCCTTACCCGGGTCTCTCATTCCTTTCCCAAAGCATTTTTATATCCCTCCCTAAAACCCTATCCCCATTCTTATTTAGGTCAAACTCACTTACTCTGAGAGGGACGAGAGGCTTCACTGTTGAGTGTGTGTGTGTTTGGGAGTGAGACAGGGACAAGAGCAGGATCCACCCTGGGTGTGACATAGGTGTGCCCCTTTTGCTGGCTGTCACTGTCTGGATCCCTGAACATTTTTTTGCCCCTTTGCCTGAGACCTTTCAGTTTTGACCTTTCTGTGCTTTTCTCTAACAGGCGACTATTGGGATTGACTTCTTGTCAAAAACCATGTACTTAGAGGATCGTACGGTGAGTGCTGGACTTTAGAACTGGAAGACAGGGAGGGCTCCTGTGGGCTTATCACCTGGACCCTTAGATGGGCACCACTCAGAGTCTGTGCCTGCCCCAGAGCTGGCAGTGCCAGCATCACAGAGCCAGGTCCTTCCCCCAACCCCCACACTCCCCATGAGGACCCCATTGCCCCCTGCTGACCCCGGTGCCTTCCCTGCAACAGGTGCGACTGCAGCTCTGGGACACAGCGGGCCAGGAGAGGTTCCGCAGCCTGATCCCCAGCTACATCCGGGACTCCACAGTGGCCGTGGTGGTGTACGACATCACAAGTGAGTGGGTCCTGGGTGTCGGAGAGAAGGCTCCAGAGCCCAGTGGAGCCTCAGCCAGGCTGTAGCCTCTGTGTGTGTGAGTGCAGGGTGTGTGCATGCGTGTACATGTGTGTACATGTATGCAAACACATGTGCTTATGTCTGAATGCAGGGAGGCGTGTGCTCGGGGGTGGGGATGTGAGTCGCTTTTGAACCCCAGCATGCTTTCCACCTTCCCCACCCTCCTGTGGCTGGCACAGGTGTGCAGGACCCACTTGGCCCTGCTCAGAGCAGGGTCCTGACTGTGAAGGTGAGACCCTTAGTGCTCTCTTTGGCCCTGGCTGCCAGAAAGACCTCTACAGAGCAACTTCTGTCTCATGTGTGGCAAGGTGGGAGAAGACACTGGCCTCTGGACCAACCTTGACCCAGCAGCTGTGGTTTTGTCACCTGGTATCCCAGCTCCTCATAAAGATCCTTGGGAGGAGAGGTTGAGCAGGTCAGGGAGAGCCATGGGTGGCTGCACTTCTCACACACTGTGGCTCTTCTGGCCAAAACAGCCATTCTAGAGAAATATGCACAGCCCTTAGGGAAACTCCTGGGACTGGGAGTCAGGGGCTAAGGCCTGGTGCAGGGCCCATTGCCCAGGCAGGTTTCATGGAACATACCTGGTAAGCCCTGGGGCTGAGGTTACAACCGTGGTGGGAAGACACCTAGGGCACTGCCCCAGCCTGCTGCCCTGGCTCTGCCCATCCCTTCTTTCCACCCATGTTCCTGACTGTAGGCTCCCTGCCCATCTGAGTGCAGGTGGGAGCTGGGCCCTGAGGGGGCCTGGGCTTACGCAGCCTCATATGGAGCAGGAGAGAGATCAGGCTGCGGAAAACAGGCTTCCCAGGACAGGACCCCACCCCCAACCCCCAGGCATGTGGGCTGCTGAGTGGTGGGCATGCCCTGTGATTGCTCCTCTGTGAAGTCTGCCATGTCTTCTGTTTGAGGAGAGGGTTGCCCTGAAATAGCTTTGCTTCCCCTGGCTTTTGTCTGTTCCTGGGCTGCCTTCCTCCTTGTCTTACTTGTAGACCCAAGGGTTCTTTTTGGAAACTCCCCTGCCCTTTCCTGAGCCCCTTTAAGCTCCCGTTGGTGAGAGTCTGCTCCATAGGGCCCTCCTCCCATAGGGGCTACCGTGGCACTCCCTCCACTGTGTCTATCCTCAGCCAAGTTCACAGTGCCCACTTTTTACTCTGATTCTCCAAGATCAGATCTGATTCTCAGGTGAGCCATTAAAGCCTTAGTCCATTTGGCAGATCATAACAATGACCTTCCAGATGGGGTGACTTTTCTCCTCCAGAGGGTGGCTCAGCAACACACAGGGCTCTCCAGAGCCCCAGGCAGCAGCTCCACAAACACACGTGGGTCTCCTGTGGAAGGCCTAGACCCACTGGTCTGTGCAGCCTGCGTTCCTGCCCCTCCTGGGTGTCTGAGGGTGCATGTTCCACATCCCTCCTGCCCCCCATCTCATGCCCCTCCCCACCTTTCCCCTCTCCCTTCAAGAACTGAATCTCACTCCCAATCTTATCCTCACTTTCAACCTCCAGACCTCAACTCCTTCCAGCAGACCTCTAAGTGGATTGATGATGTCAGGACAGAGAGGGGCAGTGATGTCATCATCATGCTGGTGGGCAACAAGACAGATCTGGCTGACAAGAGGTAGGTGCAGAAGCTGGCAGGCTGGGCCTGCCCTCCATGACTCTGCAGCTCCTCCTGAAAAAGG
The DNA here is from genome assembly GCA_030015415.1 of Cynopterus sphinx. Classification (NCBI taxonomy): domain Eukaryota; kingdom Metazoa; phylum Chordata; class Mammalia; order Chiroptera; family Pteropodidae; genus Cynopterus; species Cynopterus sphinx. The sequence continues at coordinate 129,461,673 of CM057381.1, forward strand.
GGTTCTGGGATGCGTGAGTGGCGAGCACCCTGTTTGACCTGTCCCCTTGCATCTGGGAAAGGTCCCCTGTAGGTGCTGGAGGCTTTGAAAGCTCCTGGGAAACCCCTGCCCATGGGAGTCTCATCTCTGAAGCCCCACCTTGAGCTGGTGGCAGAGCACACCTGTGTGTGTGGGCTGCATGGAGCCCTGATCAGCTGGCCTGGCCCAGTGGTGCGTGGTCTGGGTCCAGCTATGGCCTGGGGCTGGCCCTGGTCTGGGGCTGGCCGTGGTCATGGCACAGCTGCAGACACAGTAGTCCCTCGGGCTCCTGCCAGCTTCTGCTTGTGCTTCGTGCCTCTGCCCCCATAAAATGCTTGTGCTGGTGTGGTGTGGGTGTGGAGGTCCTGGTTCTCAGAATTTCCTGGTCCATTGCTGTGTGTGGGTGTGATACGTCCTCTGAAGAGGCTGCTCCAAGGAGCGGGACTGACTTAGGTGCCACTTACATACATTTGTCTACTCATCTCAAGGGACCCAACTTGGTCAGATAAAACAGCAGGCATGGACTGTGGGCTTCCTAAAATACACTCTGACCATTTCAGGAATAATCTGAATTAGCGCCTACTTTGTTAGAATCCTGTCTTTGAAGTGAAGAAAATGGGGCTTAAATCCCAATTCCTTCACTCAGTAGTTCTGTGACCTTGGGACCGTCACTTGAACCTCACTGTAATTGGGAAAATGGAACTGGTGATAACCCCCAGAGGGGTGGTATGTGGTTCAAAGCATTTTATAAACCTAGGCTCTGGCAGTGGTGACTGTTGGGAAAGGCAGGTATGGGACAGCCCCAGCCACGTGCCACAGGGCTTGCTCTCAAACTGAGAGGAGAAAGTTCAGAAGGAGTGGGGAAGGGGCTGGTGTCCTGCTGTGCCCTGTGTCCCTTCATCCTGGAGGGAGTCCTGGTGTCAGAGCCTGTCCGCAGGGTTGACTGAGGGGCTTGGTCGGCTCCCCTGCCCTGCTGGGCAGGCTCCCCTCATGTTAGGCTGCTTCCACCACGTCTACCAGGGGGTGCTTCTCACTGAACTGACCCCTCTCCCCTCTTCTCCAGGCAGATAACCATCGAGGAGGGGGAGCAACGCGCCAAAGAACTGAGCGTCATGTTCATCGAGACCAGTGCGAAGACTGGCTACAATGTGAAGCAGGTAGGATGCAACTGGTACTCATCCTCAGTCTTGCTTGGCCACGGGGCCCATGTGTGGCTTCCGCCACGATGTGTGGCCACAGGATTGGCCCGGCTTCCCTCGTGAGCTAGTGACTGGATTGGGCCAGTCAACCAGAGCGCTCGTAAACCCACCTCCTGGGGAACAAGCTTGCTCCAGAGCTGGTAATGCTTGAGGAGCACACGCCTTCACGGGGTGTCTGGAGAGTGTCATCGTTGGCTGCAATACAGCAGCCAGTGGCACGGCCCCTATAGCATCCTGTGAGTGTCCAGCCACCAACTGCCAAGTGGCTGAGAGATGCACTGTTTCCCTAGCATCTTGTCTGACTGGGGGTGGGGGTGCAGGGGCTCGTGCCTTATACTTGGCAAGTGCTCAGGAGTGGAGGGCCAGGCAGGCTTGGAGAAAGGAGCCCACCCGTGTGTATGCTGGTGCTCTCAGAGGGGAAAGGCCTGGGGAACCAAAAATGTCAGAGGAGCCATAGAGGGGCTGAGCCTCGGAGTGTGTGTGTGTGTGTAGGGGGGGTTCCCCCGGGTCCATGGATTCCCAAGAGGTCCATGGATGGAATTCGGCAGGTCAGCAGACTCGGGTTGGAAAACCCACAGCTTTATTTTCACTAATGGCTGGCTGCTCATTACTGTTAGCTTCGGTGGTGAATGTAGGCAGCAAAACCGTAACAGCCGCAGCCCCTGTGGCTTTATCACATGCAGATCGCAGCTGTATTCTCATCACCTACAGTGTCGCGGCATCTGGAACTTGATATGCATCACTGCTTGAGTACCACAGAGTTTGTGAGACACACGGCCAGCTCTTGATGCTTAATAAGTTCATGGGAAACAAATGCTGCTGCATCGCCAGTTCATATCGTTAAAGATCTTAGAAGTATATTTGAATACCAAATGGCTTCCTTTATGCTTCTCTGTAACTGATGTCACACACTTAGCAGTTCGTAGGTGTCGCCAGACTGCCACAGGGGTCTGTAGTTCTCAAAATGTTAGAAGCTTCTGCCTTCACGAAGGAGAGGACTTGGAGAGGTGACAAGGGGGAGGGTGTCCCAGGCAAGGGGAACAGCATAAGCAAAGGTACAGCAGGAGGGGTGCCCATGGTGTAGGGATGGGACTTTGAGTGAAAGGGACATCTTGGCTGGGGTATTACTTTCACCCAGCTGTTCCCAGTGGTACCCCATACAGCAGTTGGCCTGGATGCAGTGATGATTCACCCCTTGTGGACAGTGCCAGAGGCAGTGGGGAAGGTGGTAGAGGCATGGGAAGAGACAGACAGAGAGCCCCAAAGCTCCCAGGGCTCAGTGCCCCTGCCCCAATTGGAGTGACTGCAGCAGGGCCGTGTTTACTCCCACCCACTCCCAGCCTCCTTCCGCGTAAGCCTGGGACTAACATGGCATCTCCTGGAGGAGGGAGCCACGTATCCCTGAGGCATGCAGAAGACACTGGGCTGCTGATGGAAAGTCATGGGGGAGTATGGGGAAAGCAGAGGGCAGGTGGCCTCTGTGCCAGTGGTCAGGGTCAGGGAGACACTAATGCTTCCCTTTCTAGAATGCTCTAGAAGCCAGGTGATGGTCTGAGCGGAAGTTAAATGTGGTCAGTTGAAACCCTGTGTGGTTCAGAGAAGGAGTTTCTGTACAGATTCCTGGACTCTGAACATGATTCTTTCTGCTCTCTGAGACCCACATGTGCTCCCAAGAGCTGCCTTCTAACTGGCGGTTGGGCCTTTGGTGGAGCTGTGACCATTTTGACCATCAGGCAGGCAGAGCAGGTCTGCCTGGGGCAAGGCCACGAAAGAAGCTTGTGAGGAATGGCCCGGGCCCTCTGCACCCTCGCCCGCCTCTGCCTGCCCCACTCCGGAAACCCCTCTGCAGCCTGCCAGGCACGCCGGCCACGTACTCACATACCTTTTGGCCCTGGGTACTCCCATAGGGCCCTCAGCCAGCCTGGGCACTCCCATAAGGCTGGGCTCTGGGTGAAACCATGAGTGAGACACCTTGTCCTCAGAGCTCGCAAAGAGAAGTTAGAAGCCCAGAGCCCACTGAGTTCCTATAATCAGTATACTGGGGGAGAGGGGAGAGCGTCCAGAATCTTCTGGTGCCTTGTACTTCTGCTTTGTACTTATGGTCACCTCTAGGTTCCATGTCAGCCAGCATCCTACCTGACATCCCCAGCAGACACACACACCCCACACACACTTCTCCCCATGCACTTACACAGACTTACATGCGTAGAAACCCCACCGATACACATACACGTCACACATACATTCACATTCCCCCTACACTTATACCAATTCACACACACACAGACACGTTCACACCATCCTCACTCCACACGTACGCCTCTATACACAGTATGCACATCACCCTCACACCCACACCCCGACAAACCCACATCGTGTTCACACTCCTGAGCCTTTCTCTTAGAAGAGTCTCTCTCTGCTGTGACTTTGTGGCCTGGCTCCCAGCACCCAAGCTACCTCACTGCCCATGGACTTGTAGGAATCCCCGGGAAGTGTGTCATTTGTCCTGAGGGCAGTTGGAAAGTCAGTTCCCCACACCTAGTTCCCACATAAACAGTGGGACAGAAGCCTGCCTAAAGGCTTGTCTTCTGGGATTTAGATCATTTTCTGCACAGGTGTAGGTCCCTTGCGGTCCCATGACCCATGCTTAGCTCCTCATGACCCCCTGGCCAGCCTACAGTTGTCGAGAGGCCTCCCAAGGATCAACGTTGTGAGAGGCGCTGGGGGTGGAGGAGAGAGAAGTTGATGTATCTCCTGTCCCCCAGGACACAGTGGGACAGACAGGAGAGTAAAGCCCGAGGTAAGGATGAGAAAAGCTCAGAGGGTGGAGACACAGGGAAAGCAGGAGGGGAAGGATGGGGCCGGGGCTCACATCGTGTCTCCCCCTTTCTCCAGCTCTTCCGACGTGTGGCGTCGGCTCTGCCTGGAATGGAGAATGTCCAGGAGAAAAGCAAAGAAGGAAGTATCCTTTCCTTTGATGAGTGAGTGAAAAATGTGCCAGAGAAGCCATTTATTCGAAGTGATTCTCTTAGTATTTTAAAACAGTGGACAGACACTGGCCAGTTCTCCAGCCCTGCCTCCGTGGCTGATGTGTGATGTGGGGGACTCTGTAGAGGGATGAGGCTGAACTCCAAGGTCTTTAAGACCTGTCTAGCTCAAACCATCTAAGCTTCTACTTCCTAAACAGTGTGGGGATACCAGAGGGATGTGTATGCAGTGACCGCATGGGGCAGAGAGTGAGAAACAGTAATACTGCTCTGTACAGTGGACATCGATTTGTATGTCTGGGTACAAGGCAAATCTTCACTGCAGATGTGATTTCAGCGTGGTTCAGCCTCCTTCACATGAGATGGCTTCCTCAGCAGACGCCTCCTCCCAAGTCCCACCTGCCTCCTCTGCCCAGTCTGCACAGCCCCAGAGCACCCACTGCTCCTGACACAGGGTTAGCAGGTCACTCACGTGGTCCGCCCCAAACCTCAGGCCACACCCAGAAGCTGAAATTAAAGTCCAGAGAGAAAGAAGGCAGTTTATTATCTATTTACCTGTTTCTTTACACTCTGCCATGTTCTGAGAAATGTGTGTTTATGTATATGTATACACGTACATACACACAAGATAAAAAATGTATGTAATGTGTGCATACACACACAAGAAGATCATGACATAGGGAAAATAAAGGTAGGGAGACAAGGGAAAGTCAGAGATAAAGTCATACTCAAAATATATACCATGGCTGAGTGACCCAAAAGTGGGAAGGAGAGAAAATGTGATCTGTAGAAGCATGGGTTTTTATGGTACAGTTTACCCTGTATCTGCAGGGGATTGGTTCAAAGACTCCCCACCACAGACACCAAAATCTGTGGATCCTCCAGTCCCTTGTATAAAATGGTGTGTGTTTGCATATAATCTGTGCACATCCTCTCATATACTTAAAATCATCTCTCAATTGTTTATAATACCTAATACAGTTGGCCCTTGAGTAGGGCAGGTGTTGGGGGCACCGACACCCCCTGCACTTGAAAATCCACACATAACTGCAGTCTGCTCTCTGCATCCTTGGATTCCCACTTGCAAATGGAAAATACAATTGACCTTTGAACAACACAGGTTTGAACTGTGCAGATCCATTTATATGTGGACTTATTAAAAACTGTAAATGCTACGGAGATAGCTGTTATACAGTATTTTGTAGGGAATCATGACAAGGAAAAAAAAGTCAAGTCACGCTCAGTATAGACACATTCCTCCCTCCAACCACCATAGGCCTGACTACACTGTACCCGTCAGCAACAGTGTAACATTCCCCCCGACCCCGAATATTTTCAGTCTGGGGTTGTTTGAATCTACAGATGTGGAACACGCAGATGTGGGTGGCAGACCACACGCAAAGGTGAAAGAATTTCTCCCATATCCTCCAATGGGGGCTGCAAAAACATCTCTAGGGTGCCAGCAACAGCTCCCGGAGCAGGCCTTCTTACACCTCTCACCCCCTCCCCCACCCAGTGCAGCCCACAGCACGTGCTGAAGCCCTGCCCAAGAGGAGACGTCCTGTGCAGTGCGGCACCGAGGGCCCGGTCCTCAGCTGTGATCAGGCCGGCGTGATGGGTTCGCGGCCTGATCAGGGCAGAGGGAACAGCCTGGCTGTGCATTTTGAATCCCCCTCCTCTGGTGGTTCTGATCAGTGCTTCTCCAGCCCACAGTGTCCAGGACATCAGTGGAAAGGGCTAGAGAGGGGCCTGTGCTGAGGCCCTTCCCAAGGGATGTGGCTTCTCACAGTGGCGTCCTCAGTGTCTGAGCGACACTAGGACCCACGTAGCCTTGTGCTTGAGATGGGGATCCATGCCTGGTCGGCAGGCTCTACACCTTCAGTGCACCTTGGGGTGGGACTGACAAGTAACAAGGCCTCGGCCTCAGCCGGGAGTCTGTATTCCAGCACCAGTTACCAGGAAGATTTCTGAGAAAGGGTCTGTCCTGCTTGTGTTTGGATGATGAACCCACAGCTCAGGATAAGCTTTGCTCTGGGTGAGTAGGAGGGAGGGCCGGGGAAGAGGAGGAGGGGTGGGAGCTGGTGAGCCTGCATCCTTCCTTCCCAGGGCAAGTACAGAGCAGAGTCCCTGGGTGTTTGTGGACGGATGGAGGAGATGTGCAGGGCAGCTGAGGGTTGTAAGCCAGGGTGGTAGCATCTCTGTGAGAGTTGTCTTCCTTAGCCCAGCCCCCTGAAGTGATTGACATCAAGCTGGACAAACCCCAGGAGCCCCCAGCCAGCGAGGGCGGCTGCTCCTGCTAATGCAGCCCGACTTGCCGGCTTCCTCTGACACTACTCGCTTGTTGTGTTGCTTCCTATTGGTTAGCTTCCTAAAGGGGGTGGGAAATGAGCTTATCAAGATGGGAGGATTTTTCTTTTCTCTCTGTCTCTAGGAATAAGGTGGGGTGGGGAGGGAGGCTGGGCATCAGGGATCACGTCACTCTTAACAGCTGTTACTTAAACAACTATTTTTTGGTTTGGTTGTAATATATTGTACTTTATTAAGATTGCCAAAAACTGTTAAAATTTAAAAAAAAAAATTTAAATCATGTGTATACAACTTTTTGCCAGATAAAAATGTAGTCATTTTTATTTGAAAGATGTGCTTTTTTGTTTTTGTATATTTGTAAACTTATAGAGAACCTTTTCCACACACCTCTTCCTTCCTGTCCTCTTTGAACTGTTCATCACCTCTGCCCTCCTCCCACCCCCAGCCCAATAAACTAAAGCATTAACTGGGCAACTTAATTAGGCTCCAATCCCTGGCCATCTGGCCCAGACCAACCAACCAGGCCCCGCCTGTTAAATCAAGCACTGATTGAACAAAACGGCCTCTGTAGAATTGGCTCTGACTCTGTCCTCCCGTGGCTACAGTGGGACATCGGACACGGCCCTGAGCTGGAGTTAAGGCCTTGTGGACTGCAGGGAGCCCAGCAGCAGACCCCACTGGAGTTATTTCTGCCTTTCCCTTCCCCTCCTTGAAAAGCCTTGAAGGGGGTGGAGGGCAGTTGTCACAGGCAACCTTGTGTTTTCTGTGGTCTGCCCAGTGATTGGCAGAGCAAGAGGTCTTTGGAAGGAAGGACGGGGTGCTGTTGGCAGCTGTGGGCAGTGTCACTGTGTGGTTTATTGACTTGGGGCACCATGTGTACTTCTGAAAAAATGTTAGCCAACCTGCCCAGCATTCAGCACACATATTTGGATTGAATCTGTAGGAAGGGCAAAAAGAAACTCAGTGGGTGCCTGCCGAAACCCTCCTCCTTGGACGTCAGGGAAGCTGGAGCCTGTATCACACAGTATTAATCCATTTGTGACGGGGAAGGGAGGGTTGTCTTGGGGAAGGGAGGGTTGTCTGCAGAACCACCACCGTGAAGATACATGTTCTCAGGTGCTTGGAGGTTAATACTGTTGAGTGCTGTTCTGGAAAAGCTGACTTCTTGATGTTTTTGCTCCACTGGCATGGTGTAGTTATATTTGTGCACATACCTTTGTGCATATTGCAGCAGCACTCTGGTCGGCTGACGTGGGGTGTCCAGAAGGATGCCCAGAGAGCAATCCTTACCATTTTTGACTCATTTCTGAGAAGACTAAGTTTGAGGACCTGTAAAATCTCTGAAGAGAGCTCACTCTTCTCACTAAGTGATTTAACCCACTTGGCCTATATTCCAAATAGACCCAGACTCACTGACCCCGAGCCTGCACAATGACAGGCAGTAGACGGAAACTCGGGCCACAAACGGAAAAACCTGCCCTCTAAGCTGGCATTGATTCTTCCTCCTGTTGGGCATGTCATAGGTGAGCAAAATGACCATCTGGGGTGTGGTAGGGGGTGAATTCCTCCACAAAGCAGTGCTCTAACTAGTTATCACAGTGAATTCTGGGACTTCTCAGAAATGAATCCAAAGTGGCAGCCAGTAAGTTCAGTGAAACCTGGTGGGACTCACTGATATTTGTCCAGTGAGCCTGTCACACACTCTCCACTAAGGAGGCTGTATGTCAGAGCTGATCTTTAAAGAGAAATTTATCTTCAGGTGAAAAAAAGAGGAAGCAGGATTCCCACTGAGCTCCTCTTCCAAAAGGCAAAGACCAATGTATGAACGTAATTCTACTGTCATGTGTTTAGTTTTTATATGTGTGTACATAATTATATAGAGAGATAGACTTGTGTATACACCTTCCACACACACACTCTCACAGAGGTACATGTGCTCAACGTATATTCTTGTTTTTTCCTGCTCTCAAGTTGGAACTTGCATTGTGATTACAGTTTTCGAAATTCAGAAGTACTGCAACGTGTTGAAATAAGTACTTAATATTGTCAAAAAACTTGTGATTGTCTTGCCATCAATAAAATAATTACATAGATGTGTTACACTACAGGCAAAAATAGCCCACGGGAATATGTGCACCATGTCTCCCTCTGTGTACTTATATGCACGGGTGTGCATGCCACGTGGGCCAGCACCTCCCCACCATGGCACACCCCTAAGTGGTGCTTGTTGGAAGAGTGCTTACTTACCTCGTGAGAATTTAAAGGAGTCAATGTTACAGCATCTGGCCTGAGTGGCATTGCTTGTGGCGTCTGGGACAGCCCCAATTTACAGTGATCTGCACTGGGTCTCAGTGAATGAATGTATGGTAGATTTTTACCTTCTTGGTACTAAAGAGTAGCTTTTTTTTTTTTTTTTTTTAACATTCCTGTAAAAAAAAAAAAAGGAGGAACTCAGTTCCCTTCCCATGTGTACACATATCTTAAGGCACCATGAACTTTTTTTTTTTTCCATCACAACCTAGAGGAGCAGTAGGAGACGCAGTAGATAGTGTTTGGCCTGATGTGGCCTCAGTGAACCCTGCCTGTCCTAGCACGTACATGACATCCTCTTTTGAGTCCAGGCTTTTCCTAGCCCTGTGGGCCTCTGAAGATGAGGGTGGTTGCCTCATCTTGTCCTTCTGCCATGCCATTCCATGGCCCAATTTTCACCCCTCATTTCCTGGCATCTGTTAGGCCAGCCAGACAATGCAGAAGTGCATTGGGTCTTTGGTTCTCATTTTCAGCAGGTGCGATCACTGTCCTCTTGCTTGTAGGTAAGATCTTGACTCAAAGAGTTAAAGTTCAATAATAAAATGATCAGGTTCCCTTGCAGATGTCATGAAATTGCCTCAGCATCTCCAGTGACTATTATTACATCTTTGCCAAAAATAGGTGGGCTAGTACAAGGCGAAGTGGAGGAATCCTTGTAGGAAATTATCTCAATTTAGCCAGTGGTTAAAGGTCCCTTTCCTGAGACTAACCTTGACCTGGGAGATGAGCAGGGTCATCTTCCTGAGGCCCTCTTTTTCTTTGAGGATGTCGAAGAGCTTCTGTTTCACAGGTATCTGAAAAGTTGAGCATAAGATGGAAAAAGCAGATAGTGTATTTATTAATGTACATAACATGCCAGAATGGAAGTGTGACAAAAGCATCTGGAGTCCTGGAAATGCAGTTGTATAGTCCAAGGTGAGCATGCTTGATGGTTTACAAGCAGGTTTCTTTCAGTTAGAGTCTATCACTGTCATCATTTTCTTTTTATCCTCTTCAACTCTGTAATGTTCCCAGGTCCAAGGAACAGTGGCAAGATCAGTCTAAGTGTCTCAGGCAACAGAAACGAGAATTGAAATGGTGGTAACTAAAGGTGCAGACACATCTTGAGTATGTCTCTGTCCTCCTGGTGGCCAGCCAGTGCTGAGAGCCCCTGCCCTCAAGTCCCAGGTGTGACAATAATGGCACCGCTGGCTTCGGTGTTGTGCAGGCAGAGCAGCCTCATTTCTTCACATGGTGGCAGGCAGGTGAGGGTGTCAGGGTGTGAGAACACGTAGCTGATGACTGGATGTATGTCTGAGCCACGTGAGGTCTGTCTGCAGCAACTGGGTTGTATGTTCACTAGTTTCCAAACTACCTCTCCCCCAAGAATGTGAGGCATTGTCACCTGGCTACAGAAGTGTGAAGCAGGGATCTTGTAACCCTTCCAGTTTCAAAGGCAGGAAAACCAAGACAGAGAAGGGTGACTTGCTTAGTCACCCAGCAAGCTGGAAGCAGTCAGAACCAAGATGTCTCTGTCTTCATCCTTAGCCGACCTGTGTGTACAAATGTGACTGTGCACTTGCACATGAAGGGCTGCTGTGAATGGGTGCTCCTCAGACCATCTCTACTCTGGTGAGGACATGAGGTTCTGTTCAGTCTCTCTAAGCGAGCCGGGAAAAAATCCACACACATTTCAGGCTCCCCAATGCAAATGAGGGCCAGTCCCCAACCTACTCTGATTGTTGTGGGCACCCACAGACCAGGGCACCCTTTGAATTTTTGTTTGAAATGAACTATTTAGGTGTTTCAAAACCCTGGGCTCTCAGTGTAAATTTCTTGGACGTCAGACCTGTGTGGGTTCGGTTTATCCTTGCAGTAGGGTTTGGGTGCTTCCTTCCAGTGGGAAGCCTCCATACATCGAAGGCTGGCCCCTATCACATGGTGTTTGTCAGCTCCTCCCCTCGGTTTCCCTCACCCATCCTCATAAAGTGACTGGGCATGAGGAGCACAGAGGGTGGCATTTCCATCTCTTATTGGCTCAGCAGGCATAAATGGCCACATTGACTTTACATAAAACTGTGTAAAATGTGGAAGACTCAGCATGTTGATCAAACAATAAACTGTCCTAATTCTCAACACAAAGTTTCTTGTCTAATGTCTCTTAAGTGGTACAATCATATATAGGAGCAGGGTGCAGAAACATTTCTTCAAGTGAATGCTGCGTGCAGACCCTCCTGTGTCCAATGAATGGTATGTCCACCACCCAAAGCCCTTTGCTTTTTCCTCCTACTCACTTGGACTCTCCACCAGCTCAGAAGGGGCAAAGGTAGGACATACTTCTTTCCATAATCTCCATTCTGCCTACAGGCTGATGGAAAGGGAAACTCCAGGCAGAACTGAGACTCAGGGTGTGTAATAGCTTCTGTTCCTGCTTTCCATTTGCCATGGCTGAGGGGTGATAATTGGGGTGGCTGAAGGGACTGGATCGCTCTTCCTCCTGGTAATTTCCAGGAGACCATTTACAGGTAAGAATTTAAGGGGAACCATCATCAGCCTTTCAGGTGGCAGCAAGCTGCTAAATACCACCTCCAACTTCATCCATCAATTAGAGAACATTTCTGAGAGGCCCCTTCACGTCTGTCATCTCCAGAGTAAGAGATGCTTTGAAGGCCAGGAGAGTTGTGGAACCAATCCTTAGAGGGCAGAGGCCATGAGTGGGCACTGAATTGCCCTGGCCTGTGAATGCTAGGAATCCTAGAGCTATAGAGTAAGCCAAGTTCACCTTCACTATCTTTCTCCTTTAAAGGTTCCTAAGTTTCTGGAACACTCTCTAACCTGCCACCTCAAGGAACCCATCTCTGATTAGGAGGGACAGGACATAGATGGCGGCCAGATGTAAAATATGAGGTAGAGGCGGTACAGGGACTGTCAAGGGCAGAGGCCTGAGAGCCAGTGGGCACAAGTTTGTATGGTCCAGATGAAAGCCAGAATACAGCTGTTCCCAGAATTTAAGGTGAACCATAAATTCCCCAAGGTTTCAGTCCACAGTGGAACATGACTTCAGACAGCAAAGGGCATATCACACTGAGGATGGTATCACACACACAACTGTCCGGCAGCCCCTTCCCTCACCAAGTATTGGGATTCCCCAGATGTGAATGTGAACATTACTGAGTTGTGAGTGTCCTGCCTAAGTGCCGGCATGGATCAAGAGATGGTGCTCAAGATGGCTTTCCGAAACACTGTAGCTGTGTTTTGCTGTTCAGTAACTAAAAGCAGAAAAAGCTTTGATGATGCTATGCTAACCTCTCATTTTTTTTTTAAAGCCTGTTTCAATTGAAACAAAATTAAGTCAACACAACACCAAGTGCCACACACTAACAGGGACACTGGGAGACACTGGAACCCCAGGGGGCATGAAGACACAGGCCATGGGAAAAAGCAGCAGCTCTAATCGGGGCAGTTTGGCTGGCACAGCTGCCCAAGAACGCAAGGAGAGCAAGGGGAAAGCTGAGGGCAGCATTGAGGCAGTTGACCCTGCGGCCCACCCAGTGCTCAGGGGTCCAGCACAGCCACAATGGAGGGAAGAGGAGCCACACTAAATGGGCACATTTTATTTTTTTTTTTTTGCAGCTCAGAATGGGACCATACCATATACCTCAAGAAGCAGGAATTGTTCTGTGCTTAGTATTCCCAGAGCCTTGCATGGTTCTTAAGAGTCTTCTGAATGAAAGCTATTTAACGCTCTTGTGGGTAATCAACAATTTGTAGCTGAAGAGAAAGTGAGATTACTTTACCGCACAAAAGCCAAGTATAGTATTCACTTTTTAAAAAATAAGTGAAGGGCTGAAATGAGGTAAGCACCTTAATTACTGCTAACAATCCTTAAGGTGAGAATGGCCATTAACCAACTGTAGCTTTGATAATTCTATGCTAAACTCAGACCTTAAAAAAAGGCAACATAACATTCTGGCTGAAATGATCTCAAGTCGACAGACCATGGCCAAGTGCCTTACACACAGCAGGGCCAGTTGGATCCCAGGAGGTGCTGAGAGAGGCCATGGGACAAGTTAAGGAGCAAACCCCAGGGACACCTCACCAACAGTAGTAGCTGTTGATCAGGAACCAGAGCCCCAGCAAATAGGCAGGTGCCTAGCAGTCGAGGGGCTACCAAGGCCCAGAAACCCTGGGAAAAGGGACTTTAAGAGGTGGAATAAAGAACAGTGCAGACTTTATCTAGACCCCTTGGTCTGTGTGTGCCCCATACCCCATGGAAGATTCCATTCCAGAAGCAGCAGTATTACCAATGAAGCACTCAGGGCTTATTTGTCATAGCTGTCCTACAACAGCATCTCATTGTGGCCTGCTCCTCTCCCTTAGCAAGGAAGTCACTTGCATGAGGTGGCAGCTACCCTAGAAGCAGGTCTCAGTGTCCATACACACACAGTGGCTCTGATGTTGCTGTGTTCTCAAGAAGGAGGTGTTTCAAGCCACAGTTGTCTCATCTATCACTGTCATGCCTGGTCTGCCAGTCCCCATATCCCGACATCCCTCTTTCCGCTCTGGCCACACTTGCCTCCCATCTCATGAAGTGGGCCTACTTTGACTAAATGGCTTCAGGGCCATAGAGGACACCACCAGAGTAAAGAACACACTTGACTTCCCATCAAAACCCTTTTCTGGCTCCTAAGGACTAGTTACAATGACCTCATCCTGGCCCAAACCTACAAGGATGAGATGACTATATCACAGGAGTAGGAAGCAGGATAACAGGGCCCAGGGGAGACTATAATCTGCTTGCAAACTTCACCCTGTGAGGAAAAAACTAAACAGGGCTTGTGGTCCAAAGGACTTAAAAACAATGCATACCAAAGGCACACTCCAGGTCAGACTGGTCTGAGGTGCTCCCAGTAGCCCCATGTGCCTATAAGGGCATGTTAAGCATGCTGATTCCTGAGACCACACCAGAACTGCTCTCAAACTGAACATTTATGAGCAGGGTCCTCAAATCAGCTGTTTTAACAAGCATCAGAGAATTGTGATGCATGCTATCTGAGACTCGCTGCCTGAAACATGACTTTCCTTTTTCAGATGATCATCTTTAGGCCTTGAATAAAATTCAACCTTGCTCTCTTCCTTCTTCAGTCACTTTTTTAGTGTATGGCTTCTTTTAACAAATAAAGCACTTTAACCAGGAAAAAAAAATAAGCTGAGAGAACCCACGCTTCTCAACAGAAGCATCAAGCATTGATTTTTACTTACATGAACACCTACTATGATTATGTGAACGGGTCATGTTCATCACATTCAATTTGATTTTTGGTTCATAGTTCTTACCCACTTCCTTAAATTGCCACTTGGCAAGTAAGGAAAGGGCAAAACTAAGAGTCTAAAGGACAGCAAGAACACTTGTAACAATAAGGCTTTCGAATAAGAACTCTGCCATGGTCAAGGCCCAACATCTTCTTAGTTTCAGCTTGCATTTATTTCATACACCAGCAGCAAGGTGTATGATACAGGGATGAGAGCTAGAGTACTCATTCAGAGCCAGAAAGACCCACAGGAAGGGTGACAGCAGGCAGAAATTTTGGCTGTATACATGGGGACCGTACTCACTGGGACGTTATCGACTCCATGCTTCTACTTTGACTCTCCCTGATCTGTCAAGGCCAAGTTAAGCGCCTCTGCCACATGCTCCCAGAGCACCCTGCACCTCTCCCAGTACAGCTCTTACTGCACTGGAGATTTGCTTCTCATTTATCCACAGCCACCCTTGTCTCCTTTTAAGCTTTAGTTGGACTTATCCCTGTGTGTGAAGTAGGGATAGAGAGTTTGCCCCTGTGTACACTGCATTCTTTAGTCCCTGGAAACTTAGAGTTAGGCCTGAATCCTAACACATACTCCCATTTGTACTCATTACATCATTCTATTTAATTGCTTTGAGACAGGGTGTTTTGTTTACCAAAAATGTATTAATCATGTATAAAAACCATTTAAAAAGCCATACATTTAAGAAGACAGAAAAGAATATCACTTTGAAAAGGCCAACTTTTTTTTTTTTTACCATCAGTGAATATGCACTTTCAAAATCTACAGAGAACTTCTTTCATTTTGTATTTGTTCCACAGCATTCTGGCTGAGTACAAAATAGGAGCTAATCAAACTGCACATGAAGAAAGCTTAGGAGCCCTCAGCCGCCCAGGAAAAGAGAACAGCTCCCAAATCTCCATGTACTCCCCAATTAGGGGAAACTGGAACACCCTAGACCCTTGGCATCTGGAGATCCAGCGCTTACGTTTCTATCATCTGGGAATGACTCCAATGGTTCATGACACATTTTTGAAACCTAAGTGCTATGAGGCTGGAGTGTGGACAAGTCACTGAGCTGACAAAGAACAGACCCACTGGCAACACAGACTTGCTGTTCTCTATGTCTTCACATATTGAGAGACCATATTATAATTGCCCTACAAATCTGAGAATTCACAAAGGACTAAATGATGTACTTTTTGTCCATGAACCTCAAGGGCAACTGGAAATCAACTGGTTTCATACATAGATTTTTTAAGGAAAAGGAATCAAAGCACGAGACAAGAAAACTTTTCAGATGATTACCAGGTTCTCATGATAATATCTTCTCTACATGGGGTCCACTTGTTTTGGTCACAAAGATCTTGACCCGACTTCAAGCACACACTAAAAGGATATCACATATACTTTAACAAAAGGAAGGCACACAGTCAAATAAAAGTGACTAGTCTGAAAGCAAATAAAGGGAAATGAACTTTAAAAAAAGTTTTACGCTGAATTCAACAATGTTTCTACACAAAGAAATGTTTCTAATTGCACCCTTTCCCAAAACTGTCAATCACACACGCATTTGTGTCTTGTGCTTTGGATGTGCCCCTCAGGCAATTTTAGCCAGCCATTTCTCCAAGTCTTGGATGTCAGCAGAGCCAGTGTCCCCTCTTCCACCCTTGGCACTACACTCCAGGAATTCCACTTTGAGGGGCAATTGTGAGAATTCAAATTCTTTGCCTTTCTTTCCCAGCTGAGCAGGGGCAGTGCTGGAACTGTCCAGTGTGCTGGGGGCAGCAGAACGGGTGACTCGTAAAGTATTGCTGTGAGACAAACAGAAAATGAGTCAGGAAGCAAAAGAGTTATGTTTTTTAATATCACATAGAGGACTTTAGGAAATTAAATTACTTCCCAAAAATTTCATTTAAACACTTAATCATAAAATTGTCAATTATGCTATCACGATTGTTGAACCCTTTATAGATCATGCTCTTGGACAGAAAGGGGAGATGGGAGCCCAACTTTACATGGCCAGATGACAGCAGGTCAGTACTAGGCCCAGGTCACACCAACCTTCTTTCAGCCCAGTGTCCTCTTGCATTAGGATCTACTGCATGATGCTATTTTTAAATATATATATTAAATATACACTGTATTATAAAATTTTAAATTTCTGAAAATTAAAGGTATAGTCAGGGAATTTATTTTTATCTTGAATCTGTTTGGATAGAAAACTGAGAAATCCAAATTCCAGATTCTCATATCTAATTTGGGCACAATTAACTATTCTCCAACCTCTTACATCACTTAAACCATCACAATTTAAATTACTCTACTGCCACCTGGTGGCCCTAATAAAGAGAGCATAAGCAATGCTCATTTGTCCACTTTTCCAACCTCCTGTTATCCAGAAGCAGAGGTATACATACTACCAGTCTGTTTTCTTACAAAATAAAGCACTTCTTGGTGCTGTAACATTGCATGAAAATTCGTGAATAATCCACAGGAAAAACTAAATGATACCTTATTTAGAAAGAAACACACACATATACAAAGTATTTTAAAAAACAAATAATACAAAATCAAGATGTTACCTTTTAGCAGGGGAAGGAAAAAGCTTTTGGAAAGGAGCACGTAAGCAAGGTGGTAGGTTCATGGGTATTCACTGTGGTATTCTTTAACTTGATATATGTGTTATATACATTCCTTTATATATAACATTTTAAAATAAAACTTAAAAGGAAAAGAAGCCAAACATTACATGTATTCGGCTCTTGCCATAAGGCCACATAAATATAATAAACCTTGCTATTCAGAAGACTGTGGAATGCTTCAAAGTTGACGGCCTAATTCTCAGTAACAGGATTACATCAAAATTAGACTCCTAATTTAACCGATACTAACCTTTACAACTTTTTAACATTCTACTTCACTTCCTTTCAATACAGCATTTCCTTCCATATTGTTTTTCTATGTCTCTTTACAGTGAAAAGCAAATGGACTAAGGAAAACATGTGTTTTAAACATGGTAAGACTTGGAATAAACTTAAAAAAATTAATGATTGCTTTTTCCCCCAAAGATAATTTCCAACGGTTGCAAAAGAATTTTCAGAAAAACCAAATCATCTTATTGTTTCAATTTCCTTAGCCTAATGATAAGCAATACATAGTCTCAAAAGAGTGAGCATCAAGAGTATGGAAAGAGAGAAAAATGTAATTTCAGAAGGGAGAGAAACCACTGATAGAGTGACATCGGCAAGATGGCAGAATAGGAGTTTCTAGCACAGGTTCTCTTATAAAAACATCAATTTGAATAATCACTCATGCATGAAAATAATTTCATGAGTGCTAAGGAATCTGGATTAGAGATTATAGCACCTGGGTGTAGCACTGCTACACCTGCCTTAAAAAATTCTAAAGGGAGTTCTTCAAGGTAAAAAGAAAGAAATGCTAATTAACAATATTCAAACATATGAAAGTATAAAACTCTGTAACAATAAGAATATACTCAAATTCAGAATATTCTAATACTGTAATGGTGATGCATTAAAATCACTTTTAACTTTAGCATGAAAGCTTAATACAAAAGTATTAAGAAAAACTATGACTCAAAATTACAAACAGAACTACCACCATATGATCCACCAATTCCATTTCTGGGTATTTATCTAAAGAAACTGAAATCAGGATCTTGAAGAGGTAGCTGCACTACCGTATTCACTGAAGCATTATTCACAATAGCCAATATATGGAAGCAACCTAAATGCCCATCAAAGAATAAATGGGTAAGAAAAGGGTAGAACATATATATAAGGGAATATTATTCAGCCCTGGAAAAGGAAATCCTGCCATTTGTGACATAGATGGACCTAGGACAGCAGTTCCCAACCTTTCTGGCACCAGGGACCAAGTCTCCTATGAGAATCTAATGCCTGATGATCTGAGGTAGAGCTGAGGTAGTGATGCTAGTGCTGGGGAGCGGCTGCAAATACAGATGAAGCTTCATTCACTTGCCCACCGCTCACCTCCTACTGGGCACCCCAGTTCCTAATAGGCCATGCACCAGTACCGGTCTGTGGCCCAGGGGATCCTTGACCTATCTTACTGTGTTCATGTCTTTTGTTTGCTAACTGAAATAAGATATAGACACAGTAAGATAAATACTATATGATCAAACTTATATATGCAATCTAAAAGAGTCAAACACACAAAAGCAAAGAATAGCATGGTGGTTACCAAGGACAGCAGGGAGGGGGAAATGGAGAGTTTATGGTCAAAAGGTATAAAGTTAGAGTTATGCAAAAGTGCTAGAGCTCTACCACACAGCATAGTCTATAGCTAACAATAATACATTATATACTTAAAATTTGTTAATAGGTAGATCTTATATTAAGTGTTCTCCTAAAACACTCATACACAAATTTAAAGAGGGCAGGAGGAAACTTTGGGAAGTAATGGATGTTTTTATTGCCTTGATGGTGGTGATGGTTTTATAGTGTACATTTATCAACCCAAATGAGCTGTATACATTAAATATGTACAACTTTTAACATACCAATTATATATACTTCAATAAAGGGGTTTAAATTTTTCTTTTGATGTTCAATTTGAAGCATGATGTTTTGATAAATCTGATTAAATGGCTTACTTTACTTTTCTATTTATATATAAAAACATTTAAAGTATGTAGAAATAAATGTGTCATTCTCAATTAAAAGGGGAAAAAAAGATGCCACAGAAAATGCCAGACCAGAGATCTGGGCTGGTAAATTTTTTCTGTAAAGATCAATAAATTAAATATTTTGGGCGTGTGGATGCCATATAACATCTGCATATATTTTCCTACTTTTTTTTCTTTACCTGCCCTTTAAAAATGTAAAATGACTCTTTGCTTGCACTCAGAGGAGTTTGTCAGCCTCTGAAGCAAAACATATTCTACTAGATTCTTAAGCTCCCGCAAACAGAAACTATATCACCTTTCTTCCTATAGCCACATCCCAAATGCAGAGCATGGCACACACTACACAAAGCACGAGCGCTTGTTAAATGAATAAATGAGTAAGTAAATCATAGTGGGGGAAAATGTTCTAAAAGCTGAATTTATACAGTTTTCATCAGATTCTTTTCTTTCATAAAAAAACCCCTTACGCAACAACAATAAGAAAACATTACTTGTTATTTACAATGCTGGATGGTATCCCCTATGTAAGTGAGCTGTTAGCTAGCTTACAAACTGGCAGAACATGAGGACTTGCTAGATTCCTTAAAATTCAAAAGCCTGTATAGCTCAATTTATAAATTTTTAAACACCAAAATCAAGCTAAATAATATTGCCACACAGTTTGAAAATAATCAAGATACAAAATAGAATGATAGATTTTTATATTCTTCTATTCTGTTCCTTTCTTATGCTGTCAACAAAAATTTCCATGGCTTTCAAAGTTTTTAGTTTCTAAGACCTTTTACATCTACTACAAAGGAGCTACAAACAGTGGGGAAATAAATTGAGCTTACAGTCTCAATAACCTCAGACCTTTTTTCCATAAAAATTTAAAGTATCTATAAATATTCTATTAATGCTTTTTATAATTCCATTAATTTTTTCAGTTAAACAAGTGTATGTCACACTAACCTTCAGGCTGTGATAATTGTATACAACTAAAGACCTCAGGCAGCCATTTCCTAGGTGTTACAATATAGAATTAACCAGTAGGATTTATTCATACTTACAGTTCCTTCTCAAGCTGCTGCTGAATTAACTTTGCTGATTTTGCCATTGTAATATCTGTAAAGAAATAAAGACATTGTTGTAGTTAAAACCAGAAAGGGTCTTTTCCCAAAACTTCTTGTACACATGAAAAATTCCCATTTAAACTAGTAAGTTTCTTCCTCTATTTCCTTTTTTAAAGAGCTTCTTATCACTAGTGGCTTCATTATTGAAGTAAGCTTTATATTTGCATGTATGGGTTTTCCTAAATAATGCTTATAAATATTTTAAGCTAGTAACTCTAAAATTGACTAGCTCTATCATCAAAATTTTCCACATCTTAGATCTTTTAAATTAACACATACATAAATCCAGCCAGTGTAACAAAAAGAAAACCTACCAGCTTTATGATTGTAACAAGAGACTTCCCTACAACAGAAATAACTTGTCATATAAAAGTAAACCAAGCATATTTCCAGCTGATACAAAGATGGTAGGTTACAGCATCAAGTGCACACTGGTAAGAAAAAAGTGCTGGCTTGATACACAACAGAAGCCAAATAAATATTACCTCCTCTCCTCACGCTGAATAGAAGAAATAAAGAGGTCAGGTAATGATGCAAAGACCAACTCTAGGCATTGTTAGCATCATTACCTGATCACTTCTGAGAAATGAGTTGGGCTTTTCATAGAATCAGAATTTTAGATCTGAAAGAGGCCTGCAAAAATCAACTAGTTTATCTTACTTTAGAGGTAATAAAACTGAAGCCTGGTTTGTTGGGTGTGATTAAACATTTTTAATGGTTATCAGGATAAAGAAAAACAATTAGCGCAAACTCCCTTTGATGAAATATGACAGATGGTAAACTAGCTTGAGAGACTTCATCTGTTCCTCCACAACTGTTTACCTGGATATGATAAACTCTCAAACTGAGGAACTAGGTAAAGTAACATGATTCCTTTGTCATTCCTTAGAACAGCCTTTTAAGACTATTGAAAACGTAGTATTATATACTTTAAGGCTTAAAAATCCTTCAATTTATAGTTCATTAGCAACTGTCTCTCATCCAAATAATAGCAACTGTAGGTAGTAACTATCTAATTCTTAGCTGCAGTCTCAGAAAAAAATGTCTGTTATTAGAGCCAAAAAACAGATAGTACCTTGCTTATTGCAGGCAATTAAGAATGATGGCATGTTCTTCAAACTCATACTGTCAATGAGGACTTGATACAGAAACTCGGCCACATCTTTCACCTCTCGCTGAAAGGCTGCACTATCCACAACAAACACAACAGCTCTGGAGGGGGGAAAAGAAAAACAAGGATGTGAGCATGCAATAGTGCAGCATTATGTTGAAAAACTATATCCTTAATTTTGTCTAATTCAATCCTAATAACAGACTCACATGCATGTACGTGCACATGTGGTCACACAACAACAGTCACTGCACTATATCTGCAGCAGGATTGGTTCCAGGTTCCACCCCCGCAATGGATACCAAACTCCACGGATGTTCAAGTCCCTTATATAAAACGGTGTAGTATTTGCATATAACCTATGCACATCCTTCCATAACTTTAAATCAACTCTAGATTAGTTTTAATACCTAATACAATGTAGATGCTATGTAAAGAGTTGTTATGACAAGGAAAAAAGTCTGTATATGTTTAGTACAGACACAACCATCACAGGTCTAACTACATAGCACACACACATCAGCAAGAGCATAACATTTTTCCCCAAAATATTTTCAATTTTTGGTTGGTTGAACCCACAGTTGGCTGAACCAGATGAGGAACCTATGGATGCAGAGGACACACTATGCTCACTGTTCACAAAGGCCTACTGGGTACCACTATGTATCAATGATTGTATCTATGGAGACAACAAGAAATGACACCTGCCCTCAAAGACAAGGAAAACGCCAAACAAAACTGTATGATAAAATACAAAGACAGACCTATGTACTCACTGTCACAAGAACAAGGAGGAAGATCATTTACATGAGACCAAGTCAAGAAGACTTAGAGAGGATGTAACAGTTGAGCTGAATTTTAGCCAGACAAAAAGTTGGGGCACAGACTGTCTGGAAAGTAGTCTGTGCAGGGCACAAAAGAGTGGAAGGAACATCGTGCCTAGAGGAATGCAAGGTAAGTTGGTATGGAGAAAAGTGTACCAACACAGTAAAACTTTCAAAGATTATCTCACATAATTCTCATAAAATCCTAGCAAATGTAGGCATGCCACTCAGAAATGGCTGACCCCAGGGTCCATGGAGGTCCATGCTCTGTCCACCCTAGGATATCAGGCTGCCTTCCGAATACCACCAGAGCAAACAACATGGGTGGCCTTGACATACAGATTTCAGACAAGCCCATTCCACTTCCTACTTACCTGGCTGAAGCCTTAAATCGCTCTAAGAACTGAAGTCTCAAGCTCTCATGGCCAGGGAGGTCAATCAAGGTCACACTAGTACCCTAAGGACAGCAGCAAGAACATTAATGTTTCAGTCCTGATTCACGTTCATAACATAAACCTTTCATATATGATTTCAGGCATCAGAAGAGTGGACAACTAATTAATCAAAAAAAAAAAATGTTCACTATAATTAATCAAACAAATGTTCAGCAAGTATCTTGTATTTATAAATCACAAGTAAAAACAGACATTGTCACTGCTGTAACAGGGGTTATAATATAATCAGAAAGATCACAATGTAAAATTACATTTACATAAATATAAATCTGTAAATATGTAAATGTGAAATCACAGCTTTGATAAATGTTCTGAGGGTACACAAGAAACATGACCCTGTCTGGGGTAGTCTGGGGTCTATCTGAGGCTGAGGAAATACACTGGTGTGAATAAAAGCAAAAACATGAGAATAACAATAATAAATATTCACAAACAAAATAATATAACCACCTATATTTTGCCATAAAGCATGCTACCATTACAGGGATCCCCAATCTTTGTAACAAAACATTCTTTTACATTTTCACCATAATTTAATTTTTAAGTATTCGTCTACTAGACATACCATTTGTTCCAACTCTATTGATATGTGTCAATTCTTGATCCAGATAATGTCACTGAAACAGGGAGGGGCTGTGCCCCTATTGAGCAGACTCATTAAGTGCTTTTCATTCCAGGCTTTCATTCTTGAGCTCAGGTTGAATGTAGATGTAACTATGCTCAATGATAAGACTCCCAGACCTCTGGATCATTTCTCAGACATTCTACTTTATCCACAGCCAGGCTTAACCACTATTCAGCAGGGGGGAGTCAGCATCATGCACAGAGCTTACATAATTACAGCTGAAATTCATGGTGACCTGTCACTTATTCTGTGTAGTCTTTTATGGGTAAATATATGACGTGTATTGACTTTTTTTTTTAAATACTGGTAAGAATCTAGGGACCTCCAATTGAGACTCACTACCAAATATAATCAGCACTGCAATTCACACTACAAAAACAAACCAGAGGATACATTACTATATCCATTATTATCTTGGGAAAGAGAGACTAGATCTAAAACATTAGGGGGATGAGAGGAATAAAAAAAGAAGGGAGGAATGTTCAACATACTCAGTGGAAATATGCAAGTCTCAATAGCACCCTCGTTTGGACTAGTCACATTTCAGGTGCTCAGTAGTCACAAGTGGCCAGAGGAACTCTATTGGAAAGTATAGGTCTAAGGCATACCCTGTAACACCTCACTTAAAACGTCTGGTACAACTGCCCCAAGAACTGAAGATCTCCTAAACCTGAAATTGAAAAACCTGAATCCTTGGGAGTTTAAAAAGGACTGAACCAAAAAGAGTGCCATTAATGAAAAAAGCAAATATATCTCTAAGACATTTAAATGGATATCTCTTTATCTTTGCTTATGTTTAATTCTGGAAGCACCAGAAAAATAGGAATAACACAAGGAAAAGGGGTCAAGGTCTCTAATATTGCCATTCTAATTCATCTATATATACATCTACCTCTCCAATTAGCCACCCAGACTTCCTCCACTCAATCATTAAATACTTATTAAGCATTATAATTGGCTTGGTGGTCACTAACGACCTTCTGGAGCTACACAAGTACATAAAAAGTCCTTCTCATGATTCCTTATTGGTATTTTTTGAAATATACTCATGCATACTCTTTAAGATATCCACTGCAAGACTATCTGTAAAAGCAAAAGATTACAACAAACCAAATGTCTATTAACAGGGCTCTTATTAAATAAGAACTTAATTGCATGGTACAGCCACATGACAGAATTCTATGCAGTTCATAAATCAACCAGCTCCAAATGAGGGAGAAAAAACAAAATTCAAACCAAATTATTGGTCATATTGTTAAAGAAGTAAATTATAAATAAATAAAACAATGGGCTGAACAGATTAAAAAGAAAAAAACTAAAGGATATACAGATAGGTTCATATACACAAAGACTGAGGAAGGGTACCCAGGAAAATGAAAAGTTATTATCCCTTAGGAGAAGACTGGGTAGTAATGACAAGCAAAGGAAAATTACTTTTCAACAAATATTCTTTTAAACTTTGTCCCATAAACATGTATTATATACCAAAACATAAATGGAAAAGGACTTAATGCTCACCTTTAAGAACTCGTGGTAAAATTGTAAACTAATAAAGTGTGATGTAACATCAGTGCAAAGAAGGTAACTAGGCAGGGGGGCCACGATTAAATCAGCTGCTTGGATGGTCAAGAGCAGAATTTGTAACATGGGCTATATGTACCCATAAAAATAAGCTACACCCTCAGTATAATTTATCCTAGAAATGTCCCTTCCAGACACATCAAAGTAAAGCTGTCAGACTCCTAAGGTTTTAGGAACCCCTTACCCTGGTATTGTTGACTCTGTACACAGCAGAGCTGTCAGTGATGGAAGTCTGAGTGTCTCTGTAAAAGCCTGTTAACAACTATAAAAAAAGGATACAGGGGTGATCAGAGTAAACATTTAAATAGTAAACCCGAAGAGAGTAATTCTGTCCTAACTCTTAGGTGTCTGGTCATAAATAAACAAATAAATGAATGTTGCTCAAAACAGCTGAAGAAAACCATACTGATTTTTTTTCCCTTTACTTTTAGAAAAATCTAATTGCAAACTTCATTCCCTGATTCCCAAGAGCAGGGGGGAAAAATCACTATCAGTTTCACAGTATTATTTTCAAATAGTTTCAAATGGTTAGTGGCCAGATTTACCAACATTCAATAAACATTTTTTAATAATTAAAAGTGATTAAAGATTATATTTCTTTAGAAGGGAAATAATTTATATGTTGAAAAGATGATAAAGACCTCTCCATAGCAAACAAACAAACAAAACCCCCCAAAACAGTTAAAATACTAAGTAGATTAAAAATAAATATTAGTTGAAAGAAGCCTAAGTAGCCCAATATGTCAAAGAATCACCTTTTAAAAAAATTTCTTTGACAATTTCTCAGGACAGTAGATTATACAAGAAATTATACACCCTATACAGATCACTATCTTCTACTTCTTCAGCTATTCTGGGCATGAAAAGAGTTACAAAAAAGAAAACCCTGAAATGGGATAAGGACTAAATATCAGTATCTGGCAAGTGCTAGAAAACAGAAATGGTCAAAAAATTCCAGTGTATGAGTTTTCAAGAATCTTTTTGTCATCCCCCTTCTCCCCACTCCCCCATACTGAGTCAAGGATTAACTCCCCAATATGTCAGCGTCAGCTTCTTTTCCAAAATAAACCATACAGGAATAACGGGTGCCCTAACATTTTCTATCCAGTTTAAGAGAGATGTAAACCAAAGCATTTTACTCTGACAAAGAGCAACGTTTTCCCGGAATCACAAAGGCCAACAAGAAGAACAGCTTTCTGACTGCTCCTTCTGCTCCGGATGAACTTCCAGAACACTGTGGGAGAGAGAGAAACATCCCAAATTACACCTCGATTACCGACAACATGCATGTGATGGCTGGGTGGGGCCTGGAACTACTTTTTATTGGTATCAGCATTATAATCGTTACTGTTGCGAGGGACCCCGCTGGGCGGCAGCCTCGACTCTCCCGTCTGCACCCCCGACCCTCCCTGTGGACTCCTCAAGTGCGATCTGGTTTTGTTCACTTTCCACCCCAGCTCGCCTACGCAGGACCTGCAGGACCTCAAACCTGGAGCAGAGGCCGTGGGTCCTGGTATTCAAATCAATGGGAGGGAAGGAACAATGAGCACAGGCGAAACAGCAGCGCGGCATCGCTCTTGGGGGTGCAGGGGGCCCTGTTGCTCCAGGGAGACGGCAGGGTGACCTAAGGGGTGAACCTCCCTCTCTAGACGTCTCCCCCCCCCCCCCGGGGCCTTCCCCGCCCCGCATCCCTCCGGTCCAAGCTCCGACTCGCCGGCCCCGCAGCCGCCACAACCACCCGCCGCCTCCTTACCAAGCGTCAGCAGCACCACGAGAAACGCCGCCACGACAGACAGCAGCGTCTGGTCCCGCTGCTGCAGCTCCTGCCGCAGGGAGTCTAAGTAGGGCTGGAAGGCGCCCCCGACACCGCCATCGCCCCCCGGCCGCCGAGACTCCGCGGAAGCCATGCTGCGCTGCGTGGGCCCCGGCGCCGCAAAGCGCAACGTGGCCCCGAGCTCTACGCCGACGTCAGAAGCGGAGCATCACGGGAGTGGTAGTTTCTATCGCGTTCGACGGCCGTGATTCCGAAGGGCCCGACGGGAGTTGTAGTTTTCCTTGGACGCTGCTCCTGCTGATTTCAGTAGCGACACACTTACTTGTCCTTTCCGTCTTCGAGTTGAAGATGCGAGTCGAATGTCGCCGCCCTCTCCATGGTTTTTGACAGAATGGTGGATGAATAACATGAGTGGCTCAAGAAATCTCCACCGAGGATTTCCATCGCTCCCTTTCTGAGGTGGGTCTTGGGAGGAATTCAAGCAGGACACAAACATTTCACCTGAATGTATGTAATGTGGCATGGGATGCGACAGACGCTGTGTGGTGCTATCAAAGCTCTTGGGGGAATGTGACGGGAAATGAGTCACGAAGAGTGACAGCCTCTGTCGCGTTGAAGGAGAAAGAGTGCTCTGTACCAAAGAAAATGAGCTATTCAGTGTCCATACACTGTACATCCAGGGCTGCTAAAAGGTCTCCATGAAAGGACGCAGCCAGGAAAATCAATGGGAGGGATGGGGCTTTTGAAAACTGCAGCCGTCATTCCTGCCCAGAGGAACAGCCAGAACTCTGCCAGGCAGGTAGGTATGTGGGACCAAGGAGGTCAGCTCTTCCCGTTTTTAAAGAGAAGACAAAAAGCAAGGTTTTTATGGAAAATTCTTCACTTTTCAAATTCCAACAAGTAATGGAAAACATTAAAAAACACGTGGCCCGAATAAAACACTGTATCAGGCCAGAAGTGGCCAGCTTAGGGGCTGCCAGTTTGCAGACTCTGTCATTAAGCAGGTGCCATTTCAACAGGAGTGGCAGGAGATGAAGCAGGAGACGTTGGCAGGAATCAGACCTGAAGGGACTATGCTGAGGAACCTAGACTTTATACAGAATGCAATAAAAAGTTTCTTCTGGGGGTGACATAGATGATTGGCAGGTCAATGCAGAACTATCATTTGAGGGAGAAAAGACTGTAGACAGGGTGACTAGCTGAGGGGGTGGCTGTTGCAGTGTTTTGACAAAATATACACAGGGTCTGAACCAAGAACAGAGGTAGGTGTGAAAAGAAGGCACAGATTTGAAAGCTGTTTAGAAAGGAAGTACATAGAATGTGGCGATTAATTAATTAGACATGCTGAAGCCATTGGTGTGGGTTACTGGGAATATCAGAGTGCATAAAGTGAATTGGAAGACTCAGTTGGAGAGACTTTGGAGCTGGGGACATAGCCAGAATGAAAATTTGCCTCTGGGAAATAAAAAAATCTTGAGTAGGTGATACAAGAAACAAATGTAAAGTTTCAGCAATAGGTGCTAGATTTTCATTTGGGAGTCAAATGTAAACAAGTGGTCATTAAGATTATGGTAAGTATGAAGAGTGAGAAGGAGAAAGAAACCCATAAAGAAGCCTAAAAAGGAAGAATCAGTGACACAGGAGTAAAACATGTTCTGGAAGTGGTCAGCAGCATCTCTTAAAACAGATAGGGTCCTGTGATGAGGGCTTGAATGAAAAGTGAGCTCAGGGCGAACAGTCGGGTGAAGGTGGAGGTGCAGCTTGTATATGGAAGCAAGAAAGTAGTAGGTGAAGAGGATGGATAATGAGAATAACTGCTAATATTCATGAGTGCTGCTAGTGTCAGACATTGTCCCAAGTTTATTAATCTGTTTAATTTTCACAATGACCCATGATCCCAATTTTACAGAGGGCAAACTGATGCAGGGGTTAAGTAACTTACCCATTAATGCCAGGCATTTTGACTTCTTTACGTTTAACTGTATGCTCTAACATAGTGCAATTCATTTCTTAGGCATTTTGTTGCTAAGTGTAGGCAATAGGGACTCCAGATTAAGAAAAGATGTTCAGAATGTGGGATTGAAATGAGTGAACCAACTACTTTATTTTAAATTAGCATTGTCAATTAAAACTATCAGAAACAAGAGTAATTTACCACTTGTGTTTCTTTTCTTTCTTACAGTCCTGACCCTTGCTCTGTATCCACCGAGCAACACACACACACACACACACACACACACACACACACACACACACACAATCTCCTTTATAATAACCATTGATTCCTCTGTTAGAGACTAAAAGTGCAGAGAAGAAGAAGGGAGGGCCAGACATGGAGAACACATACCATAATTTCCTAAGCATGTAGAATTTCTTGAGTTTAGCAAATGAAAAAGTGATGCCTTGATGATGAAATTTGAGAATAAGGAAAGGTTTAACAACACACAGTCATACCTATAGTTACCTCTGTCTCTATATATCTATTTATAGATTTTTTTTTTCCCTATTCGTTTCCTGGGCACTATGAAAGCAGAAGAAAAGTGCACACCTTCCACATTCAAGCCAGAAGGTGGTGCTGCCATTCTTAGGAATGATAGTGGGAGAGGCTGAGATCAGCTGCCTCCGGTCCTCACAGCTCCACCTCATGGACACCACAGGCTTCCAGGGATGAACGCAGAGGAAGAACATGCAGATACAGACTGCGGCTTGCTGAGAGTATTTTGCTCCTTGATCCAAATAGCAGCAAATGGAGAGTTACAATGAAACAAACATAGTGAGACAATTTTTCCTTCTCTTTAATTAAAACGTCTCATTCACTAGACACATTTTTCCCTCCTCCCCTATGGAACCTCTCTCAGACTCAGGGACAGCAATCACGTGATTCCCCTACTCTGGTTTATCTCTTTAACTATCTCAAAAAAATATTTAGAGGATTTTTAAAAAAGAATTTAAGCAGAGCAGATTAAAGAAGAAAGCCACAAATTACCTCAATTTTTATACCTATGGTATCTGGTGAACATTATTTCAGGACATTTCTATACATATGTAAGAAGGCAGTCTAGAGAGAAGAATAAAAAAAATACACAGAGTCTATAGCATGGACTGCTGTATTTGCAATTCCTAGAACAGTGTCAGGCTCATGGTAGGTGCTCTGTACTTCGTTGACAAAATTAGATTTATTGACTCATTGAAATAAGACAGTCTGCACACTATGAGACATCTCACCAAACAAAGGAAGAGTTACAGGATTTGAGGTAAAGTTGGAGTTGAGGTGAATATTAAACAAGGCAGAATGTTGATAGGCTCAAAGTAAAGTAGAGCTGTGTATAAGAAAGTCAACATCGGGTCTTGACTGCAAAGCAGACCCAGGGTCCTATTTCCTTGGATGCTAGAAAGTTAAGAGACGTGGACTGTTGTGTTTAGAAACCCCCTATTTGCAGCTCTGCCCCAAGTGTAAACTGAAGCTGTGGTAGGAGTTAGGAAATAAAAGGGCAAACTGGAGAGTTGTTTAGAAAGCAAATCAACAGAACTTGCTGACGTTGGACATGGAGTGAGGGAAAATAGTGAATTAAAATTTGACCCCTCACTTACAGTTCCTGTGACGGTAGAAGACCATGACTTTAGCTGATGTGAAATACGAGGAGACAACAGTTGGGTTAGGGAAACAGGAGAGGGAAGGGGCAGGATGACCACTTGTTTTTGAATTTTTGGACTTCTGGTTGCTATGTGAACCCTTCGGTACAGATACACAGACAGGAGGAGGTATGAGTATGGACCGCTGGGAGCAGGGGGCATTCACATTGCTCAGGGAGGAACTGAAAAGCCAGAACAGAACCCCAGGAAGATCTCCCTACAATTTCAAGGCTGACAAGATGCGCCCACAGTGAGGCCACAAATGCACAGAGAGAGGTAGGACCAAAGCAGAGAGATGCTGTAACAGAGAAGCCGAGGAGAGTTCCAAGGAAGAGTGAGTTCAGCTGTATTAAGTGCAGTAAACACTCAGGACTGAAAAGACTAAACTTGGTTTTCTTAGTTGGCAGGAAGGTAGTGACCTTAGCCACTGTAGCTGCAGGGAAGTAAGTGGAGCAGAAGATTTATTTCTGTGTGTTCAGTCATAATAAGAAGTGAGGTGTGGAAAGAGTGAGCCTCTACATTTCAGGAGCTTGACTGAGAAGGGGCAATGACCGCTGTGGGAATCGGGGTCAAGAGATATTGCAGTGATTCACTTTTCTAACAGTTAGAATCAAGACCTCAAGTATACCTGATAAGATTCATTAAAACTATTTTAAATATATAAATATTTTATGTTCTTTTTCTGTACTCCCTTGAATACTCTATCTCAATAACTCAGTGTCCTCTTTCCTGCCCCTTCCTAAGACACACACACACACACACACACACACACACACACACAGTCTTATACATTTGATTCTATTATAATGACCATGCAGACCCTGTTAGAAAGAACTCCTGCTTGGACTGTATCCAGAAGGTGTGGCTGTGGCACCACAACCAAAGCTAAAGTCAGGTGAACCTTGAGCTCTGAAAGGACTCAGTTTCACATGTATTTAGCCATATAGTAGAAAAGAAATGCTTCCAGGACAAACATTTTGGAAAGAATGAAGTTTTTAAAAGATAAAACCAATAATAATTTTTATTTTTTTTCCTGCACAGGTCGCGACATTGAACATGAAGGCAGCCAAACCACTCAGGCCAGCGAGACAGGGGGAAGTTTGTGGGTCACAGGAGCTCCCATCTCCACCTGGTGGTGAACCCCCTCTTGGATGTTAAGCTCTGTGGAAGGTACAGGCTTCCAGGAGTTCTGTGGGGAAAGAGAAGAAAGGTAAGACAGTTAAAATCTACCTATATTTATTTTCTGTTGTGTGAATGAACAGTTAAACCTGGTATAAAAGCATTCGGACCGTCACTCTGCTCTTCTCCCAGTGGCATTCTGCACTTGCCTCCACAGCTTCTGTGCCTACCCCTGGCAGTGCCCCATGCCAAGGATGTCCCTGCCCTAAATCATCTCCACCTTGTGCCTTATAGGTGTGTCCACCTGAGTCCATGTGGCTGGAAGGAGCCTGGGAGAAGAGCTCCTCTTGGACCTCTTTAGGCAGGTGAAGAGCTACCATAGCAAGATGCCCTAAGCACCTGGCATGTGCCAGTTCCCATCCTAGGGGCTAAGAATGGAGCAGAGAACAATAGAGCCAGACTTCCTCCCTTCTTAGAGGATTTAACCTGGCTATAAATATAACCTGGTTGCCCACAACACTGGCCATGGGCAAGCATTCCTTACATCAGAATTGTTCAGGGCAGCTGTTAAAATACATAAACCCTGACTATGGCATGTAATTGCTGAATGAGTATCCTCAGGGCCTGAGAATCAGTATTTCAAGGACCATTGCTCACTTATATGTATACGAAAGTTAAAGAATAGCTGCCTTATAACCACATGTTGTCTCAGACATCTTCCAAAGGATTTCAAGTGATTAAAGGATGTCTAACATGGATATAGTGCAAAGGTGTATTTTACTTCTTAGACAATTGATGTTCTACATAAGTAGTATATATGTCAGCTTTATAGTTGCCGGACTTATCGTTGTCCAAGCTCTCAAGAGGAACACTGTGTTAAGGAACTTTCTGCAGTGATGGAAATGCTTGCTGCTCACCTGTATGGAGCCACATGTATCTGTTGAGCACCTGAATTGTGGCTCACATGACTAAGGAACTAAATGTTGCATTTTGTTTAATTTTAATTAACTTAGATTTAAATGGCCATATGTAGTTAGAGGCTACTGTATTAGACAATGCAGCCCTGTACAAAAGGAAAAGAGTTTAGTACAGAACAATGGGCACGGGGCCATAAACCTCTTCCTTTTCTTAGTAATAACATGGAATTCTGAATATGCAGCCAGGTCACTACTCCAGTGCCCTGAGCCTGTGTCCTCTTAACCATCTGCCCACATAAGTACCCTTTTATACATGCCTGGATCATGTCGTTCTCTCATCATTCCATCTTTTCCACTGATCATCTCCTGGGGGCTACAGCCCGCATCTCATTTTGTGCCCACCACCCAGAACCCTGCCCATGTTGGCTTTGCAGCCTCCACACGACGTTTCTCCTACTTACTTGAAGTTGAACATTGTCTCAGGTTACCCACAGCTCTAACATACTCCGCTCCTAAATAGGATTCATATGTCACTTCGTCCGGAAGTTTGGCCAAACATAATGTATCGTCCCTGAACAGGAGGTCCTTTGTTTGAGATCGGAACAAACAAAAGCTGTCCGAGCATTTAGTTCCATTTTTCCCAAACTGGAGCTGTCAAAAGGATGGAAAGCACATGAGGACCTGTGGCACTGAGCAGCTGGGAACACATAGATAGGATGGAGGAGGCTGAAAGGTGGAGACCAACTTTGGGAAGAAAGGGAAGCTACAGAGGATGCTTCAGGAATCTTTCCACTGCCCTCACCTGTGGTCCACCCATTTTTGGCCCTGGCTTCATGCTTTCATGAGGCCCCAAAATCATCTGTTGTGTCCCTCCTGGTCTTCCCTCCTCTGGAAAGTCCTTCCCACCCACTCCTGACTTCTCTGATCTCTCTTCCCCACTTCATTGGCCATGGCTATGGGTGCTGCTTCCAGGAAATGAGAGGACAGAAACTTGTCCCTTAGAAGTGTTATTTTCAAAGGAGATATTAAACATGAGCCATGTGATGAAGGATGGTACAGGTAGTTGTTACAAGTTCATGTGTGACTACATCTTTGATCCTGTGTTGGGCAAGATGCTCAATTACTCCAGGTTTCCTAAGGTTGTAAGTGAAATGATGACTACAAAACGTTTAGCATTCCACCTAGCACCTAGGAAATCTTCATTAAATCTGAATTATTATTATTATTAATATTTACCTTCAGAGGACTCACATAGATAAGCTATCTTAATTTTTTAAAAAGAAAACTAATGGTGAATCAATAGGCAGGAAGCTGTTGCTGCATGATAGGATAGAGTTTGTAGATAGAGGAGCCTTTAGTATTAAAATGTGAAGGCAGCCCCTCTCCCCACCAAAGCAGGCCTGGGTTGGTTGTATTCTCCAGAGGACAAGCTCCCTGAAGGCAGGGGTCTTGTTTTTTTTCTGGATGGTGGCATGGTTCTCAGTCTGTCTAAGCAAGGGGAACATAGATCCACATTTCATGACCTGTATCAAGGAGAGCTGGAAAACAAAATCAGACTCCTTCATTTAAATAAATGCAAATGCTCATAACACGAGGGTGACACAGAGCAAGGTCAAGAGCAAGCAGAAAGCAGATGCTTGGATTTGAGGACATGCAGATCAGATAGGGACTAATCTCCAATGACCAGGAGATAAAAACAGAGCCAGGCCTGGGAGATCCAGTTCCACATATCTAGCTTTCAGAAAGAGAATGCTCAAATGTGGGTTGCACTTAGCTGTGAACTTCCCCCACGTAACCCACACCACCCAGAAAGAAAGTGGGGGAGGCCCTTGCTGGTCCATACCTGCTGTCCGCTCAATATCTTATTAACGCAGTCTGCCTTATCTTTCCTTGAGATCACAGCATGATTTGGAGCTCGGGCTAGATGGCAGGTCTCTGCCTCAGTCACAGGCTTCCTGGTGCCATCGAGGCACAGCAGCTCAAAGTCCTTCATCTCTAGACTCTTAGCCCAATCTTCAGTGTTCCTTCCTAGAGATAAAGAAGGTGGGTCAGCCACAGCTGATGGCTTTGGTCAAGGCACCCTCACTAGGGGGATGTGACTGATCCACTGGTAATGTGGAGGGCCCGGATCCAGTGGCCAGCAGATGTTCACACGCTGGGGTTACAGTGATATGAAAAGGAATCCCTAGTGACCACCCCTTCCCACCTGTTCTACCCAACCAGGAAAGAGTGAACTATATTCTGTGGATGCTCTTCAAAATGATCCTCATTTCTACTAAATTCCAAAGCATTTAGACCTCTTGCTCCAGTGTGGGAAGAACATGACCCTCAACTGGCTGACAATCTCTGTGCTATCTTCTTGCACCCGCAAGTAAAAACTTTCCTTAGAAGCCCTTCTGGAACTATAGCTGTGTTTGAAATCTGATTTGCTCATACTGGTTCTATGCAAAAATGTGCACATTTCTCTGTGCATACAGGTCCATAAGGATATGGTTCTCAGCCTCTTGCTTCATCTTCTCTCTATTCTCTCTGGAAAAAAAAAAAATCTCACCCATTCTCAGGGTTTTAGCACTTTCCTCATAGAAGTTCTCAAATGTGTTTTTCCAGTTTTTATTTCTCTCCTAAAATACAGCATTACAACCTTTTTCTTAATTTAATTTTCAGTAAATTTTCTTCATTTAACTGAATAACTGATACAAGAATATAGCATCATAACATTTTATATTATTTGTATATAAAGTACCTCTTTTCCTACTCTACCAAAATGTACACGTTTAATTTTAATAGAAAACTCCAAATTACCTGCCTCTCTCCCACTAGTAACTACACGTCTTTGCTCACCTTCTAATATTCCTCCTTTCCTTTCTC
This sequence comes from Cynopterus sphinx, assembly GCA_030015415.1. Classification (NCBI taxonomy): domain Eukaryota; kingdom Metazoa; phylum Chordata; class Mammalia; order Chiroptera; family Pteropodidae; genus Cynopterus; species Cynopterus sphinx. The sequence goes on from CM057381.1 coordinate 129,496,471, forward strand.
ACTAGTCCCTCCAACTCAACGCCTTCCAAATGAAATCCATCATCGTTCTCTCCAAACCCATCTGTTCTACTTAGTAATTTAAGCATTTATTCAATAACTATGTTCTCAGCCCTCTGCAAGAAACAATCTGATTAGAGGGGGAAAGAGCACACATACCAAAAGCAAAAATTCAGGGCACAGTTAATAACATTTTATATTTTGTGGCGCATATTCTAAATCCTGTGTGAATTCAGGACCAGCACAGTGTTGAGTACATTAATTAGGGGAAGCCAGCTGGAGGAGGCAAGGTTTTAGGTGTGTATTTTAACGTGTGTAAGATTAAGAGGAGGAGAAAGGAATGTCTGTCTGAGGGAAGATGGAGAGTACGGATACAACTCAGGGTCAGGAATGAACCTGGCTTTTCTAATAGTGAGAGGAGAATGGTCCCACTGGGACAGACAGAGTACTGGGCAGTGGTGCTAAACAGGTAAGGCACGCCCAGGCACTAAAGCCCTGGGGTGTGGGATAGAGTGACAGTTAGGTGGGAGGAAAAGTGGGTCTATGAGGATTTATGAATGGAAGTCCATGTTAATGTGTGAGCCACAGCCTGAAATGAGACGATTAAGAATAATGAGATGGGAGGCAATTCAGTCTGGGTTAGGAGAGTAGCAGTGGGCATCTAGAAGCACATGATAAAAATTTTTCTTTCCAATAAGAATAATCCTTGTTTTTATACAAAAGTCATTTGTAAAATGCTACACAGTTTAAGGGGAAAAAATATTGAAACACTTGTAATCCCACAACATTAGTGTATTTCTTCTAGCCTTTTTTTCTAACACACACGTAATATGCAGACATATCTAAATAATTAGATCATACCATCTACATGCTTTTGTATCCTGATTCTTCTATAACATACCATAGAATTAATAAAGGTATATTTTGAAGAAACAAAAAACATTCTGACTGAGAGAATAGTCTAGGCTTGACTGGCAGGGCATATAATAAAGTCCTCAGTAGGGACAAAAGCTGTGGACAGAGGACTGGATTTTGAGAGACTATGAGGAGTTTGGATTTATACAGACTGTGATTGCAGTCCCAGTTTACCATGTACATAAAAATGACCATGTGGCAAAAAGAGATCCTGGGATGCTTTGAGATGGGAGGTTAGGCCTCCTGTCTAAATTTCCTTCAGGAGGTAAAGCTTTTAGAGAGTTAAGGCCTAGAGAGGGAGCCCTCCTCAGAAGAGTACACAAAGAAATCAAGGAGTGATGAAGAACCAGTCTTAGGTAACACTCTGGTAGCAGGAAAAAAGACAGCTCTTAAAGAAAAAAGCAAAAATAATCAGAAGGAAGAAATATTAGCCAAACCACTGTTCCTTCAAGTAAGTACTTAGCAACTTTTGTATGCCACATACCATGTTGGTACTGGGATATAAAAGGAGGGAAAGAGTTCTAAGATGTCCTATGACCACAGTTTATTATAGAATGTGATGAATTCAGTAATATGAGCAATATGGACAATGGATTCTGTTGTGGGATGTGGGCGTACCATCAGAGAAGGCTTCTTGGACTTGTTGGTGCCACGCTAGTTCATTGCGGATGAATTGCTAGAAAAAGTTGAGTTTGGGTGAAGGGACATGAGGAAGGGAAGTAATAGCTGCCTAGACTGTAGTGGGTTCTATAAGCAGTTAGTGATGCAGTGTGGGGAGGTGGAGTACTCCTTCTTATCAACCTTTAAAAAATTTTCTTTTGTTTTTAATGTCGTAGCCATCCAATATTCACCTGCTAGTTTTAGTACCCAATAATGGTCCTTGCTTGAATTAATTATTACTGTTTTGGTTGCCAGATAATAGCTTTTTAACTTCATAATTATTTCTACATTTATTATTTAGCATTCTGTGATAAGGAAGATCTTTCCCTTTAACTTCATTTGTTCAATCAGGATGGACTCATGTATTCTTACTTTATTCAATGAGTTATTTCTTTTAATGCTCAAAATATCCGATTTGGCCAGTGGGAGGTCCTTTAAAATGGCTCCTGCATGCTTTCACATGCCCCATAACTCTGACCACTTCAGCATGATGTTTCTAGCTCACCTGATATATTTCCTGTCCAGCCCTAGAATCAGTTATTCTTCCAAAGGGTCCTGGTCCCTTTTATTGGAAATAGTTCTAGAAGCCAAGATCTTGGTGTTCATTCCTACTGTTGTGCCACTGTCTCTAGGTTTTTTTTTTCCAGTGGACATGGAATATATTTAGAATACATTAGAATATATATATTGAACCTGGAAGTATAGGAAATAATTATAAAGGACCTTTTGGGGATAATTCAGAAAATCTGAATATGGACTATGGATGTGAGGAGTGTTAAATCCAATATGAATATCCTGATCTTGGTAATTATAATGTAGGTAGAGAAGAGAAAGTTGTTCTTAAGTAAGAAACGTGCACTGAAGTACTCAGGGGACAGGCAGCACCCTGTGGTAGGGTTCCTGGAAGAGAATTCACGGCCACTGGAACCTCACGGTCCTTACCATTCTGCTTACCCAGGTGAAAACTTCTCTCTTCACTGAATAAAAAGGTTGAGAGAATCAGAGCTCTGGAACTTGACAGAGTCCATAACATTTCTATCAATGCATCCTGAACAAGAGTGAACCCAGCAACCACAATTTACAGGGACAGAGTGTAAATTGGGGTCGCATACCAATAGTGCACATACCATCAGTGTTCTGGACGACAGTCTGGTCTTTCACAAAGGCCACGTCTCCTTTTTCAACCAGGCACCTACAGACAGCCAGACAAAAAAAGAGAAGAGGAAGTCAGCGAGATACATCTGTTATTCAGGAGAGCCACCTTATATATCTAGAGCTGGCCATCTAATATCAGCATTCATGACTCCCATTCCATCACTAATCTCCTATTATTAACAATAAAAGATTAGCATTAATCCACTATTACCAGCAATCTTACATATCACTAATGTAAGTAATAAAAAGAAAACGAAACCTCCGATTTGCCTTGTAGTTACACAATCTCAGTTCCACACACTAAAATCTTAAGTTCCGGCACATTTTCTCCAATAGGGAGAGCTACATCCTTTTCCTAGCATCAGCACAATTATTTGAGGGTAGTTTTTCAGTAAGGTAAAAATAGAAAATGTGTGGACTGTGAATTGTACTTACTGTAAATCACAAGGTGGTTCTAACTGGCAAATTGGGATAACTTTGTTTTTTTCCTTCACTACTGAGAAGTTCAGCTACGGTGCTACCACCATTGTACAGTTAATGAATTCATGAACTACTAAGAAACACAGCCCTGAATCAGAAAGGATAGGTTAAAAGTAATAAGGTCATAAGGTACACGGGTGTCTTTACAAAAATGACAAACACTTCATGAGAGAAAATTGTAGTTGGGAATGTAGAAATCATGTGCTTTACTTTTATATAGTTCCGGGTAAGGAAGGCTGTAGGTTCCCCAGAGGTGCATGGAAGAGCATCAGCCAGATCCAACTCCTGTATTCAGCTATAATAGTGACATTCTGAGCCAGATAGCTCTTTGTCGTAGGGCACTGTCCTATGCATGCAGATGTTTAGCAGCCTCTACCAGTTAGATTCCAGTCGCACCTTCCTACCTCCTAACCCCATGAGATCATCAAAAACATCTCCAGACACTGCCAGATGTCCCCTGGGGTGGGAGATTGGGTGGAGGGAATTGCCCTCTGTTGAGAGCTTCTCATTTGTACCATACTGCCAGTTTTTGCTGTCTAGAGACAGTGTCCTGGAGGGACCTGGATGCCCCTTCACACAGGGCTCTACATATGGTTGCTAAATGTAGCACCCTGACACGTGCAGGACTAACAGGCTAGGGACATAAGAATCTCACCATAGTTCCTAGAAAGGAATTTTGTCAGAGCTAGGGGTATTATTACATTCATTTCAGAATCATAAAACTTACCTGAAAGCCCCCGTGTAGCCATAGTATCTCTCGTTGTTGTTGGGTTCACACTCCTTTCCTGGACCACTTGCCGAGCCAATACACAGAGCACAGAGATTGGAACTGCGATCATACCCAGGGGCACAGCCTTGACTGAAAATTTTATCTGTGCCAAAGGACAAGAGGAAGTTAGCTTCATTCAACACATAACGAGTGTGTATGGCCCTAGATAGGTAGAACATACTCATTCACCCTGTGACCTGCTACCACCTAGCACCTGGCAGGCTGTAGGATTTAAAAGGAAACTTAATTTAGACTAGGAATAGAAGTTAGAGACCATTAAAATTCAGGTGGAGGGGATTCCACCTGCACCCCAATAGTGTTGTCACTGATCTAGAGAGGACAGATGGAAATGACATAAAATTTGACATGAAAGAGATAAAATTGAAGGTTACTCCCTGAGTTTGTGCCATGTATTAGATGTTTCCTTCCCTTGCCATTTATTAGAAGAAGCTTTAATAGAACTCCGAACTCCAAGCTCAGAAAAAGGGCTGGGGAATTCTATTCACAGCTCAGGTGCTTTCCCATGGCTGGTAAACTGCCAGGAGACTCGGGAGAGCAGAGGTGGTGCTCTTGCTAGATGGGAGCAAGAACTTTTGAATGTCAACCCAGCCACTCTTTGCTTCTTATCAAATTGGTGTCATTGAACAACCCGGTGAAGAAACGTGTCTCTAATTCCCACACCTAGGATTCATCTGGTTCATAACTGCTTTTTGAGGTCTCTCCTTTTAAATAAGTTGCATATATTCGGAGGTGGCAGGGAGGACATACTTAGGAAGTTAATGTAAATAAGAACCATTATAAATCATTTGTCCTCAGTGAACTTACACATAGGTTTTTAGGGCGTATAACTAAGCTCATACCTAAAGCTATTTAGAAGACAGGATATACTGACTTCTACCCCTTAGAAAGGGCCTAGGATCTGGGCAGTCACTCAGTGAGACAGCCAAGACCTTAAAGAGACCTGGCGATTGTACATACTCACATTGCCTAGAAGCCCTATGGTAGGAATTGTAGCTGTAAACTCAATAGCCATTTCCCCTTGTTCCTTTGTAACAAAAATCTAGTTAAAAATTTTTCTTCCATTAATTATTTTTATTGATATATCAGTGACATTTCACATTACATTAGTTTTCGATGTGCACCATGATTGTGAATATATTGTGAAATGATCACCATAGTAACTCTAGTTAACATCTGTCACCAGAAATATTTAGAAAAATGTTTTTCTTGTGCTGAGAACTTTCAGATCTCTCTTAGCAACTTTTAAATATGCAACACAATGTTATTAACTATAGTCACCATGCTGTACATTACATCCCCAGGATTTATTTTATGGCTGGAAGTTTGTACCTTTTGACCCCTTTCACCCATGTTGCCCAACCCCACCCCTGACTTCTGGCAACTACCAATATAGTCTCTATATCTATGAGCTTGTTTTATTTATTTGTTTGTTTGTTTGTTTGTTTACTTATTTATTTATTTTTGCAATCCCACATATAAGTGGGATTATAAAGTATTTGTTTTCCTGTATCTGACTTATTTCACTTAGCATAATGCCCTCCAGGTCCATCCATGTTGTTGCGAATGGCAAGATTTCCTTATTTTTTGATGGCTGTATACTATTTTATTGTGTGTGTGTGTGTGTGTGTGTGTGTGTGTGTGTATCACATTTTTATTCATTCATCTATTGGTGGATACTTAAGTTGTTTCCTAGTCTTAGCTATTGTAAATAATGCTAAAATAAATATAGGGGTGCATATATCTTTTCGAGTTAGTGTTTTTGTTTTCTTTGGAGAAACACCAGAAGTGGAATTGCTGGATCACATGGGAGTTCTGCTTTTAACTTCCCAAACAAAGATCTAGTTTTATTTGGGCAGATACATGCCCAAATAAAAGATGACATTTTCCAGCCTCTTTTACAGCTAATTGTGACTATGTGCCTAAGTTCCAAGTAATGAGAAGTTACATGAAGCAACTGGGTTGGATTTTCTGCATGGCTTCTTTAATATGTTATCATACATTTTAAATGGCCCTTCTTCCTTGCTTCTTGAGGCTTCCTGAATTATGGATGTTATAGCAACCATTGTTGACCTTGAAGATGGAGGCCTCAGGCCTCATGCTCAGAATGGTGGAGCATAAAGAGAGAAGGACCTTGGCTTTCAAATGACCATATCAGCATGGACTGCTCACCTCTCATCTTTTTCATGAGAGAGAAAAGTAAGCCATTGCATGCAACCGAAAGGAACCATTTTCATTCAGCTCCCCAGCCCGACCATTTCTTTTAGTTATTTCCTTGACTTTCGCTTTAACCAAATTTTAACTACTGTAGAATGAGGGCCACACAACATTTTGTACCATACCACTCCTCCCAGCCAGCCTTGACCACAGTGCCCTCCCAGATCCACTCACCAAATTCACAGTGGTTGACCTTGCTGTAGAGCAGGCCCATAGGGATATTCCAACCGGCGGTTCTATCTACTGCGGTGTGACAGGACTTCTTGCCTGCCAGAGTGTTCCAAGTGAGGTCACTATCTGAGGATGACTTAACCACAGCCACAGCAAGATATCCTACAAGGAAGACACCAGAAAAGGATGTATTAACACCTCTAGGCCATGCAGAGTGTCTGTCTGCAATCAAAGCCTGCCATCTCCCTATGGATGCAAAATTACTCTGAATAATTCTGTCTTTCAAAGGGCCCTTCCCAATAACTGAGTGAGGTGAAGTATAAGTCACTCTGTCAGGTGGAGGTTAATGTAAACTGAAACCAAATAGTAAGAATACATTATCATCAGAGCAATGGCTGGTGTATGATCCTTCCCCAATGCACAAGCTACTGAAGTTATAAACCAGCAACTCATCCTCCACTGTGGAATATCAGAGGAATGGATACTGAAGAGCACATGTAACTCCAATGTTTTATGCATTAACAGTTATTAGGAAAGAGTACTAGATGACTGATAAACTGCAATGAATATTCTGGCCAGATATTTTGTGATAGGAGAATAGCACCTGTATTCTCTTTATGCAAAGAAGTATGCTAAGTAGAAACTGTCAAGTCAGCTGCCATCTTCAGCAGCAAATAGTATTGATTTTTAAAATTGGGAATGGAATATCAAATCCATGCTTTCAACTTTCTAGTTTAATTAACTCAGTAAACTGTGTATAACAGAAAACAGAGAAGTCATATTATCCATAGAGCAGGAATAGGCCTTTCTATACTCTGCTTCTGAGCTTGGCTCCCAGAGTGAAAGGCTGGAAGGCTGTAATCAAGGGAAGTCACAAGAACAGATTTGCCACACTAGTGGCTGGAAAATGACCTGGAGAGGCCTTAGCATATGGACTCTGGGGCCCAATGTTCACCATGGTGTAAGACTTTCTTACTTGCTCCCAGATCCACCCCAACCAATACTCTGGTCAAGAGTCAGGTTTGCCTGGAGTCCTGAGCCCAGCCCTGGCTGGTAGGCTTTGTAATTTCATGTTTCTAGACATCTGTCTGTGTGAACCTTTTTCCTTAGCCCTGCTGGGCACAAATACACAAGGCTCCTTAGTTGGTGCTAACTCTCATCTGAAATTGTGCAAGCCTCATGTAATGCAAGGCAATCAGGAGGGTGTGGATATACCTGCTGGATATAGGAGCCTAGATGTTTTGAAAACTCTCTCAGCCATTGGTCCTCTTATGCATCCTTAGAGGATGACAAGACCTACCTTATAGGATTAAATGAGAAATCCTTTGTGTAAGTAAAAGGGTAACTATCATTACTAATTACTATCTTTCCATGACTCTTTTGCATTCTAAAACTTGGTTTCTTCCATTGCCTTATCTACTTTTGGTTTGAATTTAAACTTGCCTTCCCCTTTCCCAAAAGCAATGGGAATATATCTCAAACTTATGAGGTTTCCAATCCCAACTCACCTTTTTCTGGTGTGGTTTTACAGCCATCGCCAGGAGTTTCTGGAAAACAGAAGATGAAGAAGTCATTAAATACTCATTTATAGATTGGAAATCATGCCTTTCCCATGTTGCAGATCAGAATAAAAAGCACCAGGAAAACTATATATCAACAACTTCCAAAATGTCCAGGCCCTCTTGGTGATGCAATTTCACTTTAACTCACTGGCCTCTGGAGTTTAGCCCAAAATTGTGAATTTCAGGTTTCCTGCTCTGTCTGTCCTGTGGCCACAGTGGTCCCTGCCAACTGTACTTGAATCACTGCACTAGAGCAATAGGAGATGTGTGTTTGGGAAGCAAAAAGACCTCCAGGAATCCCAGGTGAGAGTCCCAAATGTCCTCTGCATTTGGGGTCACTGTTAGCTGGAACTTCGATGTGCAAAGCCTCCATTTCCCCTGGCAGAAGGTATAAGAGAAGATCTATCCTTCAAGATGACTGTGGGGGTTAGAGATGAGGCATCCCAGAACCTGGGAAGTAGATTCTCAGCAAGCTAGAGCTTGATGGCCAATGTGATATGAGTCAAGCTATGATTTTCCCATCTCCTCTCTCCATGGCCCGGAGGAAGTAAAACACTGAGAGGTGCCCCCTCCACTTACTGTAGTTCTCTGCCAGGACAGGCACCAGACCACACTTTCCTGCTATGTAGATGAAGCCTCCATCCAAGCTCATGGCATCAGCTTCTCCTTTCTATAAAATCAGCACATCACAGCAGATGAAAAGAGGCCATTTCCTTCCCATTGGTCCTTCCAGATGTTTCCTTGAAGCAGCCTTCCCAGCACAGGTCACGAAAAACCAGGGAGACTGCTGGTGCTAGCTCTGGACCTCCAAAAGGCATACTCAGCAAGAAAATAAAATGTATCCTCATATTTACCCAAACCATCATGAACTTATGATCAAATCTGGGTGCCTTGCTTAGTTTCTTGAGGAGGTAAGACCCATATTCAATCCAGCTGTCCTCTGATAGGACACACTGTCCCGGAGACATTCTCACAATACCTTTCTTACACCAAGAATTCTCATTTGTAAGACAAAAGAGTAAACCAAAGACTCAAGCTGTGCCTGTGGGATAGAGTGCATCCTGACAGAGGATCCAGGCCTTAATCTTGGCCACACTGGCTGAGTGGTATTTCAGTGTGGTGCAGATGAAGTGTTCAATAAACAAATAAAATACACTCAAATGATCTAATCCTCAGATTTATTAAGCCCTTAATTACAAAGATGCTTAAATTCAGAAAGATGCCAATGTTTCCATTGGGTCTGGCAATATATTTCTGGAAGCACCCCCTAAAGGGATAATCAGATATGTGAGCAACTAACTCATTGGGCAAAATATATAAGTAGGAAAAAATATTCAAAAAGTATGATTCATAATAGCAAAAAGATAGACTAGATGATGTTATAGAAAATATGGATAAATGGTTAAATAAATTGTCTCACACATATTATGGAATAGATACAACTTTAAAAGATCATGTTTTCTAAAAATGATTTTGACATAGTTGGAAAAAGTTCTTTAGATATCAGATTAAAAGAGGGGGATAGTGAGCTATGTATATATGGTAACTAACAGAATTTTCTCTGAGTTTGAAGATTTCGAGTACTTCGTTTCTTTACATTGTTTAGGATTTTCAAAAAACTAAAAGCAAACATGGAATACTCTTTAGATGAACAAAACTAAACTTCTACCTGCTTGCACAATCAACATGACCCTATCACACTCATCATGGCGCACCATGGGCCCCAGGCACTCCCACACCATGGTCCAGCTTCCCTAAGCAGAGACTGCTCAGATTGCCCTCTACCATATGCTGACACCAGGAGGAAATGGAGCCCTACAGAGCCTATCAGATCCATAAGCTCAAAAGTAGTAAATCTCCTGTGGCCCTGGGCTCCCACAGCGAGGGCAAGATTCCTATGAACCTGGGTTTTCATATCATTCCCAGGAATACTAAGTCTTAGGGACAAGCAGGCAGCAGTGGCAGGGCCACTGCCCCGTGGAGGCAGGAGTGACATACCATGATCTTGGCAATGCAGTCCTCGGTGGTCTCTGCTGTTTCACACTCTATTGTCCCTTCACTCTGTATGCTCCACTCATCACACTTGACCCTCTCCATGTGGCCAATTGCACACCACTTCACCTTCTTGCATACATCCTTTGCAGTATCTGAGTCTAGGGCATAAGAAAGGGAACCAGGGGTTCAGATGAGGCACCAGAAGTTGTCTGCTAGTGATTCTACTGTCTTCATGAAAATGCTAGAAATGCTAGCAGTACACAAACAGATCCCATTCAAGGATCGTCTTAGCAAAGGCAATAAGCCTCTCAGATGACTTCTTATCATTTGGATTTAGCTTAAAAGTGTTTCTTCTGAAAAAAAAAAAAAAAAACAGCTATTACCCACCCCTGGACACTCTATCACTTCAGGCTAGTTTTTTTCCTCCTCCTCCTCCTTTTTTTTTAATTTCTTTCTGAAATAGCACTTAACTACTTGAGCTATTCTTATTTATTTGTTCATGTCTATCGTCTGTCCCCTGTATGAGAACATAAGCTTGGCAGGGCAAGGGCCATGCCTGTCTTTTTGTCCACAGCACTGTCATTGTTCAGGACAGTGCCTGGCTCATGGTCAGCACAATGAATGTGCTTCACTTTCAAACTCAGCTCAAATCACTTCCTCGGGGAAGGTTTACCTCAATGCCAAGACCTGTTTTCCTTTATCATCATGGTCTCATAAGACCACAATATTTTGTTCTGTTTTTTTTTTTCCTTCTTCTGAGTAAATCTATCCTTTTAAATTGATGATTCGGTAGAATGACTGACTATTCATTGAATACTGGTCTTCCTCACTAGTGAGAAAGTTTCATGATAGCAGAATCTAATATGTTTGTCTCACTATTGTATACCCAGCACCTAGCACAGTTTATAGCTAGATAAAAAATGTCTGTTAAATGAATGAATGATCAAACAAACCTCCAGTGACCCAAGGACATTCAGGAGCAAGATGGACCTGTCTAGAGCTCCACCTTCACTGTGCCAAATGTTGGCCACAGTACTGGCTACAGATGCAAGTGTGCAACAATTTCATTCTTTGACTTACTTTGCGCCAGGCTAACTGGCTTCACAAAGCAGGTAGGGCAGCCCTGAGTTTCATAAGGGAAATGATGCTGATATCAATCCAAGTCATTTTAAACATGAATTTCCTTTAATGCCCTTTGGTGATGTCCAGGAATATCTCATGATGATGAATGCCATTTAGCATCCATCCAACATAGTAGAATACAGGCAGAACACATAAAGGAACATCAGGGCAGGTATTCAGTATCTGGACAGACTCTACCACTGGTCCCCACCACGTTTTCAAGCTCTCAAGGTCACAGTATCCTTCCCAAATACTTACGTGTCTCTTCCCTAAGATTCCTAAGAGCAGTAACATACTCATATCCTAGGTACATCGAGGAGTCCATCCTAGGGGGAATCTTTAAAAACCCCTGGGCAGAGTCCTTAAACAGCAGGTCCTTCCCAAGAGAGGAGCTGAAGACCTGGAATTCTTGAGATTTATCTCTGCCATAATGTTCCTATTCATAGAAAAACAATAGTTAATGACTATAGTGACAAGGTAGGCTGTGAAATGGGACTGAAGAAAAACAAAAACCCAGAAAACTAAACTAAACCATAAAATTTTCATGTTGTCAGGTCTGCTCTTTCCCATCCATCACTTTTTCCACTTACAGCCCCCTGGGGGATGTGCCACACCCTATTTCTCTGGATGTATTTCTGTGCCTCTCTCCCTAGCTGGGTTGATAGCTCAATGAGTGTGAGAAAAGCATCTCTGTCAGACGCTGACACTGTGGGGCTGCCACTTAAAACTCTTGATGGATGGATGGGAGAGCTGGATGACAAATAGTTGGCTCATTATGGCATTTTGCTACTCTATGAACGTAAAATTGGTTGTGCATGCAACTCTTGCATGCAGGTTGAGGGATATTAGGAAAAAGATAGTTGCCTTCTGGGGAGGTCACAGATGACTTCATAGGGAAGGGAATGTTTGCCCTTGTCCTAGGAGGCCTGATTTAGATGGAAAGAAATGGAATAGTGCAACAAGGAGCATCTTCTTGTCACTAATCCAAAATGTAGAGAACTGGCAGATCATAATGCAAGACTAGACTCTGTGTTACTCTGAGAAAAGCCTCTGCTGGGCACTTTTAGACAAGTGGATCATATGTGGCATGTTTCCCACTATGTCCTGAAAACAGAAGATTCTACAGTAGCAATGAGGGAATGAAGGAAAAAGCCCCACATGTAAGCAAGGACCCCTAAGCAGGAAGGGAGGACAGTGATTTGGTACCTGGGCCTGGTTGAGAAGCTCCCAGATCAAATCCTCTTTGCCACCCACACTTCGGGCCACAACAGCATGAGAAGGGACCTGGGCCAGGTAGCATTCCGCATATTTATCCACTGGCTTCCGGGTGTTGTCCCTGCAGAGAAGCTCATACTGGTCTCTGTCAGCCTTCTGTGGCAGGTCATCTGGGGGAAGAAATCCCAGATGAACCTACTGCAGGCAGAGCCATCAGCTTTGGTCCCCTCCCCATCCCTTGCAATCCCATTGCATCCTAAAATGTGGGAGCTGAGAAGCCTCGAGTGAACTGAGAACATAAGAAAACTGTCTTGCTGAAGATCCCACAGCCAAATTAACAGGCAAGGATGCTTCTGATATTCAGTGCAGGGGTGACTGCCCTACACCCCACAACTGGTCTCATGTCAGCAGGCTGACTATAGGCCAAGGCTGGCCAAAGCTTCCCCCAATCCCTTACTATGACAACACTGACCAGAAGGAAGGGTCCCTGTATCCAGGAGATTAAATGATAGAAAGAGGCCCAGGAGCCCAGGTGAGGACTCCACAGGCACACACCTCTGCACAGGTAGGAACCCAGGCAATGACCAAGGAGGAAACAATGCTCGTGTCTGACTACTGAGTGTGAAAAAGGAGGCAGGAAAAGAAAAGACCCACAGCTTGGAGGGGATCTTTTATCACTTACCCAATACTGTCAAGTGCTTAACGAAGGCCACATCCCCAGCATCATCCTGCAGACACCTGTCAGAAAAAAACACAATGAGAGGGTTCCTGCAGAACAGGCCCTTTTCCTCAGGCTTTAGGGTATGGTCACACTGTTCAGCCTTGGGACAAAGGAAGAGCATGGTGCAAACCCACAGAGGATAAAGCAGCATGGGGTGTTGATACCCAGGGTACCACCGATGTGATAGAGATGTGCTCACAGGAGCTAGAGGTCCCTCACCATGTGTCCCAAAGCAGCCAAAAGGCATTGCAGACATTTTAGTACAGACAGAGAAGAGTTTTAAAACTCTGGAATGGAAGATAAATGTGCTCCAGAGAGCACATTATCTCTTGGGAGAGGAAACATGCCGATAGCTGGGTATAAAACTTTAGGATATAAGCATGGGAAAAGCAGCAGCTAGACATGAGCCATGTGAAATATCGGCACAAAGGCCGTAAGGGGAGGCTGGAGAGAGGCCAATTGCTTTGAGCAGATGAAACTTCTGCGATAGAGAATACAGGGTCAGTCACTGAAGAATGGCTGGAACACTGGGGACATGCCTATCCCCTCAGGCTTGGCCCAGTACACTGAAGGGCATACTGCCAGGTTCAAGGACTCTAGGAAGACAGAAAGGTCCCCAGGAGTGGGGTCTCCTTATCAACGTTACATGAAAGAAGCATGCACTGGCCTAGCCTAGCCTGGGGAGTCCTAGTTGGATCATTGAGTCACTGTGAGGGGATAGGCCTCCTGAATACCCCTGTTGTAGACTGGGCTCTGTTGTGGCCAGGGAGGATTTCCCAGCCCGAGGACATTGACTACATTGGCTGCTATGGAGCAATGGCCAGTCTTACTCACTTGAAGGCACCCGAGTAGCCAAAGTATGGTTCGTGGTTGGAGCAGGCACACTTGTCTGTCCCTTTCCCCGTACACAGTTGACACAGTTTGGGGAAGGCTGTCCGATCCGCACAGGGGACACAGCTGGCCGCGAAGAAGTTGGACGCTGCTACTCAACAAAGAGACACATGGCGCATGAGCCAGCCGGCCGTTACGGCTCCAAGTCCAAGCTCGCGAGTGGACACGGAGTGACCAGAACAAGACCAGCATAGCAGTCCCAGCTTAGCCTTATGTGTGTGCACTCTTCCCAATCAAGGGTTTCTAAAGATAATCCAATTAACCCATTTTCCCACCCCGGAACCCTGGTTTCTCCAAAACCAGGCCTGTGCCTGCCACCAAGAAAAGCCTGTCTCAGGTTGCTGTCAGCTCCGCTCAGTGCCTTGTCACACTGGAATAGCTCAGAGACAGGTCTCCCTTGCAAGGCATGCCTGGGAAATGGGACACCTGCCTGGACAGGTACATGGCCAGCAGATGGCTACCAGAGGAAGCTCCAGCAGAATGGGAACCACATCAGCCACAGAAAGGAAAGCACCCGGGAAGTGGACAATAGGGCCCAGCAATCTTGGCCCTGCCTGGAGCTCTTTGTCAGGCCAGATGCCCTTCCCCTTACTCCTCAGGACAGCCACTGCTGGGGTGTTGGGAGCTCAAAGAGTAGACTCAGCTGACACCTCCCAAGGGCTGCTGCTACAGCAGACCCAACCAGTCTAATAACCTCCTGCCTACCCTCGAGTCCTCACACATGAACACCTGAGTATGTCTGTGTGACCCCAGTGTGGCCTCTGTGGGCATATGAAGAAGGGACATCTCCATGAACTGCTTGCCTGCTTACCTTTCTGAAGATTTTCCTGTGGGTCAGGCAAATCCCTATAAAGTACACCCATGGGGATGTTCCACCCAGCAGACCTGCCCAGTCCTGTATGGCAGGACTTCTTGCCTCGCAGCTCGTTCAGCTGGAAGCCACTGCCCTTCTTCACCACGGCCACAGCATAATAGCTGGTTTGTGGACCTGCGAAGAGACAATAGGAAAGAAGTCCCTCAACCTGGGCCACAGGGAAACAGTGTCCAGCACTCCTGGGCTCCTGACCAGGAAAGGGGAACCCAAAAGACACATGTATGTTGGGCTGGGATCAGAATAACTTTTCCAGGCATGCAGGGAAAGAAAGACCACATACGAGACATTTGTAATAACCCTCCAGGCAGCCAAGAAGGCCACCAGCACACGTACCCCAAATGCTTTTTCCTGCCCTGGACCTGCAGGGTGTCTGCCTATACCAACCCACCAAAGCCCACCAGGAGACTGGAGTTATGGCAAAAAGGCCACATTCCTGACTCCAAGTATTTCCTGTCCCCTGAAACAGGCCAGGGACAGTCAGGTTGCTCTCAGAAGAGATTCAGGCTGCTGGGGTTCTAAGTATATGCTCCAGTGTGGTCTTTCCTCTGTCTGTGGACCTGTGGTTCTTGGAAGACTTCTCTGTACAGTCCTGAACTCTAATGGTTTGGGTCAGCCTGCACACAGCCTGCTCTGTTTCTCCAGAGAGCACAATTCCTGGCCCAGAAGGTCAGTGTCAGGAGCACCAGTCCTTCAGTTGTGCCTGCGGGGGCCGATAGGACACCTCATTCCCCACTTACATTCCAATGGAAAATGCTCATGACCTGCCTAAAGAAGACAAGCCTAGCATCTACCAGGAGAGAAGAAGGGCCACAAACTCTCTCCTGAGTCCACAGGGAGAACTTACTATCTTTTGATCCATAATACTCTGCCACTACTGGCTTCAGGTTGTAGGGAGCCAGGCCAGCCTCATACACCAAACCTGCATCCAGTGTCACAGCGTCAGCTTCATTTGCCTGAAAGGGAACAGACCAGACACCAATGAAGCCCTCACTTCTACGAAGCCCCTCCGAAACCTTTGCAAGTGGCCACGACTGGTGGGCTTCTTGGATTCGGGACCAGAAGAACCTTCATCTTGGCCAGACCATACACCCACAGCATGAGCTTCAGTTGACTTTACCTCCCTGGTGAGGAGATTGGCCACCATATTTCTATTTCTCCTGCACAGAGGAAGGAATTTTTCTCTTTCCTGGGGGAAGTCTGGTTCTTGGCCCAGAACCCACGTGTGATCTTTTAGGATCAATCTGAATTGCAGAAGCTTTACCTTGCTGGCCTCACGGGGGAAAGCTGCCCTGCCCACATCAGACTGGGTGTACAGCCCACGCACCACAGGCTGTGAAAGGGCTTGTAGTCGATTACTCAGGTCTGTTTGCCTTGCTATGCTCTTGTATGTGGTTACATTGACAGGCCAAGTGCTTTTATGTGGGCACCTCTTTGTCTTGGGCCTTCCACTGAGGTCTTTCCCAGGCACCACTGTGAAGCCCTCTTTGTGGGAGAATGGAGCTTTGATAATACTCTTCTCCACTCTGATTCAGTACTCAGTACTTTTCCTTCCTGTCCTGGGTCCGTGTAATCATGGAGTCTTTCGTTCATGGACTCGGTGTTTCTCTAGGTTTAAATTCTTGCTTTAGTCTGAAGTGTTAAATGATTATTACTTCCATTATGGCTCACTGTTTGTTTAATGGACTATTCAGGAACATCATAGCTCGCCACTGTCCAATTCAACTCCATTTTACACATTGAAAATAAAAGCTTTAAGTCACTTCTTCAGGCGACAGAAAGTTTAAGTCACTTCTCCATAGCTGGTAAGCCATGGAGCTGGGATTTAAATCTAGACAGTATGGGCTTGTGTCTTACATCACACTGTTCTTGCTGATTGTTGTTATTATAACTATTGTTATTATTATTTTAGTTTCTGCTTTGACTAAATCTCATCTTTAAAATAATAGTTCACTTGATATATTATAGGTGCCTTTCCATTGGATCTAGAATTTATTTTCTCTTAAAGTGAAAAGCACTGTTTTTTTATTCCATTTTAAACATGTAATCGTTTTGTTTTGTTTTGTTTTGTTTTGTTTTGTTTTGTTTTTGGTATACAATTCAATGGCATTGATTACATTCACAACACTGTGCAATCATCCCTAGTCTCTATTTCTGTAACTTTTTTTTGCCCCAAATGGAAATTGTAAACATTAAACAATACTTCCTCATTCCCTCCTTCCCCCTGCCCCTGGTACCTTCTAATCTACTTTCAGTCTCTGTGAATTTACCTATTCTAGATATTTTATATAAGTGGATTCAGAAGATATTTGTACTTTTGTGTCTGGTTTATTTCACTTAGCATGTACTCAAGGTTGTAAATATATATTCCATGATATAGCATATATCAGTACTTCATCCCTTCTTACGGCCAAGCTATATGGATATATCTCCTTTTTTTGTTAATTAATCTGTTGATAGACAACTGGGTTATCAGAAGTATTATTTTTTATACAGACACATAAAAACCTATTTTTATTGCCTTTTTTCCAACTATCTTTAATCAAAATCATTTTTCTAGAAGCCCTTGCCTAGTCTATGAATAGTTTTTGTTCACTAAATTTCAAGGCAGAAGATATAGCTCCATGATATATGTCATGTTACTGCTAGGTAATAAGATAATAATGCTTCTAAATGAAATAAAATAATAATGTAAGCCAAATACATATCTAGCTGAAGCTTTGCTTTTTAAGGTTGGGGTGATTTTTCTTGCTGTTTTATTGAAATGAAATCGGTAACATAAAATTTGCCATAGAAGAATTTTAAGTGTACATTTCAGTGACATTAATTCATATTGGTGAAGAACCCTTTAATTTCACAACTAGACACCAGATATAAAACTATCTTTTAGGCTTTCTTGGTATCACAAAAAGTAGGTGAAACCTCCAGAGACTCTCCAGACCCACTCCACATAATGTAGAATAAAAATAAATAAGCAAATAAACCAAAACTTTTTCCCAGGGCAGTGATGTTGGGACTTTCTTGGGCAAGACACCAGAATCCTGGACAGGAATCACTGGAGACTCAGGAGCTCAGGAAAGAAAGAGCCAAGGCCTAAGTCATAGGATTCTAAGGGGAACCTGAACCAACAGAGAGGGAGAAGAGTAAAATCAGGCATTACCTCCCAGGTATAGATAACCAAACCCAGAGAAAAGCAAGCCACAATGCATGGGCATCAGTAGGAATAACAGACTTGGGGTCTCAAGGTCTGTGGAGGTTGGAACTGTCAGATACAATGGATATGAGATATTTAGTTTTATGTACAAAGTGAAGGCTACACCCACAGCATAAGCATGGAAATGGAAATTACCAGGAATAAAAAGAAAAAAATTTAACTCGTACTTTTGGAAACAAAAATACAACTGTTGAAATCAAAAACTAAATGAATGGATAACAAGTGATTAGATGTGGTTAAAGAAAAATTAAGAAACTGGAAACTATATTTGAAGAATTTATTCTACCTGCTGCCTAAAAGTGGTGCAGATGACAGAACTTATAAAAGAAAGATCAAAATATGTGGAGACTAGATTAAAGAAGGCCTAACATGTGTCATATATTAATCCTAGAATTTAAAAGAAAAACTAGAAAGACTGAAGAAAAGGCTGTATTTAAAGAGATAATGGCTGCAAATTATCCAGAACTGATGAGGAACATGATTCCACAGATATAACATACTATAAGCAGGATAGGTATCAATATTTCCACAACTGGAAATATCAGTGAATCTGTGAACATTATAGACCAAGAAAATGGAAACTCAAACTTATCCAGAGAGATGATTAAAGGAAGGCAGGACAACAGACTTCTCAATGACTACAATGGAAGTCAGGAGGCAGTAGAACAATATTTTTAAACACTGAAAATGTCAGACTAGAATTATACATCTAGAAAAATTACCACACAAGAATAAGTAGGAGTTAAATCATTTGCTTAGAAAACAAGAAAGCAACTGAGATCATTTAACACCAAGTGATTCGCTCTGAAGGATTACCAAAAAGATATATTTCAAGAAGGAAATATATCCTAGAAAGATGGTCTGAAATATGAGAAAGAATGGCAAACTAATTAAAAGGCAAAAATGTTGGTAAATACAAATATTCTCTCTCTCCTTATCTCTCTTTCTTTCCCTCTGTCTGAGATTTTGGGTGTGTGTATACACATACATAGACATAGACATACACAGACACAAACATACACACATAAAAATATATTTACATTTATATATAGTGTCTACAAATACGTGAAGTATCTATATTGTGGGGTTAAAAGATAGGTATAAAATATAAAGTAGTAATCTAAACAGGGAAGAGGGAAGTATACTGTATTCCTGAGTCCTTTTAATATTTGACAAGCGAGGGTTAAAATGATTTTGCTATAACACTGGTAAGCTGAATGTGTACAGTAAAAATTTAAGGGAAACATTAAAGAATATAAATGAAATATTTAAATTCACCACAACTAGTGGGAGAAAGTGGAATAAAGGGAAACAATGCAAATAAACACCTATATACAAACTCAATTTTTAGAAATCAGGAATTGGAGAAACAGGACTAAGAGAAAATAAAAAGTAATATGGCACAAATAAGTCCAAATTTATCAATAATAACAATAATTATTAATGGTCTAATTTACCATATAAAACAAATTAGATTGTCACATTGCATTAATAAGCAAAATCCAGCAATAAATGATTTTCAAAAAACATACCTAAAGCATAAGCACACAGAAAGTTGAAAATAAAGGAATGGAAAAAAAGATAAAGGAGGAATATACTAATAAAAAAAGCTGATGTAGTATGTTAATATCAGAAAAGTGGAGTTTAGTCAAAAAGCACTGACAGAAAGAGATTATTTCATAAAGATAAGATTTTAAATTCACCAAGAATGATATGGATGATTCTCTCATACTCTGCTGGTGGAAGTAAAAATTGAAATAACCATATTGGGTTTAAAAATCAAATACATATCCCATGGTTCAGCAAATCTGCCCCTACATATATATTCAAGAGAAACATTTAAACCTGTGTCCCAGGAGATTTATTCCTCAAGCCCTAATTAGAATAACAAAAAAACTATAAACAATCGAAATGCTTAATGATAGAGAAGAACAATTAAATCATGGCATGTTAACATAATGGACTATTGTAGAGCTTTGAAAATGAATGTGAACAATAGCTATTTTGTTCAACAACATGGGTGAATCAGCATAATATTGAGGAGAAAAAGCAAGTATGAGAAGACAACACATAGTAATGTTATTTTCATAATTATTTAAGAAGCAAACATGCAATCATGCATACCTATATAAGTCCTAAAATCAAAATAAAAGGCAAAAACTTCTTAGGATTCTGTTTGCTCAGGATGCAAAAACACATAGGTCATTGTAAGGAGGGCCCGTGGATTACACCACTCTAATGGCAGCATGTCCCTACAATCCAATGCTGCAGCTCAGTAGCCCTAGATGGAAGCTATTGGCAAGGATGAAATTTAGAGAAACTATGGTGGATTCAAGGATAGTATGATTTTGTATTATTGACATATTTAAAAATAAAGAGAGGCATGCAAGGACCAAAGCTGAACATATGTCATAATTCGAATATTATAATTAAGCAATGACAGTAACTGAGGTCCAATTAAAAATAAACGGAACAGACTAGTTGTTTGCACCAAATCACTGATTCCTTGAGTTAATCAAGGTCCATCTGGCTCAGTCCACCTCTCCCACCTCACCCCTCCTTTTAGTCTCCTGTTTGCTCTGCTCCTGTCACCCTGGCTTCCCTACGGAAACCCAAAGAGGTCCAGCTCTCCCACCTCAGGCCCGTTGCACGTGCTGTTGTTCACTGCCTGGAGTATTCTACCCATGGCTCTTGGCAGACTAACCCAGGCTCCTCCCTGGGGTCTCAGCTTCCTTGTTCCCTTCCAGGCCAAAGCAAGTTTCCTGTGAAAGTCCCTGTCAGAGCATTCTACTTTTCCACTTCGATGTATGTCACAGAATTTGAAATTACGTGTCTACTTTTTGCATTTTTTTTCTCTTCTCTTGGATAGACTGTAAGCTCCTAAGGACAATGTGCGTTCAAACTCACCACTGCAGCCCCATTGCCTAGAACAGGGTCTGATACACGTTTAAATGAGCTAGAACAAAGCTGAAGGAGTGAAGAGGATTTTGGAAAGTCCAGAGAACAAAGGATCAGCCATCATCTGTAATCACAACACCGTATTCCTCTTCTCATTATTATTCATATAATTCCCATGATGTATGAAGAACTTCCAAAACAATGTTATATGATCATTTTGACAGCAAACATTCTTGTTTTTTTTCGAGTTCAGAGAACTTAATGCCTCAAAATAGTCCTCTTTCAGAGCACGTTGGATTTTGTTTTAAGACTCGTTAAAGATGATTACTCCTATTTCCATTTCTGAAGTGATTTTGTTAACAGTGGGGGTTACTGCCTCATGCATCATCCTCCTATCTGTGAGTACATAATTGTTCCAGAACAACAGGAGCCCAAGAAAGTATGGATTGTCTTCCACTCCCCTTTAGGCAGCAGTGACTTACCATGATGGCCTTGATGCACTCAAGGTAGGAGCTTCTCTTCACACAGGTGACGTGAAGGCCAGTGTCAGCGGAGATTTTTTCCATACTGTCATGGAAACTGGAGCACTTAGTGGCCTCATGATTTGAGATGGTGCACCACCTCACAGTTTTATCGGGGACAGCCAGACAAAGCCCTAGGAAAGAAAGGGCAGAGGTCCCTGTGCACCCTCTGTAGGGACTTGAAGGCTACATCCACTTCGTCCTGTCCTCCCACTCCTGCCCTTGAACAATGAAGAGTACAGGTTCCACTGCATTCTAGAGTGGGAACAAGAGAAGGGGACTCTAATGACCTTCCAGTTTCCTGCTTGTTGGCCAAAGGGATGCTGGCTTGACCTTCTGCTCTCAATTGGAGACCACAATCTGCTCTTTTATGTTCTTCGTGCCTCCTTCCCTCACCATCATGGAAGTGCAATGGAACATAAGCCACATCAATGTGACAGGGTAATCTCAGCTACCTCAAGGCATTGGCTTAATACCACAACTCGTAGAAGCCAACAAAATTACCATTTTTACAAGAGGAGGGACTCTGCTCAGAGAGTGATTCTTACTAGCATAGAAACCACATCTCCAGACTTTGGTCTCTGCCCAGGAAACAAAAGATAATCTAAGTTACTTACATCTGCTTGGCCAGTAGAGGGGGGTAAATGACTGATGATATAATGAATCTGCCTGTGACACTTTTCTGTCTTTATTCCATGAATAACTAGAAACTCCAGGTATTCATTGGTTCTCTGTTTCCAATGACCCTCCATTTTCACTAGCTTTTCTTTTCTTTCTTTTTTTTCTTTCTTTCTTTCTTTCTTTTTTTTTTTTTTTGGCTGCCATTAGGAGAAGCGAAAGCCAGCCATGTCTGAGGCTACTAAAATCCATGTGGTTGCAGATGTGTTGTCCCCATCATGTGAGCTTTGGCACTGTCCCCAAAGCCCTGTTATCTCTACTCTCTGTGGATCAATAGCACAGAGCTCACTCAGGTAAGCCCATGAATATCCACAAAGCACAAAGCAGGAGAGGGGGAGGACATAAATTCTCCAGCATGCATAAGGAGGGGCCATAGGGAATTTATAGCCCCAACTACCCTTTATCCCACCTCTGCCCATGGAAATCACAGGAGGCGTCAGGAGTCAGTGGCAGCCCCTCACCGAAATCACTCCTTCGGACCCTCCCAAAAAAAACCCTTCTAGGATCCCTTGGGCAGGAATTTGTCTTCAGTTGTGGATTTACCTTACACAGCCCTATGAGGTCTAGGGGTGGAGAGTGAGGCAAAGGCATATAATGTGGGTCCAACTCTCAAGGGTAAACTTTTTCAGGAGAGAGAAACAACTAAACATGGAAGTCTCCAAAGGTGTGACAAAAGCACCATAAATGGCAGGCAAATAGGGGGCCCAACATCTCAGGAGATGATGAGAATGGGAGAGATCACCCAATGACAGGCCCCACCTGAGGGATGTGGGCAGCAAACTCAGCTAGTGCCTCCACTACCCTCACCTGACCCTCCCAGGCAGCACTGTACTCCCCTTCTCAATAGGGAGGACCCAAGCAGTTTGGTTGGCTTCAAATCCCATGCTCCGAACCCCCTCGGCTGCCCTACCCCATCAGCAGGACATTATCAGCGCCAAGATCTCCCGTGGGACATCAGACCGCCACGGGGAGATCAGGTCTGGGGAGGCCTCGAATGCCAGATCCGGTCTGGGGAGGCCTCGAATACCAGATCCGGTCTGGGGGGGCCTCGAATGCCACGCTGAACACGTCGGGCTTGACCGAGGAGGCCCCAGCAAAGGGATTTTTGCTGAACCGGGTCGGGAGTGCTCTCCTGTATCGTGTCCCACTACAAGACGTAATAGTCGACCGGGAGGAGGGGGCAAGAAGAGCACGAAAAATGGGCAGAGGCAAAAGCAGGCTCAGCAGGTCCCCCGGGCAGCGCCGAAGAGGGGGCGGGGGTGCAGCGGGGAAGAGCTGAGCACGGGCTTCAGGCCGCGGCGCGAAGCCCACCGGCAGGTGGAGGGGGTCTGGGGTGCAGGGGGCTCCCCCGCGCCCACACTCACCCAGGACGGCGCAGGCCAGCAGGGTGCACACCGCGAGCCTCATCCTCCCTCCCGGGGTGCGGCGTGGAGCAGCGACGGAACCACCCGCTCCTGCGCCGCCCCTCTGCGCCCCTTTATCCCCCGCGGGGCGGGCAAAGCACAACCTTCGACCCGCAGTGTTTGCGCAGCCCGCTTGCCCAATCGCCCCCTAAGCCCTCCCCCGCCTTCCTCCCTCGCCCCCGCCGATCGCCTCATTTCCTGAGCTCTGGGACAAGACCCGTGGAGGGAATCCAGCACAAAAGTGCTGATTGAAAGGAAATGAAAGAAAAAGCCACTTTCTGGTTAATGCGCGCTTGCTCTGTGCCAGGGGCGGAACTGCAGCGGGTAGGGGCAGAGGGGAGAGGGATGGGGGAACGCGAGGGGAGGGGGGTATGGGAGTGGGGGTGGAGGGGTGGAGGAGGAGAGGGGGCGGGTAGCTCTGTTCCTGAATCCTCAGATGGCAGAACTGGTCATTCCACAGATGGAAGAGGGAAGGGAACTGCCCGAGATCCAGACCAGAACCGAGGAGTGACAGGCAAAGACCTTCCCGGGAGAAGATGTCAAGGAAGAATAAAGCTGGCTTCAGGTCAAAGATAAACAGGCTGACACCCTTTTCTTGTTCCCAGGTGTCCCCAGAGACTCTGATCCTGCGCTCTCAAAGGCTTGCCCCACTGGGGAGCTGCTGTCTCCCCTGTGCCCTGCTGAGCTAAGGCTCTCGGACTGGAAACCTCCCCTACATGCAGCCTGCTGGACACTTTGGCCTAGGGACAGAGTCACAGGGGAGACAAAGTCTCTCCCACAAAAATTGCCCAGGAATGTGGTCAAGGTTCTGTGAGACTCAGAACAAAGTGACATGAGCACAGCCCCGGGGGAGGATTGGCCTGATCTCAAAGTCCTGGGTCATCCTGGGCTCCTTCCAGCTTACTGGTCTCCAAACCATTTCGATTGTATACCCTCATGAGGAAAAATAATGAGGTTGTACATTCTACATATGTACTTTTTAAACTAATATGTTTTTTAAGTAATATATTTTAAACTGATTTATTTAAACTTTTTAAACTAAGTAAACGAACTTATCCTTTCATAAATTTATATTCCTCTCATGATTGAAAGGCATTGAGGGGAGGGGATCTGGTTTCTTGTGGGGACCTTCAGATACAGAGATGAAGATGGAGGGGTAAAAGTCAAGGGCAGGGCTGGTTTGGAGGGGACTTTGCAAGGCAGGCATGCCCACAGTCAGCTGACCTCTTCCTTAGGCCCTTCGGTGAACTTGCAAAGTCTGCCTGGAAGTAAGGAGAGTTGCCAAATGTTTAGCTAATCCACAAACTCAGGGAAACTTGGTGGGGACTATGGAAGGCCAATGGACCATGATTCTCTTCCCTGGTCCCCTATCGCACTCACATAGCAAGCATTTCCTGAAGCAGCTCTTCTAGGGACAGGACCACAGCCTAGTCTGAACCATAGAGAGAGCACCATCTGACCAGGCCGAGCCCTCTCCAAACCAGCCAACCCTATGCCCTGGCTCAGTGTA
This sequence comes from Cynopterus sphinx, assembly GCA_030015415.1. NCBI lineage: Eukaryota > Metazoa > Chordata > Mammalia > Chiroptera > Pteropodidae > Cynopterus > Cynopterus sphinx. Next base: position 129,521,454 of record CM057381.1, read on the forward strand.
ACCCTCTGATTTCAAGCCCAAGAAGATGCAAATCAGGCAGTCTGGTTCCAGAGTGTATATATCCATTCATCAGGGATACACCTTCTCCTAGGAAACAGGGACACAAAGAACCCAGGGGCTCATTTGAGAGGACAGAAAGAGCACTCTAAGCCCTTTCTACACAGACATGCAGCCCCAGCTTTACGTTTGCAGAGGGGTTGGTCCATCTGGGAGAGGTCTGAGTACCTGACTGCAGAACCTCAGACACATACTGGCTTATGCTCAGATGGAAGGAAAGTCATGTTTGCAGCCCTTCCATGTGCTAAGCATTGTTCTGGGCCACACTCTTGTGACCTTGATTGACTACCATAGGAGATAAAATCAGTATCCCCATTTTTCAGATGTGGAAATTTCAGTAAAAAGACAACTCATTCCCAGAGCTCTGGAACCTGAACTCGAAAATCCTAAATGTCCTAGCCTTCTCTAGACCATAGCTGCCTTCTTTAATATTGCTCCTCTCTTATCCAGAAGAGGAGGGGAGAAAGGAAGAAAGGAAGAGAAGAAAAGAGGAAGGAGAGAGGGAGAGAGAGAAGGAGAGGGAGAAAGAGAGAGAGACAGAGACAGAAAGGGGGGGGAAGAGAAGGAGGGAAGAGAGAAAGAGAGAGAGAGAGAGAGAGAATAAGAGAGAGAATAAGAGAGAGATGGAAGATTTTCCAGGTATAGAACAATCCAAATCATGACCCAAATCTTCTATCGTAAACTAAATAAAACTCTTAAATTTCAACAAGTTTCGCCTTCCTGTAGAAAGAGCTGAATTTGTGAGTACGTGCAGGGGGGCTGGGTAGCTGAACTAACGAGAATGGGCAGAAAGGCATTTGTTCTCTGAATCAATATTTGTTGTTTCCAATGTTGCTTCATTTACAAAGAAACAGAGCAAACAAAGAGCCTCTGTCTGCTTAAACCAGTCCCTCCCCCAACCCCCACTTTCTGCACTCTGCCCAACAACAGTGCCTTCTCCTCTGAAAGGCCTGAGTCTGGACCATAGACTCATGCTCATAAACCTGTTGTCTCACAGACCTACTGGCTCGGGGAGAACGTGGTGAGATAGGTGGGAACTAAAGGCAAGGTCATTTTAGGAAAATGTCAGGCAATTCAAAATGCCATATATCACAACCTCTCTGTCTTACCCATCAGAAATCCCTGGACAATGAAAGACTTTCAAGGTTTCCATTCTTTTCTGGGGGAATCCATAAAAAATATCCTTTTCATGAATATAGTCCAGAGCCAGAAAGCGTCACAAACGCATTCTAAAAACATTTAAGAAGAATTAGACAATCTTACACATACTCATCCAGGGAACAGAAAAAATAAAGAGCATTCCTTGACTAATTTTTTGAGGCAAAAAAATACAATTTTAAAGCAAAAACTATCAAGGGTATCATGACAAAGATAAAAAAAAAAAAAAGCAAACCAACCTCCTTTTATGAATACAGGTGCAAAAATCCTAAGCAAAATATTAACAAATTGAATCCAGGAATATTTAAAAAGGATATTAAATTATTACCAAGTTAGGTTCATTCCAGGAATGCAAGTTACCATTTTAAAAACCAATCAATGTAATTAATCACATTAACAATAAAAAAGGAAAATACATGACCACATCAGTCAGTACCAGAACTGCATTTGGTAAAATTCAACATTCATTCGTTTTAAAACCCTTTAGCAAATTTTTCCAGGAAACTTGCTTAATCTGATAAGGAGTATGCATATATGTGTATACCTATATAAACATATGTAAAAGAAATGTTTTGTATGTAAAAGAAATTATCATACTCAGTAGTAGAATGGTGAATGAAACCTTTCAAGAAACTTTGAGATCAAGAAAAAAATCAGTCACAGCAATAAGAGAAATGAAAGGCATCCAAATTGGAAAGGCAGAAGTAAAACTCTCGTTATTCACAGATGACATGATGCTATATAGAGAGAACCCTAAAGATTCCACCAGAAAACTGTTAAAACTGATCAATGAATTCCATAAAGTAGCAGGTTGAAAAATAAATATTTAGAAGTCAGTGGCATTTTTACACACCAATGATGAATTTTCAGAAATAGAAATTAAGAAAACAATCCCACTTACAACTGCACCAAAAACTATATTCTGATTCTTATGCTCATACTAATTCTTCCACATTAAGAAGTAAATTAAACTCGACTATGGTTTAAAGTATTTTTCAGATTTTTCTCATCTTCCTCATCCTCCTTTTACACATATATATGAAAAATTTCCAACATACACAAAAATAGAGAAAGTAACGTAATAAACATCCATTCACACCTTAGATAGCTTCAACATTTGTCAATATTTTGCCAATCTTATTTCATTCATCCTTCCATTCACACTTGTTTTTCCTGGAGCAATGAATGTGATATTATTTTACCCACAAAAGCATGCATCTCTAATAGCTAAGAAATTGTTTTACATGATCATAATGTGTTTTGTTTATCACATCTGTCAAAATGAACAATTATTCCATATTACCATCTACTGCCCAGTTAATACATCAAATCCCTAGTTTTCTAAAAAGAAATTTTTAAGTTACTTTATTCAAATTAGAACCTAAAATAGGATCCAGGAGTTGCATCGTTTATATCTCTTAAATCCTTTTTACTCTAAAACAGTCCCCCTACCTTTATTTGCATCATTTGTCCTTTGAAATGTCCAACATTCTGGATTTGGCTGATGTGTACCCCCATGGAGTTATTTTGTATTTAACAGAATTTCATAGAAAGTCCTTCAGTTTGGGTTTGTCTGACGTTGCCTTGTGATTTGATTCAGAGTGTGCATTTTTGGCAGCCACGTGGGTATTACATTAGCAGGGGCACAGGAGTAATTTGTCCCATTATTGCTTCTGTTAACATTGTTTGCTTGGTTAAGGCGGTGTCTGACAAGTTTCTGTACTATAAATTTATCTTTATAATTACTGAGTAGTTTGTGGAGATATAACTGTATTGGTTGCCAAATAATGCTATTCTGATTATTTCATTCCTTGTACAAATATCAATCAGCATTCTAAAGTAAACAAGTGCTTGTCTTTATTTATTTATTTATTTATTTATTTATTTATTTATTTATTTCCTTTTATTTGTTTTTATCAGCATGAGCTCAGGAGATCCTATTTTATTCAGTGGCTTATAATCCTTTGCTATCTTTATTTTTTCTTTTTTTAAATTTATTTTTCAATTGCAGTTGACATTCAATGTTATATGAGTTTCAGGTATACAACATAGCGATTAGACATTTATATACCTTACAGCAGCAGTTCCCAACCTTTTGGGCACCAGGAACTGGTTCTCGTATGAGAATCTAATTGCCTGATCTGAGGTGGAGCTCAGGCAGTGATGATAGCGCTGGGGAGTGGCTGCAAACACAGATGAAGCTTTGCTCGCTTGCCCACTACTCACCTCCTGCTGTGCAGCCTGGCTCCTAACAGACCATGGGCTGGTACCAGTCTGTGGCCTGGTGTTGGGGACCCTTGCCTTACAAAACAATGACCATGATAAACCCAGTGCCCATCTGACACCATACATAGTTATTATAATATTATCGAGTATATTCCCTGTGCTTACTCTATATCCTGGTGACTGTTTTAATAACCAGCCATTTGTAATTCTCAATCCCTTTCACCTTTTTCATTCTTCCCTCCAACCCCTCTCCCATCTGGCAACCACCAGTTTGTTCTCTGTACCTGTGACTTTGTTTCCGTTTTGCTGCTTTGTTTATTTTGTTTTTTAGATTCCATGTATAAGTGAAATAATATGGTATTTGTCTTTTTTGTCTGACTTATTTCACTTAGCATAACACACATAACAAAATTTATAATCTGAACTATATTCAGTGGTATTAAGTACATTCATATTGTTGTGTGGCCATCACTATCATTCATCTCTAGAACTCCTTTCATCTTGCAAAGGCTCTATACTCAGTACACAATAACTCCTCATTTCCCACTACTCCCAGCCTCTTTTTTACTTTCTATCTCTTTGATTTTGACTATTCAAATACTTCATTAAAATGGAATCATACAATATTTGTCCTCCTGTGATTGGTTTATTCACTTAGCACCATGTCCTCAAGGTTCATTCATGTTGTAGTGTATGCCAATAATTTCCTTCCTTTTAAGGCTGAATAATATTCCATTGTATGAATATCTTTGCTTATCTGTTCCTCTATTGATGGACATTTGGCTGTTTCCACATTTTAATGATTGCAAATAATACTTCTATAAACATGGGTGCATAAATATCTCTTTAAGACCCTGCTTTCTGTTCTTTTGGGTATATTCTCAGAAGTAGAATTTGTGAATCATATAGAAATTCTGTGTTTAATTTTTTTAGGAACCTCCATATTGTTTTCCACCATAGCTGTACTGTTTTATAGTCCCACCAACAGTACAAAGAGTTCCAATTTCTCCACATCCTCAATACTTACTACTTTCTGGTTTTTCTGATAGTAGTCATTGAACAGGTATAAGAAGGTATCTTCTTATAGATTTGATTTTCATTTCCTTAATGATTAGTGATTTTGAGCATATTCTCATGTGTTTATTGACCATGTGTATAATTTTTTTGAAGAAAAGTCTATTTCAAACCTTTTGACCATTTTCAAATTGGATGTTTGTTTTTTCGTTGTGGAGCTCTATGAATTCTTTATATATTTGGGGTATTACCCCCTTGTCAATTATCTGATTTGCAAATATTTTCTCCCATTCCACAGGTTGCCTTTTCATTCTGTTCATGGTGTCTTTGATGCACAAAACTTTTAATTTTCACAAAGTCCAATTCATCTATTTTTGCTTTTGTTTCCTGTGTTTGGTGTCATAGCTAAGAAAGCACTGACAAATCCAATGTCATGAAGCTTCTCCCCAATGTTTTCTTCCAAGAGTTTTATACTTTTAGTTCTAGTTTGTCTTTAAATCATTTTGAGTTAATTTTTGTATAAGGTAAGGGGAAGGTCCAACTTTATTCTTCTGCATGTTTATATTCAGTTTGTACCAACACAATTTATTAAAAAGATTATTCTTTCACCCATTGAATATCCTTGGCCCCCTTGTGGAAAATTACGTGACCAAATGTGTGAGTTTACTTTTGGGCTCTTCTGTTCTGTTCTGTTCTGTTCTGTTCTGTTCTAGTCTACTCTATCCCACTCCACTCCACTCCATGCCACTCCACTCCACTCCATGCCACTCCACTCCACTCTACTCTTTTCTGTTGGTCTATGTGTATGTCTTAATGCCAGTACCATACCCTTTCAATAGCTTTAAAATTATGAGTTACATAGTTTTGAAATCAGGAAGTATGAGTCCTCCAGCTTTGTTTTTTAAGTCTTTTGGCTGCTTAGGATCACTTGACATTCCATATGACTTTTAGGATTTTTTTTTATTTCTGAAAAAATAAGTCATTGAGATTTCAACAGTGATTACATTTAATCTGTAGATTGCTTTCAGTAGTATTGACATCATATCATAACAATATTAAGTTTTCTAAACCATAAACATGGATGTCTTTACATTTATTTATGTCTTCCTTTTTGATGTTATCATGAATAGAATTGTTTTCTTAAATTCTTATTTGAATTTTCATTGCTAGTATATAGAAAAGCAACTAATTTTTGTGTGTTGATTTTGGATCCTGATACTTAGCTGAATTTGTTATTTAGTTCTAACAAATTTTGGGTGGAATCACTAGGGTTTTCTACATGTAAAATCATATCATATGCCAGCAGAGATCATTTTGCTTTCTTTTCCAAGTTGGATGGTTTTATTTTTATTTCCTGATTAATTACTCTGGATGGAACTTCCAGCACTATGTTGAACAAAAGTGGTGAAGGTGAGTATCCTTGCCTTATTCCTGATCTTTGAGTGCAAACTTTCAGTCTTTCATCATTGAGTATGATGTCTACCATGGATTTTCATGTATGGCTTTTATTATATTGAGGTAATTTCTTCCTATTTTTAGTTTGTTATTTTTTTATCATGGAAGAATGTTGAATTTTGCCAAATGCTTCTTGTGCTTCATGTGGCTTTCCCCCTTTATTCTATTTGTGTGGTGTATTACATTGACTGGTTTTCATATGTAGAACCATTTTTGCATTTCAGGAATGAATCCTACTTGGTAGTAGTACATAATCCTTTTACTACACTGCTGAATTCAATTTGCTTGTATTTTGTTGAGGATTTTTGAATGAATGTTCTGTTCTATTCTAGTCTGTTTTCAGTCCATGGTTTTCTTTTCCTATAGTATTCTTGCCAGACTTTAATATCCGGGTAATGCTTGCCTCAGAATGAATTAGAAAGTGTTCCCTCCTCTTCATTATTTTTGGAATAGTTTAAGAATGGTTGGTGTTACTTCTTTAAATGTTAGGTAGAGTTCAACAGTGAAGCTAGCAGGTCCAGGGCTTTTCTTTGTTAGGAGACTTTTTATTACTGTTCCAATCTCCTTACTAACTAAAGGTCTATTCAGATTTTTAATTTCTTCATTACTTAGTCTTGATATATTTTATATTTCTAAGAATTTCTCCATTTCATCTAAGTTAGCCAATGTGTTGATGCACTATTGTTTATAGTACTCTCTTATAATCCTTTTTATTTCTGTAGAATCAGTAGTAATGTCCTTACTTTCATTTCTGATTTCAGTAATTCAAGTCTTCTGTTTTTCTTAGGCAAACAAGCTAAAGGTTTATTAACTTTATTGATCTTTTGGAAGAACCAACTTTTGGATTCATTGATTTTTTTTCTCTTGTTTTTCTAATTCTCTGTTCACTTATGTCTACGTTTGTCTCTATTATTTCCTTACTTTTGTTAGATTTGAGTTTATTCTTTTTCTAGTTCCATAAGTTAAATTAGGCTATTGATTTGAGATCTTTATTCCTTTTTAATGTATTTATAACTATAAATTTCCCACTTAACACTGTTTTTGATGTGTCTCATAGTTTGGGTATGTTGTGTTTTCAGTTTCATTCATCTAAGTGTTTTCTAAATTTACTTGTGATTTTACCTTTGAGCCATTGGTTGAGAATGTATTGTTTAGCTTACACAAATTTGTGGATTTTCTCATTTTCCTTTTGTTGTTGGTTTATAACTTTATCCTGTTACAGTCAGAGAAGATATCTATCTTATATAGTGTATATCTATTAAATCTATTGAGACTTAATGTGTGACCTAAATTTGGTCTATTGTCCCATGTGTACACTAAGAAGATTATGTATTCTGTTGTTGTTTAATAGAGTGTTCTGTATAGATCTGTTTAATTTAGTAGATTTAATGAGTTTTTCAAGTCCTCTATTTCCTTACTTGTCTACTGTTTACTTCTTCTATTCATTATTGAGAGTGGAGTATCGAAGTCTCCAACTATTACTATACAACTATCTATTTCTCCTTTCAATTCCTTCAATTTTTGCTTTATATGTTTTGATGGCCTGTTATTAGGTGTGTAAATGTTTATAATTGTTATCTCTTCTCGCTGTATTGAAAATTTTATTAACATAAAATGTCCTTCTTCATCTCTTGTAAGCTTTTTTTTAATTTTAAGACTATTTTGTCTGATATTATTATAGCCAACCCTGCTCTCTTTTGATTACTATTTACATGAAATGTCTGTCTTCACACTTTTATTTTCAATCTATTTGAGTCTTTGAATCAAAGTCTCTTGTATATAGTGTATATTGGATCGTGTAGGGTTTTTTCCCCCCCACATCCTTCTAATTTTTGTCCTATAATTGAGAATTTAATCTATTTACATTTAAGGCAATTACTGTTAGGTATGACATCAACATCATGATGGAGTGGAAAGAACCTTTTGTCTCTTCCATTCAATCTACAACATAGGGACATCAATGACCCAACAAAAGTTACTCTGCTCCACACACTAGGACACCAGAGAGATTTACACATCAGTAAACCTAAATGTGGGCATATGAGAACTTATAGAGGTGGGAGAACAAGGGGAAGAACAGGGAGGGTGCCAGTAGCCTTGGTTCCCCAGCTGCCCAGCTGAGACTGTAGTCCCAGTAAATGTGATAACACTGGAGGAGTGGTGTGATACAGCCACCACGTTACAGCCAAGGAAAAGTGTAAGAAAGAAAGTATCAGCATTAGCACCCAAGAATCTGGCTCTCTTCCCTTGTTGTAGAGGTCAGTAGCAGCAGTGGAGATGTGCGTCCAGCATCCTAGCCACAGCACAGCAATGCCAGCAAATATAGGGAACCAGGTAGTGGGGTAGGGTCCCAAAACAGACTAACCTCAATTACCCTAACTCCCAGCCATGGCAACAGTACTCCAAGACTCAGACAACCTAGAAACAGCAGGGACATCCACCATGCTGGTCATCCAGGTGATGAAGCCCACAACCACAGCAGCATCCCTTCACCACAGCATAACAACCCCTGAGGCATAAGTAATAAAGATAAGAGAAAATAAAACTTGCATTACAGTGCCATCTACTGGGAAACAAACCATTATCAACCTGCCGAATTGTTAAAATCAAAATGATACCTAAATAAGAAAGGCAGTTTAAAACAGCAGCAGAGAAACAAACCATTAAGCACTATGAACAACCACAGTAACATAGTACCACAAAAAGAAAGTAACAACTGTCCAGTAACCAAACTCAAAGTCGTGGAAAATTGTGATCTAAATGATAGAGAATTCAAAATAGCAGTCAAAAAGAAACTCAGCGAGATACAAAAAAATTTGAAAAGGCAGTTGATAAAATTAATTAACAAAAGGAGTATTTTACCAAAGAGGTTGAAACTCTAAATAAGAACCATACAGAAATTATGAAGCTGAAGAACTCAATAAATGAGATGAAGCATGCATTAGAAAAGCATTGGAAATAGAGTAGACCACGTGAAAGAGAGAATTAGTGAGCTGAAACACAAAAATGTAGAAATGAGTCTGGTGGAAGAAGAGAGAAAACTAACATTAAAAAAACCTCTACAAAAACTATTCAACTCCATTAGAAAGGGTAACATAATGTTAATGTGTATCTGAGAAGGAGGAGAGACAAAAAAGGGAATAGAGAACATACTCAAATAAATAGTAAGTGAGGACTTCCCAAACCTGGGGAAGTAACTGGACATACAAGTACAAGAAGTTAATAGAACACCTCAACACAAAAAGACCTTCTCCAAGACATATTACATTAAAATTGTCAAAAGTCAATGGTAAGAAAAAGTTCTTGAGGCAACCAGGGAGAAAAATACAGGAAACTACAAAAGAAACCCCATCAAACTATCATCATATTTCTCAGCAGAAACTCTACAGGTGAGGAGAGAGTATAGTGATATATTAAAAATATTGAAAGACAGAAACCGGCAGCCAAGAATGCTCTGTCCAGCAAAGTTACCCTTCAGATATAAAAGAGAAATAAAAACATTTCCAAACAAAAGAGGAGAGAATTCACCACCATAAAAGCTGCATTACAAGAAATGTTAAAAGGAGCTCTTTTATTTAAAACAAAAAGACAAAAGTACACAAAATTTTGAGTAAAGTGACAGACAGAAGCAGAAAATTGCAACTCTATTTTCATATAGAATATTAAACACTTAATTATAATGTAAGAGTTAAATGGGGAAAAGCATGAAAAAATATATAGATACTTTGGTTTAGTAATGAACACAGCATAAAAAGGAATAATTAATCATAAGAAGAGAGGAAGAAAAAGATGGAACTTGTATAGGCAAGTGAAGATAAGATGCTATTAGAAGAAAGAGGCTATTTTATATCTGAGGAATTTTATAAAAACCTCATGGTAACCACAAAACAAAAAGCCAGACCTGACACCCAAAACAGAAAAAAGAAAAAAAGAGGAAACAGACATCATGGAAAATCATGAAACTAAAATAGCAGATAGAAACACAAAGGAAAAGAAACAATGGAGATACAGAGCTATCGGAAAACAAAGATAGAATGGCAGTAGCAAGTCATCATATGCCAAAAATTACCCTAAATGTAAATGCACTGAACTCACCAATCAAAAGACACAGAGTAACTGGGTGGTTTAAAAAATAAGACCTAACTATGCTACATTCAAAAGACCCATCTCTGCTCTAAAGACAAACATAAGCTCAAAGTAAAGGGGTAAAAGATGATACTCCAAGCAAGTGGTATCCAGAAGAAATTGGGTGTAGCCCTACTTATATCAGAAGAAATAGATTTCAAGCCAAAAAAGGTAACAAGAAACAAAGATAGATATTATATAATGATAAAGGGAAAAATCCATCAAGATGACAGTATTTATAAATGTATATGTACCCAAATTAAGAGCATCAAATATATTAAGCAATTATTAACAGATCTGAAGAGAAATAGAGAGCAATATAATAATAGTACGAGACTTTAACACCCCACTTACATCAATAATACATCATCAAGCAAAAAGTCAACAAGGAAATATCAGCCTTAAATATTACAGTAGACCGGATATACTTAACAGATATTACAGAACATTCTGTACAAAAGCAACAGAATATACATTCTTTTCAAGTATACATGTAACATTCTCAAGGATAAACTATATGTTGGGACACAAAACAACTCTAAATAAATTTAAAAGGTTGAAATCATATCAAGCATCTTTTCTGACCACAGCAGTATGAAACTAAAAATTAACTATAAGAAGAAAGCTGGAAAAATTGCAAATATGTGGAGATTAAACAACATGTTTCTGAACAACTATTGGGTCAATACAATAAGAAATCAAAAGCTACTTAGAGACAAATGAAAGTAAAAATACAACATACCAAAATTTTTTGAATGTAGTGAAAATGGCACTAAGAGGGAAGTTTATAGCAATACAGGCCTACTTAACAAACAAGAAAAAGGGAAGACAACCTGGCTGGGTAAAGGGGTCAAATACATGGTGGTGAGTGGAAACAAGACTTTTGATGGTGAGCACATTACAGTATATATAGATATCAAATTATAATGTTGTATACCTGAAAGTTATATAATGTTATAAACCAATGACATCGCAATAAAAAATAAAAATGGTTACTGATAAGGACTGACTCTGTTGTTGTACTATTTGTTTTCTACGTGTGCTATAGCTTTTTTTTTGTTCTTTATTTCCTGCATTATTGTCTTCTTTTGTGTTTTGTCGATATTTTTGTAGTGAAGCATTTAAATTTCATTCTCATTTCCTTTTGTGTATATTCTATAGTTGTTTTCTTGGTAGTTACCATGAATATAACATTTAACATCCTTAAGTTATAACAGCAATTCGAATTGATACCATCTTCATTATAAAAACATATAAAAACTGTTCCTTTAAAGTTCCATTCTACACCACTTTCAGTTGTTGATGTCATAAAATTACATATTTATACATTGTGTATCTAAAAACATAAATTAATAATAATTTTTAATGCATTAGTCTCATATATATGAGACTAATATATATATATCAGTCTCATATATAGAAAACAATGTGGAGCTATAATAATACTAGCTTTAATAATTTTCCACTACCTTTAATAATTTCCTTAACTGTGAACTTTATTTCTGCATAAAGTTTTGAGTTATTGTTTAGTGTCCTTTGATTTCAACCTGCAGAATCCTCTTTATCATTTCTTGAAGGGCAGGTCTAGTAGTAACAAACTCTCACAGCTTTGGTTTATCTGGGAATGTCTCAATTTCTTCCTCACTTTTGAAGAACTATTTTGCCAGATATAGGATTCTTGTGACAGTTTGTTTGTTTGTTTGTTTGTTTGTTTGTTCTTGTTTTGGGTTTTTTTTAGCACTTTAAAGATGTCAGCCATTGCCTTCTGGCCGCCAAAGTTTCTGAAGAGGAATTTGTTTATAATCTTATTGAAGATCCCTTGTATGTGATGAATAGGTTTTTCTTTTTGCAGTCAAGATTTTCTTTTTGTATTAGGCTTTTGGCGATTGGTTAAAATATGTCTCAGTGTGGGTCCCTTCCTTCATCCTATTTGGTGTTTGTTTAGTTTCTTGACTATTCATATTCATGTAATTCTTCAAATTTGGGTGAGTTTTGGTCACTATTTCTTCAAATATTCTCCTGCTCTTTCTCTTCTCCTTCTGAGACTCCCACAATGCATGTTGTTCCACATTATGATGTGCAAAAAAAAAAAAAAAAAGAACCTTTAGGCTTGGTTCGCTTTTCTTCCATATTTCTAAATTTATGTTGCTCAGACTCAATAATTTCAATTGTCCTATCTTTCAGTTTACTAACTCTTCTTCTGCCTATTCAAATATGCTTTTGAATCTCTCTGTGGAATTTTCATTTCAGTTATTATACTTTTTAGCTTCAGAATTTCTCTTTGGTTTCCTTTTAGGCATTTCCATTTTGTTTATACATTATTTTATTGACTTTTTCCACATCTTTGAGTTCATTGAGTGTTTTTGAGATAGTTGTTTTAAAGTCTTTGCCTAGTAAATCAATCATCAGTTTTTTTTTTTCAGAGACAGTTTGTTAGTTTATTTTTCCCTTTGAATGGGCCATACTTTTCTATGTCTTTGTAGCCTTGTGCTTTTTTGTTGAAAACTGGACATTTGAATCTATTAATGTAGTAAGTCTAGAAATTAGATTCTCCTTCTTCCTAAGTGCTGGCAGTTTTGTTTTGTTTTCTTTTGTTATTTTATTGCTATAAGCTATCTCTGTGCTGAAGATCAGCCTGAAATATAAACTTAGAGTCTTATCAGGTCTTATTGATCCTGCTCCTTTTTCTGGGTATGTGCAGTGACTTTTTAATTTTCCATGAATATGCAGTTGCTTTTGAATATCCTACTCTTAATGTCTGGGTCTCAAAAGGGAGAAAGTAAGAAAAAAATGAAGCAGTAAAAAAGATGTCAGACATTTAAATTCTCTGGAAGTCCCTTCAGCTGGAGGAGGAGGGTCTTGCAACAATAAGGAGAGGTGTAACAATAATAATTTTCTTCCTCTGTATCGGCATCTTCCTGTTCAAAAGCAGCAATCAGTCATCATAACATGTATGATGCATGACAGAATCCTTTTTGCCCACCCTGGCTCCCACAGGCTGTGTGCAAGCTGCTCCTGGAATACAAACACAGCTGTCCGACACAAGGCAGGGAGTAAGGTGATGTAGCCATTGACAAGCTAAGAACCAAAATTGACTAAAATTAGTGGCAACTTACCTTCCAAGCCTTCCCTAGAAGCTGGAAGGCTGCAGTAGACTCCAGTGTTCCCAAATCCAGGCAGATTCTACCAGTTCAATTGTGGTCTGGTTTGGCGAACAGAATCCTGCTACTTCATACTCTGCCATCTTCCCGGAATCCTCCTCTTCATTTTTCAGATTGCTGTAAATTTGGCCATTGGGTGGGCCTTCAACCTTGTTCCTGTGTATTTTTTACAAGCCTCATTATTTTTTAGTCACTTACTTTCTGGCAGAATAAGACATTCAGGCCTATTTGTACTTTCCTTTCACCAGCTCTATAATCTCTGTTCCTGGAATCTCATTTCTCTAAGAAAACTTTATCCTTTTAGCATAGAAAGATACTTAGGAACCCCAATCTGAGTGTTAGGTGTGATAACTATTATTGGAGAGAAATTGATACTAGGATCCTTCAACAGACAGAACTTGAAAATAGATTAGAAAGACAGACAGACAGATAGGTAGATATTTATACATATGTCTATATCTATTTCCCTCTCTCCCTTTCTCCAATCATGAGTTTGCATTGATTCTTCCATTGTCAGTTTAACACCACAGCAAATCCTCCAATATTTTTCCTTTCCATGTTTTCAAGTCCCTTCTCTGATATTGAGAAATGTGGATCCCAATATTCTCAATATTTTTAGCTCTTTGCTTACTTTACGTAATCAATCTTCTAGTCCTCCAGCCCCCACCCCCTACCCACCCAGCCCTTAGCCCCAGTCTCTCAGGCTCTACTGCCCTGGGTCACTTTAAGGAAAGGAAAGGAAGGAAAACAAATACATATATTTTTAACTGAAAAAAAGAACAAGAAAGGAAAGAGAAGAGAAAATGGAGGGGAAAGGGAAGAGGAAGATGAAAGGGAAGCAGATATTAAGGTCATGTGCAGAATGAGGAATAACTGAACAGAGATGGTCAGCATTTTTCAGTGTTACAAAACTCAATTGTAACACTGAGCTTCTTTTTCTCAATTTAATCATTCTATAATGGACTGGAAGAGACTGAAGGCCATTTATCCTTATTTCAAAAGCCAGAGATATTCCTTCTGCAAGCAAAAGAACCTCCTAATAAAATCCTTTTCTCATTAGTATAAAGTTCAACCTAAACCAGCCTTACCTGAACTCTAGACCAACAGCTCCAGAGGTTGCTGACCCTGGAGCAGAGTAGACTTTGGAAACTTTCATGTGTAAAGGCACAAAAGTCCTGATCAAAGGTAGGCATATAGAAACAACTGGTCTTCTCTGGCACACTGTTTGCAGAACACTTGGACAGGCTTGGCAAAGATGGGAAGGAGGTTAGAAATCAGGGCTAGAGGCGCAATTTAGAGCTCCATGGCAGGGCTGGTTTCAGGCAAAATTGTGAAGCAAGTCATATCTGTCTCAGGAGCTGCCTTAGTTCCCACTCCAGAGACCCCTCTGACAATTGACTTCTCCCAGGCCACAAAGTGGAATGCTATGGAGGGGGAAGGAAAGCTGAGGAATTCTGAGAGCCTACTATAAAGTGAGCCAGGACACCAGGGTGTCAAGAAGTCTGGTTGTAAAATAAAGGAGCTCAGGTCAAGGGATCTGGTCCCAGTGTATTCCCAAACTTGTATTCAAAAATCATCTGTTCAGTACAAAGCAGGAACAGAGTGGTAGCAGAAATGGCATAAAGCAAACATGAGATATAATCACAACTGCCAGGATTAGGACAAGAGGAGAACACGGCCCTGGTTCTCCCTGATGCGAGACACCACTAAAGCTAGTGTGATTGGGTCATTTGCTTTTATACATTCATTTCTTTACAGTAAGACTTTCAGTTGTTCAGTGAATTCAGCAAGTTATTAACTCTCAGTGCCTCCGTTTCTCATTTAGTAAATGGAAATAATAATACCTACTTACTATGCTAAGTGAAATAAGTCAGACAGGGAAACATAAGTACCATTTGATTTTACTTATATGTAGAATCTAAAAAATCAAAATAAACAAACAAAACAGAAACAAACTCATAGATATAGAAAACATTTTGATGGTTGCCAGATGGAACAGGAGTTGGGGGGACTGAGTTAAAAAGGTGAAAGGATTGAGAAATACAAATTGGCCGTATCAAAATAGTCATGGGCTGTAAGTTATAGCATATGGAATATAGTAAACAATATTATAAAAATTCAGGTGGGTAGTAGACTTAAGGGGGGAATCATTTCTTAAGTTATATAAATGTCTAATCACTATGCTGTACATCTGAAACCAATATAATATTGAATGTCAACTGTTTTTAAAAAATCTTCTTAATAATAATATCTAATTTATAGGGTTATTATGAGAACTAAATTAGCAATCAAAGTAAATCACCTAGCACTGTAGCCAGCACATTATTATTCTTACTTTAATTTGCACCATCACCAATATCTTTCCCATTTAAATCCTGTGAATTACATGTGAGCCAAACCCATCAGGTCACACCACATCAAGAAGCCCTGTAGGCACGCTGACCACTAGATCCTAAACAAAGCATCATAGAAAATACAGCAGACAGATCCTAGCAGCGTGTTTTCTCTGTATACCAGTTACCTGTGCACTTTTTTATTTACCTGTTCATTCTTAAGGACAGGTACAGCATATTATGTGCAATATGTGGAATAAAGTGGGTATGAAATTAGAGTCAGAGACCCTGGATTTGAATCTTGGGGCACTTAGAAGCTGCATGGTGTTAGACAAATTACTTATCTATTTGAGCCCCATTTTCTTATTAGTAATATAAATGTGAATACCAACCTTCTAGGGTCATTTTGAAGATTATTCACAGCACTATTAAAGTGCTGGCTCTACCTAACATGTAGTAGTCACCAATAGATATAAATGACTATCATCATTACAGAACACCTGGCATGTGTTAAGTACTGATGACACGTTCAGTAAATTAATGAAGTGACCCATGTAATTTCTTTATGGCTCCCTCTGTTGCTAATGGGCCCTCCAGCAAAACACACTCTAAAAGACCACCTAATACAATGATCTCATTTTACAAAAAGGAAAATTGAGGACATAAATGGCAAAATGCCTAGCAAGGCAAGCAAAGCTAGAATCTAGGACCTTGGACTCAGTGTCTTGAAATGTCTCCACCATCCCGTGACACATTTTCTTGAAAGGTCATTCATATTTTCTTTCAAGATTATTTAGGGATTTCCCTTTCCATTACTGTTTCACTCAGAAAAGCCAAATCCTGAGATCATAAGGTGAGACCTTGAGAAGCAGCTGCTTAAGCTGAGCAGAGACTAGTGCTCCTAGGGCCAAAACAAATAGATCACTGATCCCTCTATTGCCCCCACAGCAAACACCATTATTTAATGTCCCTGCTGTCTATGGGAAGAGAAGAGCAAATTCCACGTGATTTCCCTGCTATTCCAAAGTTAACCTCTGACTCATACAGATTTATAGACAATTGGTGTCACTACTGGTTTCCACAATTGAATTATCTTACCCTCTTACTTGTTCTAAATGTTCCCACAGATAGGCCTTTTCCATAAATATATGCAGCTTGTCTATATGTGTAATTTAATACTTATTAGCCTCATAAGGTAGCATCTGCCTGAAAACAGATTAAGTAGCCTTTATCCCCACTTTTTCAGCCCAGGAGAAGATGGCTGTGAGGCTGCAGAGTATCATTGGACTGGAGCTGTGAATACACAAAAATTGTACACCAAGTAATGTGTATGTTTTTCTAGGGTGGGAGTCCCAGGCTTTTATTAATCCTCTAAAGGGGTCCATTAATACCTCAAATATATTGAAATGCTGAACACTAATTATCTTCTCCAGTCTTATTTCCAAATTCTTAGAATTGGGAGAAAGTAACGGTAGGGTACTTGACAGCTCTTCCCCAGCACCAGTGAAAGGTCCCTGCTGGACCAGAGTCTTCAGGCTCCTACCTCAGATCTATGCTACTCAAGACTTCAACTCTGGCTCTCCTGGTGGGGGAAACTGGTGACAGAAATTCAAGCCCATCAAAGCCAACAGCCTCCAAGACATTGGGCAGTGGGCCCTGAGAGTTTCGTAGCAGGTAAAACTCCAGCAGGTAGCCTTCCTAGCATCCCCTACTATAAAGGATAAATGTACCTGTGGCTTTCTGGGGGCAGCCTACAGGGAGGTGACTTAAGACTAGATGTGAAAAATACCTTTCCCAAGAAGTATTAAAGGATCCGGAGCAATCTGGAGCAGGAAACATGATTTAGAAGTGGAATCAAAATTGTGCAGGAAAGGAATAAGGATGAAGTAAAAAAGGTCTGGACCAAAGTAGACAAGGATAGAATAAAACCAAGAACCTTAGAAAGCAAATTCCTATGTTTTTGAGTAATGCACAAAACAATAGGAGATGTTGCTCTGTGAAGTCAGAAAACCTTCCCTAAAAATAGACTTATTCTAGAAGTTGAAGAAAGCAAATTTCACCTAAAATTGAATGACAGAAAGTACCATGATCAAATACTATACAAAGTTATTATAAGAAAAAATTAAATAAGGAGAGAAATAACATCTCTAGAGTCAATGAAAAAATGCCAGAAAAATATGTCCTCAAAACACCTAAAATATGTAACCTACATGAAAGTATGAAGATAGCCAGAAATAGTAAAGATGTAGGCAAATATTAAAACTTTTTGTTTTTCATTTTTAAATTTCCTTAAAAGATAATTGACTGCTTGCTGTAAAAATAATAAAATGTCTTGTGGAGTTTCTAACATGTATAGAAGTAAAATGTATGATACTAAGAGCACAAAAGATAAAAAAGGGAAATCAGTAGAATAGTGAAGTCAGCTTGTGTTGGCTTGCAAATGCTGATGGTGTGTATCAGTTCCCAACTCTAAATTCCTTGACATCACCGTGATAGATTAAAATCATTCATGAAACTCCATGAAACTGGTAAATGATACAAATTAAGGCCTTTTTTCACCTTGAAGATCTGGTTGTTATTCACACATCACTGGGGAAGAATGGTACTATTCTGGAATCATGCATTGTACACAAAGTGATGTAACATTATTTGACACTAGTATTAAGCTAAAAGAAGTACATTGCAAATCTTGGAGAAGACAGTAAAAAATAAAAGAATAGCTGATAAGCCAGTAGAGAAGATAAAATAAAACACTAAAAAATACTCAGTTCAATACAGGTATACCTCATTATATTGCGCTTCTCTTTATTGCACTTTACAGATGTTGCATTTTTTATAAATTGAAGGCAAGACCCTCTACCAGTAAAAAGATCATGGTTCACCATATTGCGGTACTCTATTTGCAATGGTCTGAAATCTAACCTGCAGTTTCTCTGACGTATGCCTGTAGAAGGTAAAAAAGCAGAAGCAAGGAACAAAGAACAGATGAGACAGACAGAAAACAAATATCAATAATTACATCATATGTAAATGAAAAAACACATCATTTGAAAGGTAGAGATTGTCACACTCGATGAAAAAAGAAAGACCCAGTCATATGCTCTTTATAAAAAAACCTACCTTAATAGGTAGAAATAGATAAGTTAAAAGCAAAAGAATAAAAATACACCAAGCACATATGAATTAAAAAAAAAGGTGGAATGGTCATATTAATATCCAATAAAATAGACTTAAGGACAAAAAGTATTCCCAGAGACAATTAGAGACATTTTATAATGATAAAGGAGTTAATTCATCAAGAAAGCCTAACATCCTAAACGTGTATGCACCTAACAGTCTCTAAATATATAAAGCAAAATCTGATAGAACTGAAAAGAGAAATGAAAAATCCATACTTAGAGATTTCAGTCTTCTTTCAGTAATTAATGCAAAAAAGTAGACAGAAAATGATTCAAGACAGAAGATTTGAATGATATTATCAACTTGACCTAATTGCTATTTATAAAGCTAAACTATATTTTACAAAACTACACATTGTAGAACTATACCTCACAATTACAGAATACGTATTTTTTTCAAGTATACATGGAACATCCACCAAGACAGAACATTTGCTGGCCATAAAAAATAAATAAATAAGTAAATAAATTTAAAAGGATTGAAGTCATGCAGATTATATCCTCTGACCACAAAAGAATTACATTAGAAATCAATAACAAAAGCATATCTGAAAAATCGCCAAATATTTGGAACTTAAGATAACTTTTAAATAATCAACAGATCAAAGAAGAAATCTTTGGGAAATTAGAAAGAAATTTATCTGAATGACAATGAAAATATAACATGTCAATATTTGTGGAATGCAGCTTATGTAATACTGAAGGAAATTCATAATTTTAAATGTCTATATTAGAAAAGAAGAATTTTCTAAATAATTTATCTAAGCTTGCACCTTAAGAACCTAAGAAAGAAAGTAAATGAAATAAAAAGTAAGTAGAAGAAAGGATATAAGGCTAAGAACAGAAAATTAGACAGAAAATCAAAACAATAGTGAAAATTTATAAAACCAAAAATCTGCTATTTGTAAAGTTCAACTAGACTGATTAATAAAAAGAGAGAGAGAAAACACAAATTACTAGTATGGAGAATGGAAGAAGAGATTATATATCCTATGAATATATTTTTAAATAAGAAAATATTTTGCACAATTTTATGGCAAAAATGGACAATTTAGATGAAATATGCAAATTCCTTGAAAAACAAATTTTGCAGCTCTAGTTTTTCACTGATTCATTGTTAAATCTTACACTTTTCTTTGTTATGTTTATGTTTTCATTTAAATCCTTGGCCATGTTTATAAAGTTAAAATTTTCTGTCTGAATATGGTCATCTGTAGTTTCCAGGTGTGTTTCTATTGGCCGATTTTTTTTTCTGACTCTAGGTCACATTTTGTACTTCTTTGCATATCTAGTAGTTTTTGCATTTGTTGCTGAACATTACATATGCTACATTGTTGAATATTTAGATTTTGTTTTCTTCCTTTAATGACTATTGAAGTTTATTTTAGAAGGCAGTTAAGTTACTTGCAGATTGGCTCAATACTGCCAAGGCTAATTTTACTCTTAGTAAGGGCAGTTATAGAGCAGCCTTTAATCTACAGCAATTTTAGACCCATGTCCAAGGCATGGCTTCCAGTGAAATCCGTAGGTATTCAATGGGGTCTCTTTACTCTGGTTGGTAACAATATGAATGATTCCTGGCCCTCTGTGAGCCCTGGGAATCGTTCATCTTACAGGTTTCTTGCAGTTATTCTTTGCCCAGCCTGATGAATTTCAATTTAATCTACACATATGGAGATGAGTATCTCACAAAAGAATAATACTTGTCAGATCTCTTCTGTATACAAAGTTCAATCAACTTTGGCTTCCCGAAGCTCCTATCTCTGTTTCTTCAACTCAATGTGATGGATTCCCTTAGGTCCCCCCTGCTATGCTGTGATCTGGAAATTTCCTCTGAGCAAAAAGTAGGGTTATCGTTCTGCCCACCTCTTTCCATCTTTTAGGGATCATAGTCCTGTGCTGTTATTGCCAATCTTTGAAAACAGTTGTTTTATATTTTTTGTCCAGTTGTTTAGTTATTTATGGAAGGAGGGCAAGTCTTATACTGGTTACTCTTTCATAGGCAGAAGCAGAAGTCGACACTCATAAAACTGACATTTAATAATATATAACTTAGGTTCCTATTGAACAGCATTCATGGCACTACCATAGACTGAAATTATGGTAATTATGGATATAGCAAGATCTCTAATAAGAAACTGACTAAAAAGACATGAGTGTAAAAATTACATTTTCAGGAAGTGGACCACACAAATGGGCAGTAGGATTGGATTCTTGTAGTACTTTCAATATTTTCCAGTTAATCTGAATCAGAAGTTTAATTCTACTTGACATCATGAATTTTAATATCAAAATATATTTTGAAAATAAACTCACTCCTTATCCTTTTTATTTATTATGTAAGCCTTTGATACTACTCATCCTGATGTTTTTTGCACGCTTGTCATCATGACTCAGACTCTATTCAGACAGATTTATTGCATAAATTCTATTAAAGTGACTTGACTTTTCGGTAAAATAATCAAAGAATAGGGAGGGAAGTTGAGTTAGTCTTGCAGAGTTCAAAAAATGGTATGGTTTAATAAACACAATTCTAGTATAGAGAAATAGTTTTTTCCACCAAAAATGTGAGAACATTTAGGAAATTTTTCTGAGATGACAATAATTTTTATTCATTTTAATTTTTGAATTGTTTATAAAGATAATGACGTTAACACAGACCCACATGTAGATAATTGAGACTGAGGCCCCACCATATTTGCAGGCTCTGAGCATCTCTGCAGTTGATCATTTTTTGATCATTTTTTAATTTCCACGGAATGTACAGGCATCTAGAAGTTCTGTAAAGCATAATATAAGAAAGATCTTCAGGTACTGCCTGTGCTTACTAAACACAATTCTGTTCCTATTTTCTAAAAGTAAATGGTAGGTAATAAAGTGGGTTTTTTTTAACTAACTCTCTCTCCCTACCCCCTCAAAGATATCAGTGCTATCCTTGAATACCTACATTTTCCTTTCCTCCTGCTCCCATCATCTCCAGCATACAATATAATTCAGCAAAATTCTGGCACACTCCCAATAATTTTATTACTAAATTCTAATTTTATTTTTTCAACTTACCTCTTTTAGAGTATTTATGCTATTTTATATATAATTATACACACACACACACACGCGCACACACACATAGCTAGAGAGGGTCACTTTAGTGCTAACTGTACTTTGTTTCTACTAATATTTTTTACATTTTACTTAAAATCTTTGAAAATTGGTCCTCTAAGTGGTATATATGTGTCACTTCCTAACCCTGTTCCTAAATATGAAGTACTCACAAACATGTTTTCATTTTATTAGCAAAAAATGAAATACAAATGTAAAGAAGTTCAATTTCCAAATAATCTCAAGTTCTATCGTATTTTCTCTCTCCCCCAAATGATTTGGTCTTTTTTTTAGTAATGTCTTATACTATGGTGTAATTGAGTCACCTCATTGGTAAGTCCACATCTTTCCACAGAGCCAGGAGCAAGCTCTCTGAATCTTCGTGTTCCTATTCGTATTGGCCCAGGGCTTGGCAAATGATGGTCTTTAATACAAATGTGACCCCCATGTTATCGCTCCTCAGTGTTGTATTCTACTCACCAGAGGGTGCGCATTGTCTCACAGTGGTAATATCCGTAAGATATTCTGGCTCTAAGTATTTTTGGTAAGATGTTTTGTCCTGAAGGTTAGCCAAACATTCTGTGTCATCACTGAAGAGCAGGTCCTTGGTTGCGGATGTGAACAATTGGAACATCATATATTCGAACCCATTTCTTCCAAAGAGCTCCTGGGCCAGACAGACAGACAGACAGACAGACAGTGACCAGCAGCACCAGGAACACGGGGTTGTGTATTCTGCCTCAAAACACCCGAGTCTGCTCAGCCTCCAGCCTCTCCTGGAACACCTGGGACCTAGCAACAATTTTAGAGGCGTCGTAGTAAAATAGCAGAAAGCATGACCTCTGGATCCAAATCGTGGCCCTAGCTCTTCCTCATCACATGGCTTCGGAAAAATTCTTTACTGAGCTCAGTGAACCTCAGTTTACTCATTTGTAAATGGAGATGATAACACTAGTGACATGATGTATGAAAAGCAACTGCTAAATAGAAACAGCTCCAAGTGTGCCACTGTATCACACTGTTTTGCCAATCACTGCCAGGTGTTTTCAACTTCTTGGCTCATACTTGTATGTCTTCTTGCTGCCTAGAGCCCTTGTTACCTTGACTCTTTTATTCCCTGGATCCGATCCATTACCATCTCTTCCTTCCCCTCTCTTCTCTTTCTTTGTTCACTTGCCTTGTAACCAAAGTGGCAGCTCACTCTGTATGAGACCCATTGCTTCAGAAGTCCATGACCAAGAGCTTCTGGTTTTGCCAGCTCTTCCTGGGCTGTCCTTTAACTGGCATGTGTGGGCAGCTAGGACATAGACCACTCATTGAAGCACCTCCAAGAATGGAGTGTGCTAGTGCAAAAGGCAGATGAGGCTTTGGGTTTTCCTTAAGATTACTTGATTTAGGCAGCCTGCTACTCCATAATAGCAGCCCCTGTTGGTTGCCTACAGAGGTTATAAATTGAATGTTGGCTTCTTAACTTTCATGAAGCCCCAGGTTCAAGAAACACATTGAGATCTACCTGGGTCAAATAGAGTAACCTCCATTCAGCTTTCCTCACATATGGCTCAGCTTAGTGGGAAGAGCACCGAGCTAACTCCCTGATTTCTGTGACAGAACAAATCCAAGAGATACCGTGACTCTGCTCAGAAAGTCGAGTGAGTCTCAGGGAAACACTTCAGATGTCCACATGTCAGAGGCTTTTTCAGTCCACTTTGATATCCTAGACAAGCCCAGAGGAAGAAGCCTTCTGCTTTCATCAGAGGCAGGGCTGCAAGAATCAAGGTCCACTGCCAGGGAGAAAGTGTATGAGGCTGGGCTGAGGTGTGTCTGTGAAGATGTGCAAGTGAACTGAGCATTCAGTTCTGGGGGAAGGGGTGTGGGCATGGACTGAATGCCCAGACCTGTTGGTTGAAGAGCATTCTGCGAACAAAATCTGCTTTATCTTTTCTTGAGACCACAGCATGATTTGGAACTCTGGCTAGGTGGCAGTTCTGAGCCTCAGACACAGGCTTCCTGGTGCCATCGAGGCACAGCAACTGAAAGTCTTCCTGCTTCAGATTCTTAGCCCAATCTTCAGGGTTCTTTCCTGGGGAGAGAGAAGCCAGAACAGCCAATGGCTTTCACCAAGGCTCCTTAGCTGGGGGCAGGTGACCAACCAGCAGTGTCTGGGAGGATCACAGAGACACAGAGAAACAAAACAACGAAGCTTTTAAAATTAAATAGAAGAGAAACATTCATAAACTCATAAATGTCTAACCTTTCTGGTTAGTGCTTTTTCAGTCCTGTTAAAGGCAAAGACTTCTAGCCAGAAAGGAAAAAATTGATAAATTGAACTATGTAAAAGTAATAATGTCTGATCATCAAAAGCCATCCTTAAGAAAGTAAAAGGGGAAGCTTTTTCAGAAATGGGCAATTTTCAATACATATAGCTATCAAAAACTTATATCCAGAGTACACCAAGAATGCCTATAAATCAAGAGAGCCAGATGTGCTCAGTCTGCATCCTCTGTGTGTTTGTCGGCTGGGTTCAGGGCCAATGTGATAACCTCCCCCGTCAAGTCTGACCAGACATGAAGAATTTTCTCTATTCCTAAAAAATATTAAGACTAAAGTTATTGGAGTCTGATCTAATAGTTAATAAACTTCCTTGGTTGCCTACCCTGGATGTGATTTCCCCGTGATACTCAGGTTTTTCAAATGAAGAAAAGGACAGAGCAGGCACGTACCATCGGTGTTCTGCTGGACAGTGGGGTGCTTCACAAAGGCCACATCTCCCTTCTCAACCAGACACCTGCACGGCCAGAGGCAGGTCAGTGAGGAGGGGCAACAGGAGTGGGAGAGAGGGACACCGAGAGGGAATCACCGAGAGGCTCACGTCCCCTCCACCCAGGCCACTTGGAACATCTAATGCTAACCACTTCCACACATGCACAATTGTAATGCCCGTTGTCCCTGGGAATTAGAAGGAAATGAGATTAAAAAGAAATCTGCTTATTTAGTTTTATCATAGGTAGCCATTGTTTGGTTCTAACTCTAAACACTGGTCAGTTTCTCCAAAGACGATTATGTTCTCCTATTACCAGGAAATAGAAGGATGACTTTCTGCTTGTATTAATATTTACATCAGAGATTTAAATTGGCATGGGATTTGTGATTTTGATGGAGTCTTATCACACCCACATGTCTACTCAGCCTTAATTAAAGCTAATGTGCGTCATTAGATATTTATTCACATTTGATCCCCTGAAAAACGTTTTTCTCTGTTTAAGGTGCATTGTTTATAGGAAATGTTGAGCACAATTAAAAGCCAATTTTATGGCATTGTCATAAAATTGGCAAATTTATGGAAATTGATATTTATTATCAAGAGCATGCCTCCAGTTTCCTCTCTCTCATAACTTCAGGTTCCTCTATACTTGGCTAGAATCAATTCCTCCCATTCAATATTCCTAAGCTCCCTTGCCCTATTTCTTATCTTTACTTCATTTCATACCATCCCAGTCATCTGTCTCAGGTCTGTCTGCACGTCATTGTGTGTGTGTGTGTGTGTGTGTGTGTCTGTGTGTGTGTGTGTCTGTGTGTGTGTGTGAAATTATAGGCAGAGTGGCCAGGAAATACTTCCCTGGAAGGAAATGAGGGAATTAGGCATGATGATATGAGGAGGAAGAGCGAGTACAAAGGTCCTGAGGCAGGAGTGTGTTTAATGTCTTCAAGTAACAGCTGGGATGTGAACTTGGCTGGAGCAGAGAGAGCAAAGTGGAAAGATGTAGGAGATAAGCTTGCAGAGAGCCTTCCTAGATCCCAAAGGGGCCTTATAGGTCAAGGAAGGACACTTACTTTTACTGAGCGATATGAGAAATTATTGAAGGGCTTTACACAGAGAAGTGTGATGCTCTGATTTGTTTTAACAAAATCACGCTTGTTGATGTGCTGAAAATAGACTGTGGTAGGGCAGGAGGATGGGAGAGAAGCATGGAGAACTATTGGGGCCTATTATCACAATTCAAAAGAGCATAGTGTCCTGAAGCCAATAAGAAACTATCCAAGAAGGGGAAGTCGTCAGTGGTGCCAATGATGCTGGTACATCAAGTAATGCAAAGACTGAGGACTGGCCTTTGGATTTATTTAGCAACATAAAGGTCATTGGTGATTTAGAAGTACATTTTCAGGGGTGTGGTGGATGGTGGTGCACCAAGGCAAAGGAGCTGTGGAGATGACCTGCCCATAGGCCAACCATCAGGAGGCATGTTTTCTGCAGATAATTTTAAAACAATAAAACCAGCTGTACTGGTTGGGGGTGGTGGAGGTGAACAGATATTTAAACTGTGTTCTAGAGAGATTGAAATGTGAGAAATTGGAGTGAGGAAGGATATTAAACTCTTTCAAGGAATCCCATTGTGATGAGAAAGAAAGAAATGGGAAGTTGCTGAAGAGGAAAGTGAAATCAAGAGAAGTGTTATTTATTTATTTGTTTCTTTGTTTGTTTATGTTTAAAATGAAAAAAATAGCAGCATGTTTGTATGCTGATGGAAACAATCTAGTCAAGAAGAAAATGTGACAAAAAGAGGGGAGATCTGATGGGGCAATTGATGCAGGGGAAAGACTGGTCTTAGCTACGAGACAGCATGGTCATGCCAAGCAGGAGGAGGGAGGACAGCATCTCCAGGAGCAGAAACCAGCAAATGCGTAGACGTGGCACTGAGACAGTGTGGAATTTTTCTCTTCCAATTGTTTCAATTCTCTCAGGTGAAATAGGAAACAAAGGTTTGACAGACGGAAGAAGAAGCGTTGGAAGGTTGAAGGGAGGAAAAAGTATTGAATCATCTTCTAGGAGATTGGGTGGTAAATAGACTTAGAGCCATGTGGCTCATTTAATGATCATTACTTTAAAGGGACACCGGTCAGCCTGGAAGTGCAGGCACCACGTCGCAGAATGTTGGATCTCACCGAGGTTGTGGCTCAGCCAGGAAAGGGGACAGTCATTTGAGGATATGCACGGGGAAATAATTATCACGGTTGGCTGTGGAATGTATTCTGGGTACAGGGGATTAAAAGGACATAAAAGGGGATGAGAACAGGAAAAGAGTCTGCAGAACCAGTGGACCACAGGTCAGTAGGAATGCAGGGCTGTCGAAGTCAGAAAATGAGAGGGAGTGAAAAGCCACGCAGGAGGTGGTGGGAGAATGAGATGTTTGAAGCTAAGATTGTTCTTTGGTTGTTCATCCTCATTTTGGAAAGAAGGGAAGTTGTGCTTTAAGACAGAACTCAATTCTTGATCCTCGGTGACCTATAGTACTGAAATGGGACCATCGATCCTCATACTAATGCACCTTCCAATGTAAAGGAAAAGTCAACTATTTTAGCCTTGGTTTAAAATTCAGCTTATATTGTTATAGTGGGATTTGTGAAAATATGTGATTTTTGTATGGCTTAGGAAAGAGGAAAAACTTTGGAGAGGGTGGAACAACGTAGTCTGGTGGTCTGACAACTAGAAGGGTTTTTTCTAGAGGCTCACACATTATTCACACCACATGCCTCGCTGCCTCAAAGAGTTCTGCACAACCCGTCATCCTTAGAATTAAATATACCTCCTTAGCCAGACCAATAGGGCACCTAGACAGCTAATGTCTACTGTTCCCATGTCCTCACATGGCTGATCCCCTCCCTCCCATGCTCTCTACCCAGGGCCTTCTTCTCTGGCCTCAAACAGAGCATGGTTTGTCCCATCCCATGCCTTTGTTCTTGCTGTTCCTTCCTCCTGGATTACTATTCCTCCAGATTTTCTCAGACCTGATTTCCTCTCAATGTTTAATCCTTGGTCCACATGGTCCCTCTACTTGCTGAGGCCTTCTCTGACCATTCTTTCCAAAACTGTCCCTTACCCGTGTCCCTGCCACATCCCCCACCTTCATTCCTCTGTGGCACTTACTACAGTCAGTGAGTTATCGTCCTTTATTTGTGCTTATAGTCCTACTCTAAAGGGACCCAGGGGATGGGGACTGTGTATATCTTGTTGCTGCTGTAACCTCTACCTAGTCTAGTGCCTGCCATATACTAGGTGCTCAATAAATCTTTCTTAAATGGATGAAGTTGCCCAAAATATCTATTTTTAAAATGTACTCATCAG
Organism: Cynopterus sphinx; assembly: GCA_030015415.1. Taxonomy (NCBI): domain Eukaryota; kingdom Metazoa; phylum Chordata; class Mammalia; order Chiroptera; family Pteropodidae; genus Cynopterus; species Cynopterus sphinx. Next base: position 129,549,382 of record CM057381.1, read on the forward strand.
CCATGGGTAAGACACACATGTAAGGTGTCCCTCTTTGATTTTAAACTGGGGCTCTGAAAGATTCTGTGACTCATCCACAATCACATAGAAGAAAAGAACAAAAGTAGAACCAGGGATGTGGCCTGGTACCATCACCTTGCCTCTCCCCAGGTGCCCTAAGTCAGCTAGGTCTGCAGGAGAATGAGCACCCCAGCAAGGAGATGGACTTGAGTCTGTGGGGCCACTGGGAATTTTAAGTTGTCTCCAAATTCAGGTTCCTCCTAAATACAGTACCCAGATGCTGGGATGATGAAAAAGATGAAAGGACGAGAAGTTCATGAGGTTGGAGTCAGAGAGAAAGGTGGTACGCAGACACTACTCGCCTGAGTGCCCCACTGGAGCCATAGTATCTCTCGTGGCTGCTGGGAGCACACTTGTGGGCTGGATTGCTGCTGCTGCTGCCAATGCACAGAGCACAGAGACTGGAGTCTGGATCGGACCCAGGGGCACAGCTCTGACTGAAGAATTTACCTGAGCGTGAGGAAACAGAAGGTCAATTCTTCCTGCGTATGTTAGCGAAAAAGCCTCAGATTTTATTCCTAGAATTGCCTGAATGATATAAAGACACATCTAGGTATTTAGTACCATATTACTTGAAATAAGAACCTTATGGAATTAAAGAAAAGGGTACAGTTGGAGCTAAGTAAAGGGGGACTGGCTGAAGTTGTGACAAGGGTCATGAGCTCACAAGAGTCCGATCTGTCATAACACAGGAACGGCAGACACAGATTTAAACCTAAAAGAGTAGACAAAATTCTAAACCCTGGCTGGTTAAAATTGTCCCACATGCTTTCTGACTTCTGCTGCCCTGACCTTCTTTAAAAGGTCTGCCATTGGGACTCCAAGTCCAAGGTCTGCCATTGGGACTCCAAGTCCAAGAAAGGGCCTGAGAGGCCCAGCCACTGAGCCCTGTGCTGGGCTCCAGGGCACCAAGGTAAGGACTCACCCTCCTGGACCCCAAGTCTGTGGGCAACAGTCATAACTCAAGTAACATCACAGTGAATTTGGTTCCCTCTTTACTCAGGAAAAAACATATAGCTCCACAGACTGCAGACAAAGGAACTGGGTTCAGACGTGGCATCAGGAAGAGGCCTCAAGTCGAGAGGTGAAGAACCAACAGGAATTAGCCAAGTGAAGGGCAAAGGGAGCAGCATCTGCAAAGGCCTAGGGCTGGGGTTGGAGGTGGGGGAGCAAACTGCGTAGAGAGCTTAATGGAAGTCTCTGGAGCTGAACCTCCCACAGCAAGAATGAGGGGAGAGGAGGCAGGATGTAGATCTGCACTTTGCAAGGAATGGTCTGGCAACAAGGTGGATGGACCCCAGGGCAGATGTGGGGTGCATGCAGCAGGCTACTGTAGTAGTCATGGGGAGATGAGGGCAACTTGAACTAGAGTAGCACAAAGAGGAGTGAGGTGGAGGTGGGGGAAACTGACATCTCTGGTGATGGATGGGTGTATGGAGGATGACAGCTTGGAGGTTTCCAGCTGGGACCCATGGATGGACTGTGGGCTCCTCCACCAAGCTAGGCTGCTCAGGAGCAAGGCCAGGCTCAGCAGAGCTGTTGCATTCCATTTGGACAGGTTGAGCTTGATGTGCTTTTGAGATATACAAGTAGATAATGTCAAATAGGCAGTTCGATACAAGTCCGGAGGTCAAGGAGAGATCAATGCTAGAGATAAAACTTGATACTATCAACACAGAGACATAATATTAATAATAGTGACAGCAGCAAACATTTATCTAATGTTTGCTGCTGTGCCCAGCTTTGTATGTATATTTCTTAAATGGTAATTGAGGCTGTAGGCATGGATGTGAGTGCTTGGGGGTTGAGTTTGAAGTGGGGGGAAAAAAAGTTGCTGAAAGCAACTCCAACATTCATTAACGAGGTTGAGAAAGAGGGACTTTGTGATGGTAGGAGAAAAACCAAGCCAGTGTGATTTCACAAAAGCCAGGAGATCGTGTTTTAAGGAGATTTGAAGTAAGAGAGGTCATGGAGGAAAGGACTGGAGCACGTCTTCCAATTAGGCAATGTGTGGTCACGGTGGCCTTGACCAGAGTTCTTTCTGAGGAGCGTACAGAAAGCCAGAGGGAAGGGCATGGAGTGGCGGGTGGGAGGTGAGTGGTTCAGACATGCTTTTCCGAGGTCTGACAGCTAAGGGGGAGGGGAAAGAAGGCAGGAGCTGGGGGAGAATGTCAGGAAAGTGAGAATTTTTGCAGATGGAAGACATTGGATGTGCTTACATGTTGAAAGAAATTGTAGGATATGCTAAGAGCAGAGGTCCCCAAACTTTTTGGCTCCGGGGACTGACCCATGCTCTTATGGGAATCTAATGCCTGATGATCCAGGTGGAGCTGAGGCGGTGATACTAGTGCTGGGGAGCAGCTACAAATGTAGATAAAGCTTTGCTGGCCACTCACCTACTGCTGTGTGGCCGGGTTCCCACGGTGGGGGTTAGAGACCCCTGTGGAGAAGTAGTGACTGAGGGTGTGAGGCTCTGAGGATGGGAGCAAGAGCGGGGCCCACTGAGTGCGGGTAGAGGGACTGGCTGGATCGTGGAGGGAGGCGAGCAGTTGCAGCCATCAGGAGGCCACAGCTTTGGTGGTGGGAAGTTGAGAGGGTTCTTTTCTATCGTTTTTAATTGTCTTTTTCAGGTGCAGATGAGATCACCTGCCAAGAAAGAGTTGTGGGTGGATGTGGGATGGAGGTGTGTGGACAATTAGGACATTAGAATAATTATTGGAAAGTGTGGAGGTGTGGAGCAAAGAAACAGTGGGGGTCGCTCCCAAGTGCCAGGGGCCCACTGAGGCCAGCAGCTGGAGCATTTCCAGTGGAATGAACTGCTCTGCCCTGTGACATTCTCCAGCTGTGTTCAGTCGCTCAGGTGCAAAGGGAAAAGAGAGGAGATAATTGGGTTCATACAGGGCTGGGATTTGTCATATGGTTTGAGAAAGCAGGGGAGCAGGTATTAGCAAGAGTGTTGCTGAAATGACTAATATAGGAATCTAAGAGAGATGAGGATGAAAGGGAAGGGTAAAGCACTCAAGGTTTTCAATTTAAAAAAACAGCCAGTTTATATGGGAAAACATCACACACACACACACACACACACACACACACACACACACACACACACACTTGCTTTGCAACCCCTGGCTTGTTCCCTGAGCCAGCTGTAAGACATGAAGAATAAGGCATTATCCCTGAGATCTACCCTTTGGGCCAAGCCACTCCCCTCAGAAGCAAGGAGGTCGGGAGAAAGGGGAGGACTGGATCAAGGAGATGAGACCCTCACCCACAATGTCTCTCTAGCCCTAGGCCCCACTATCCTTTAATGCCATTCCTTGTCATTCACTGAACTGAATTTCTCCCCTACATAGGAACAGGCCCAAGGAAGAGGCTGCCACACCACCTCCCAGAATACACTTACCAAATTTACAGGACTCAGTTTGGTTGTATATTAAAGCCATGGGGATGTTCCACCCTGCAGAACTGCCAACTACAGTGTGGCAGGACTTCTTGCCCCGCAGAGAGTTCCAGGTGAGGTCGGCATCTGATTTCTTAACCACAGCCACAGCGTAGTAACCTTGCAACAGAGATACCAAGATGCCATTTCGAGAGCTCCGGGAAGTAAATGTATTCTAAGATGTGTTCAGGGGCTGCTGCAGACAGCCCCCACCTGCCACCCTCTCCAAGGAGGAGGAATAGCTCGAACCCCTCACCTCACTCTAGGAGAAGACCCTGAAAATAACTGTCATTATCAGGTACTGGGCCAAACAGACTGACACTACTGCTCCAGATATGTCTACGTACAGACATTCACAAATATTTACACACACACATACTTTTTCAATTGAAACCTGCTATACATTCTTTTCTGTGTTACTTTATTCTTTTTCAATGATTTATTGTAGACACCTTTTTGATTTAGAAGAATTAGATATAGCTCTCTCATTCTATTAATTGGGTGACTCTAAGTTATGCTCCACTGTGTGGGAGTATTGTATTTTATAATCTTCCTACTGGTGGGCATTTATATTGTGACCCATTTTTCCCTATTACAAACCACTTACCTATGTAAATCTTTGTACATAAGAGTGTGTAGCTGTTTAAATTTTCTGTTGACTTGAAGTCTCAAAGAAAGAATTTTAATGACTTTAAGGTTAAATCTCTGATTTTCTAGGTTTACAATAATATTTTCTAATAAAGGCAATTTAATCTTTCTTTCCCTAATATTAAAAAAAAAAATCTCTTTTTCTTATCTTACTGCATTCACTTCCAAAATAATACCAGATATCTTTGCTAGGAATAAGCCTTCTTGTCTTGTTCCTGATTCTAATGGGAACACCGCTGATGTTTCATTTCTTCCTATCCCAATGTTATGTAACTGGATTGTACTTACTAAGCTAGTCCTAAAGTGTAAAAGTGAATTTATAAAAAGACTAGAATCATGAATCTTCAAAATCAGAAGAAGATAATGCACTTCCAATGCTCTAAACCCTGGACCCACCCCCAACACACACACAAACACACACTCTTTCTTACTGTTGTGGTTCAGATCTCTGTATGTTTAAACCTGGAAAAGTTGGGAATCCACATGGCAGATGGAACACCTACCTCACCAGTTACTTCCTAAATGGTCTCAGACAAGTTGCTTGGCATCTAGGATCCTAAATTTCTCCTCAACAAAATGGTGACAATGATAGCCATCCCAGAGGGGATCAGAAGTGCTAATATGAGCACATCATATGTTAGGAATGGGACGAAGAGGTTACATCAATAGGTTTCCAGCCATGTCGCTAGTGGCAGAAGCAGTACCAGAACCTCTCTTTTCGTGAAGCAGATTCTCCTCAGGCCACAGCCAAGCCCTGTGTGCCAGACTGTGCTCTGTGACACCAACCCAGAGCCAAACACTGTTACAGTGCTGTCTTGAGATGTAACTCTTTCCGCACAAATGGCATTATTATCATCGGTTATGTGGCTTTGGAGTTAACCCCTCTCCATCTCTACTCAGATCTAACCTTCCCCATCACAGACAGCACCCTTGAATTGTATTTAAGCATCCTTGCTGACCTATATTTGCATATCACTGCAGTTCCTAGAAATTTCAACCACTCTTGAAGCAGTTAGTTTTCTTTTTGATTTCCTATATTCTACAATCACGATAGACTACATGGTTGAAGAAATGCCAGTCCTTTGGGTTGGGGTTAAAGACACAATTCAAAAAAGACTTAGCCATGAAAGCACAGAGGAGAGAGGGGATCTAGGGCTTAGAACCTGTTACACATGAAGGGAAGCTGCAGGGTGAGCAGCTTTGTGCTCCTGAGGCCTTTGTGAAAGGTGAATGGTACAGGGCTTCTATGACTCCGTGCTTGGCAGGAAACAGATGCTGCTGATGCCATGGATTTCCAAACCTACTCACCTCCTCAAGCTTCCCTATCTCATAAGTAATTTCACACACACCCCGGCCCCACTGATTTCAAACTATATGACAAAGCTCTAATAATCAAAACAGTATGATACTGGCACAAAAACAGACACATATATCAGTGGAACGTAATAGAGAGCCCAGAAAGAAACCTTTGCTTGTATGTTCAATTAATCTATGGCAAAGGAAGCAAAAATATATAATGAAGAAATGATTGTCTCTTCAAGAAGTGGTGTTGGGAAAACTGGATATATGCCAAAAAAATGCAACTGAACCCCTCTCTTATACCATATACAAAAATAAACTCAAAATGGTTAAAGGCTTAAATCAAAATCTTAATGAGGTACCACCTTGCACCAGTCAGAATGGCCCTTATCAAAAAGGCAATAAATGGATGTGTAATGAGATGTGGAGAAAAGGGAACATTTGTGCACTGTTGGTGGAATTGTAAATTGGTGAAGCTACTATAGAAAACAGTATGGAGATTCTTCAAAAGACTAAAAATAGAAATATCATATGACTCAGCAATTCCACTTCTAATTATTTATCCAAAGAAAATGAAAACATTAGTTCAAAAAGAAATATGCATCCCTATGTTTATTGCAGCATTATTTACAATAGCCAAGATATGAAAGCAACCTGATGTCCATCAATAGATGAATGGTAAAAAAAATTTGTGATATATAATGGAATATTCCTCAGCAATAAAAAATAAAATATTGCCATTTGTGACAATAAGTGAAATAAGTCAGACAAAAATACCACATTATTTCACTTTTATGTGGAGTTTTTAAAAATAAAAACAAGCAAAACAAAACAAAAACAAACTCATAGAAACAAAGAACAAACTGATGGTTGCCAGAGGGGAGTGCAGTAGAGTAATGGGTGAAAAAGGTGAAAGAGAATATAGTCAATAATAGTGCAGTAACTTCACACGGTGACAGATGGTTACTAGATTTAGTGTAATGAGCATATTCATATTGTAAGATATATAAATGTCAAATCACTGTCATACACCTGAAACTAATGTAATATTGTATGCAAACTATACTTTAATTAAAATGTCTTAATCAGAAAAAAAAGATAAAAGAAACTCCAAAGCCAACGAGCACCTGTTTTTCATCACAGGATACCCCATTGGAGTTGTTTTCAAATCTAAGGTGCATCAGAGTCAGCTGAGGGCTTATTAAAACACAGAGCAGTAGCCCCATCCTTAGAGTTTGACTTAGTAGGTCTAGGTGAGCCCCCAAAATTTTCATTTCTAACAAGGTCTCAGGTGATGCTGGTGCAACTGGTCTAGGCACTACATCAGATAAAGAACCACTGCTCTAGCTAATGCCCAAAATTAGGTACTTCAAGGATAGATGTGGACCTTCTCTGCCCATCTATATGACACAAGACAGCGATACCCACATCCTATAGGATTGCTGAGGAGAATAAAAGGGAACCATGCAAGCAGGAGTCCTTTGTCAGCTGTAAAGTACCCTACAAATAATTATTATTGTTACATCTTCATAATAGATTCGCTCCTTAATAATTAACTGTGGTGTCTTCTTCTCCTCCTACTCCTTCTTCTTCATTATTGTTTTTACAACTCTAGTAATTTTATCTATTTTTAAGGGTTTCCTCACCCTTTTTTCCCAAAGAACGGGCCTTTCCCTTTGTGCTCCAGTGTTACTGAGTCTGACTCACCTTCCATGGGTGTATTCACACATTTGGACCCAAGCTGCTCATTGCCATCTTCAGGCACTAAGAAGAAAATAAAAACAATTGTGGTACATGGCACTAAATTCTCAATTGAAAGTCATGAGCTTCTCAATCACAAGAGTTAAGAACAAATGAGGAGAAACACCAACTAAGCAGTTTATCAGTGGTCATCAACGAGCTAAGATTCTACAGTCCCGTTTTACCTCCTCATCCCCTGATCTTTGCCATCTGAACATTAGGCTCCATCCCAGAATCTCCTCGATACTCAGGCAGATGCAGAGAAAGAAAATGAGATGCCCTTGGAAAGGGGACAGAAACCACTGAATATCTTGATAAAGATCCTTCTGTATTTGCTGTGTGATTCAAGTCGTCACAATATCTTTACTTCAGAGCTGTGGACTGGTAGGCAATCATTATATTATTGCTGTGTTGGAGGGGAAAGAACCAGTCCCTGGAGTCAGAAAGCCCTGATGCAATCTTTATTCTGCTGTGGACACACCGTTTAACTTCTCTAAGCCTTAGATTTTATATCTGTAAAATAGACTTACCACTATTTGCTCCACAGACTTGTTTTGAAGGATAATGTGTGGGTTCTCACTCACTGCCCAACAGATGAGGTGTTTAATAAATGATATTGGTGAAATCCTCTTTTCCCCAGCTTTATTTTTTCATGTGGATAGAGATCCCCACTCAAGAACATAACCTTGGGGCCCCATCCCTCAGCCTTCCAGGGCAGCTGTCATGAGTTCATTTTGGATTAATAAATTTGGTAAAAGGATCTAGAGACATGTGGCTCAGCCCTTATTTCTTTATTGAAGACAGTGGGTGGTTTAGAGCTTCTCACCTATGACAAAATGTGTTTTCCTCTGCCCTCAGCCATGGAGTATGCCAACAGACCCATTCTCCTGAATTAGTGGGCAACTCGAACTCAAGGGCAAGTTGGCAAGCCTTGTGGCCAGCTCTACACCGTGCTCACATCACTATTTTAGTAATAAAGGTGTTATTTTGATCTCTTTTCACCTAACTCTTGTGTCTATGTCTTAACTGGTTCTGACATTGGGGAAGAGGGGTGCTGTCTGCTAGCTTCCTACACTCCAGCAATAGTTATCATTATCACAACCATGAACTAAATTATTTCATCTTTCTAAGTCCAGAAGGAATAAAACAGAGAGAAACGCTTCCCTCCACTTACTGTAGTTCTCTGCCAGGACAGGCACCAGACCACACTTGCCTGCCGTGTAGATAAATCCTCCATCTAAGGTCATGGCATCAGCTTCTCCTTTCTGAAGTTAAGAAATAAATCAATAGCACAACAAGGAGGCTCTTATTCTTTCTCACTGACCCTCAGAGCTTTCCACCTCATTGGCTTCATGTCACATGACCTTGTGATTAACCAAATCATGGCTCACCCCCAAAGCTCCTGCCACATAAACGTGGGTTTAGAAAAATGGACATGCATTTGGCTTGTTGACCCAGGAGCAAGAGCCCAACCCAGGTCATGCTCCTTGAACATCTCAGTCTTCTCATGAGACCCATGCTGACTGCTGAACATACTCACTAAACCTACACTTTTCCATTGTCACTCAACATGGCCAGCCTCAAAGACTGCATTAATCTGTTTCTATGGAACATGTTTTCTTTTATATGGCAGAGTTTGATTCTATTCCCATAACCCCATTAACATTACACTCAGAGCCCTGACACGGCAGAGATTTTCAATAAATAATTTCTCTACTTAAATAATTCATTACAGGCATACCTCAGAGATATTGCAGTTTGGTTCCAGACCACCATAATGAATTGAATATCGCAATAAATCAAATGTCACAATAATGCAAGTCACACGGATTTTCAGTTTCCCGCTGCATGTAAAAGTTCTGTTTACACTATCCTGTAGTCTATTAAGTGTGCAATAGCATTATGTCTAAAAAGCAATGCACATACCTTAATAAAAAATACGTTATTGCTAAAAAATGCTAACCATCATCTGAGCCTTCAGCAAGTCTTAATCTTTTTTCTGGTGGAGGATTTTGCCTTCAATCTGCAAAAAAACCCAATATCTACAAAGCTCAATAAAGCAAAGCACAATAAAACAAGGTATGCCATAATAATTAACTTATTTTAATCAATGAATTTTTCCAACAGAGCAAAAAATGTGTACTTACAGTTATAGATAAGGTCATTGATTAAAAAAAAAAAAACAGACACAGACACATACACATACTTTTGTCTTTGATCTGTTAATTGCCTTTCTAGAAATATATTTCTTTTTAAATCTACTATTTAAGACAGCAGCAATATAGAAGGAAAAACTAGCCAAGCCCTTACTATGTTCCAGGACCTTACTGTGTGATTCTCTCCTATATTCCTCACAAAACTCAATAAGATAGGTACTATTATGTGACCATTAAAAATATTTTTTAAAAAATTTATTGGGTGACATTAATAAAATTATAAAGGTTTCAAGTATACAATTCAATAATATATCATATGTATATTGCATTGTGTGTTTCCCACCCAAAGTTAAATTTCCTTCTGTCACCATATATTTGACCCCCTTTACCCTTATCTACCTCCCCCTAAAAACATTTTAAATGAGTACTTCATTATCTAACAAAGTACACCAACTGTGCTCAAGACTTTAAGGAATAATAACAATAGCTAACGTTTATTGGCTACTTACTCTATGCTTGGACATGTTATGAGCACTCAAATTCATTTCATCTTTATAGATGACAAATTTGGGAGACTGTAAATTGCAAGATCTTGATCTTATAGGTTGGTCTCAGAGAGGTTTACCAAAATTAGAATTTCTTTTCCTAAGAAAGTCTGTATGTCTTCTCTGTTTGTCAGATTTCCAGTGTTTTACTTATAAACTTATTTTTTCTAATCACAAAAGTATTATCTGTACACAGAGAAGTGGAAAGTTAATAACACAACTTTATAACTCAAATATTATGTGGTGATGATCTGTGAATTATGAAGTTGTGAATAATATTTTTTATTGGTCTTCAAGTGTGTAATATTTTTATCACTAGAAAAAAATTAACCTTTCGACTAAAGGGTTGCAAAGGTTGATTTGCTTTCACAATCCACAGGGCCCTGATCGCATCTGGGATGTCGCCCCACTTCCCACAGGTCCTAGGCAGGACACCACTAAGCTGCCTGGTCACCAGAACTGAACACCAAAGGAATCGGCCTTGGGCTGGCTCTTTGTTTCTGCCAGGCCCTGAGTTCAAAGGGCCTGTGAGGTGGGGTGGGGTGAATCGGGGCTTTGGTGGGTGGGGGCAACACAGGACAGTTGCATCTTAGCCTTAGGGGAAGGTGTCTGGGAAGACTCTGCAAAAGTGCCACGTTACTGGGTATCTGAGCCTAGCTGTGGCGGCAGGGCCACGCTTACCACAATGGCAGCAATGCAGTCCTCGATGGTCTCCTCTGTGGTGCATCGCAAGGCACCACCACTCACGGCACTCCACTCATCGCACTTGGCCCTCTCATGGTGGCCCACTGCACACCACTGCACCCTCTGGGGGTCTTCTGCACCTAAGAGGGGTGTAGGAGAGTCAGGGATCCACACAGAGCTTTAAAATGGGTCTGGGGGTAGGGAGGGGTGAGTGCCACTGGCTGCAGAGTGGCTGCCCAAAGAGGCCCTCACTGACAGCAGCAGTCTCATGCCCACATGGCCGCTCATTCCTGCTCATCACCCTCCAGCAGAAATGATGAACTTGGTCCTAAGAAAGAGCAGTGAAGGCAGAACACTCCACTCATGTGCCCAGGCATCATCACCTCCACTAGGGAGGCCTTTCAACAGCAGCCCAGCTCAGGGCCTTCTGGGGTTTTCTCTTACAGGACTGGGTTCTCACACCCAGAGAGTGTTCCCCAGTTGGTTGTCATCTGTTCGCTTCTGGGTGGGCCCACTTGCTCTCCCCTCACCTAATATCTTTGCTCACCAGTGGCTTTTGTAGATGCACAGTCACTAGCAGTTGACTAAATGGAGGAGAAAAAAAAAAAGACAGAGAAAGAAGGAAGAAATGAACTATAGGAATTGAGAGGAAGGCAAAAGATGGATTAAACCCCTCTAAAACTCTGTTTCTGATGGTGGCAGAAGCCATGTTCCCACTTCAGTTTAGGATGGGCTATTTTCCCTGTCGAAGAGACCTGTTGCTGGGTGGGGTGACTCTGGTTAACACAAAGAAGCCAGAACCATCATCACTCCAAGTTGTCTGTAATCTGAAGTTAAGTAAGGCCTTTTCCCCAGCTCAGCAGAAAATCCCATCATTAACCCCGTGCAGGTGGTAGCTCCCTTGGGCTCTGCAGGCCAGTGAAAGGAGGCTTGCAGGCACCAGGACAGCCTCTATGACCCCCACTCTGCGCCACTGCCCTCCCAGGACCTTACACACCTCTCTCTAGATGCTGAATGGCAGCAAAATGCTCATATCCCAAGTACAGCTTAGCATCCATCTTAGATGGGACTCTTAAAAACCCATGGGCCGCATCCATAAACAGCAGGTCCTTCCCATGAGGAGAGCTGAAGAGCTCGAACCCTGCTGACTTGGCTTTCCCCAAATTTTCCTGTTAAAAGAATAAAAAGAAACAGTGAAGGCGGGAGGTTGGCACAGAGAGGTAAAGGGGAAACAAACCCGAAACCAGACAAGGAACACAGAAAGGGAGAAAAGCGTGACTGCCCGAGAGTGACTACAGGGGCCAAGGCCGTCTGAAGTTCTGTGACTCATGGGGCTCTCGAGTCTCTCTCCAGGGAATGCTGTACTCAAATCCCAGCTTGTCTTCCTTGTACGGCCTCCAGGAAACTGCCAGGGGCTGTCCCCCAGATCTGTATGAAGGGTTAGAGGTTGCCTTGTGCCAGGCAGCTGGCCCTCCCCAGTGCTGGGCTCCCACGGGGCCGTCAGTGAAGGCTGCCTCAGTCCTGGCCGGCTGATGGCCCGAAGTGGCTCTGGTGGTCTTTATCCTGGAGTAGCTGGTGGTCTAGACCCTGCCATTGAGGCCAGAGGTCAGGAGTCCTGGGCTCCTCTCCCACCCTAGGCATGCCACAGAAGGATTTCAGGCAGTCCCTTCTCCCTTTTGGCTTCCAGAAAAACAAAGGGCCCTTTGCCTATGACTCCCGCTGACCGGCCCAAAGCTGTTCCTGACTGTAGCTGACGGCACCACCTACCCACATGCTCTTTCCAATGTTTGTCTGCTTTTTGCTCTTGCAGGGGCTCTGCATGAAATGTCCCTGCTGCCTTTTCTGGTAAACCCCCCACACTTCCTTGGGGTGCACATAGCTTATTCCCCGGGGCCCAGGAATCTTCCCAGATACACCCTGCATATCAGTCCCCCTGTCTTCTGCAAAGTACATAATCCACGTCTTCAAGGTTGTGCCATCCCATTGGTGATGATTTGTATGTGTCCACACTTGTCTGTGAGCAACTCGAGAGCAGGTCTCTGTCTAGTTCATCGCTGAGCCCCCAGTGCTGAGCAGAGAGTGCTGACAGGGATGGGATGGGATGATGAATGAGGGCTGGCTGGGAGAGGGCTGGCTGCCAACTAAGGACAGAGAGAAGGATGCTCATGGAGGGGTACCTGCCTCTGAGGGAGTGTGGGATCACGGGCCAATAGATAATAGGGGAGCATTTCATGGGGAAGGGACATCTGCACTGCACCCTGAGGGCCAGTTTAGAGCTGAAAAGAACACAGTGGGGCAATGAGGAACTTCTGCACAGTTTTTTGTTGTTGTTGCTGGGTGAAGGTTTTACGGCCTTTACTGTCTATAACATACACAGACTGGGTGGCTTTCGGTGAAGAGGATGATATGTGGTGTGGTTCCTGCTGTGTCCGGAACCCAGAAGGACTTCCAGTGTGGATATCAGAGAAGGAAAGAAAATACCCTGAATCCAAGACTGCACCCCACCCCCAGCAGGAGGGAAGGGTGATGGATGGGGGTACCTGAGCCTGGTTGAGAAGCTCCCAGATCAAGTCCTCTTTGCCACCCACACTTCGAGCCACGATGGCTTGGGAAGGGACCTTGGCCAGGTAGCACTCTTCATATTTGTCCACTGGCTTCCGGGTGTTGTCCAGGCAGAGCAGCTCATACTGGTCCCTGTCAGCCTGGTGTGCCAGGTTCTCTGGGGGAAGAAAAGCCCAGAGGAGCTGACTTACTGCAGGCAGAGCCATTGGCTATGGTCCCCCTTCCTCACTGAATCACAAACTATTTGACCTTGTTGAAATAACTTTCTAAGCCAGGATGGAACTGCCCCTGCCCAGGATGCCACATCAATAAACTGAAACTTAGATAACTTCCAAGTCCCTATAAACTCTCTGCTTGACCAGAAACACAGTATCTAGCCAGTCCCCTAACACCAAGCCAGCTCTGGGCTCTATACCATTTTCTTTGTTCCCTCTCATCCCAAACAAGGTTGGCTATATGGTCCTAACCAATCAGATAGTTCTTATTTGTCTCTTCCTTGTTCTTTATTCTTTATCTTATAAAAACTTCTTAGCTTCCTCCTCAGTTTGCAGTTCTGCCTGCTTCATAAAGTGTTAATGAAGTTTGTTTATGTGACCTAAATTGTCTTCTTTAATAATTCTTTTAACAACCTGAAGAGGACTGAAAGAGAATCTTTTCCAGATACATTTTCTACCAATGAGGGCCGTGAGGCCTTGGGAGATGAAATGACTGGCTCTCAGTGCAGACAGACACAGGGCAGGGAGGCATGCTTGGCCCGGGGCCCTCTGATTTCCGCTGTCCCTATGGCTCTGCTAATATGAAAGGTGACAGCAAATGTTTGCTGAGCACTCACAGCACACCAAAGACTGTGCTGACGTTTCTCTGTGCTCTGTCATTTAATCCTCATAAAAGCTGGGGGAGGCTAGTCATGTGATTATTCTATTCTAGAAACAAGCTTAGAGAGTTGAGGTAACTTGTCAAACTCTCCGCTAGTCTAAGCCTGACACATTGCCATGGTAGGACAACCCAGGTCCTCCACTGTGCAGCACTCCCCTGAAGATAGAGGTGGCTGGAAAAAGGTGGTGGAAGCATTGAGGGATGGACAGAGGCCTAGGGGCCCAATCAGGGCATTCTTATAGGTACAAAGAAGGACCAGAAAACCTTGCAAAAAAAAACAAGCTCTTTGATTCCCCTTGTCTTGCTATTAGAAGGTGTTTTTGGTTGAACTGTGTCCCCCCAAAGTCCTATAACCTTGTTTGGCAATAGGCATTGCAGATGGATTGAGGTGGCCATGTATGGACTGGCATCCAGTATGACTGGCGTCCTTATAAAAAGAGGAAATTTGAACACAGACAGACAAGCACACAGAAGGAATGCCACCTGAAAAGAAAGACAGAGACTGGGATGTTGCAACTACAAGCCAAGGATCACCAAAGATTGGCAGCAAACCACTAGGAGCTAGGAGAAAGACATGAAACAGATTCTCCCTCTCAGCCTTCAGAAGGAACAAACCCTGCCAACATCCTGACCTTGAAATTTAGCCTCTAGAACTCAATGAGGCAAAATGAAACAACAATAAATTTCTGTTGCTTAAGCCACCCAGTTTGTGGGACTTTGCTATGGTAGCTAACTTATAGGTCTTTGGGGTTGATAAAATCTCCTACTGAAAAAGAAGGAACACAATAGAGCTCTTGTGAATGATTACAATTTTAGTTAAGTATGTCATGGAGAAAATACATTTAAAATATTTATATTAAAAGCAAAAATTAAAATGATTTAGTTGTTAGAATGAAAAGAATCGATATGATCTAATGGTTTCAAAAGTCGCTTTTCCACCTCAGTCACTCGAGGGCCCAGGGGTGGTAGCAGCTAATTACCAACACTCATTTTCACCCCTAAAGCCCAGTGAGTTGTCACTCATAAACTTCTACTTAAAAGGTAATAAGGGAACTTGTATAACAGTGGACACGTGACTGTCAGCAAAGATAAAACAGGATGTTCTGGGACAACCTGTTGTTTCCAGAAAGTGAGGTTATTTTCAAATACTGCAGGGTGAGTGTTAGAAAATGCCTCCCACTGACATAACTGTGGTAACTGGAGCAGCCAGAGTAAATAACAATGATAATTATTTGGAACAACCCAATCCTGGCAGATGAAACCCATAGATGACCCCACTAATTAAAATTACTGATAATAGGACACACATATTTCCAAAATGCTAACAAACAAGGTCAATGTGTAGTAATGAGGAGACAGAGAATTGTGAATGGCTGAACAAGAGCACAAAGCATGTGAAACCTCTATTTCATGTTAAAGAAGTAGGTTATGTAAAAAGTAAGGACTTAAAATTTTCCTTGAGGTAGCAAACGTTACTTTCATTAAATGAGCCTAGTATAGTTTAGTGAATAACATTTGGTTTTAAACATCTTGAGTGATACAAGTGTGTTTTGTATTTGATAGAAATTTAATTGGTTATAAAACCCCAAATCTGAAACCTCAAATTGTCTGAAAAAGTATTTTGTTTGTTTCTGGTGATTGCCCAAAACTTCAGAAAGTTTTATTTATTTATTTTTTTTACATAGGAATAAAGAAGAAATACATTTTTGTCCATGGTAACATATGCTTTTGCAATGGATTTAATTGAACGTGTGCTAATAAATTCTGAAATCCTTATGGTAATTTATGTGTTTGCTTAAGGTATTTGAAGTATTTAGGAGTCATTTATAACAAAGAATTCAGGAGAATGTGATTAAATTTGAAATTGATATTTCAGTGACTAAAAGAATCTGATTCTTAAAACTCACTTTGTTTTATTAGTTGTCAAGTAGTGTCTAAATGTTCAGAAAATGTGTTTCATAGACTTATAGACAGAACAAATTGAGCCCTAAACAGGGGGCACAAATAACAGAAATGTTTTTATATGAAAACTGTCCCATTTCATTAAAGATCTTGTCATTACTCATCTCTGGATATAAGGAAACTTTCAGGGGAAAACCAGTTCCCATGGCCAGTTTGTGGCCCAGGTGATTCTTCCTCCATCCAGCACTTACCTAACACTGTCATGTGACTCATGAAGCCCACTTCCCCCGCATCCTCCTGCAGACATCTGAGGAACAGGACAGTTGTAGTCAGGTGACTCTCCAAGAAAAGACCTTGCCCATACCCCGTGCAGCCACTCTAAGGTTCTGCCCCTGCCACAGGCCCGCAGGGCTTTGCCCACGATTACCCAGGCTTCTACCTGCCCTCACAGAGGCAATGGCCCTGACTCAGGGGCATCTGAACCTCCACAGCTAAACCTGGACAAAGGGAGTCAAATGAAACTTTTTTTTTTTTTTTAGTAACTAAAGGTTTAAAGGCTTAAACATGGAGGACAAAAACTCTGGATAGCCTTGAGTTCCTAGTAATTTAGCTCTGATTTTGAGCAGTAGCCATTTCTCTTACTGAGCATGGAGTATGGAGAGGTGTCTTCAGGACAAGAAGAGGGTGGGAGAAGCAAACACATGTCCCTGACATAGAGAGATGCTCAGGCCAAAAAAAGTAAGCTGGAAGGTCCTGAACTTTAAGCCAGCCGGGAGCCCAAGCCTGTGTCTGTGGATCACAGAATCCCAGAAAAGGGTCTGGCCCCTCTGTCCTCCTGGAGGGTTGGGGAGGGTAACATAGGCAGACCAGGCTCTGGGGAGACAAGAGGGGCTCCCACACAGAGGACCATTCCTCAGGATGGTTCCAAGGGTGGGCCACAGGAGGACTCAGGGCCCTGGGTCTCACACTACACTTGGGGGTCTGTGACAAGCCCCATTGACTTTCTGGGCCTTAGTTTCTCCATCCTTAGAGTGAGGAGGAAGGAGCAGGGAGACTCACTCACTTGAAGGCACCCGAGTAGCCAAAGTACGGTTCGTGGTTGGAGCAGGCACACTTGTCTGTCCCTTTCCCCGCACACAGTTGACACAGTTTGGGGAAGGCTGTCTGATCCGCACAGGGGACACAGCTGGCCGCGAAGAAGTTGGACGCTGCTGCTCAACAAAGAGACACATGGCGCATGAGCCAGCCGGCCGTTACGGCTCCAAGTCCAAGCTCGCAAGGGGACACGGAGTGACCAGAACAAGACCAGCATAGCAGTCCCAGCTTGGCCTTATGTGTGTGCACTCTTCCCGATCAAGGGTTTCTAAAGATAATCCTATTAACCCATTTTCCCACCCCGTCTCCAAAACCAGACCTGTGCCTGCCACCAAGAAAAACCTGTCTCAGGTTGCTGTCAGCCCCCCTCAGTGCCTTGTCACACTGGAATAGCTCAGAGACAGGTCTCCCTTGCAAGGCATGCCTGGGAAATGGGACACCTGCCTGGACAGGTACATGGCCAGCAGATGGCTACCAGAGGAAGCTCCAGCAGAATGGGAACCACATCAGCCACAGAGAGGAAAGCACCCGGGAAGTGGACAATAGGGCCCAGCAATCTTGGCCCTGCCTGGAGCCCTCTGTCAGGCCAGATGCCCTTCCCCTTACTCCTCAGGACAGCCACTGCTGGGGTGTTGGGAGCTCAAAGAGTAGACTCAGCTGACACCTCCCAAGGGCTGCTGCTACAGCAGACCCAACCAGTCTAAAGCTGGTTAACCTCCTGCCTACCCTCGCGTCCTCACACATGAACACCTGACTATGTCTGTGTGACCCCAGTGTGGCCTCTGTGGGCATATGAAGAAGAGACATCTCCATGAACTGCTTGCCTGCTTACCTTTCTGAAGATTTTCCTGTGGGTCAGGCAAATCCCTATAAAGTACACCCATGGGGATGTTCCACCCAGCAGACCTGCCCAGTCCTGTATGGCAGGACTTCTTGCCTCGCAGCTCGTTCAGCTGGAAGCCACTGCCCTTCTTCACCACGGCCACAGCATAATAGCTGGTTTGTGGACCTGCAAAGAGACAATAGGAAAGAAGTCCCTCGACCTGGGCCACAGGGAAACAGTGTCCAGCACTCCTGGGCTCCTGACAAGGAAAGGGGAACCCAAAAGACACATGTATGTTGGGCTGGGATCAGAATAACTTTCCCAGGCATGTAGGGAAAGAAAGACCATATACGAGACATTTGTAATAACCCTCCAGGCAGCCAAGAAGGCCACCAGCACACGTACCCCAATGCTTTTTCCTACCCTGGACCTGCAGGGTGTCTGCCTATACCAACCCACCAAAGCCCACCAGGAGACTGGAGTTATGGCAAAAAGGCCACATTCCTAACTCCAAGTCAGGAAACAGGCCAGGGACAGTCAGGTTGCTCTCAGAAGAGATTCAGGCTGCTGGAGTTCTAAGTATATGCTCCATTGTGGTCTTTCCTCTGTCTGTGGACCTGTGGTTCTTGGAAGACTTCTCTGTACAGTCCTGAACTCTAATGGTTTGGGTCAGCCTGCACACAGCCTGCTCTGTTTCTCCAGAGAGCACAATTCCTGGCCCAGAAGGTCAGTGTCAGGAACACCAGTCCTTCAGTTGTGCCTGTGGGGGCCGATAAGACACCTCATTCCCCACCTACATTCCAATGGAAAATGCTCATTACCTGCCTAAAGAAGACAAGCCTAGCATCTACCAGGAGAAAAGAAGGGCCACAAACTCTCTCCTGAGTCCACGGGGAGAACTTACTATCTTTTGATCCATAATACTCTGCCACTACTGGCTTCAGGTTGTAGGGAGCCAGGCCAGCCTCATACACCAAACCTGCATCCAGTGTCACAGCATCAGCTTCATTTGCCTGAAAAGGAACAGACCAGACACCAATGAAGCCCTCACTCTATGAAGTCCCTCTGAAACCTTTGCAAGTGGCCACGACTGGTGGGCTTCTTTGATTCGGGACCAGAAGAACCTTCATCTTGGCCAGACCATACACCCACAGCATGAGCTTCAGTTGACTTTACCTCCCTGGTGAGGAGATTGGCCACCATATTTCTATTTCTCCTGCACAGAGGAAGGAATTTTTCTCTTTCCCTGGTGAGAAGTCTGGTTCTTGGCCCAGAACCCACGTGTGATCTTTTAGGATCAATCTGAATTGCAGAAGCTTTACCTTGCTGGCCTCACGGGGGAAAGCTGCCCTCCCCACACCAGACTGGGTGTACAGCCCACGCACCACAGGCTGTGAAGGGGCTTGCAGTCGGTTACTCAGGTCTGCCTGCCTGGCTCTTGTATGTGGTTACATTGAGAGGCCAAGTGCTTTTATTTGGGGACCCCTTTGTCTTGGGCCTTCCACTGAGGTCTTTCCCAGGAGCCACTGTGAAGCCCTCCTTGTGAGAAAATAGAACTTTGATGACACTCTTCACCACTCTGATTCAGTACTCAGTACTTTTCCTTCCTGTCCTGGGTACTTGTAACTGCAGGAGTCTTTTGTTCATGGATTTGGTGTTTTCTCTGGGTTTACCTTCTTGCTTTGACTCTGAATTAAGTTTTAAACGACTATTACTTCCTTTATTGCTCATTTTGTTTAATTGACTACTCAAATATGTCACAGCTCACCTCTGTCCAACTCAGCTGTATTTTACACATTAAAAAACAGAGACACAGAAAGTTTAAGTCACTTCCTCGGGCCACAGAAAGTTTAGGTCACTTCCCCACAGCAAGTAAGTCATGGAGCTGGCATAGCTGGGATTTAAATCTAGACAGTATGTGTTTATTCCTTCCATTGCACTATTACTTGCTGGGTTTTGGGGGGTTTTTTTTGTTTTTTTTTTTTTGTTTGTTTGTTTTGTTTTTTATTTTTTTTTGGTTTTGGTTTTAGTTTCTGCTTTTACAAAATTTCAACCTTAAACTAATAGTTCACTTGAAATATTCTAGTTGCCTTCCCGCTGGATCTAGAATTTATTTTCTCTTAAACAAGAAGAACTATTTTTTTTTATGTAGACCCTTAATAGCAAAGGTTTTTGCCTTTTTTCTTGCTTCAAATATCTTTAGTCAAAATGATTTTTAAAAGCCCTTGCCAGTTCTCACTGAATAGTTTTTATTAATTAAATCACAAGGCAGAAGCTATAGCTCTGTAATCTGAGTCGTGTTACAGGTTAAGTTTCTAAATGAATTAAAATAATAATGAAAGCCAAACTATATATTTATCTAGTTGAAACTTTTTCTTTTTATTGTTGGGATTGTTTTTGTTATTGTTTAATGTAACCAAGTACATAATATAAAATTTACCATAGAACCATTTTTAAATATACATTTCAGGGCCATTAAATATATTCATTTACATTAGTGAAGAACCATTTAATTCCAAACTAGACACCAGATATGAAACAATCTTTGAGGTTTCCTTGGTATCACAAAAGGTAGGTAAAACCTCCAGAAAGTCTCCATAGCTCCCCCACATCCTAAAGAATAAAAATAAATAAGCAAATAAACAAAAGCTTTTCCCAGGACAATGATGTTGGGACTTTCTTGGTCAAGACACCAGGATCCTGGGCAGGAATCACTGGAGACTCAGGGACTCAGGAACAAAGGAGCCAAGGCCTAACCCATGGAATTCTGAGGGGTACCTCAACCAACAGAAAGGAGAAAAAAGAAAATCAAGCATTACCTCCCAAGTACTAATAACTAAACTCAGAGGAAGGTAAGCCATGGTCATAGGCATCAACAGGAAAACAGACTTGGGCCCTCAAGGGCTGTGGATGTTGGAACTGTCAGATACAATGGACAAGAGCTACCTACGTACAAAGTAAAGGCTACATTCACAGCATAAGCATGGAAATGGAAATTACCAGGAATAAAAAAAAATTAACAAAAATAAAGCTATTGAAATCAAAAGTAAATGGATGGACAACAAGTTGATTAGGCATGTTCAAAGTATAAAAAACTATTAGAACTAATAAATGACTTCAGTAAAACTGCAGGATACAGAATCAACATGGAAAGCTGTTGCATTTCTATATATCAATAATGAATAAATGGAAGAAATCAAGAAAACAATATCATTTACAATTTCATCACTAAATTTAATGAAAGAGGTAAAAGACCTGTACACAAAACTATAAGACACTGAAGAAAAAAATTGAAGAGGATACAAATAAATGGAAAGACATACCTGATGTTTATGGATTGGAAGGTTTAATATTGTTAAAATGTCCTTACTACCTAAAGTAATATACAGAATTAATGCAATCCCTATTAAAATACTGATGGCATTCTTCTCAAAATTAGAACAACTAATCTTAAATCTATATGGAACCACAAAACACCCTGAATAGCCAAAGAAATCTTGAAAAAGGACAAAGTAGGAGGTATCACACTCTTTGATATCAAACTATACTACGAAGCTAAAATAATGAAAACATTATGGTACTGGCATGAAAACAGATATATAGGTTAATGGAATAGAATAGAGAGCCCACAAATAAATCCTTGTCTATATGGTTAATTAGTCTATGACAAAAGAGACAAGAGTATAAAATGGAGTAAAAACCATCTCTTCAGTAAGTGGTGTTGGCAAAACTGAACAGATACAAAAAATGAAAATGAACCACTCTCTTATACCATAAACAAAAATAATCTCAAAATGAATTAAAGACTTAAATGTAGGACCTTAAATTACAAAACTCCTAGAAGAAAACATAGGCAGTAAAGTCTTTGGCATTGCTCTTAGCAGTATCTTCTTTAAAAAATCTCAAACAAGAGAAACAAAAGAAAAAATAAACACATGTGACTACATCAAACTAAAATATTTTGCACAGTGAAGGAAAGTAACAACAAAACAAAAAGGCAACCTACTAAATGAGAGAAAATATTCCCAAATTATATATCTGATAAGGGGTTAATATCCAGAAAACATAAAGAACTCATACAACTTAACACACACAAAAAATAAACAATCCAATTACAAAATGGGAAGAAAATCTGAATAGACATTTCTCCCAACAGCATGTACAGATATTCAACAGACATATGAAAAGATGCTCAACATCATTAATTATCAAGGAAATGCAAATAAAAACCACAATGAGACATCACTGCACATCTATCAGAAGTGCTAACATCAATGAATCAACAAATAATAAGTTCTGGCAAGGATGTGGAGAAAAGAGAACCATCGCACATTGTCAGTAGGGTTATAAAGTTTTGCAGCCACTATGGAAAACAGTATGGAGATTCCTAAAAAATTAAAAAAAGAGCTGCCATATAATTCAACAATTTCACTTTGGGGAATTTATCCAAAGAAAACAAAAACAATAATTTTAAAAGATATATGAACACTTACGCTCATTGCAGCATTGCTAGTAATAGCCAAGATATGGAAATGACCTAGATGTCCATCAACAGATTAATGAATAAAGAGGATTGGAGATTACATATGTGTGTGTGTGGGTGTATACACACACACACACATATGTATATATGTGTCTGTATACACACTCATATATACACACACAAAATGGGATATTATATGGAATAGTATTTAGCAATATAAAAGAATGTAATCTAGACAAATAGATGAACTAAGACGGTATTATGCTAAGTGAAATAAGTCATAGAAAGAGAAATACCGTTATCATCTAACTTATATGTGGAATCTAAAAAATCAAGATGGTCTGAGATATGAGAAACAATGGTAAACAAATTAAACGGCAAAAACGTTGTTAAATCCAAATATTCTCTCTCTCTCCCTCTTTCTAAGTTTTTGGGCATATATACACACACACATATTCATAGATACACACACACAAACACTCATACGCATATATAAATGTATATTTATATAGTATCTACAAATATATGAAGTATCTACATTATGGGGTTAAAAATAGACATAAAATACTGAATACTAATATCTGAACAGGGAAGAGGGAAGTCTGAGCTACTGTATTCCTGAGTCCTTTTATTATTTGATAAGGGAGGGGGTCAAAATTATTTTACTGTAACACTTTGGTAAACTAAAATTACATAGTAAAAATTTAAGGGAAATCATTAAAGAATATAAATAAAGTGTTTAAATTCACTACCAATGAGGTGGGAGAATGGAATAAAGGGAAAGCAAAGCAAATGAACACACATGTATAAACATAATTTTTAAAAATCAGATATCAGCGGGGAATCAGGACTAAGAGAAATCAAAAGGTAATATGGCATAAATAAGTACAAATTTATCCATTATAACAATAATTATTAATGGTCTAATTTAGCATATAAAACAAATGAGATTGTCAGATCACATTAATTAACAAAATCTAGCTATATGCAGTTTTCAAAAGTTATACCTGAAATAAAAGCACACAGAAAGTTAAAATAAAGGAATTATTTAACTAAAAGATATTGGAGATACAGAGATTATTCATAATGATAAAACATCAAATTCACCAAGAATGATATAAATTATTCTCTCATATACTGCTAGTAGAAGTGGAAATCGAAATAACCACATTGGATTTGCTTTAAAATCAAATTTATCTGTCATTATCTTAAAAGTCAAATATTCACATATCTCATGGCTCAGCAAGTCTGCCCCTATGTATATATTCAAGTGAAACTTTAATACTTGCGTTCCAGGAGATTTGTATAAAAATATCCCTTAAGCCTCAATTAGAATCCAAATGCCTAATGACCAAAAGAACAAATAAATCGTGGTATATTTGCATAATGAACTATTGTTGAGTTCTGAAAAGAAATGAAATGAACAATGGCTGCTTATTCAACAACATGGATGAACCTTAGAAAAATGTTGAGGGAAAAGCATGTATGAGAAGACAACACATAGTAATGTTATTTTCACAAATTTTTAAGAAGTATAACTATGTAATCACTCACACATACCTACATTCTTAAAACTAAAATAGAAGGCAAAAAGTTCTCAGGATTCTGTTTGCTCAGGATGGGGAAACACATAGGTCATTGTAAGGAGGGCCCGTGGATTACACCACTCTAATGGCAGCATGTCCCTACAATCCAATGCTGCAGCTCAGTAGCCCTAGATGGAAGCTATTGGCAAGGATGAAATTTAGAGAAACTATGGTGGATTCATGGATAGTATGATTTTGTATTACAAACATATTTAAAACTAAAGAGAGGCATGCAAGGACCAAAGCTGAACATATGTCATAATTCGAATATTATAATTAAGCAATGACAGTAACTGAGGTTCAATTTTTAAAAAAATGAAACAGACCAGTTGTTTGCACCAAATCACTGGTTCCTTGAGTTAATCAAGGTCCATCTGGCTCAGTCTACCTCTCCCACCTCACCCCTCCTTTTAGTCTCCTGTTTGCTCTGCTCCTGTCACCCTGGCTTCCCTACGGAAACCCAAAGAGGTCCAGCTCTCCCATCTCAGGCCCATTGCACGTGCTGTTGTTCACTGCCTGGAGTATTCTACCCATGGCTCTTGGCAGACTAACCCATGCTCCTCCCTGGGGTCTCAGCTTCCTTGTTCCCTTCCAGGCCAAAGCAAGTTTCCTGTGAAAGTCTCTGTCAGAGCATTCTACTTTTCGTTGTATGTCACACAATTTGAAATTACGTGTCTACATTTTTGTGTGTTTTTCTCCTCTCCTGCATATACTGTACGCTCCTCAGGCATAAGGACAATGTCACTGCAGCCTCATTGCCCCCAGCAGGGTCTGAACTATGTTTAAATGAATTGGAACAAAGTTGAAGGAGTGAAGAGGATTTTGGAAAGTCTAGAATACAAAGGATCAGCCATCATCTGCAATCACGACACCGTATTCCTCTTCTCTGTGAGTATTATTTGTCTAATTCTCATAATTTCCAAAGCAATGCTATATGGTCATTTTGACAGCAAACGTTATTGTTTTTTTCTTGAGTTCAGAGAACTTAATGCCTCAAAATAGTCCTCTTTCAGAGCATGTCGGATTTTGTTTTAAGACTCGTTAAAGATGATTACTCCTATTTCCATTTCTGAAGTGATTTTGTTAACAGTAGGGGTTACTGCCTCACGCATCATCCTCCTATCTGTGAGTACATAATTGTTCCAGAACAACAGGAGCCCAAGAAAGTATGGATTGTCTTCCACTCCCCTTTAGGCAGCAGTGACTTACCATGATGGCCTTGATGCACTCAAGGTAGGAGCTTCTCTTCACACAGGTGACGTGAAGGCCAGTGTCAGCGGAGATTTTTTCCATACTGTCATGGAAACTGGAGCACTTAGTGGCCTCATGATTTGAGATGGTGCACCACCTCACAGTTTTATCGGGGACAGCCAGACAAAGCCCTAGAGGAGAGAGGCCAAAGGTGTAAGGGACCCACAGTGCTCATCTTTCTCTGCTGATAGAAGAGGTTAAAGGCAAGGTCAGGGTTGGCTGAGTGGGGCAGACACAGATCGGATCAGCTACAATGCTCACATGAATTCTGGGTCCCAATTCTCTGATTGTACCTTTTCCCTTGGAAGAAAAATGCAAAAGCATCCCCCAAAAGTTAAACATACAATTACTATATGACTCAGAAATTCCACTCCTAAGTAAATACCCAAAAGAACTGAAAAAAAGGTATTCAACCATGTGCAGTCAAAAAATATGGAAATAACCCATTCACGGGTGAAGAGATTAACAAAATGTTTTATATCTATACCATGGAACATTATTCTCCCATAAAAAATGAAGTACTGCCACATGCTACAATGTTGATGAACCTCGAAAGTATTATGTGAATGAGAGAAGCCAGACACAACAGGTCACACATTATACGATTCCATAGCAATGAAATATCTAGAACAGGCAAATTTATAGAGCTGGAAAGCAAAGTGGTGGCTGCCAGGGCAAAAGGAGAGGCAAAAGGGTTTTAACTGCTACAGGTGTATGGGATTTTCTTTTGCGGTGATGAAACTATGTTGGAACTAGGTAGAGATAGTAGTTGCACCACATTGTGAATGGACTAAATGCCACTGAATTGTACACTTTTAAATGACTAATTCATTCTATGTTAGTGAGTTTCACCTGGAAGGAAGAAGGAAGGAAGGAAGGAAGGAAGGAAGGAAGGAAGGAAGGAAGGAAGGAAGGAAGGAAGGAAGGAAGGAAGGAAGGAAGGAAGGAAGGAAAAGAATAAAGAAACCCATCAGAAGGAAGCTTTGAGCCTAATGATTTTGTCTTTAGACACTGGCTGTACTGATCGCTGGGGCATTAAAATCAATGCCTTTCATTTCACTGGTATTTAAGCTTTAGTGATTAAATAGTATAGAGAATAGTGTAGAAAATAGGGTAGAAAAATTATGAAGGCAAAATGCTTTTTACGAATCTGTAGTATTTAAGCAAAATATTATTATTTCTTATTTGCAGTCATTTGTTTTTCAGGAAGAATAAACATTTTTATGGACTTATTTGCTAGCTATAATTCTTATTTTTTAGTTATTGTTTTTTTTTTTAACTAGTTAAGCATTTATATAGTTTATGAAACAATCCCCCTGATCACTCTATCCTCCCTCTGGCTCTACACATAGCCATTGCCTTACTGCTGTCTGCATTCCCTATGCCACACTCTCTATCCCTGTGACCCTCTATCAGCTACTAATTTGTACTTCTTTAACCCTTTATTGCTTTCTCCCAGACTCCTAACCCAACCCCTCTGTCACCAATTGTCCTCTATATCTATGGGTCTGTTTTTGATTAGTTTGTTATTTCTGTTCCTTAGATTCCACATGTCAGTGAAATCATATGGTATTTATCTTTCTCTGTCTAACTTATTTCACTCAGTCTAATCACCTCTAGGTCCGTCCATGTCATTGCAAATATATCCGTTGTATATATGAACTATAACTTACTTATCTCATCATCTGTTGATGGGCATTTAGGTTGTCTTCATATCTTGGCTGCCATGAACTTAGGGATGCATAAATCTTTGAGAATTGTTTAGTTTTTTGGAGGGGTAAATACCCAGAAGTACAATTGCTGTGTCAAAAGGTAGATTCATTTTCAATTTTTTGAGGAACCTCCAGGCTATTTTCCACAGTGGCTATACCACTTTGCAATGCCACCAACAGTGTATGAGAGTTTCCTTTTCTCTACATCCTTGCCAACATTTGTCATTCTTTGATTTATTGATAATAGCCATAATGACAGACGTGAGGCAATATCTCATTGTGATTTTAATTTGCATTTCTCTGATGATTAGTGACCTTGAGCATTTTTTCGTATGTCTACTGGCCATTTGTATTTACTCTGGAAAAATTTCTATTCAGGTCTCCTGTCCATATTTTAATTGAGTTGTTTGCTTTTTGTTGTTGATTTGTATAAGTTCTTTATATAGTAAAATATTATTTTCTATGAAATTTAGAAGACAAGTTACAGCAGTAACAGCACCAGTTTTTGATAAGGCCCTATATGTCAGACCATGTGCTAAGCTTCTGACACTCCACTAATGTCCACAAAAGTCCTACCACTTAAATATTGTTGTGCCTGTTTTGTAGATAAAATTTTTTAAAAAGCCTAATCAGGAACATTAAGTAACCCAAGATAAAGCTAATATTTGAATCACCCAAGTCTGACTGCAAAATCTATACTGCCTGTTAACTGTCTGTAAGTAGGATATACAGAATTAAATGGGACAGGAGACATCAAATTACCTTAGACAGAGTCCCATATCAAAGACAAAGAGTGACAAATGGGGTCCCTCCTCTTTATTTGTAAAAGCCTTGGATAGTAGCCCAGGGAAGGCAGCAAGCAAGTGAATGGAACCGTATAGGTCATGTGTCCTTGTGCAGAATAGATATGTTTGGAGCAATAGGTTACATTTGCATCTTGAGCCTTTCAAGGCATGTTGGCTCCACATGCTAGTACAGATTGTTAAAGCATGTTGTGCTTAGAAATGATTGGTAACAGTAGAGACAATACAACTTTATAAATGAAAACAGCCTTATAGGCAGAGTAAGTTATACAAAGAGTTAAAGTGTTTTTCTTTTTCAAAGGTATGCCCTTACTGGGAACTCCCTTTTTAAAATTTGCATTTTTCAGTCACCACTGTGCTTACGTTTAAATGATAAAACTGCAGTTTGTACTTCTAATTTTTTTAAAGTGTGAGTGTAAAACAGTAAATGAAGTTACACTGTTAGGGGAAAAGCTAAAGTCTTGACAGAACGCAGTATTAAAATAGAGAACTAAACAAATACCAAACACACACACAAACAAACAAAACACCAAAGGCAGGATGAACTTCTGCTTCTACTTATGAAAAAGTAGCTGATATGAGATTTGCCCTAGCACTGAAATATTTTTTTTTAAATCTGGGGAAAAAAACATTAAAAATATATTTTAAAATATTAGATAACAGAAGTGCAGGACTGTGACCCCTGAAAAAAGGGAAATAAGTAAGGTGAGCCCTATAACCACCCCAGCTTTTTTTCTGTACAGCATTTCCAGATAGCAGGGCAGAGAAGAGAAAACTAAATAGTTTGTTGGTCTTTTCCAAGTTTAGGAGACAAAGATCATGGTTACATAATGCTGAGGCAATTAGAATTTGCAGCACAGAAAGTCAAAGAGCAGGGAGTACAAAAAAGAGAGAGTAAAGAGAGAGATTGAGATTCGGAATTTGTATGTGCTTGAGATTCTGCCTAAGTACCAATTTGAGCACTGCAGTGGCCAGGCAAGGACAACTGCTAGGAGAAGAAATTTTAATTGTGAACTTAGGCCAAACATTTCCCAGAGCCCAAATGAGGTCAGGAATCATTTGAGTTCCCGCCATTCAGAGTGGAGAAAAATCTCACCAAATAAACATGCATTTACTAAAAATTTCAGAAGTAGGCTACGCTAGCCCTAGAATAAAGGGCATCCTAGATACAGCCTAAAACTAATCTTTAAAAGATTATGCTGATCTGCAGATAATAATGACTGCCTACAAGAACAAAGTTGAACACTCTTTAAATAAAAAATGACAAAATCCAGTACTCAACAAGGTAAAATTCACAAAGTCCAGCAACCAATAAAATTACTACACAAGTGAAGAATAGAACAGAAAATAACTTTAAAATAGCTATTTTCAATGTTACGAGTATGCTCAGAGATTTAAAGGAAAACACGAATATAACGAGAAAACAAATGTAAGATATAAAAAGAGCCCAAAAAAATATTTAGAGATGAAAAACAAAATGTTTAAACTGAAAATTATACTGAATGAGAGTTTCAGCAGATTAGTACTCCAGAAATAAAAAAGATGATCTGGGAGACATTATTAGAATCTATCCAAAATGAAACACAAAGAAAAAAAAGACAAAAACAAATTAACAAATTAATTTGTTAATTAACAAATTAACAAAAAAAACAAATTAGAGCTGTGATGACTTATACAAGTGACATATGTGTTTAAATGTGTATGTGTTGTATGTAGAACCATAGTCCTAAGAAGAAAGGGGTGGGGGGAGGCATCAGAAAAATAGTGAAGAAATATTTGGCCAGAATTTTTACAAATGTTATGAAAACTGTAATCTTGAAATTCTAAAAGAGCCAGAGGAAAGAGACAAACTAGGTAGAGAGGAACAAAGACAAACATTGCAGACTTTTTGTCAGATACCACAAGTTTCTGACACTAGAATATCATTACAGTGCTGAAAGAAAAATAACCTGCTAACCTAGAAATCTATACCCAATGAAAATAATTGTCAGAACTGGAGGCAAAAACAAACTTTATAAGACAAACAAATGTTGAGAGAATTCGGTAATAGTAAACTTACACTACAATAAATGTTAAAGGAAGTGCCAGACTCAGGTGGTTACACTGACTAATCCTAGCAACACTTAAGAAAGAAATAATACCAGTGTTGCACAGACTAGTTATAGAGGAGGAGGGAAAACTAACTCATTTTCTAAGGTGAGCATTAACTTGATACCAAGTCCAAACAAAGGCATTGCAAGAAAACCACAGCCAAATAGTCTCCATGAACATTTAAAAAAATTCTTTACAAAATATTAATAAGTCAAAATCCAGTAAAAAAAAAAATAAATACACATGTATATAAGTTTATCCCTTTTCCCAGGACTGCAAAGTTGATTTAATGTACAAAAATTGATCAGTATAATTCACCCTATCACAGAATAAAAGAGAAAAACCCATATGATTATCTTAATAAAACAGAAAGAGTACTTGCCAATTCAAAACTCCAAGCCAACTAGTAATAGAAGGCATGTCCTCAGGGAGGGCTCTGCACATGATGAAGAACATCTACAAAAGCCTGCAGCTAATATCATACTTAATGGTGAGAGCCTGAATGCTTTTCCGTTCAGGTCAGAAACTAGGCAAAGATGGATACTTTTACCACTTCTGTTTTAACATTGCATGAGAGATGTTAGTTAATAAGGCCTGAAAGAGAAATAAAAGGCATACAAACTGAAAAATAAGGTATAAAATTATCTTTTTCACAGGTAACATGTTTGTCTGTACAGAAAAATATTAAGAATCTACAAAAAGCTACTAGACCTAAAAGTGAGTTTAGAAAGGTTATAGGATTCAAGGTCCATATAGTAAAACCAGTTGAATCTCTAATATTAAAAAGAAAAACTAGTCTACAGTCATGCCACCCTGAACAAGCCCAATCTCATCTGATCTTGGAAGCTAAGCGGGGTCGGGCCTGGTTAGTAGTCGGATGGGAGACCACCTAGGAAGACCAGGTGCCGTAGGCGTAAAAAATAAAAAATAAGGGATTGTAAAATGACAAGGTCCTGGCAATCTATGAGATTACCAAGGGTTGCCTCGCCTTAAAAAAAAAATAGAAAAGAAAAGAAAAACTGTAAAATGAAATTTAAAAAACTATCAAAAATATAAAATAGCTGGGAATAAATTGAACAAATTATTACCAAAACCTGTACAATAAAAACTGCAAAACATTCCCGAGATAAATAAAAGAAGACCTAAACAAATAGACACAGAATGTTCATGGATTAGAAAACGCAATTTTGTTAAGATGTCATTTCTCCTCAGAATGACATATAAATTAAATGCAATCCCAACAATAATCCAAGACTAAATGTGTTTTTTTATAGAAATTGATAAACTGAATCAAAAATGTAAAGAGGTATGCAAAGGTTCTAAATGGCCAAACCAACACTGAAGTAGTATAATAGAGTTCAGGACTTACTGCTACCTGATTTCAAGATTTCCTATAAAGCTAAAGGAACCAAGACAGTGTGATATTGGCACAAAGAGAGACGTTTAGTTTAGTGGGACAGAATAGAGTCTAGAAATTGACCCACATAGATTCAGTAGATTTTCAACAAAGCTGCCAAGGTAATTCAGTGGGGAAATGATACTTTTTCAAAAACAAGTCCTGGAATAACTGGATATCCACATGAGAAAACTGAATCTCGACCCTTACTTCCCACCATACACAAACATTAACTGAAATTGTATCTAGACCCCAAAACATAAAAATTGAAGCTATAAAACTTATAAAATAAAACAGGAAAATATTGCAATTCTAACATAGCCAATTATATTTTTACAGAGGATATAAAACATAATAACAAAAAAAGTGAAAAATTTGGTAAGTGAAATTGATCAAATGTAAAATATCTGCTCTTCAGAAGACATCATTTAGGAAACTAAAAGCTAAGACAGAAACTTATGAATACAAATGCAACACATCTATCTGACCAGGGACTTATATCCAGAACACATGAAGGGCTTTTAAACTCAATAATAAGTCAAATAATCAAAATAAAGGTGGGAAACGATTTATACAGATACTTCGGAAAATGAGATATACAAGTAAACTATAAGAATGTGAAAATATAATCAACATCATTTCTCATCAAAGAAATGCAAATTAAAACCATAGTGATATACCACAACACATCTATTAGAATGGCTAAATGTGAAAAGGTCGACAGCAACAAGTGTTTGCAGGATGTGAGGCATCTGAAATTCTCATACATTGCTGGTGGGAATGTAAAATTGTACAATTACTCAGAAAAGTTTGGCATTTTCTTAACAAGTTAAATATGACTCAGCAATTCTACTCCTAGATATTTACTCAAAAGAAAAGAAACATATGTCTACCCAAAGCCTTGTACACCAGTATTTGTAGCACGTTTATTCATAACATGCCCAAACTGGAATCAACCTAAACATCCATCAACAAAGAAATGGGTAAATAAGCTATGGTAAGGCTACACAATGGAATACTCCTTGGCAACAAAAAGAAATGAAATTTGATACATGCAACAATAGGGATGAATTTCTAAACCATTAGGCTGAGTTGAAAAAGGCAGACACAAAAAGTTATGTATCGTATGATTCCATTGATGTGAAATCCTAGAAAAGGAAAAGCTTACCTAAAGTGGCAAAAAGTAGGAACAACTGGAAAGGGGTAGAGTTGATGGAAATGTTCCATATCTTGATTATGGTAGCCACATGGGCAGGTATATTTGTCAAAATTCATTGAATCGTATGTAGATTTGAAGAGTGCATTTTATTATATGTAACGTACAATTCAATAAAAGTGATTTTAAAAAGAAAGAGAAAGTGCAAGCAAGCTAAGGGTAAACAGAGTCAAGTAACCTAAACTAGGCCAGTCATTGATAACACCCCACAAGCCATGTGACAATTTCAAGAAGGGGCAACTAAGCCCACTGTGAATATTTTAAACTGATCCTGGAAGGGGAAAGTTGCCAGTGGCCGGCCACATGCTCACTTCACAGAGAAGTCTTTCAAGCCCCAGAAGAAGGAGAGGCTGAGAAAGGAGGTAGAGGGAGAGGACAAGGTAGAGGTGCAAGCTAATCTGAGCCCCTGGTTCTTAGTTCTTAAAAGTCCTATTAATAACCACCCTTTCCTTTGGTCTTTTTAGTTTAAGCTAGGTTGGTTGTATTTCTGTCATTTGTCACAGGAACAGTTTTTTGTCACCGAGCTTTGAAGAAAGCACATCCTGTACTCCAGCCTTGTCCAGTGGCCAAGATAGAAGGAATTGGGAGGCAGGGGGCAGGCAGCTCTTGCCTCTGGTTCAAAAACACAGAGCTATGGGGAAAATGAACTTTTGGTTAGCTCCTGACACTGCCAGTAGAGAAGTTAGAGGAAAAACAAACAACAGAAGCCCTGTTCAGCAAGAGCTGGGGAGAGACCAGGGCAGTTGTGTGTGTGTGTGTGGAGCGGGGGGGGGGGGAGGTCTGCACCCTGAATTTCCCTGTGGCCATAGGTAGCTGGACCACGGGTGTGCTCTCCCTTTCCAGACTTCCCCAGCCATGGCAGGACTCACTGGGCCAAGGGGCCCATCACAGCGCTCCCAGCCCTTCCCACCTTCTCCTCTCTTTGCCCTGTTCAGGGTACACCTCCCCCACATGTCAGATGCTCTGCTATGGAAATTATTCTAGACAGCTTGGGACATGACAGAACCAGGGCTGGACAGAACCAACAGTTGTTGAGCCAGGGAGGGCTCTGCATGTGCCTGAGCTCACTGACTTTGCACCATTACCTTCCTTATTGTTACCAAGCCAAGAGCCCTGCCTGCCCCATAACACAGGATGGGACTCCTCATGCACATGTGCAAGATTTTTACCAGTGATAATTCACCTGTGACTAGAGCTCTGTCATTAGATACACTATCTCATTTCTTTTTCACAGCAGTTGTGTGCTGGTTGTGAAAAAGCAATTTCTCCTGAACTGAGGAAACCAGTTTAGAGAGGCGAAGGTGCACCCTAGAGTCACACAGCACTGAGTGGCAGGTGGATCCCATTCTAAGGCGGTTGTCTTTCCCCTACCTCCCTGGTCTGTGGTAGGCATGAGGAAGCATGGTATAGGTCAAAACAGGAAAGATCCTTCTGTGGTTAGACACGGGACACTTCAAGCATACCTGACATGTGCCCTTCCCTCTTAACCCCTCCTAATAATAACCAGTGAGCCCCGGGAAAATCCTTTCTCTCCTTGTCACTGTAAAC
Organism: Cynopterus sphinx; assembly: GCA_030015415.1. Taxonomy (NCBI): domain Eukaryota; kingdom Metazoa; phylum Chordata; class Mammalia; order Chiroptera; family Pteropodidae; genus Cynopterus; species Cynopterus sphinx. Next base: position 129,583,300 of record CM057381.1, read on the forward strand.
GGAAACAACAGCCTCTGGACCAGAGGTCATGAACTTTTTCTATAATGGGCCAAGTGAATAAATATTTTAGGCTTTGTGGACCACATAGTCTCTGTGGCAACTACTTAACTCTGCCCTTGAAGCCTGCAAGCAGCCGGGGACGACACTTACCTGGACGGCATGATGGTGTTCCAATATAATTTTATTTATGGACACTGAAATTTGAATTTTACATGATTTTTCATGTGTCAAAATTATTGTTCTTATTCTGATTTTCTTTCAGTCATTTAAAGATGTGGAAACCATCCACAGCTCACCCAGCTGTATATATACACACACATCAGGCGGGAGGCAGGATTTGGCTGGCGGGTCTCTGCGAAGACCAAGGTCGGTCAGGTGCGCGGGTGCACCTGCCGGCAGAAAGCGGTCTGGGGCCAGCTGGGCGCTGGGTCGTTTCGAGACCCCGTAGACCCGGGTGGTATAGTGAGTGTTCCCCTATGGCTGAGCCTTAAAAAGCACCCCTGTCCTGGAGGGCTGGTCCCCACGCCGGCTCTCAGCGCGCACTCACTCACCCAGGGCGCCCGCGCACAGCAGGGCGCAGACGGCGAGCCTCATTCCCGCGGCGGGCGCGCAGCACCGACCTGGGCCCCGGCCCCAGCTACCTTTACCTGCCCCCGAGGGGCGGCCCCACCGCCTCCGAAGGGTTCGCCCTGAGGGCAGATGGCCCTTGCCACACCCCTTACCCCGCCTGGGGGCAGCTCGCCAGCAGCCCGAGCCCTCCCCAGGAGGGATGCGCAGCAGCCGCCCCCAGACTCGCCCGGCGCCCCGAGGCTGCGAGGCTGGAGCTCCGATCTCGGGCAAGGGGTCCGCACCCCGGAGGTACGACCCCAGGAAACCCGGAGCCCGCTGGATTGACCGCCGCACTCGACAGAGGGAGAAACTGAGGCCCGAAACGAGAGCGATCCGCCCGGGTCCCGGGTCGGGAGCTGGAGCGCACGTTCCCCGACTCCGGACCAGCTCGTCGATGTTTCGGACACAGACTCCTCGGGACCGGGGAGAGAAGGGCAGTCTCGGGGTGAACACGGGACCCTTCCCGCGGGCAAGCATGTGCACGCGTATATGCAACGTTTGGATCCTCAGACCCTCCCTCGGAAAGTGTCTCTGGTGCCCACTGCGGGCCCCTCTTGGGCATCCCCCGCCCTCCCCCAGGGGCACGGGCCCCTCCAGTCCTCCGCTGAAGGCTGAGATCTGGGGAAGCGCCAAAGCGGGACAGGGCCGCCTCCACTCACCCCTGCAGCCCGCAGCCCGGTCCCCGGGAAGTCTGTGAGCTCCTCCTGGGGGACGTCTTCCGAATTCAGAGAAAGTTTTAGGAACTTTTTTATTGAGGTACAATAAGTATACAGTACACTTCACCTATCCTAGTGTACACCTGGATGAACTGTCACTGAGTGAACACATCACATCACCAGCACGCACATCAAGAAACAACACCGACAGAGGTGGGATGGCCTCTCGGTGCCCTCTTCCAGGTCACTTTCCAATCTGCCCCACAAAGATATCCATTACCTTGACTTCTAACCACATGGACTAATTTTGCTGATTTTTGAACTTTCTAGAGATAGAAGCATACCATATGTATGCAGTTTTGTGTCTGGCTTCTTTCACTCAAGGTTATATTCGTGAGATTGGTATATGCTGTATGTAGCTGTCCTTCATGCTTTCTCAGTGTTGCATAATATTCCACACTGTGTATGTAGCATGCTTTATCTAACCTTCCTCTTGGTGATAGTAGTTTGGGCTTTGAAGAATAGTGAGTTTGGTTGCTCCACATTTTCATTGTTTTGGTGTATGTGTTGGGGGTTTGGCACTGTAATTTTGAGTATCTCTGATAACTAATGAAGATGGGCAGCTTTTTGTATGCTTGTTTAGATGCCCTCTCGTGTAAAGTATTGCTTCAACTCTTTTGCCCTGAATACATTTCAAGTAAACTGTTCAATTAGTTTGGGGACTGTTAATATAATAATTCAGACTATAGATAAGACTTAATCTAATCAAGCATTTTCAGAATTAGGCCTTAAGAGTGTAAAAATATATTGTAATTGAATTTAAACAGCCTTATCTTATTATTTAACACACTATAACTCTTTATTTTTCTTGTGTGCAAAGTGTGAATGTTGTTTGTCTCAGCCCTTACCAAGGTATGAAAGGTACTTCCCTCTGGCAGATACTAACCCTGCCTTCCATTGAGTCCAGAGATAGTTCCAAGGGAGTCAGAAGAGATTGTAAATCACAGAAGTCACAAGGTCAATGTCATGAGACTATAATACACAAACCTGGGCTCTTCCCACTTTCTCTGAAACACACACGCACACACACACGCACACACACACACACACGCACACACACACACACACACACACACACACTTACCTCAAAGTAAACAGCTTATGTTTTTCCTTCAGCATCATATAGACATATCCATCTTTGGACAACCCAATGGGAGATTGTCACCATTTCTCTCCCCCTTCACACCACCTCCAGCCAACCAAGTTGTTTCAAATCCAGAAATGAACTTTTTCCCTCTCTATGTGCTAGGTGACTAGAGCAGGGGGGAGTGAGGAAGGGACTTCTCACATCTGGTTAGCTTCTAAAATGACCTCTGGGCTTTAGAGTGAGACCAGCTGCAGCTTGCTAAGAAGGGCATAGAAGCCTTAGTTACACAGGATTCATACCGTGCAGAGAGGCTGCCAGGGTCTCTGCTGACCACAGCCCTTGTAAGCTGGAAATAGCACCTTCCTTAGAAAGCAGAGATTCCAAGCCAGGTCTCTTAGCTGCTACTACCTCTTCCACTCAAGGAATCCTTTGACCGTCAGAATTTTTGAAAATGAGAATAGTAGTCCCTTCCTCTTTTTAATCCAGAGGGAAAGGAATTTATATAGTTTTTATGCAAACTTTTTATTGAATTTATACATGCATATGGAAAGTGTACAAATCATAAGTGTATATATAGCCTATGGATTGGCCCAGCAGGAACCAGTATAAAGAAGGAAACTATTACCAGGACCCCAGAAGCCCCTTTATTTCTCTTACAGTCACCAATGGTCGAAAGTAATTATTCTGATCTTTAACAACATAGACAAGTTTTACTTGTTTTTACACTTTATATAAATATAATCATACAGTAAATACTATTTTCTGTTCAGCTTTTTTGTCTAAACATAATGTTTGTGAGAGTGAACCATATTGTTTTATATATATAATTTATTCATTCTCATTGCTGTGGTATTCTAATGGAAAATATACCAATGATTATTGAGGGACATTTAGAATTTTTTTTTTCCAGTTTTTTTTTTCAGAAGGAATACTGCTATGAGAATTCTTGTACATGTCTGTTGGTGAACATGTGCTTGCATTTCTGTTGGTTATATACTCAAGGGTGCAATTGCTGCTGGATCACAGGGCATGCTTATTTCAGCATTAATAATATTACTGCCGCCAAACAGTATTTAAAGTGGTTGTAAAATCTCCACTCTCCTCTCACTCCTATTAGCATATGAAAGTTTGAGTTACCCCACATCCTTGTCAACTCTTGGTTTGGGCTTTTTAATTTTAGCTATTCTGGAGACTTTGACTCATTGTAGTTTTAATAATATATTTCCCTGATGACTAACAATGTTGAATGCTTTTTTATATGTTTATTTGCAATTCAGGTATCTTCTTTTATGATGTGCTTGCTGTTCTTATTGTATTGTTTGCTTATTTTTTAATAAGGAACTCTTTATATATTCTAGCTATGAGAACTTTGTTGAACATATTTCAAATATTTTTCCCCATTTTGTGACTTGCCTTTTACTCACTTAATGGTGTCTTTTAAACAGAAATTTTAAATATTTCTGAGTCCAATTTCAACATGTTCCTTTAGCATTTTTTGTCAGCTGTTTAAGAAATCTCTGTGAGTCCCAAGTTCATGAAAATATTCTATTGTTTCCTTCCAAAAGCTTGATAATTTTACCTCTCACATTTAGATGTAGAATCTACCAGGAATTTATTTTATTTAGATAAAGACAAATTTTCTATTTACGTAAAAGAGAAATTAGATTTAAAGAAGTGGGCGACTTTCCTTAACATGACATTTACTCATTAGGCCTTCTGGAATTTAACAAATGCTTTCTAAACTCTCTAATTTATGTTATATAACTATAGTTACAAGGCGAATGACTTGGTGAGTTAGTATAGTGTCATAGAAGACAAAGCTAAGCCACGTGGCCTGTATTTTTTGGAAATGGTGTTTGTGAATGGTGTGAGACAGGAGCATGTATTCATTTTTTTCTTTTATATATATATGTATATATATGCCCAATTGACCCAGCACAATTTACTGGAAAGATAATTCTTTCTTCACAGCACTTTAGTATAAACTTTGTCAAAAATCAAATAATTACATATGTGTTTCTGGACTTTTCTTTCTGTTCTACTGATCTGTATATCAATCCTTCCACTTATATCTTACTATCTCAATTTCTATAGCTTTATTATAAGTCTTAATATGTCATACTGTAAGTCCTCCAGTTCATTTTTCTTCAAGATAAACTTTGTTTGTTGTTGTTGTTGTTGTTTTGACTTTGAAGTTCTATGTTAACTTTAGAACTGACATGTTGATTTCCAGAAAAAAAAATACCTACAGGGATTTAATTGGAACTATACAGAAATGTCAATTAATTTGGAGAGATTTGACATTTTGACAATATTAAGACTTACAATTCGTGAATATGATATATTCCTTCAATTATTTATGTCTTTTTTCTAGGGCTTCTTTACTAATATTTTGTAGTGTTCAGTTTAGAGGCCTCGCACATCCTTACAGGTTTCAGTCCTAGATATCAACTGGTTTGAATGCTATTATAAATGGTATCATTATTTTAGTTCGTTTTTCATTTATTTGTTGCTGGTATGTGAAAAAACAATTGTTTTTATATATTGACCTTGAATCCAATGACCTTGATAAATTATCTTAATAAATACAACAGTTTCTTTTGGATTTTTCTATGTACATATTTATATCTTTTGTGAATAATGTCAGTTTTGTTTCTTTTTACATCCTTATAATTTTATTTCTTTTTTTTGGATCTACTGCATTGACAAGAACTTCCAGTATACTACTGGATAGAAGTAGGAATAGAGGAATAAAGTTTTTAGTAATTCGCCATTGGGTAAAATGTTTGCTGAAGTTTTGTTGTTTTAGGTATTATTTACCAGATTAAGGAAGCTCCCTTCCTTCTTAGGTTGCCATTTTTATTTTTTTAAATCATGAATGGGTGTCGAAATTTTACCAAGTATTTTTTTGTACTTATTGAAATAATCATATGGTTTCTTTCTTTTTATATTAATGTGATTAATTGTATTAACTACCTAATTTATTTTTAAATGTTAAACCACTATTACTTTTCTGGAATAAACCGCACTTGGTTGTTATGTAAAATACACACATGTATCATGCTTTTGTTCTGTGTTTTCATTCTTTTTTGTTTCCTTCACTGTGCTTCAGTTTGGATATATATTTTTTTTATTGACCTGTCTGCCAGTTTACTAATCCTCTCTTCTGTATATCTATCTGTTGCATTGTTAAATCCATTTATTGAGAAATTAACACCAATTATTGCCTTTTTCATGCAAACTCACATTTTAGATTCTTTTTTGGAGTAACTGTTTACAAGGTTATTTCTGAGTTACAAAAATTCTTTTCATGTTTTTGCAATTCCTGTATTCCCTCATTCACTCTTGGCTACCAGAATCAGACAGACAGAAAGCCAGAGGACATTTTTTTCTGCTAAAATCAAGTGTCTTTTGATTCTGCTAAAAAGATAGAATGGGGACTGATCACTTTGATCCAACTGGGGTTGGACTACATCGAGGCTAGGTTGCAATTCTGATAAGCTTCCATGGCTTTCAACTGAAAGCCTGCTGTGGTAGGCAGAATAATGGCCCCGCAAAGATGTCCATGTCCTACCCCACAATCTGTGAATGTTATGTGGTAAAGTGGGGTTAAGTTTGCAGATGAAATTAAAGTTGCCAATCAGGTGACTTTAATCTTGGATTATTTGGGTAGGCTAATGTAATCACAAGGGTCTTTTAAATGTGGAAGAGGAAAGCAGAAAAGTTAGTGTCTGAGGATGCAATGTATGAAAGACTCTGCCATTGCTGGATTTGAAGATGAAAGGGAGTGGTTCCATGAGCTAGGAAATGTGAGCAGCCCTAAATCTGGAAAAGGCAAGAAAATGGATTCTCCGGTCAAGCCTTCAGAAAGTAGCACAGCCCTGATGACACCTTCAATTTTTTCCCAGTGAGACATCTTTCACACTTCTGCCCTACAGAACTGAGAAATAATAAATTATGTTATTTTAAGCCACCAAGTTTGTGGTAATTCTTACAGAAGCCAAAGGAAACTAATACAGCTGGTATAATTATTGAGATCGAAGGCCTAGAATTTTTCCCCCTCTCATTCCATTGAGCTTCAAATTGTGCCGACTGTCTTAAAGAGAAAACCTGGTCATTTGTCAGGCTTAGTTCTCTGCACTTCCCTTATCATGGGGATCTTGCTTCTTCTGTTTTTCCAGCCCCAAGATTGCCATAAGCTCTGCTAGCAGTGGCCTTCTGCTCGGGTAAGCCAGATGGCTCTTGCCTGTGCCCAGAAGTGGCAAATTCCCCCTATGAAAATGTGGTTGCAGAATGCCATCTCACCTCTCTGTTACCCTTTCTTTTTCAGGAATCATGAACCTCTAGTCTCTGATGCTCTTAAATAAATCTTTTCTGGCACTTTAACCATATCTTCTAGATGTACTCAACAAGAGCACAATTCCTGCACAAACTATGTCATCGCGACAGAAACACAAATGAGGACTATATTGGCTGCTAATTTTTAATCTTCATTTTTTAAGACTCAAGTATATTATTTCTTAAGGAAAGAATTGTATAGGTTATTGTGCTCATTTAAAAAGGCTCTAGCTCTCCATTTATCTGTACTTTTGAAAGGAAAGAGGACCTTTGAGTGCAGACACCACATTTTTCTTGTTCTACATGCTAATCCTAGATTGGAAAATAGGGTCTAGTATAATATAGGGCTCAAAAAATATCAAATAAATGAATAAATGTTCATAAATGATTGCTTTAAAAGTGGGTTGAGCAATCTTCTCTTCAGGTCTGTGGATAAAAACCAAATACGTCAAAGAGGTGAACGATCCTCCTAAGATTAATGATCTACCGCAAGTTTACACAGCTTAAATCGAAAAGGGCTATGGTGCCCTCTGACCTTGAAATGGAGTAAACTCTGAAAATTTCCTCTGTACAAGGACAAAGTTCTATTGCAAAGGAAGGATACCCAAAGTGCTAAGGTCATCTGTGTTGCTTTAGAAGACTGTGTTGTCAGAAATAATTTAAAGACTTCATGGCAAGAGTAGTCTTTGGAAAATTAGTAATTTGTAAATTTTATCATTATATGTATACCAGGTACTGAGCTAAGTGCTTTTCAGATATTACAGTAACACCATGAAGTAGATGTTATCATCCTCATTTCATACAGGAAGAAAGTAAAACATACAGCAGTTAAGTAACTTGCTCAAGGTTAGTACATGTCAGAGCCAGCATTCAAACTAGGCAGCCTGTTTCCACAGTCCATGCTCTTCCCCATGTGGCCTCTGGCATTTGTCTCTGGAGCAGTTTCACTCCTCTCTAAGGGCCTTTGTAGAAATAAAGACAATTTTCGAAGTTGCAACACATTTGTTTAAACCTTGCCAATTTCAGAATGAATTAGGTTGGTATTAGTTGCCATAACACATGAAGCTCCAAATCTCAGTGGTTTAATATGTTGTTGACCTCTGGCAGCGGTGGTGATAATTTGTTGGAGAGGCAGGGCTGGGGAGTCCACTTTTATAATTCTGAGATACAGACTAAGAGAGGATCTGCCATTTTCAACATGTGGCTCCCAAGATTGCCCTATGTGTTGACATCCAGAACATGGAAGGGTGGGGAAGGTGCACAAGAGGTTTTCATGGGCTGGGCCTGGAAATGAGAAACATCACTTCTACTTATATTCGATTGGTCACATGAGCCCACCTAGATGCCGAGCCTGGCAAATGAAAACCTTGGCAGGCACCTTCTTCCCAGCAACCACACACACTATAAAAGTTGGGCCTGTGTCCTGGGTCTTTTGTCTTAGTTTGAGTTTCCTGAGACAACAAACTTTAGACAAGACTTTTCAAGTGTTTTATTAAGTAGAGAAACACAGGTGAGAGAATAGGGAGACGAGACAGTGGGAGAAAGACATCCAAAAGATGTAGTAACAAGTCAGTTACCACCGTCGAGACTAGAGCTTAACTCCACTGGGTCGATTCTGAAAGCCAGGGAAGACAGAATACCCCATCCAAGGGGCATGCAAACAAGAGGTTTTGTACACCAATTCTTGTCAGTTAATGTTTAAGGGTTTCATCCATAGGTCATAAACCCTCTCGCCCTCTGATCTACTGTGCAGGTGACAAATAAGACTCCTGGTATTAGAGAATGCCTTCATGCAAAGAAATAGATGCTGGCAGTTGGAAGTTTCCCGATGAGCTTTACAGTGCTATGGTTGAGTGTGTGTGTATGGGATGGTAAAGTTCTGCTACATGGTCTCGATCTGAATCCACCTTATGGTCCAGTGACACATGGACTGAAAACACAAGTTGCTGTCCACCCCCCAATTAAATGCCTAAAATATAATGGTGGAGCAGGAACAAACAACTACAATAAAACTCCCTTTCAGAAAGGGGAGGTGTGAAGACCCATAGCTATTGCTGGTCAGCATCAACTTTGAAGTCTTAGTGGGCAGGCATTGGGTGGTTCCTCTGCCTGATTAGATTCAGATTCTCTCTCTCTCTCTCTCTCTCTCTCTCTGAAAGTTGCTCCTTTGCTCACTGCTCTCCAAGGTCCCTGGAACCTCCCTCTGGGTCTTCTTTTTCTGCTATCCTCTCTAGTCACATCTGCTCAGTATGAAGGAGTTTGTGTTCCCTGGGGCTGTATGACTTTTTACCCACTTTGTTCAATGCAAGCCTGAAGATTGTATCAAAGTTTGAATACTTCAGGTTTCTGGTTTCCTTCATAAAGCGATTATCTCAAAACTTTAATAACCTGTAGATTTGTTTCAGTTTAGTGTCAGGTGGTAATTGTCAGCCTCACAATATAAAGTCAAGGGTGAGGCCTGACTGATAAGACACTAAATGGTTTTATATCCTGCAGCTCTATTCTGAGAAGAGTGGTGCAAAAAGCCCCATATCTCATCAGATTCCGGGAGGTGATGAGAAACTATCTGATGACAGTCTCCTAGAAAGGGCAGGAAGATGAGCAGGAGGAGGACTCCTAGTTAGCAGTCCCTTAGAGGCCTTCCATCCTTTCATGTTCAGCAGGATCACAAGGCATTCTGCCAATGCTTACATATGATGCAACTCCAACCTCTGCCTATATGGATATGCACAAAGTTGCCAGAAAGACAGAGTAGAGCTGTTTCCCTACATCAGTAGCCATGCCCACAGTTCTCTCTTGAACTAATTTTCAAGCCTGATTTTCATCGTGGGCACCATACCTCTCTTAATTGATGGTATTCACCCAGGTTGGGTGGGAGAACCATACGCTTAACTAGATCTTTTCCATAGGCGTGGGTTGCAAAGGACACTTGTTGCTTAAAACCTTTCTCAGGTTTATCTCATTTTTAGGGTCTAGATGCAGTCAGTTTTTCTAACTTTGCAAAACCTCACATTTTTGGATTTATAAATTCTTTACTTTTGCTTGCAAACAAGCCAATTCTTCTCTGAACTTGTCTCTTTCTTATAATACCTAATTAAATGCAGCTAGTACCAACCAATGTGTGCTACTAACATTGTTTTACCTCCTCTTCCTTGTACCTCAGTAGACTTGGTAGGTCTATGTTTTAGCTTTCAGGTCACTGAGAACAGATTAAGCAGGTGTTTTGTCACTGAAAGGACTATTTTTGCAGCAAGAAAGATCATTTACTAATCTCATTTTTTATTTATAGCATATTTATGCATATTTACTCATTTATAGTACTAGAAACCAAATACAAAACCCTCAAAAATAGTTTATTTTTTAATTTTGAGAAATCTAATCTAGGTAGCAAAATTTAACAAGAAATACAGTCCCATCACACATATTTTAAAAGTAATTATTTTGTCATATTTGTTTTTTCATTCTATAATAAATATAAATTTATCTTCAATCCTAGAACTCCAAATGGGGGTCTGGAGTGTATGGCTGTAGGTGACAGAAGTGCCAAAGAAATAAGGAGGTGACCCTGAATGCCAGGAAGGTGAGGGAAAATTAATCCCAGAACTCCATTTTCTGAGGCAGCTGCCTGAGGGCATATCACAGCTATTCCCCATTTTCACCAAAATTTTTATTAACCACAACCCATATAACCACTTTCACCCCTTCTTAAAAAAAAAAAGAAAAATGAAAAAAGAAATAGCTGTTCAAGCAAACTTTGATGTGCATCACAATCACCTGGAGGGCTCGTGAAAACAAGAATGCTGGGACCCAGCCCCAGGGTTCCTGACTCTGCAGGCCTGAGGTTGGACCCAAGAATTTTCATTTCCAACAAATTCCTAGGTAACACTGATGTAGCTGGTCCAGGCACTACACCAGAAAGAGGACCACTGCTCTAGCTAATGTCCAAGATTAGGTACTTCAGGGACAGATACAGACCCTTTCTGACTAAGCAGAGACACAGATGGGAGAACTTTTCACCTGGTCTCCTATTTTAAAGATGAGGTCAACTAGCCTGCTATTCAAATCCAGCTGGCTAAAAGCTGAAGGATTGATTTTATTTTCCCTCTGCATCTTCATTAGTGGCATCTATAACTTTCCTCCTTCGGGGAGGCTTCCAGTCAGCCCCAGAAATGTCAGGAATGGGCTCTGGCCCGAGTGCTGACCTTCATGCAGAGATGGACAGGAAGCGTGTGACAGGAGAAGTGAGCTTGGTTAGGAATGGCACAGGGTTTCCAGTTAAGCTACCGCTTCTCAAGACCAGGTGCAGTCAATTCCTGGCTGTGTGGCCATTGTCAAGTCACACAGTCACTGAGCCTTGTTTCCTTATCTACATAACACGAGACAGTGATGAACACATACTAGAGGAGCAGGAGTCCTTTGACTGTAAAGTACCCTTCAAATAGCAATTATTACTACACCCTCATGACAGATTTGCTCCTTAACAATTAATTGTGGCATCCTTTTTCACAAATCCAGTAACTTTTACTTTTAAAGCTTTTCTCATCCTCTCCCCAACAATGGACCTTGACCTTTGAGCCCCAGTGTTACTGATTCTGACTCACTTTCCTTGGGTATATTCCCACACCTAGACCCAACCGCTCACTGCCATCTTTAGGGACTAAAAAGAAAAATAAAAACAAGATGCATGGCATTAAACTCTCAAATTACTCAATCCAAAATCATGAGCGTCTCAATCTCAAGAGTCAGGAATAAAATAAGAAACCTATCTAAGCACTTTGTCACTGGTTATGAACAAGATTCTGCAGCCCCGTTTTACCTCTTCTTCCAGATGTTTGCTTTTTGAACATTAGTTTCCATCCCAGAATCTGCCCCCTACAGTCAGAGTTACAGAGAAAGAAACTGATATGCTCATTGAAGGGCGGAAAAGTGGAGAACCACTGAAGATCTTGGCAAAGATCCATTTGTAGTAAGTGTGTAATCTGAGTCATCCTGACATTTTCCTCCCTTCAGCACTCTTGGCTATGGTAGGCAGTGGTTACATTCTTGCTATGTTAGTGGAAAATGAACAGTCCATGGAGTTGGCTAATGTAAGAACGTCCAAACCTGTAGGAAATTTTTATAAAAATTTGAGTCAGAGGATACGCCTGAAGCAAGATCCCAACAGACTGAGAGTGCTTTGTAGAATAACAGTTTGCAATTTCTTTTATGCATTTGCGATTCAGAAGGGAAGGCTACTAAAGGTGGGAGAAAACAAGGTGAGCAGGGATCGGATTACAGGATAGTTAAAATTCACACTTTAGGATGGGTCTGAAAGGGGGCATTTTAGTGTGTTAACCCAGATGCACAGAAACAATGGACAGGGCTCCCTTCAGGCAGGGATGTCCTTTATAAAGTTACCCACCTGGGGCCTGACTGCCCGCCAGGGCTTGCCCAGTTTGGAATTTATGGTCAGGTCACCCAGTGAGGTTATTGTGCACAGAACCCCTTTTCCATTCCCCCGTCAGAGGCCTGGCTAGTGTGCCCCTGGACACAGCCTGTAGCTCACCTAAGCCTCAGCCTTGACATCTGGGACACGGACACACCACTGTTGGCCTCACGGGGCTGTCTCAGCTGACAGCACGGTTTCTCGCGCACTGATTGCCTACTGCAGGTGTAACATACGTCATCGAGGACACCCGCTGGTCTCTTGGCTTTATTTTTTCCCCAAGTGTCCGGACCTGTCTCAGGTACCCCTGGCCTGCGGCCCTCCCCCAGCCCCCAGCCCTCCGCGGAGCCCAGGCCCCGCCTCTCAAAGCCCTAAGCCGCAGGCGATCGGCCCGAGCCGGACCGGGGACCCAATGACGACCCAGAAAAGGGGCCTCCCCCCGCCGCCGAGCACCACCCTGTGGGCGACTCCGCCCCCGCCCCGGCGCGTGACGCCACTTCCGCCAGGAGCGCGGTCCCCACCCGCGTCCGCGCGGAGGGCGCGAAAGTCGGTTCGGGCCCCGCGGCTTCCGGGTTCCGCGTGCGCTTTGGGCTGGGGGCGCCGCCGGGGGCGGCGGGTGCGCGCCGGGCCGGCTGGCGCCCACCCCCCGCCGCTGTCCCGCGGGCGCCGCGGCCCCCCACGCCCCGGCCCCCGACCCCGACCCCGGGCCCCGCCGCGGTGAGTGCGAGGGGACCCCGCTCCCATCTCCCCCTCCTCCGACGCCGCCGCCGGTGGGCGCTGCGGCCCTGGTCTCCGGCGGGGGGGACCGGAGCCGGGGCGGACGGGCCCTGCCCTGGGCGCTGGGGAGCGAGGGCGTGCCCCCTCTGGGTGGGGGGTGGAGGCGTGATGGAGGATCGTGCCGCTGCTGCCCGCTTCCTGTGGTTCAAGGCCGGCCGGAGGGGAGGCCAGACCGCCAGGGCCGCGGGTACCCGCAGGGACGGATTGCCCCGTGCAATCAGGTGGTCACTGCCTCGGGGGTGCTCAGAGCCCCGTAGATTAGGCCCTCAGTGTATTCCGTTCGGGGACACGCATTTCGCTCTCCCAGCTTGCAAGGAGGACTGGTGTCATCGTTTTCCCCACTCGGCCCACCCCACAGTCAGCCTTTCTTACAAGGGAGGTGGATGGATCCGTGGACGAAAGCCAAGTAGCCCTCCTTAGGCACTCCTGTCTGTGCAGGAAAATAGGTGCTTTGACAGAGCATGTAACTTCATACCTAATGTTTTCGTGTGTGTTCGTGGTTCCTTATTTTGACAGTTCAAAAATGTCCAGAAGTGACCAAGAGCCGTTTTTTGTGAAGTTTTTAAAGTCTTCTGACAATTCTGAGTGTTTTCTTAAAGCTCTTGAGGTAAGAAAATACCTTGCATGCTGTGAATTCATTTTCTTGTTTTCAGTGTTTTTGATTTGTTGGGCTTTTATGTCTTAGTTTATTTTCGTAATATGGAGTTTACTGTAGTCAGGATTAATGTAGATGTATCATTGTTACATATTTTTTAATTGATGTTAGTATATTATTATGTATTTGGGGGGTTTGAAATATGTTACGACATTACTGTTAAAAGTGGCAGACTTGATGTTCTTGAAAGTTGTTACTTTCCCTTGTCTACTAACCAGAGTAGACTTTTGTTGAAAAATCAGTGGTTACACTTCATTTTTTTCGTTAATTGTTAAAAGTTTGCTTTGTTATTTATAGTACAATATAGAAGGATATAGGGGTAGTGTGGAGCCTTGCTGCTCACAGACCTCAGAGCATCAGCATGGCTTGCAAGTTATAAATGCAGAACCTCAGGCCCCAATTCAGACTTACCAATTAGAATTTACATTTTAACAAGATCCTCAGTGTAATTCCTGTGTACATTCAAATTTAAGAAGCTCTGTTGTAGCAGGTTTTTATCTTTAAAGGTCACTCATTTAGCAAATAATTATGGAGTGTCCATGATCTGACAAGCACTGTTCTAGTACGTGGGATACAAGCAGGCAAAGATCCCTTTCTCAGAGTTTACATTCTCTTCTAGCAGAAAGAAATAGACATTAATCAGGCCTGATAAATGAGTAAACTATATGATGTTACAGTGTGCTAAGTGCAATGGGAAGAGAAAAGAGCAAAACAGGTTATGAGGTCTGGAGGTTGTTGGGGGAGGAGGAGATGGGAAGGTTATAATTTTAAATAGAGTATGATCAGTATAGGCTTTATGAATAAGATGGTATTTGAGTATACTTGAAGGAGGTGAGATAGTTATCCATGTGGATATCTGGGAAAGATGGTTTCAGGCAGAGGGAGCAACCAGACGGAAGCCCCTGGAAAAGTGCTTGGTGTGTCTGTCCAACATTAGTGTAGTTGTAATATAGTGAGCAAAGGATGGAGGAAGAATATTAAGGGATGCTTCAGAGAGTAAGAGTAAAGAGGTTATGTTGGGCCTTGTGGACCAACATAAGGACTTTGGCTTTTTCTTTTAGCGAGAAGTGTTAGGTCCAGGAGGGCCCCAACCCTACTCCACTAGTATGGGAACTAGACTTCTTCCTCACCTTTGTGTGGGAACCGGACCTTGCATCCGGGTTGGCAATGCTACATGCTCACCTCCCTTCCCTGCCAATTTCCCTGCCCCAAATATTCCCAGCAAAATAGCCCACTACAAGCCTCACATAAGTTTCAGGTCCCCTCTCATTCGGGGCTGACATCATCTTTGGCTCAGCTGGGCTGTCACTCTGCTACAAAGAAGGGGTTAGACCTTGCTTAACCCCTTCTGCCTTGTGTGTTCCTCCTTCAGCGAAGCTAACAAGATGGAGAGCCACTGGAATAGTAACATGATCTGACTTAATCATTTTGAAAGGATCATTTAACATAAGGACTTCATTTAGGTATATTTAGCATATTTAACATCAGGACTTCAAAATTTGCTAAGTAAATATTTGTTTAGTGGGTGGCAGGATATGGTGGCAAACACGATGTATCAACGAAACTTTCTCATAAGGAAGAGACAAAATACATATATATATATACACACACATACATATGTACACATATGTACACATACATATATACATACACACAATATCCATGTTATTTTTTCTCATAACAGACTGGAGGGATAGAGAAAGGGTATTTTAGAAAGCATGGTCAGGAAAGGCATCTCTGAGGAGGTGACATTTTAATTGTTTTTATTGAAATGAGGGATCAAGTCAGGTGAAGACCTGGAAGAAGAATATTCCAAACAGTGGGAGCAAGAGCAAAGCCCCAAAATGAGGTCATGCTTAGCTTGTCCCAGTCCTAGCAAGACAGCAGGAGTGGGTAGAGGAAAGTAAGCAAAAGGGGTGAAAGGTAAAAGATAAGGGTGGAGAGACAGGCAGGGGCCAGACTCTGGTCTTGGCCATCATAAAAAAATGTAGATTTTATTCTGAGTGCGCTGGAAAGCCATTGGAGGTTTTGAGCAGAGTGACATGACCTGATTTATACTGGGTGCAGAGAATGGATTTAGGGCAGGGGAGGGAGAAGGAACCACTTAAGAGGCTTCTGCAGAGGTCTAGGTGAAAGGTGATGGTAGTCTCCAATATTGAAAAGGTTGGATTTGAGATGGATTTTGAAAATAGAGTTTATAGGATTTAAGTACAGGTGACTAATTTCAGGTGCTTTCTTATTTCATTTTTCTTTCAGTCCATAAAAGAGTTCCAATCAGGAGAATATCTTCAGATCATTACAGAAGAAGAAGCATTGAAGATAAAGGAAAATGATAGATCACTTTATATCTGTGACCCTTTTAGTGGCGTAGCCTTTGATCACCTCAAAGAGGTTTGCTAATGTCTATCTTTATTTGGTTTGTTTCTGCTTTTGTGGACATAAGTTCTTCTCTGATCACAAAATATTATGCAAATTATGAATACAGAGGAATCTTTTGGTTTTGGGAAACCAGAATATTTTTAAACGCTAATTATAATAGGCTTTTGTTATAAGTAACTTTTTTACTTTAAGAGAATTAACTTCGCTTAGTTTAAGTGAACCCTATAGTAATGAAGGATTCTGCTGATGGAATTCTAATGTGGTTAAACTCAGTGTGATTGCAAGATCGTTCAGGAAAGAGTAATTAAGAGTAGGAAAAGACCCCAACATAATGTTTAGTTACTTACTGTCTTGCCTGTGTGCTCTTGCATGTAGAATTTTGTACCGATACCTTGTATGGGATCTGAAAATTTATATGCTAAAAGGGAGCATTTTGGTGATGAGTATTACTTATATACCAGTGAGCCATCTTATTTCTCTCTGTTGATTCTAGAGTCTACTGACTCATTACTTTTTTGGTGTCTGGACAAGAGAGAAGTAGTGAAATAAAAGTAAACTGACTGTAATCCCATCCAGGTTACAAAGAAGTGATTCTTGTTTGAAGGAGAAGAAAACGTAAATGAGTAGGTAGATGCAGTATCTGCACATTTATGGAAGGTCTGTGCCCACTTTTGCCAATAGCATTGCTAGTCTTAGCCTCCCTTTTGAAAGAATGAATAGCATCAAAAATTCTGCTTTCTTATGTCCGGCCAAAAAGATAGCAATAATTATTTACTTTGTAGCTATTTAAATTGGTCGTACAGTGGTGACTTTAACAACTGAAGGCTTTTTAGTCTGGTTTGAATATGCTAGTGTTGAGCAAGACTGTCACCTTTCTTAACTCAGTTATCAATGAAAATGAAAGGTCATGTTTTGAGTAACCTGTAATATCTTAAGAGAAGTCTTTGTGGGGTCTTCCTTGGAAAGACTGAGTTGCAGACTAAGTATTTTTAAAAATGTAGAAACTGTCTAGGTTGTACTTTTTGGTGACATAAGAGGTGTTTTCGAGGGGGTTATTTAGACTTATATTTTTCAGCTGCTTTGTTGGTTGGATGCTTTATTTGAAAAATATGGATTTTTCTTAATTATTGTAGCATAAGACTATTACTTATAATTCCTTATTAAGATTCTGTTTGTTTCAGAGATTAAAGTTTTAATAGCAATGTTGAGTGAGTATAGCTCTTGGAGCTTACTTTTCATAGCCTTCATTGTTTGGTTTGCTTTTATGTGTTTATTGTGTAGTGTGTCTGAGAAATTATATATTGGTTTTTTATTTTTTTCTCAGCAATCTGGTGATTTTTATGCAGTGGTCATCAGCTTCTATAACAAACTGGTAAATTTTACAAAATAGGACTGGAGATCTTTTCTTACTAAACTTTTTCTTTTTATAGCTTGGCTGCAGAATTGTTGGTCCTCAAGTAGTCATATTTTGTATGCACCACCAGCGATGTGTCCCAAGAGCGGAACATCCAGTTTATAATATGGTTATGTCTGATGTAACTGTATCTTGTACAAGCATGGAAAAAGACAAAAGGGTAGGTGTTGAAGCATTGAGGAATGTCATGATCAATATGTTAGTATTTTTCTACACTTAATTTTTCACTGTGTGGAATATACTTTGAAAGATCTTATACTTGGTGTTCATTGCTTATAACAATGTCAATATACGACAGTGTAGATGTTTTTTATTTTTTAATGAATTGAATTCACTGGAATCTGTTTTATTGAAAACTGGCTAATTGAAGTTTTTTTTGTGTTGATTTAAAGAGAAATTCACTATTTTCCTATATGGTCAGTGAGTTTGTTTTTGAATCACATTTTTCCACCATAGATGCTTAATCTTTAAAAAAGTGTTCTAAGAGAGATACATATTTTATGTTATAGAATTTACATATTTTAAAATATATGGTATTAAACATATTGCTTATTATAGAAGTAACAGATTAATAACTTCATGGAGTTGAAAGAAACAGGAAAATAATGTATAAAGGTAATTATTTTTAAATTCATAATTCATATTTATCTCACTTGCAAAAAGTAATTTGGTTCATTATCAACTTTATGGTGGCGAGAAACATTTGCATTGAAGCTAACAACAACAAAAGGTATGTATGGGGCATTGTATAAAAAATAGAAGGAAGATTGTTTGTTTTAGTATTAATAATTTCCTTTTGCACCTATAGGAAGAAGTTCATAAATACGTACAAATGATGGGTGGACGTGTATACAGAGATCTTAATGTTTCAGTAACCCACCTTATTGCCGGAGAAGTTGGTAGCAAAAAATATTTAGTTGCTGCAAACCTAAAGAAACCTATTTTGCTTCCTTCTTGGATAAAAACACTTTGGGAGAAGTCACAAGAGAAGTAAGAAAGGCATTTAGATATTGTCTAGATTTGAAAAATGATACATTCAATCATTTTGGCTGATTATGGGTTTTTATAGAGGAGATTTATGGTAACTTTTGGATTTGTTATTTCGGAACAAAAATGGGATCATTTCTCTTATCCACTGAAAGCAAAAGAGCAGAATCTAGAAGCTATTATCAATGTAATATGTGATGGGTAGAATGGGCTATGGGTTTAGCATTAGCTACAAGGTAAGAAATGCTATGGTAATGAAATTGTTTTCATGAGTAAATGTTTGTAAAATAGTTGAGGAAATCACTGTGGTAGCTATTACTTTCATTTTGCTTTATCCTTCAGTACTGTCCCTATATGTTAAGATGGAGAACAAGTTAGCCATTTTGGCAGTTGAATTCCCTCCCAAACTGGATAAATGTAAATGGAATGTAACCTTATATAAGCCATTAACTGGGATGTGATCATTTAGTAGTTGTGACGTGAGCCCATGTTATGTACCTGGCCTGAGCTTCGGCAGTTGGTATATGTGATGAGCAAATAGGACAGCATCTCTGCCCTTGTGGAGCTTAGAGCATATTTCAAAGACCAGAATTGAGTTTCCCCTAAAATTAGATTAACAATCCTAAATTCTGGTACCACCATTTGAATTAAATAGGCATTTTCCAGTCTTCTTTCAACACCGTCCAGCACAACCTAAACATGTCTCCACATTGGCACCCTCACTCCCGGTGTGACTTTTATCAACACATTTGCCTAGTATGGCAACAAAATGATAATGATAATTTTGTTGGTATTCTGCTTCAAATCATTGCATATTGTTTATATAGCAAATGGGAGGATAAAAAGTCCATTTTTCTAGTAGGCAAACAAAGAACCTTTGAGTTTTTAAGTAGAGATTCAGACTTAAAATTTTGGAAAATACGCCACTTTGACCAGCATGGACTTAGAGTTAATGAAATATTTTGCCTTAAAACAGTTTTGAGAGACATTACTTTTTTCTAGAGACATGGTCCTGAGCTAGATGAGAAATTAGTGTAATTCTGAGTGTCTGTTCCCTTAAAAATAATTGAAATCCTAAAACCTAAGAGCATTAGTGATATATTAGTGGTATATTTAATATGTTAATTTTGTTTCTTTTTTACCAATTTGTTCTCACCAGAAAAATAACAAGATATACTGATATAAACATGGAAGACTTCAAGTGTCCTATTTTTCTGGGTTGCATAATCTGTGTAACTGGCTTGTGTGGCTCAGACAGAAAGATAGTTCAGCAACTCACAGTTAAGCATGGAGGTCAATACATGGGACAATTGAAAATGAATGACTGTACACACCTCATTGTGCAAGAACCAAAAGGTAAAACTATTTTCCAAGTGAACAAATGTAAATTTTTCTCAAACATTTAACGTTTTAAAGTCTTTACAGAATAGCTTTTGGCTTCTGACATGTCATACATCTAGTATCTTTTTTTCCCCTAAAATCTTACAAAGATAGTTTAGTTTATAATCTGTAGATACACTAGAACACTAGAATACTAGATAAAAACTAGAACAGTGTTTATCCAGGTAATTAAATAAGTATATTAAAAATAAATTTCCTGTGATTTTTTAATCTAAATTAATTATCAGTTCTTTTGATGTTTTAAAATAACACCCTACCCAGTTACTAGATACTTAGGACATTTGGATGGATAACAAGAAAGGTAGTAGCTAAATTACATTTCTCTCTAATAACACAGTTTAAAGGCTTGGCTTAGTTTTTAATTGAATCAGCATTACTGAACAAACTAAATTTTAACTTGAAGATATACCTTACAGAACATGAGGCAGTTACAAGAAAACTATATTACCAACAAGAATTCCTTAAAATACTATTAATTTTGGTGTTCTGTAAACTTTATTCTAGAGAATATTTTTTACCAATACTGTTGAAATATATAAAAATTGATGAGAAGAATTTTGTTAATATTTTTATTATCTTATTATCTATACTGTGTTTTATTCAGCTACCTACATAAGAAATAAACTTAGAAAAAATATTGTTAAAATAAATTGGCAATTATCCTTAAGTCAGAATTTGGGTTTGGTCAGTTATGATTGTGATTGTGATCTGAGGGCAGCTCATCTCTTGGCTCTCATGACTAAAAAAAAAAAAAGCTTTCATGTTATTGTTTATTACACGTTGACCTCAATTTCTCAATGATGCAGTTTCAAAATACATTGCGTTTTTTAAGGCAATAAAAGGATATATTTTTAAATAATTTAGTTATTGATCTAATTGAATATCTGTCCTGGGCTTCAAGTAGAATCACACTGACATAGGAATAGTCTATTCAAAGCTGGTAAATTTATATTGCAAACATTTATAATGTTCAGTTTTATGCAGTCTTATTAATACCACATAATTCTGTGAGTTACCCCACGTCACAGATAAAGAAACTGGTTTAAAGAAATTGAGTCATGGAGGGTATACTGAAACCAAGTGTAATATTTTAGTTATCCCACAGTTGCCTCTGTCTCTGTATAATTTTGTAAAGCTAAACCCCTTCACATAACGTGTATTTACACAACTTGTAGAAAATATAATTGCATAATAACCTAAAATATTACTTTTTAACATACTTTTAGCATACTATTTAAGAATAATTACTGGTAACTTTTAATTTTGTCTCCAGTAGTTTTTTTTTTTTAATAACCTATCATAATTTGAATATTGTTGCCAAGAAAGAGTTTAATGGTTTACATTTCTCTCTCTCATTTTCTTAATAAACATGATAGGTCAAAAATATGAATGTGCCAAGCGATGGAATGTACATTGTGTGACTGCGCAATGGTTTTTTGACAGTGTTGAGAAAGGTTTTTGTCAGGATGAATCTATATATAGGACAGAACCTAGACTGGAAACAAAGACTATGCCTGACACGTCAACTCCTACTGGTCAGATCAACACAATTGATGGTTAGTCTCATTTGGATTAAAGTAAACAATCAGTTTTCTATGTAAATATTGATTCGTTAATAGGATCAGTGAGCTATAGTAGGGAATTCTGTCTTTTCTTACAGTGCTTCCAGGTATAGTTATATGATAAAATAACCAAATTGTATGAAAAATTAGTCCAGAGTTCCTGATATTTCTTTTTATAATGAATGCATACATTATTTCATATCCTGATGTAATGTAGAAGGTGATTAAAGAAGGAATACTAAGAGAAAAAGACTTAAAATAAAAACTTAATTTTTAAAAACTAGACTGATAAGCAAATATTAGTCTTTATTAGTTTGCTGCAATTATAGTAGATCATATTTGTATAAAATTTAAAACCCTTTCTATTTTTAGGTGCCATGTTGGCAATTTAACAAATATTTATAATTTTTTTTCAAATATAAGCTTCCTGGACCTTACACCCAGAAACTTCAGATTTTTATTGGAAACAAATAAATATATTTTTATTTAAATAAGGTATGAACCTTAATTAGTTTTATTTTCCCTTTTCATACTTTGCCACCAAGATTTTAGTAAAAACACTTGAATCTTAATTTGAAAATTATTCATAGCCCTATGTGTATAAAAAAATGAATTTATAAGAAAATATGTAATTATAATTATTTTATCATCATAAATTTATGCATCTTTGTTTAATATGTAGGTCGTACTCTTTCAGATGTCAGCCATATTTCCAACATTTATGCAAGTTGTGTAAATGAATCAATATGTAATTCAATTCTTAATAGCAAAGTGGAGTCTACGCTTGAAAATCTAGAAAATCTTGATGTCAGTGCATTTCAGGCACCTGAAGATTTATTAGATGGTTGTCGGGTATGTCTTTATTATGTACTGATTGTAATAAGTTACAACATACAATAAGTACTTCCTAGTCTGACTTTGAAAACCCCTTCAGAATTGGGCTTGCTCCTTTTATCTACCTAAACCCTGCACACTAAGTAGAGACACTTATTAGATTATGTCTATCCTTTAGCTGTCAGGGTCCATCTGTCTGGGATGTAACTATCTATCATCCTTCAAAGTTCTTACCAGTTTTCCACTCTTCTCTGAACCCTTTTAACTACATTAAACTTTGCACCTACTGTGTTTTGAGATCACTTAGTTTCTGAACTTTTACTTACAGCTATCATTTGTTGTTTATAGTATGCTAGACTATACTAATCATTTCACATATATTATTAATATGTTGTATATAATCTTATTTAATTCCCACAAATAACTAAAATTGGTGTTATCCTGAGGCTGAGACTTAAAGGATTAAAATTTTTTTCAGTCACAGACGTTAAGTAGCCAGCCATCAACTTCAAGGCTTGTATTTATAACCAACCATTACTCACTTCTCTGTTTAATATATCTTGGGCTATTTAAATTTTTAGTGTATGGATAACTATCTTAAAAGTGCCTTGATGGAAACACATGCCATAGATCTCCTAGAGCTGAATACTTACTTAATGTATTTCTACTTGAAGAATGAATAGGCTATGCATTAATTCTCAAAGAGTAGCAAAGATTTAACCCATTTTATCATTAAGAAAGGAAACTGGGCAAATTACCTTACCCTTCTATATTTTTAAAACTTATCAACTTACTGGCAGAAAAGAAAGTGTCTGCTTATATAAGACAGTTTTTCCTCAATCTCTACTAATTCTAGTTGTGACTTCATTATTCTTTACTTATAGGAAACGTATAATTTTTAATTTTTGTTAAAATATACTCTAATGGATGTTATTTAGTTTGAGGTATAAATGCAGTTAGAAGTAGATTGGTCATTCTTAAGAAATTTTTTAAATGACATGTAAAATTGAATTGAAAAAGACTTATACTGATTAAATTAGTTTAACATATACACATATAGTTAAAAACAAATTATTGCATAAGTGTTTGCAAAGCATTGTACTCATCTCTTTGCCTTAAATTTTTTGTTTAATTAACTGAAAAGATCTCAATTTATAGGTGAGGAAGTTGGTTTAAAGAGCCTAAGTAGCTTGACATGGTCATGTAGTTAATCATTGACAGCCAAACCAAAATTTAAACCTGGATTTTTTAAATTCAGACTTAACTCCAGTTTCTATAATTACTTTAAAATTTATGAATAGTAAAATCTTTACAATTGAAAAAGCTACCTGTATTTTTGAAATTGCAATGCACTAATATTCAGAAGATAATTGAATTCTGGGCTTTATATAAAGCTTCAAAATACTTACCAAGTGTCTACTGTGAAGGATAATAATGCCATGGGATTTTGAAGAAGTGATAAAAATCAAAATTTAAGAATTATTAAAATATCAAGATTTCAGAAAATACTCTTTAATATATCTTAAAATGTACACAAGAATTGTCTTACAGTAGATTTTTATAAATAGTTTTAATATATATGTTTTATTGAGAGAAATAAACCATCTTACATGCCTTAATCTAAAGTAAACATTTTCTTTCTTTGCAGATATATCTTTGTGGTTTCAGTGGCAGAAAACTAGATAAACTGAGAAGGCTTATTAACAGTGGAGGTGGAGTTCGTTTTAATCAGCTCAATGAAGATGTAACTCATGTTATTGTAGGAGATTATGATGATGAATTGAAGCAATTTTGGGATAAATCAGCCCACAGGTTTTGTTGGTTTTTAATTCAAAGCAATTTCTACTCTGTAATGATTTTTCTTAAAATTGCATGTCCATGGAAACTGCATGGCAAGTGGGATGATGGTCTTTATAGTTTAAACTAATATATAATTATGTGTTATTTTCGTAGGCCTCATGTAGTGGGAGCAAAATGGTTGCTAGAGTGTTTTAGTAAAGGTTATATGCTTCCTGAAGAGCCATATGTCCATGCTAACTACAAGCCAGTGGAAATTCCAGTTTCAAATCAACCTGAAAGTAAATCAGCCCTTTTAAAAA
This sequence comes from Cynopterus sphinx, assembly GCA_030015415.1. NCBI lineage: Eukaryota > Metazoa > Chordata > Mammalia > Chiroptera > Pteropodidae > Cynopterus > Cynopterus sphinx. Next base: position 129,607,583 of record CM057381.1, read on the forward strand.
AGAACAGCAGCCTTTCTAAGAAAGACTTTGCTCTTAATGAAAAGCATGACCAAGCTGATGAAGATCTGCTCTCTCAATATGTAAATAAGAATGCAACTGTAGGTAAGAAATAGTTTAATATCTATAATCGTTAAAAACTATTTTAGCAGAATACCTACATATGTGATTTTGACTAGGTTTTCTGGATTTTAAGTTAAACTAACCTTTTGCTTCCCTTAAAGTTTTACATTACTTCTAAGCAGGCCCCCTCTTCTCTCTTCCACATAGTAGCTCTACTTTGATCTCTTTTATATACTGGCATCCCTTCTGTTTGTGAGAGTTTGTAACAACATGAGCTTTTATTTTAATATTGTAGCAAATGTCTCACTAGGTTATCGAGGTCTTTAATGCATACAGTGCTACACTGTGGGCTACCCCCTGCCCCCCAGTAAGGTAGTCTTCTCAGTATAATAAGGGAAATTGAAGAGTTGTAACTCTTTAAAAAGTTATGAAATATTTTATACATCCAAAAAGATATAAAAAATATGAGCAATAACTGTAAACTACTGTCTAGCTGTAACAGAACAGAATATTCTGCTAGGCCAAAAAGCTTCCTGTGAATCCCTCTCCGTATATTTTTAGAGTTTACAACCTGTGTATATATCTATAAATAATATGTATACTGTTTCATTTTGTGTACATTTTAACTTACATAAACGATGTATGTATTATCTTGCTACACTCCCTGGAATGTGAGAGATATCTATCTAATCCAAGTAACTGGTTATGAATATACCATTCTGCTCTATGAACATACCATAATGTATCCATTTCTCCCACCTGTGGACACTTACTGTGTCTTTGCCAATATGAACAGTGCTTATGAGATTGTTCTTATACACACCTCTATGCCATGAGCAAGAATTTTTCTAGGGTGGGTGTGGTTAATTCATGGGATTTGTACATTGTCAACTTCTTTACATAATGCACATTATGTAACAGTAGTGAGTAAGGGTTCCTGTTGCACATCATTTCAACATTTAGTATTTCTCGTAAGGCTTGAAATATCTGCCAATTTAATGGGTATAAAGTAAGATCTCATTGGGGTTTTAATCTCATACTGATTACTAATAAGGTGGAGTTCTTTTGTATGTTATTTGCCTGTGATATTTTAAGGTAGTTGAATTTTTCAATCTATTTTGTGCTTTGTAATCTTCTATTTTATTTTTTCCTACCCAGTTATTCACATACATACATATGAATGTGTGTGTGTGTGTGTGTGTGTGTGTGTATTATGTATGTATGTATATATATTTTAGAAGTCTTAAACTTTTGCTTTTCGACATTTATGTCTTCAATCCATGTGGAGTTGATTTTTGTGTTTGATAATGAAGCGTTGAGATTGTATTTTATCCATATTGAAATCACTTGTTTTCCATACTGTTCGTTGAATAGTCCATTTTTTCTCCACTAACTTGCACTACACTCTCTCATTTATTAAGGATCTGTTAATGTAGGAATCTGTGTTTAGGCTTTCTATTTCATTGAGATACCACACTGATTAACTGTCTTATAATAGTCATCTAAATATGTTTTGATATCTGAGATGAAAAGACTCCAGTTTTTTTTATAGGTGTCTCAGCTATTCTTGGACCTTTGCTTCCATACAAAAAATTTTAAATTAGTTTGCACAAAATCAGTATGAAAATTTGGTTGGAATTGTATTGAATTTATAATATGGAGGAGAGTTGACATCTTTACAATGAAAAGATCTTCCTGTCCATGACTAAAGAATGTCACTATATAGTTTTTATCTTTTTTTTAATGTTTTTCAATAAAATGTAATAACTACATGCATATGATCCTAGAAATGCTAAGTAAGAACTATTCCTAATTTCTTTTCCCTCTGTTATGTTTATTTGTTCTTTTTGATATCTTTATATCTCTTAAAATTATACTTTGAACTGTTTTCTGGTATATAAGAAATGAAATATTTTGAATACTGATTTTAAGTCTCATTCATTTAAACTTTTATAGAATAGTTTAAGTACTGAATTTTTTAATTGTTAATTATACATAACATGAAATTTAATATTTTAACCATTTTTAGATGTACAATTCAATGGTACTAATTATATTCACGTTATTGTGCTACCTTCCATCCCAGATGGATGTTACCATCTATCCCAGAACTTTATCTTCCCAGATTGAAACTATACCCATTAAATAGTTAACTCTCCATTTTCCCCACTCCTCACCCACCCAGTCCTCAGTAACCACCCATCTATTTTCTGTCTCTATGAATTTGACTGTTGTAGATAGCTCATATAATATTTGTCCCTTTGTGGTTGGCTCATTTCATGTAGCATAATGTCTTTACAGTTCATCTATGTTTTAGCATGTGTCAGAATTTCATTCTTTTTAAAGTTGAGTAATGTTCCATTGTATGTATAAACCACATTTTGTTTAACCATCATTGATGGACACGTGGGTTCTTTCTACCTTTTGGCTGTGAACATTGTTGTACAGATATCTTCTGTTCAAGTCCCAGCTTTCACTTCTTCATTCCCAGAAGTGGAATTGTTGGATCATATCGTGAATCATATTAAATTCTCTGTTTAATTTTTTGAGAAACCACTATGCTGTTTTCACAGCACTATACCATTTTACTTTCCCACAAGCAGTGCACAAAGGTTCCAGTTTCTCCACATCGTCACCATTTTTTATTTTCTTTCTTTTTTTTCTTTTTTTTTTAATAAAAGCCATCCAAATAGACATGAAGAGGCATCTCATTGTGTTTTTGATTTACATGTACCTGATAATTAGCGATATTGAGGATCTTTTCATGTGTTTATCGGCCATCTGTATGTCTTGGAGAAACATCTGTTCATGTCCTTTGTTTTTTAATTGTGATAATTTTTTATTCTTGAGCTGTAGGAGTTTTTTATGTATATATATTCTAAATATTAACCCCATGTCAGATATATGATTTGCAGATACTTTCCCCATTTTTTGGATTGCCTTTTTGCTTTGTCTTTGATACACAAAAGTTTTTAATTTTGCTGAAGTCCAATTTGTCTCTTTTCTGTTTGTGCTTTTGATGTCATGTTCAAGAAATCATTACCAAATCTAGTGTCATGAAACTTTTCTCCTGTGTTTTCTTCTAAGAGTTTTATAATTTTGTTCTTATTTAGGGCTTTGATCAGGATGTTGATGTTTACTAGTTACTTTTCCTATATAGAATGATCATATGGTTTTTTTCCTTTAATGTAGTAGATATATTAGTTTTTATATTATTCAATCAGGGTTAAATTCTTTTGGAAGATATATTCATCCTTTTTATACATTAGTATATTTAGTTTACTATTGTTTCGAATTTTATCTATCATTGTGAGTAGTCTATAATTTTCCTTTTCCTGTTGTCTTTGCTGGGTTTTGTAATTGGTAAAATGAATTAGTGAATTATTCTCTCTTTAAAATCTCAGAGTTAGTGTAAGATTGAGTTCTCTAATATTTAAATGTATGGTGAAACCAATCTAACTGGTCCTAGTATTTTATTGTAGGATGATTTTGTAGTACTGGTTTAATGGATATGGGACTATTTGTTTATTTCTTCTTGAATCAACTTTGGTAACCTATGGTTTCTGGGAAGCTTAAAGACTGGTTTTAGTCTTTTTGATAAACCAGCTTTTTATTTTTTTGTTGTTTTTGTTTTATTCTTTGATCCCTTTTCCCCTTTTATTCTCTAATTTCTTAAGTGGCATAATTTGTTTTTTGTAGTCTTTTTATCTAAGTATTTCTCTGAAAATATTGACTTAAGTACAGGATATTTATGTGGCATTTTGTAATTGTTCAATTCTAAATATTTTCTAATTAGATCTATGAAGTATTTAGGAGGTGGTTTTCATAAATGTTCTCTGATTCAGAAAAATGTTTTCCGTGATGGAAGGTTTTTATACATTGTTTTGTCCATGGAATAATGAAATAGATGTGTTAGATTCCTCCACTGTAATGGTGGCCCTGCACTGTCAAATTTAGTTTTTTTATGTATTTTGAAGTTTTATTATATGGTAATCTTTATTTTCCTAATGACTTTTGTAACCTAAAATTGATTTTGTCTGGTAATACAGCTGTCCCTACCTCATGTGGGTCAGTATTTAGTATGACTAACTTTTTCTTTTAACTGTAAATTTGGGTGATTTATACTTATTGTTATTTGTGATATATTTTCATTATTTTCTACCATCTTATTTTGTATTTTGTTCCATTTTCCTTATATTTTTAAAAGGTTTTTGCCTACTTTTGAATGAATTAAGCTTGCCCCCTCTCACTCCAAATCTCACTCTAAACTTTATACTTCCCTCATATAATTTGGAAGTTATGTATACAGTTTATATTTTCAGTGGTTACCCTTGGAAGTTTAATGTGTACCATAACTTAAAATCTAAAGTTATTCAGAATTTTTATCTTACTCTTAAATAATACTAAAGAGGAATTTTGCACTCAAATGGCTAACCTTGTAACCAGCTCTTTGTTCTGCTTATGTAGACACGCTGCATAGGCCGAAGGGCAGGGTGACCTCGAGATCAACTGAAGACTCACTCTCCGCTTTGCGTGTTCTGTCTAGATAACAGATGTATCCTCTTTGCTTGTTCTGTCTAGATAACAGATGTATCTCCTTTGCTTGTTTATAGATAAGCCCTATAAAAGGTTTCCCCTGAGTTCGGGGCCCAGATCTTCAGAGCACTAGCTCTTCTGGGACCACCAGCATAATAAACTTGAGTTCTCCAACTCTCCGAGTACTGCTTGGTTTCTCGCCAGTCTGATTTCTGATAACACTTTGTCACTACTGACAGCATCCCCCTACACATGTGCTTGCTAATACACTTATGTGATTTTGTCTAATATTTTCTTTGTCTTTTTTAATGTCACAATTATTATTGTTATTTTCTTATTTATATGTTCAATATTTTTTGATTTGCCAACATGTTTATTTCTTTTCTCCCCATTCCTTGTTACATCTGAGACCTCTCTTCTGGACTCATTTTCTTTCCTCCTGAAAGGTATCTTTTAGCAATTCCTTCATTTCTGTTAATGTCTTTATTTTGCTTTTGTCCTTAAAAAGACAGTTCTACTAGGTATACAGTTCTAGACAGCTCTTTGGATATGCTATTTTATTGAAATTCTTGTCCTTGGCTGCTATGTAAGAAGTCATATGTCAGTTTAATTGTCATTCTTTTGTAAAAGATCTTATCTTTTTTCTTCTAGCTATTTTTAACATCTTTTATTTTTTGTGTCTTAGAGTGTTATTTATTGGTCCTTGTGTAATTCATTGTACTTTCTAAATTCAAGAATGAGTGATTTTTTCTCCTGATTTTTAATCTATTATCTCTTTGAGTATTGCTACTCCCCCAATCTCTGTATTCTCTAACTCCCTTAGCTCTGTGTATAGATTACTTAACCTGTTCTTCGAATTTCATTATTTTGTCTTTCTGTGATTTATTGTGTGATTTTTCAGATTCTCCTTCCAAATCACTATTTCTCTGTTCAGTTATTGCCTAATGTGTTTAACTCATTTATTAAAATTTCAATAATTATTTTGTATTTCTTTAAGTTCTAGTTCTTTTAATAGGTTGTTACTATTATGTGTCCTGTTTTTTATTTTAACACAGTTAAACCTATTGCAATATCTGAGTGGAGGGAAGGGAATTTTCTTGATTGTTGTTCATGGTACCTGGTTTCCTTGTATGTTTTGTGGTATTTGTTATAAACTCATTCTTATTTGGACTCTAGGAATTATAAAAAGGCTGGGGTTAGGGTTTGTTCCTCAAGAAAAGATTCATGTTTAAATTTTCCAGGAGCCTAGGAATATCCCAACCCAGGACATCTCTAAGTTAGTTTATTGGCTAGATGTTTCTTGGACCATCAAGATTGTGTAAATTTGTTCCCTAACGTACTTTGAGGACCAGCCCATGATGACAAATTCTCAGGAGAGCCATTTTTTTCTTCTTGACTCATAGTCAAGTGTACCCACTCTCCTTTTTCAGGGTATATTTGTTATTTGTTGTTAGTTGATTAGTTTTGGTCGTTTTTACTGAAGGCATTTCCCTTCAGGGTTTCTAGGATTTGTTTCTTATGGTATACTCTGGCCTAAGCTAATTTGTGTGAGACCAAAGGCCTGAGTCTTGTCCCTCCCTGTGATATCTTTCAATTCTAAGAGTCTAGGTTACTGCCAGAGTAGCATCAGGGTATCCATTAGCTTTAGTAACCACCTGATGTTCTGGATTCATGCTATTTCATTTTTAGCCCTTGAGGATCTCCCTTACTTTCTTGCGAACTCAGGTATGCATTTATAAGTATGCCTTTAATGTTTTATCCTATATTTTCATATATTCTGTTTTCACTTATTCTATATCATATATTTTACAGTGAGAATGTTTCAAATTTCTAGCCTACCATACTTCTAGAAGGGAATTTCCAGTATTTTTTTTTTTACCCACACTATTTCTGTTCATGGTGTACTGTAAAATAGATATTTGTCAGACCAGTTGCTTATGCTTTAGGAATGTGTCATATCAAGAGATTATTCTAATCTTCTAGGATGTTCTGGTATAAAGAAGCCACAGACTGACTAGAAGCAGTTTCATGCACTGTCCTTCAGCAAGACCAGTACTTAGTGGAGGCAGGTGATCCTCCTTAGGCAACTAATGGTATACTAACTTTGAAAGGATCTGGTGACAAATCTGTGAATCCCCAAGTACCTTAAAAAGAATGTAATCAGGTATTTTACAGTTACTTCTTAAAGCAAAATTACTTTTGATTCGAGATAACTTTCAATAATAGGTTCATTAGGAAGTGTCTGTGGGCTTCTGAATGAGGTCTGTTTGAAAAAGGGGTTCTGCTAAAATAAGGGTGAAGAACTGCTGTAGAACTTGTTAATTCATTCTGAGTCTCTTTTAATAACTGTAGGCTTTTGCTTACAGTTTACAAGAACTTAGTATTTCTAGTTTGTTTTATAGTGATAGTCTAAAATTCCCCAGGGTTTCATCTTTCTTCCCATCTCACCAGCAATATATAGACCTCAAACAAAGTTGAGTTTTTTTCCTCCTACATGTGATTGTAAAATAATTATAATTGTAAAACAGGATTGTTTTCACATTTTATATCAAGAATATTTAAAAACTACTTTGCAGAATGTTTTATAGTATGTCACCTTTATTTCCATCTGAGCTTATTTATCTCCATATATCTCTATAAATTGGAATTATACTATTTTATTCTTTACAGTGTGAAACTGAGGGTCAGAGTCACCTGACCTACTGATAGTAAATGCTTTAGACAAAACCATGCTTCTTCAGAATGTCACTTAGAGCAGTTTAAATACTTGGATTAAGTAGGAATGTTACATGTGTGTGTGTGTTGGTAAGTAGTTTAAAAGTAAAAATGTTAATGCCTATTGGAGATGAAGATAGAAATAAGATGCCACTAGAACATAATTGTGGATCCTGGAGTCAGACTGGTTTCTGTTTCATTTCTGCCATTTAATAACTATGACCATAGGCGAGTTATGTAACTTCTTTAAATCTGAGATTTCTCTTGAAAGAGTATAGAAATACCAGTAGTATCAACCATATAATATTGTGAGCATTAATTACCTGCATGTAAAGCACTTAGGCACAGTGCATGAAGAGTTTCTGGATAGCTTCTGGGCTTGTTGGAATCCTGTAAAGCAGAGCTTGGCATACTTTTTTTGTGAAAGGCTAGACAGTAAATATTTTAGGCTTTTCCAGCCACATTCTGTTTCTGTCACATACTCTTGTTTTGTTCTATTTTTAACAACAATTTTTTAAAATGTAAAAAATCATTTTTAACCTATAGGCTGTGGGCCCAGTTAGGCTCTTAGGCTATAGTTTGCTCGTCCCTACCATAAAATGTTACTTTCCAGCACAGTACCACCAGAGTTTTCAAAACTAAGTTTTTACCTGTTAAAATTTTAGCCTTGATTTGATAACATTTATTATGTATTAGGAACTATGTATTTTTGTTATTGACATTTATATTTTTTATATAAGCTATGTTTTTTTTCTTCTACTATCCATCAATCATCCAGCTTCATCCTAAAATGAAATATCTGAAACCATTTGCTTGGGTCCTTGATCTTTTAAGAAATCTTACATAGAAGCTAAGTAGCTACAATTTCAGTATGAGACATTTTAGGAATTTTTGAGAAGTAACCATAATTCCCTTATTATTATATTTGTACAGTTATTTCTAAGTAAAGGGCTTGACCATTTAGGCCTGTTACTTCTTTTTTTTCTTTAATGATATTTTCTCAATTGTGAATTCTCTAAACCAGTTTTGGAACTAAGACAGGCCCATGGAGTTATTAGAGCTTCATAATTTTCAACTAATTGGAATTTCTAGTACACTAGGAGGGCTTAGAACAGTAACGTGATTGCTATTGTCCTTCCTGGTGGCACGGTGGTAATACTGATAACACTTGGTAGTCCAGAAGATGCGGTGGGTTCGTACCCTTTATTCTTTGTGTACTTCTTAAAGCCTTCATTTTGTTAAGTGTGATCACAGTTCTCTATGTTACCTTAATATCCTTGTTCAAAATAAATTTTAACTCTAAGGTAAATTATCTGTTAAGAACTCATTTCTTTTTCCAGTTGAAGCTGCAAAGTCTGAAGTTGGGACCTTTAATGATACTACTCATGTCGAACCTTTTAATGATTCAACTCATATTACTCTGCAAGAAGAAAACCAAACTTCTGTCAATCATTGTCTCCCTGACGCTTCTACAATTACTGAAGAAGGTTTATTTAGCCAAAAGAGTTTCCTTGTTTTCGGTTTTAGTAATGAAAATGAATCTAATATTGCAAATATCATAAAGGAAAATGCTGGAAAAATCGTGTCCCTTCAGAGCAGAATTGTTGCTGATTATGCTGTGGTTCCTCTGCTGGGGTGTGAAGTAGAAGCAACTGTGGGAGACGTTGTTACAAATACATGGCTGGTAAGAAAATACTGCAGCAGTTGAAATATAGTATTGAAGGATATCTGAATGCCAGGAGTGTTCATGTTTATTTCTTAGGCAGTTCAGTGTGGGTAAATTGGTATTTGGATATGAGCAGAGTATGGATTTTGCTTTTAGCAAAGGAAATTCTAAAATATGAAAATGTTTAAGGTTCTTGGTCCTAATCCTGATAGAGTAGAGGTTATTGTTTCTCAGGGGCTGAAGCAGCAGCAGTCCTTAGGGAGTTACTCCAAGTCAGCTCATATAATTCTAGTCTTCCCTATTTTCTCAAAATCAAAGTATGACACACACTTTTGTATTATTCCATCTTGTTGGCATATCACTGGTAACTTTATTTAACCTTCCAAGAATTAAGAGGAAAAATTATAAATTAATACAGTGGAAGAAATTAAGCATAAAGCCATATTTAGTAACTTCAATGACAAGTCTGATTTTAATATCCTTAATATTTTAGAATATAATATTTGTATATAATTGATATATATATTTAAATATTATAATTTGTAGTGTATTGAGAATGAGCATACACAAGTTTATATTAAAGTAAAATTGCTCTTAATCTAAACTAAAATTACTTCTACTGTAATTAGACCAGTGTTAACCACTGGTTGCTTATTTCGTGGTGATGTTATTGTTTCTCTTCTTTTTAAAAGGTGACTTGTATCGACTATCAGACTTTATTTGATCCTAAGTCGAATCCTCTCTTCACGCCAGTCCCAGTAATGGCAGGAATGACTCCTTTACAGAATTGTGTTATTTCATTCAGCCAGTGTGCAGGAGCAGAAAAAGATTCGTTGACATTCTTAGCGAAACACCTTGGAGCAAGGTATGTAGTACTTTTAGTGTACCTGCCACCTTGGTATACTTTTATTTGTTTCAAGTTATTGGAGAGCATTCAAATTAGTCTTTGGCTGGGTGTCTATAATATTCATGGGTAGCATGTAGTGTATCTGTATGATGGCTCAAAGTGAGAGAGGAGCATGCCTGGGGAGTCTTAAGACTATAGGCATTAGTGCTTACCTGTTAGGAAGGGGAATATTTAAACAAGATACTGGGTCATTATGGAATATTGCTTGCCCAAGTAGTATTCCCCTCCACATGCCATGTGGTTGATTTATTCTTTTTCACTTGCATCCGTTGTACCTGTTTGCATTTCAGCCAGAAATGCAAACATTAAACAGGAGTAATGAATACTTTGAGAGAAAAAAATGAATTCAAAAATTACTTCCAAAATCCAAATTAACCCTAAGTGAGCATTAGATGAATGCTGTTTTAAAAGGAATTAGAAAACTGTTAATATCAGTAAATGTAAGTGAACCAAACTTTTACATCAAAAGTTATTTTAGATTAGATTATGAAGTAACACTTAAAATTTAAATGAGAGACACACCTAAAACAAAGTGATTCAAAATATTGGAGGGAAAAAGATTGGCAAAGATTTGTCAAATAAATGCAAACAGAAAGAAAGGGTTTGCAATTTTAATGTAAGACAAGTTTGGATTCAAGTCAAAAGGCATCAAACAAGGAAAACACCGCAAATAAAGAGTGCTATTCACACTTTATTTAGAGCATGACTGTTATCCATAAAACAAAAACAGGAGAAATAAGGAGTATTTATCAGAAGTACATTATTTGTAGGAGACGTTAATTCCATTCTTTTACTTCGTGACAGGTCATAGAGAAAACAAGGATAGATTTAAATAGCATAGTTAGATATCTACCCTGAAACAGTGACTATACCTTTCAAATCCCTGTGGAACACTCCTGAATGTTGACTATAAAGAAATTGTCCACAAAAAAATACCTCAGTGAATTCTGAGAAGTAGAAAGAGTGACGACCATATTCTCTAACAACAATGCAAAAAACTAGAGATGAATAATAGAAAGTGAAAAGATCTTATCAACTGGACATTTTAGAAATGCTTTTAATAACTCTTCATTCAAAGAGGAATTCAAAAGCATTTATAAGCTACTGTAGAAATCATTTTCAACCCAGTAATAACAAGGGCCCCCACTGCCTACATTATAACCTTAAAGTACCATTTTCCACTAAAACTAAAGCTTAAAGAAATGATTAATTCCAGATCTGGAACAGAAAAGGTATGCAAATAGTGACTTCTCTTAAAAGAGGGAAAAGGGTTGTAATTGAGAACAGACTCACTGGAGAGTTTCCGGAGTGACTGGCAAGACTCTGTCTTCTGACATGGGTGGTGGATATAAAGGTTTTCACCTTATACTAATACATTAAATTGTATGTCTCATTTTTTGCTGTGTTGTGTCTAAACAATAATAAGGTTTTTAAAGAAGTAAAATTGCAGAAAATCTAGAAAATAAAATAACATGACAACAGTCTCTATGGGTACAGCTAAAGCAGTACCCAGAAAAATTTAGTAAAAGTGGCTAAGTAGAAAATTACTGTAGAGAAATCATTGACCTTCATGTATATGACCAATTAGAAGAGCTAATGAAAATAAAGGCTCCTGCTTGGTCTACACTGAGATGGAATACCTAGCAGCAAGTGTAACTTGAAACTTGGAAGAGCTGCAGAAACTTGTAAAATGCTTTGAGGGAAGCAGAATAAGACTTGAACAGTAAGAAAGATGAACATGTTCTTGGAAAGGAAAATTAAATATAAAGAAGTTTCTATTATCTCCTGTGCTAATGTATAAATTTAACATGATCCCAATAAAAATGCCAACAAATTTTTTTAGGGAGGGCAATAATCAAACTAATTCTTAAATTTATAAAAGATTACCAAGCAGGAAAGTCATGAAAATTCTGAAATATAGTACATAGTTATTTAAGTATGTTTTATAAAACTTCACTAAATAATAGTATGGTCATAAGTAGCAGAAAATTCAGTGAACAAACAGAAAGTCTAGAAATAGATCCAAATACAAATAGGAATTTAGCATAGTAAAAGCAATATTTCCAGTTATCAAGAAAAGATGGTTTATTCAATAAAGTTAGTATGACATCTCATACCAAAATAAGTCCCAAATGGATTAGTGAGATAAATGTGAAAAATGAAACAATGAAAATACTGGGAGAAATGTAGAATATCACATTTTAGAATTGAGGAATTTGAACATAAAACCCAGAAGTCAAAAGAAATGACTGAATTCTGTTTATACCTCAAGTGGTGGACTCCTGTGTCTGCCCCATATTCTGTTTAATATTCTGGGATCTTAAGCAAGTCAGTTTCTCTATATTTTTTCCCTGGTTGTATCTTTACAATATTTTGTAAAATATTGGTATTTCACAAATACTAAGAGGATCAGACATGCTTATATGTGAAAATGCTTTGAGCAGTTGTAATGGGCTAAAAAGATATAACGTGTTATTCAAATGCTTTCTTTGCTCTTCTAGTTGTTCATGCCTCCTTTTTGGAGGAAAGGTTGGGTCTGGGTGATGACTAAGGAGGAAGTTTTTCTGAAAGTCTCATTTAATTAACGTGCTTATGTTTCTCTAAAAAGTTTAATTGTAGCAATACATTTTTATCATAGAGTAAGCGTTTGCAAGAGGACTAGCCTGTTTTTAAGCTATATATAGAACCAAATTTTAATCAGTGAGTATTTTCTTATACTTAGAACTTTAATAATACTATCATATTAGAAACTACATTCTTCGTTTGCTGGCTTATTGTGTATATGACCATTTCTTTCCTTTAAATATAACTTTCAGTGTTCAAGAATTCTTTGTTCGCAAACACAATGCAAAGAAAGGCATGTTTGCCAGCACACATCTTATATTGAAAGAGCCAGGTGGTTCTAAATATGAAGCAGCCAAGAAGTGGAATTTACCGGCCGTCACGATAGCTTGGCTTTTGGAGACTGCTAGAATGGGAAAGAGAGCAAATGAGAGCCATTTTCTGATTGAAAATGCAGCTAAAGAAGGTTAATACTTTGTTTTGTTCTTTTATCTATATGTTTTTACAATTTGATGGTTTCTGGGATATCAGTGTGTCAAAGCTTGATTTTAGGGAAAGGTCACCGATTTCTACTTTTCACGTTGTATACAGGGAGCCACTGTTGGGCATTCATTAGTGGCTGGTGAAATAAATGTGTGTTTATAGCACAAATGTTTCATTTGTATCTGTACTATCAATTGTAGGCACTATCTGAAAACTAGAGAATACAAAACAGTGTAGGAGCATTACAGAGTCTCAGTGTTTGAAGTCTAAAGATGTGAGCGTGGCCCTCTTGCTGTTCTTTCTATATATACTCACATACCGTGTATCTAGCGATCTCTCTTCCCCTCATCTTGGAACTTTTTTCTAGCCCACCTCATGCTTGCCTTTTCCTCCTCCTTGTCTTTCAGTTCTCAAACTTGGATGTCACTTTCCCTGGAAGGCCTTCCTTGACTCACCAAGTATGGCCTTTGTCTTGCCATCACACCCTGTATTGTACCTTTTATAGCTCTTATCCCAGTATTATAACTCTAGTTTACTTTCATGTCCTTCTATTCAACTATAAGCTCTAAAACGGCAAGAAATATGCATGTCTTTGGCATGTATTTTCATTATCTAAATATTGGGGCTGGTGTGGAGTAGCCATCTAATAATTATTTTCATTAAATGTTGAAAAAAGGTGGGAGGCAGGGATGAGAGGACACAGTAGCCCATCTTATAAGATGGTGGCATTCCCTGGGCAAACTTCAGAGACAAGTCAGCAGCTTGGGAATGGCTCTCAGAGCTATTATCTAGACAGACTGGAAATTTTTTAACTGAGGCCAGGCGATGTTTAGTTCATATTAAAGTTTCATTAAGGACTTTCCAGAAATTTGACTCTAGTTATTAACTCTTGAGTACGTGTAATTAGAATTTTCTTTTTACTCTGCCATTAACTAAGATGACATTTATTTATACCATTTTTGGCAAATTGTGAGGTTTATTGAGGCTTTTTTAAGTTACAAGATGAAACGGGAAGTCTAGTTTCATTCATTATTTGTTTCAGTTGATGTGCTTGTCTCACTCAACATATTTTAATATATTATCCGGTTTGTTTCTTGGAAAGTAGGTATATAACTCTGGTTTAAAGTGCTCTTGAGAATTCACATGAAAACCAGATAAAAAGCTCACCTCTTATGGGCCTTTTTAGAGACAAAAGATGAAATCAGTGACTCACATTTGTTTCTTTTCTTTTTAAACCTCTAGAGCAAAATTTAGAAACTGAAATAACAAATGGAGTAAATCTGAATCCACATACTCCAAAGAATCTTGCCACCCCCCTGGAAACTCACAAAAAAGCCGTTACACCTTTAGATATGAACTACTTTCAGAGTAAAGCTTTTCGTGCTGTGGTCTCGCAGCACACGGAGCAGGTTTCCGCCTCTCCCGCTGGAGGACAGCCACCCCAGAAGGAGCCCTCGTTACACCTGGACACACCATCAAAATTTCTGTGCAAGGACAAACTCTTCAAGCCTACCTTTGATGTGAAGGTAAGTAAGGTTTATGAAGAATAGCGTCGGAGTTAACCGTTTCATAGTTTGTAAAGTTAAAGCACCATATTCTGCATCACCTCTAAAGTTTGTAGTAGCAAATTTTCCAGACATGTTGGGAAGTAGATTCCTATTTTGAGTTCCAGTATATACCCAGGTTTGAGGTACTGGCTAGAGATATATACATGTGGTGTGAAAGCACACATCTGGGTTCAAGTCTTAGACCTGTCATGAACAGTATCACTGTAGGCAGATTATTCAACAGATATCTGAGGATCAGCTTCCTCTATTACACAGAGAGGATACTGTCACTTGCTTTGAAAACTCAGATTTATCATAAGGATCAAATGAAATGGTGAGATGAAATAATTACATAAACTATAAAATAATATAAACACATTGCAACTTATGTTTCAATACTGGGATTACATCCAGTGCTTGCTTTCTCAAAAATATCTCTATTATCACCTTTTCATGTCCTTTAAAAAGATGAATTATGTTTACACTTTTGTTTGATCTCCTAAGCACTAGAATATGTCTCCCTTTCTGAAAAATACCATTTCTCAAATCAAGGGCTAATTTAACTTTCTCAAATGGTTTCCCATTATTCCCTAAAGGTGATTTTCTTCACTGTTCCTTGGGTAGCTTTTGGCCAAACGAGTGGCTATTCAAACCATTGTCTGAGATTTTTTTATCCATGAATCTTTGCAAAATTATTGTACCATTCATCTATTAAAGTTTTCCTTATATGATATTAAGGAGTAACATTTTAATAATTTTTACTAGAGCAGATTTATAAAGTTCACAGATTGTTGATCTTCAGAAAATATAAATTAATACCTGAGACAGTTTTCTCCAACCTAAATCTTCAGTTAAATCTCTTCTGAAGAAACATGTTGTACTGTGATTATCACTACTCCCTGTGCCTTAAGAAATGGGAAAACCACTGGTTTGGGAACTGAGATCTAGAATAGACCTCTGCTTTACCTCTTGCTGCTTTTTAAGGCAAGTCAGCCTCTTTGGGCTTCATAATTTATTCTCTTGAAAATCATGCAATGTATATATATGATCTCTAAGGTCTCAGTCTTTAAATAGTAAATGAAATAATATTAGTAGGCAATAAAATAATAGAAATATTTCCAGTCATTCAAGCCATTCTTTAGCTTCCTTGCTGTAGAAAACTGAAGGTTCTGAAATAGTCTCTGTAAAAGTACAAAACAAGTTTAAAAGTTTCATGTTTAGAGTTATAGTTTATATAGCAGTGTTTTTCTGTTTTTTTTTTTTCCCTTTCCTTTTTTGGTGATAAATAATACTTCATCTTATAATCAGTGGTACTTCAAATTGTCGTAATATGGTATATTGAATTTTAACTCCGAAAACAGAGAAGGACCTGTGGGATAATCACAAGATTGAATATGTATTAGACCTCAAATTTTTTTTTAAAAAGCACTTAATTTTTAATTGACTCACATCAGAAAAGTAAAACAGATATGTTGCTGTATGAAATATCAGTGTTAACAGTTGGGAAGCCACTATACATATTCAGGAGATCACTGCCAGTGCTTTAGAGCCTTCCTCCCGCCCCTTCCCTGTCACTGCTTTCCCTTCTGGAAAGGTAACACTCCTGACTTCTGTCACTGTACCTTTGTTATGCTTGTTTTTGACTTTTAAGTAGATTAAACCATAATATTTGTTCCTTTGAGTCTGTCTTTGTTCAGCCTTCATTTAGAAGATTCGTCCATGTTGCTATCCTCTAACTGTAGTTCATTGATTTTATTATGTGTATTTTTTCGTTGTGTGGATATACCTCAATTTATACATTTAGGCAGTTACTAGTTTTTTGGTCTTACAGCATTGACATTTGTCTGCATGTCTCTTGGAATACATTTACAATGCATTTCTTTTTGGTATATACCTAGAAGTGAAATGGCTAGGTTGTATTTCAGCTTTAGTAGAGACTGACAAACTGACAAAGTGGTTTGTCATACTTCACCACTAGTTTATTGAACACCCAGTGTTCCCCATCATTGCCACCTGAGGTAGTATCCATTTTCTTTGAAGTTTTTACTTAGAAATCATATCTGACTTACATGAAGGTGCAAAATAAAAATAGGACAAGCTAAATGTTCATACCCTTTACTCAGATATGTAGAGTTTTCATTAATTTCCAGATGAAAGGGTTTTCTTTCTCATTTTTAATTTCTAGTTTTATTGCATTAGGATCAAAGTGTTGTTTATATTATACTCTTTTCTACTTCACAGAACTTACTGAACTTTTCTTTGTACTTAGATATATTATCAGTTTTTCAGAACATTCCTGATTTTTAAAAATGTTTCTTGAGAAGATGTATTCTCTATTAAGGTGTAGTGTTTAATATATACCCATACCCCCCCCAACACACACACACAAAAGATCTAACTTATTGATGTAATTTAGAGCTTTTACCTCCTTTTCTATTTTTTGTTTACTTAGCCAGTCTCATTCTAAGTGGTATTTTCAAATTTTCTAATATCAACATGTTTCTCTTTATCCTTGCATCTCATGCAGTTTGTTTTAACTATATAATTGCCGTGTTAACTAGTACATAGATATTAATAACTGCTGTATGAGCTGGAATGTGTCCTTTGTCTCTTTGGCTTGAAGTTAACTCCGGTGTCAGGGTCTCAGTCCCTGTTCTCTTATTGTTTTCATTTGCCTCATAAGTGTGTGCATTCCTTCATTTTTAGCCTTTTCAGATTGCTGTGTTTTAGGTTTGTCTCCTCTATACAGCATAGAGTTGAGTTTTGCTTTATGAGCCATTTTGCAAATTTTTTTCTTTGAATTAGTTAAATTAAGCCCATTCACATTTAATAGGACTTATACTTGGTCTCAATTCTGTCATATATTATGTTGTAATTACTTTGTGATTATGTCATTTACATATATGTGTTTTTAACTTGTGTCTTCTTTGTATTTTGTGCCTCTTCCCCCACCCCTTGCACCTTTGGTATTTAGGAAAGGGTTTGTTTGTTTTATTCTCATAGTTATCCTTATATTAATATTTCTTATAGTGCCCTTAATCCCCCTTCTTAATCTTTTGTCACTTTTAAAATTCACATTTTGAGTATTTATTGCTTCTATTGCAGTCAATAATATTTTTTTTTTGTTTTCTATTTTTAATTATATTTTTTGACTGTCAGAAAATATTTATATATTCTCAGCTTGTGGACCTCACCCTTGTTTTGCCTTAACTCGACAAATAAATGTATGAAATGCTTATTGTCTGTCTGTTGTGAAGCTTCCTGTCACTTTTGGTGGGACAAAGTTCATCCTCCAGTAGATTCCTCTGGAAAGGCATATCTGTTTAATATTTCCTGAGCTTGGCACATCCTAACTTCTACTCAGGCCTTGATTCTTCAACAGATTTTTTTGGATGTACTATTCTTGGTTTGCATTTTTCCCTTGTGTTTCCTGAAAATGCTGTTCCCACTGCTGAACTGCTTTGTGTGCATTGTTTTTGAAAAATTCTGATGTCAGTAATTATTTTATCTTTGTTATTTCATCATTTTGCCTGAAGGCTATGTGGCTTTTTCTTTTAAGTCTAATAGTTTTACAAAGATGTGTTTAGGTATTGATCATTCTCAATCAGTTTTCCTTAGTACATGGTGGGTTTTTAAATATTTAGAATTTAGATCCTTCTTCAAATTTTCAGGCTGGGAGATTAAAATAATGGAGCTGTCATTCAGCTGAGTTGACTAGAAAGAGTTGAGATTGGGGTCTAAATATCAAGAGTTCATGTTTTGGATACAGAGTTTGAGATGCCTGTTAGAAATCCAAGTACTACTATCAAGTAGACAGTTACATATAAAGCCTAAATTTGGGGAATGGTGTGGGCTAGAGAAAGAAATCTGGGGATTCAAATTTTTAAGTAATATTTAAAGCCATAATTAGGACAGATGCCAAGAGGGTAAAAGAAGAAAAGAGGTCCAAAGAACACCCCTAGGGGCTCACATTTAGAGGAGAAGCCAGCAAAGGAGTCAGAAAAAGGACCACGCCCACACCCCCCACACCCTTCCCATTTCCCCACAGTGGGAAAAGAAAGCCCAGAGATTTTCTTAGAGGCAAAGTAAGAAAGTTTTTGAAGAAGTGGTTAGCTATGTCACATGCTGCTGAAAGGTCATGAAAGGTAAGAACAGAAAATTGACCACTGGATTTAGTCTTATGGGTCACTGGTGATCTTAATAGTAAGGGTTTTGAAGACATGGTAGAAGTGGAAGCCAATGTGGGTTCATATGAGAATGTAAGATACAGTGAACATAAGCAGTGCATTTGAGGAGTCTCACTGGAAAGGGGAACCAAAAAATGGGATGGTAAGTATAGAGCAAAATAGGATCAAAAGAAGGTTGTTTTAAGATGGCCAGTATAAGTGATCTGTTAGAGGTAACAACTGATCATGCAGATGAGAGGATAGAATTGCCGAAGCCACCACATCTTTGAGTTGGTGGGAGGGGTTTGGATCTAGTGCTTAAGTAGAGGAGAGTACCAGAAGGGAAACAGTGTTCGTGGCACACGTGCTGAAGACAGGTCCATGTGGTTTCTTTCATATGTGAAGAATCCTTTTAATGCTATGTAAAAATTAAAATAAAAACTTTAGCAAATAGAAAGCCTTACCACATTCTTGCAAAAAAAGATTTAGCACTGCAAAGATCCATAAAGGTAACAATGAGTCTATGAAAAATGCAAGCAGAAATAGTATCAAAAGTCTGAAAAGAATAATTGAAGACAGGCACTAGTACTATTAGTTATTAAAACCTAAAGTTACAGTAATTAAAAGCAATTTGTTACTGTCACATGAATAATCAAATCGGTGCATACAATTACGCCCCATAGATAGGAGGATGCATTAGATAAAAGTAGCATTTAAAGCAGACAGCTGGTAGCCATCAGAGAAAATAGGATGAAACTTCTTACTTTATATCAGAATAAATATCAGATATTTAAACAAGAAATGAAGACATAAAAATTCTAGAACAGGACATGAGTTTGTTTTCAAATAATCCCAGTGTGAGGAAGGCTTTTCAAACTATAACATATACCCCAAAAGAAGTAAAATTCATAGGAATTTGACAGCATTAAAAAATTATCTACATTCAAATATGCAATTTTATAAAAATACAATAAAAGTATTTGTTTAAAAAAATTTCTCCATGGCAGAAGTTTGATAAACTACAAATTGGGAATGAGTATGTATATCATAGTGCATGCACACACACACACAAATTCATAAAATATATTCATGCAGTGAATATAAAAAAGACTAATATGACCCAATGTAAAAACAGGCAAAGGACAGGAAGAGGTAGCTATCACAAAAAGTAAAACATATTACATATGCATAAAGATGTTTAATCCCATTCAGTTTAACAGGGTAGAAAATTAAAGCATGTGGTAGATATATTTACTCATCAGATTGGCAAAAAAGGAAAATCTGATTACCCACTGTGCTGTCAAGCGTATTGGGAAGCATACGCTTGAATACTTTGCTCAGGAAAGTGTCAGTTTGATACATACACCTTGCTTAACAGTTTCCTTTACTCTTGCATGTGCAAAATGATGTGTGTGCAAGGTTATTTGTTGCATTATACTGTCAAAAAATCATGTAAATATTCAGCAGTTGAGCACTGGTTAAATGCATTCTGCATTACACGTGGAATACTATGCGGATGGGAAAGAAGGAGCAAGCCCCTGCACAGTGGCGACATCTCACAGGCTTGGGAACGGGAACTTGTCTTGTACTTTCAAAGATTTGTCACAGTTCTCAGCTCAGTCTGACATTTAACCTTCTTTACAGTTCCTGTCTTGTTTATATCCATCCTTGCTCACTTCTTTCTGTGTTTTGTCTGCTTGTTTGTTTTTTGTTTTTGGTTGTCCTTTATTTTCACTACAACTTAAACTCTTAAGATTCAGGCAAATGTTACTGGCACTGCTGAACACGTAAGCTTGTCAGTCTCTAAATCATTTTGCTGAGTAGTATGAATTTTTTTTCTTTGTAGTCTATAGAATACAGGCAATATTTCATTCTTTTTATTGTTGTTTGGTGGAACACTAGAGGTGGTTAAAGCTGTAATCCAATTAATTTTGAGGATTATCCCCCCTCTTTCTTTACCTCTTCTTTTTCTTTTTCCCTCTCTCTTTCACTCTCCCCGTCCGTACATACAGGACGCACTGGCAGCTTTGGAAACTCCACGAGGTCCTGGCCAAAAGGAAAGGAAACTGAGTACACCGCTCTCAGAAGTCATTGTCAGAAACTTGAAAGTTGCTTTGGCAAATAGCTCTCGAGATGCTGTTGCTCTTTCTGCCAGCCCTCAACTGAAGGATGTCCAATCAGAGAAGGTAGAATTAGATCGCTTATTAAAAGGAAGTTTTAGGTTAAACTTTTCAAGCAGTAATGGTTGACCTGTTTTGTTTCTTTTCTATGAACAGGAAGAAGCTCCAAAGCCACTTCACAAGGTAGTGGTATATGTTAGTAAAAAACTCAGTAAGAAGCAGAGTGAACTAAATGGAATTGCAGCCTCTCTAGGAGCAGATTACAGGTAGTTGGCTCATCTTTCTGTTTGGTGGTGATGTGGCCTAAGTTTATACGGAAACTGAAAGCTGTTGTGAGCTTCTACAAGGAAATATTTATTTTGCCTTTTGGTGTGTCATGTCATGTTATCTACAAAATCCAATTGATTTTTAATTTACCATATCCTTTAAAAATACTCTCTGCCATATCAGTTCACTCTTAGATGTATATATTTTTAGGGTATATTCAACAAATATTTGACAACCTATTTTGTGCTGCTCACTATTCTAGAAACTTGGGATTCATATTGGGAGGGGTGTAGTGTAAAAGAATTCCTGTCTACAAAGAGTTTATGAACTAGTAATATAGCTTGGTCTGAAATGAAGCATATTTTTACCTTAGAGATTTTCAAATTAGAACCCTTCTGTGAGTAGGACTAAATAGTCTAGCAGCTCTTCTAGTAAGATGGTCTTTTTTAAGGATGTTTTGATTTTTATCATTTTTGCTACTTTGGAGACACAAATTAGCAAATCTGTTCTCCACCTGACATCCAGGCTAGAGACAGGTTAGTAGCACAAATAGCATCAGTATGTCAGAAGTAAGAGTTGCCTGTTCCAGCCCATGCTGAGTTGAGTGTGCTTTCCCCTATCTGCAGTGCTAGCTTTCTCCATCACTTTTGTTCAGTCATTCATAGGTAGCATAATGATTGGTTTTACAAGTAAAAATAATTTGAAGCGTATCATCAGCTTTATCTTCCCCTTTGTTAAGTCTTATTTCAGTTAGCTTTCTATTTGACAAAAGAAGTTAGGTCAGGAGAATATAAAAATAAAATGTATCTGTCATAGTTATAAGCATCTTAATGTTTAATGTTTATAGGATAATGAACCTTTCTTATAACTTTATATTATCTATTACATATATTATCTATTATCTATTATGTTATAGTTAAGCTATTGTATTTCCTATTACCAGTTGCTGAGCACTTAATATGAGCCAAGCATTATCTCATTTTATTCTCTCACTAGCTGTTTG
The DNA here is from genome assembly GCA_030015415.1 of Cynopterus sphinx. Lineage (NCBI taxonomy): Eukaryota > Metazoa > Chordata > Mammalia > Chiroptera > Pteropodidae > Cynopterus > Cynopterus sphinx. The sequence continues at coordinate 129,629,615 of CM057381.1, forward strand.
AAGGTATATATATTTGTCAAATTTGAATGCTTCCTTGGATATTCTGTTTGGATGCGAACTTGATGTAAGAATTTAAGGAACATACAGGATTTGTGTTTTTATGAGATTTAAAATGCCAATCCTCTTGGTATGAAAAATAGAATATATTGCTGAAATTCCTAAATAGAAACTAATTGGTCCATTGCATTAAAGTTTGCATTCAATCTATTCCTGGAATGGATTGCTCAGACTTGGTGATGGATGAGAGGGAAGAACCCTTTAATATGCAGAGGTTACAGTCGTTAGGTGTTCGTAGGGTAATCATTTCTCAAGTGCAGATGTCCCAATGTTCCCTTCCATAAACTAGGACCACAGCATGCTGAAGAGACCGCCGATACTGTCTCCCGCCTTCCAGTAGTTAAGCATCCGGATCTTCTCAACACATCAGATGCAGCATCTCCTTTTTATTACAGATGTTTCTATAACACGTTATGTTATAAATATAACAACGTGTATACACCTAGAAATATATCTATAAAATTTGACCAAAAATGTGGGGCCTATCCTTTAATATTCTTGCTTACTCTAGTTCTTGAAGGTTTTATGAAGGTCAGAATATTCTGTTCATAGAGACTAATGATCTTAAACTAATGTAGATATTTTTCTTAGTTATCTGGTTTTATATGTTTCTGGTTTTGGTTGTTTCAGATGGAATTTTGATGAAACAGTGACTCATTTTATCTATCAAGGGCGACAGAATGACACTAACCGAGAATATAAATCTGTAAAAGAAAGAGGAATACACATTGTTTCAGAGCACTGGCTTTTAGAAGTAAGCATTATTTTTTTCCTCCCCTCTCTGTTAAAGGAAAATGTATACAAACGTTATTTCAAGGCACAAACCAATTTCAGTGGATGTAAACAACTTTGATAACCTTAGTTAACAGTGCACATCTCATTTCTTTGACATCAGAAACTTAAGATCTTTATTCCTTGAATATTTAATAAGAATATTTAATGTATACTCTTTCTGAGTCCCTGATTCTGTTCGCTAATTAAAAATAATATGACAGAAAATTTTATAATAATTTGAGAATTAATTTAGCATATCAGTACAGTTTTACTGTCTTTTCTTTTTTCTTTCCTTTTTTTTCCTGTTCCTTTTTCTTTTTCCTTTTTTCTTTTCTTTTTGGATAGTCCCTGGAGTTTGGCTGAAACCTTAGCAAAAGCATAGAAATAGAATTAGATTTTATACCTTAATGGACATGACATTAAAAAGTGAAGACAGTTTAATTGTCCTTTAAATAATGGAATTTTTCCACGTCAACTACTTTTTCAAAATTTCACTTTTGCAAATGTTTTTATCATCTTAGAATGTAATGTATTGGTTATCTTTATCCAACTTAACATCATTTATTCACTAAGATTTTTTTCAGTTCTAATTTAAAGCACACCATTGTATTGCAGTGTGCTCAAGAGTATAAACATCTTCCTGAATCTCTTTATCCACATACGTATAATCCCAAAATGAGCTTGGATATCAGTGCAGTACAAGATTGCAGACCCTCTACTAGTCGACTGCCCTCAACTGGTGCGACAACAAAGGATGATGAGGTAGATAATATGGATGATACATTTACCCCCTCCTTGAGTTGAATGCATAATTAAATATGCTGTGAAACCTTATATAATAAGTTTGGTTTGAGAAACTGTAATTTTTCTCTTTCAATAGCCAGATCATTTGCCTGTAGAAGAAAATGATATAGATAATATGACCATTGATAATAAAGAATTAGCAACATCAAATGGAAATGGAAACAATGACTCTAAAGGAGGTAAAATATTTTAAATTACGAAACAAAATTTATACTTTTCATGCAGAATGATTTCTTTGCATCAAATGGGAAAATAATTTTTTGTGATGCTCAATACGAGTAAAGTATATATTTGAGGATTGAATTGAGGTTCCATGCCAGTCATTAAGTAATAGTTTGCAACATTTTAGGTGATTTAAATGTGAAATTTGTGGAACTCGGTATTTTACAGAGTGTGATACACAGCCCTATCTTATTAAAGGTAGGTGAAGTTGATGATTTAAATTTTTTTTGGTTCATTTCTTTCCAGTGATATTCAGAAAGTTTTCACATAGTTTTAAAGGTACAGGAGGTATGGAGAGTTTCTCCTACCCTTCAGTGTTCCTAATTTTTCATGTATCATCTAGAGCTGTTCTGTGCATATGCAGTCATAAATGTGTGTGCTCTCTCCTTCCCTACTTTTGAAATATACATAAATGGTGGACTACACATATGCTGTTTTATGCTTTGATCTTTCTAACAGTTCACCTTGTGGAATGTTTCATAGCATTACATAAGGAGCTGCTTCATTCCTTTTTTTGGCAACTGTATATATAGTATTCATTGTATGAATGGTTCACTGTATTTAGCCAGTCCCTTATTGATGGGCATCTAGGTTGTTTCTAACTTCGTACTATTATAAAGAGTGCTGCAATGAATAACCTTATATCTATAGGGATCCTGTTTTTAGTGGATTAATATTTTCCTTGCTCATCCTACCCTACCAGAGCTTTCCCTATGACTTACCCATTTAGTTAGTCCCACTCTGTTTATTCCAAAAATATTTAGTACCTGTTTCAATGTTTAGTCTATAAGGAACCCAAGGATGAATATATTGTGGTCTGTATTTTTAAGGACAATAGGGGAAATTCACATATATAAATGCATCTCAGAGTTCATGTAACATGGGAGAGGAGGGTCAGAAGCAGGCAGGGAGCTCTACAAGAGAGATGGTCACCGTGAGTCTTAGAAAAGTGTCTTCTAAGGACATCCTGATTGTTTCATATACATTCTTCATGGTAAGGGCTGCCTTTATGTTCTGCAGTATTCATAGTCTTAGTATATTATAGCCTGTAAGTACTTAATGTCAAGTTAATTTGTGTTCAGCCAAATCTAGACCAAATAGTTAATGTGAAAAAGAGGTGATAAAATGAGAAAGTTACCTTGATTGTTGTATTTGTGTTTGTTTCAAGCTCTGACACAGACCTTGGAAATGAGAGAGACTTTCCAAAAGCAGCTGCAGGAGATAATGTCTGCAACATCGATAGTGAAACCCCAAGGGCAGAGGACTTCTCTTTCAAAAAGTGGTTGTAACAGTGCTTCTTCAACCCCTGACAGCACCCGCTCTGCCCGCACTGGACGAAGTAGAGTCCTAGAGGCACTGAGGTATGTACCTGTCTCTCGCTTGTCTTTCGTCTTGGTGGCAGAAAGGAGTGACTGGATGACTAGAGAAAAAGGTAGCTCCTTAAATCGGTTCCTTTTGACTCTGTTCCATGAGTTAAGTCTAATTTTGCTTCTTTATTTGTCTTTTGTTCTTCAAATTAGTAAAAAAGAAGTTTAGAATATCAAGACTAATAAAAGGGTTATGCTACTGGGCCTTATTTAGCCCAAACTATATATATTATATTCAGATTATTACCTTTCTTCCTAGCTTTTCTGTCGCCCCTATCTTGTTCTAAGCAGTTTTAGAATTCTTAATTAGGGGCAGGAAACACACACACAGGTTTGTTCTATACCAAGCAGTGCTTCACAGCAAGGCATGTTTTAATCAGTTATTTCTTACTGGAACTACATTTTGTATTCTCTCTGAGTTTATTTTTTAGGAAAGGTGATTACAGGTCTTAGTGTAATATGACTTAAGTTCAGTAACATTACTTCATCTTTTTCCTGATGGAAAAATCTCTGTATGTTGAGCATGATGGCACTTACATCTTAAACTGATTAATTGAACTCTGCATTTATTTTTTGCTATGTATTTCACGAGGCTAATTCTTTATCTGAGTACTGAGTAAAAGTGGTTTTTTGTTAATATACTTCAGGTCATGTTTTAGAGAGCCTAAACCTTGTGTCAAGTCTGAGTAAATAATCTGGGAATAAAAAGTTGTCTTCCTTGTTTTTGAGGCCAGTGAACTCTTAGGGGCTACCATCAGTATTGGTAAATTATTTTTACTAATATTTTATATGCACACACACACACAATGAAAGATTCAATGTATACATTGAAAGAAAATAGCTGGAATTCTATTTACTCTCCAGTGGAATTGTTACAATTATACCGTAAAATACTTTACTTTCGTTCAGCATAAAACTGATCTACCTGAGACTCTGGAAGGTTTGATTACCAAGAACCAAAAGGACCTTTTAAGGCAGCAATTATAGTATACTTCCCATGTAATTAAAGTTATTATTTTAAGTAATAAAAATACAACTACTGGTAAGCCAGGTAACCAGTTTTCTAAACATCACCATGTTTTCCTAAGCCTGTGTAAGAAAGAATAATTCCACTTTTAAATGCAGCAATCATTTTGGAATTTAAAAATATTTTGTCAGTGAACTTTTTTTCTCCCTTTGAAGTTTTAAATACATGGACATTCATTCAAAATTTGTGTTTCATTTCTTGCTAAAACAGATAAGTTTCTGGGAGACACAATTAAAAACATTTTCCAAAGTTTGTTTGTTCAGTAAATATTTCTGTGTACTAGATGATGGGCATAAAAAGGTGAACCATAAATTTATAGTCTAACTTAAGAATTTATGAATGTGGATTTTGTTATGGCTGTCTATTAAAATGGCCACTTTTATTTCTTAGGCAGTCTCGTCAAACAGTACCTGATGTCAACACAGAGCCCTCCCAAAATGAACAGATCATTTGGGATGACCCTACAGCCAGAGAGGAGAGAGCGAGGCTTGCCAACAATTTGCAGTGGCCTAGTTGTCCCACACAATACTCTGAACTTCAGGTTGACATTAACAAAGTGGAAGATTCTCCTTTCCAGGAGCCTTTACATGATTCAAAAACTGCTGAACAGGGTAATGAGAAAGAAATCTATTTACTTGTTTGTATTAAGTACATGTTGCCCTCTTAAAAATAAACAGATAAACACATTGTGGTTCTCTGAATTATACATGCAAATGAAAAACTTGCTAGGTATTTCTGATTTTGGTCTAAACTTAAGACTCAGAAAAATAAGTATAAGTTGAGGTAATTTATCAGTAAACTGAAAAATATGTTATTTTTAAATTAAGAAATTTAGGATTAGGCATTTTTTTTCCAGATATAATTTTCACCATTATTCTTTTCCTTTCTAGTCTTTTGCATTTTTTCACCTAATAATCTTTTTTTATTTGCCTTCTGAATTCTACCCAGCACATACCTGCACACTTATTCTTTGGATTTGTATGTGTTCCTTTCTGAATTCCCCTATTTTTTCCTTCCTTGGGCTTTACCCTGAAAACAAAATGTTTCCTCTCTTCTTTAGTCATCTTTTTGCCCCCTTTTACATCACATGTTTATTTCTCTGCACTAGATATATAGATTTATCTCTGCTTCTGATTTTCTCCAAGTGTAATATGGCTTTTCATTTTACAAGTTTGGGATACATTTTATTGATGAGACCTTAGTATTTTAAGAAAGGGTTAGGAGAAGCCCACAGGTAACACCATTTGCCCTTTTAATGCTAATTAATTACATTTATTTATAAGCTTTAGAAATAGGCTACTATTTTTGCATGTAGTTTTTACATTCCAGAATTTATATTTAATTTCATCTTGGCTAAGACAGATGAGAGTATTTCCCAGAATTTGTTCTTAGTCATGTTTGGATAATATCACGCTGCAGCATTTTATTGCCCTCAGCTGTCTGTGATCCTGGAAACATATGTGTGACTGAGGCCCCAAAACACCCGATCTCTGAAGAACTGGAAACTCCAATAAAAGACAGCCACCTGATCCCTACACCGCAAGCCCCCAGTATTGCCTTCCCCCTAGCCAACCCACCTGTGGCTCCACACCCTAAAGAAAAGGTTTGTTTATCCTTAGTATGGTGATATGGCTTTTAGATTTTGCTGTTACACTGAATTTAGAATTTGTTGATATCAATATCAAGGGTTCATCAGATGTTGAAAACTACATTTGTTTGCATTGTATTATTTCTATATTTGATAACTCAGAAGACTAAATAAAATGTTACTATAAAAGAACTATATACTTGATAACTTTTTTAGTGTTAACTTTTTATAAAGTAAAAACTCTTCCATTCCAGGTTATAACAATAGAGGAGACACGTGAAGCCTTAAAAAAACAACACGTATTTCAGTTGTCATCTCTGAATCCTCAAGAACGTATTGATTATTGTCATCTGATTGAAAAACTAGGTACAAGTATTTTACTTAAGTCAAAAATGTTCCATATAGTAACGTTATTTGGAAGTCAGATGGAGTTGATATTGATGTCATATGTAAGGTATAGAAATTGAAACAAAAGATGGGTAAGTTGACATTAAGTCAGCATTAGAACTTTATTTTACAAAGCTCTAGTCTAAATCTAAAGTCATAGGATTTAAAGATTTAAATTGAAACCAACTATTAAGGTTAAAGAATATTCTGTTCTTGCTTTGAGTACTCATTTATTGATGAAACCTTGGACCAAATCAGTGAAATTATAGACTTAAATATAGGTAAAACCACATTTTAATGAAGTCAAAGGTGTGGTGATATCCTGAAAGGAGCCCCCCCTTTTGTAACATTCTTATTCCAGTAGTTGTCAGGCTCTCAGTCTGACATCATTCTAGAAGCAGCATATTAGAAAGGTAACCCAGTGTCTGTAGCACCACTGTCCAATAGAAATAGAACATGAGCCACACATGTAATCTTAAGCTTTTAGTAGCCACATTTTAAAAAGTAAAAACAGGTGATGTTAATTTTAAACATTTTATTCAACCTAGTGTATGTAAAATATAATATCCAACATGTAATTGATAGAAATATCAGTGAGATGTTTTACTTTTTTTTCATACTAAGCATATGAAATCTGGGTTATATTTTATACTTACTGCACATCTCAAATTTGGACTCACTGTGCTTCAAGTGTTTGATAGGCACATATAGCTAGCAGCTCCTGTTTATAGTATTAGGAAAATTATAGGAAGAGAAGTTAATCTGACAGCTTGACATAGAGAAAACATTAAGAAATAATGGTCGTATTTAATAGTGGCCCTGAGTCATCAAGGAAAGATTGAATGTGAGTGCTATTCTTTTTAGGATGGGAAGAACCACAATACATTTTTTTTTTTTTTTAAGATTTTTCTTGGATACAGTTGTATGCTTGAGAAGTTAGGCTTTTTGGAAACTTTATTCAGGTGGAACATTTGTTTCCCCTTGCCTAATAAATTAGATGGAAGTATAAATCAGAATTGCTAAGCTTTATCCAGAGCTCACCAAAGCAGAACATTCAAGTGTCTGTTTCCTGTAGATGGGTCTATCTCTGTGAACTCTGGGCAAAATAGAAGCAGTTAGTAGAGAATTATCTAGAAGAGGACAAAGAACAGGGAGGGGCACAGGAATATAGATTGTGCTGGTATTGGGAGTCTGTGACAGGGTTTCTGAAATGGAATGCCAAGAGGCCCTTTATACATAAATCTGTCTATTATGTTGTCTGAGTCACAGAATAAATTTGTTATATAGAAATGTGGATATTATTTTAATATGGCATTTTTACCTTATTGTTCTTTTGTCACCTCTGTGATCCTGGGTGAGTTACTCTCCCTGTGTCTTTATGTGTAAATTGCAGATAATAATAGGAACCTACCTTCATAAAGTTGTGAGGATTAAATGAGTTAATAACCTTGAACACTTTCAACAGTCCCTGCCTTATAGTAAGTGCTCAAAAAGTATTGCTGCTGCTATTATTAGTCATCTCAAGCATGAGTTCGAATGTTCTATTAGTCTTAGAAAGTCCTTGATGCAGCTCTGCCCACCAGCAGTCAAGTTAAGCTTTAGCATATAAATCAAAGTCATGCTTTGCATAAGGTTGTATTATGTCTTTATTTCGTCAAAGTCAGATTTCATACATTTATGTCTAAGAGGTTTCAGATCCCACTTGCTATTTTGTCTCTATTTACTTAGCTATTTGTGTTTTCCGCCCAGGCTTCCCTGTAGGTCAGCTGACCCTATTTCCCCTCACAAAAAATTTTCTCCTGCTTTTAGTCTGCAGACACCGCATTTTGACTTCCATCTCTGTGATTATCCATATTCAAAGCTTGAAAATTACTAAGGTAGTCGAGAGAGACCTAAGAAATATAATAACCAACTACAATATGTGGCCCTTTTTATATCTTATTGTAACAAACCAAGAGGAGACAAATAGGAAAATTTGAACAAGAATTTAGTATTGAGATAGCGAAGAATTTTTGTTATTTTAGATGTGAAAATGGCTTTGTGGTGGAACAAGAAATTTTCCATGTATCTCAGAGATGCATACTGAATCCTTAGGGGTAAAGTAACTTGTCTGGAATTTGCTTTAAACTAGTTAAGTAAAAAAAAAGCAGGGGGTAGATCAAAGTTAAAGCTGGCAAAATTTTGATAATATTGGAATCTAGGTGGCCAGTATATGGGGATTCATTTTATTATTTAAATTTTTTTAAATAAACATTATAAAAATGCATATGTAAGGTAAATTTCAGTCAAGGCTTTTTTGGTTTATCTAGTGCATTTTGTTTATAAATAATCACTGTACAAAGTTAAGATACATTTTTTCTAAGAAAAAGTTCAGAATCAATAAAATACAACCAATTTTTTTTTTTTTTACTTCAGGTGGGTTAGTGATAGAGAAGCAGTCCTTTGATCCCAACTGTACGCACATTGTTGTGGGACATCCACTTCGAAATGAGAAGTATTTAGCCTCAGTGGCAGCTGGGAAGTGGGTGCTTCATCGCTCCTACCTTGAAGCGTGCAGGACTGCTGGGTGCTTCGTGCCGGTGTGTATCCAAATTAACATGAAGGGTCATTTTTCTTTAAAAGTTAATGTCTTAATTGATTCTGGCACATATATTAACCACTAATGTAAATGAAAATAATAAAACTGATTAGATTATACCAATTTTATAAGGTTTACATTAACAAAACAAAAAAATTTAAAGATTATAAACCCAGATTCCTAATTACATCAGTTTTATTTAATTTGAATATGGGTTTTTAAAAATTGAAATAACATTATAAAATAGTAATATGATCTCATTGTAAGTTTTTATCTCTACTGCTAACCTACAAAATATTAAACTTATTATTTGAAATATTTTGGTTTCTAACTGACCATCACAGTTGTATCTACATGTAGTTTTTGAGGTTTTCAATCAAAATCCCTTAGGAATCTTTTCCATAGACAGGTATCAAGTCCTTCTGTGAGGATGATAGTGAGTGAAGCCCAGTGATCTAAATATTATCAATTTCTATGATTTAGTTATCTGTATTTTTTTAGAAATGTATGCAATGTTTTTGATTTCTTATTAAAAGCCAATGTACTTGGCTGTCATACGAAGCCAAATTAATCTGCATTTCCTGTGCTCAAAGTCATGTTTACTTAGTACTCTGTATTTATAACAAGTGAATGTATAGTTTAACTCTTAATTGATTGTGTTCTCCTTGAAGACATATTGTAGGAACTCAGAAGTTTATTGTAATTCTCTAGGAAGAAGACTATGAATGGGGAAGTAGTTCCATACTTGATGTTTTAACTGGAATCAATGTGCAGCAACGAAGACTAGCACTTGCAGCAATGAGATGGAGAAAAAAAATCCAGCAAAGACAGGAATCAGGCATCGTTGAGGTATTAACATAAATATATAGGTAGTAAAGTGGCATTCAATGTCCTGACCATTCCAGACTAAGTTCTTTTTAAGAGAACCTGCTTGACAAAATAATTCTATTTGTCTTTTATCCCTTGATTAACATACTTAATTTGGGCATTTTAAGTTGAGCTTAATGTTATTTCTAAGTTTTCTCTTGTGATCGAAAAATACGTATAATGTCGATGGCTCTATTAAAAATAATTTATAATCCTTTCGGCATCTAGCTCAGGACTTCTCAACTTGGGGTCCACAGACTCTTCCAATGGAGTCTGTAGATTAAATTCAGGAAGGCTGTATATTTTAGATGGGAAAAAAAATATATCCTTATTTTGACTAACTTCTAGTTAAAAGTTAGTCTTTCTTTTAATTATAAGTCTAGGCAACAAATCATAACACTTATGATTAACAGTACCTGTGACTTTGCCCCAAGTTAAATCAGATATTGCTTTGATTATAATTAAAAGTATCTTGAAATACTATTTATGTTTGTCACTACTTTAATATCATAGTAATTATTTTCACCAATAGTTTTAATAGCATTAATATAAAAACATTTATTCACAATTTTTAAAATAGTTTGATTAAAATAAAATAATTTTTAGTAAAATTGTTTCCTTTGTAATCTTTTATACTTTATTATGAACATTTAAAATACATTATTCATATGGCATGAAAATTACACAACTGTTATATATTTTTTTATTTAGAAAGCATGTCCTTAGGTTTCAGCAGACTGAAAGGGGTCATCATGGCTGACAAACAGGTTAAGAACTCCAGATTTTGTTCTTAACCTGTTAAATAATCTTTTTGTTATATTCAGAGTCCTCTGCTGTCTCCAAGTCCTTAGTTTTGATTCTCTTTCTTTTAAGAAATTCCACTATATATTTTCTAATTTGTAAACATTTTCAAGATAAATTTAATGGAGGCTTCATCTAATCTAAGAAACTGTGCTTTAAGCTTTACCCTTGCTTAATTATAAGGAAAAAAATACTAGAAAAGACTAAACAAAAGTCAAGTTCTTTGTTTTAATGTTACCTAATCATTCAGCCATTTTCCTTCATTCTTCAGGTATTTATTGATGGCATACTGTGTGCCAGACACCATGGCTATATGTTTTAAAGTTTTCTGACCAGAGACAGTTACTACTGTGGTTAAAAAAAAAAAAAAAGTAAATGTTACAGTATTATTCATTGACATAAACTATGTCTACAGATGAAATATTATCTGTATTATTTTATCATTTATTTTACAAATAATCTCAACACTTATTATTTTTTTATTTGTAGGGGGCGTTTAGTGGGTGGAAGGTTATCTTACATGTTGACCAGGCCCGAGAAGCAGGATTCAAACGCCTTCTTCAGTCTGGAGGAGCAAAGGTTTGTATTGAATCAACTTACTGAATTTGTTGTAAGAATTATTTTCTAATCAAGATTGCTATGATTGGTTCTTGATTAAATACTTTGCAAGTTGATAAACTTTAAGTATAGGTTACACAGTTGAATTACTTTGGGACACTGATAGATTGTGATGCTTCTTGTTTTTTTTCATTAGGTACTACCTGGTCATTCTGTACCTTTATTTAAAGAAGCTACACATCTCTTTTCTGACTTTAATAAACTGAAACCAGATAACTCAGGAATTAATATAGCAGAAGCTGCTGCCCAGAACGTGTACTGCTTGAAAACAGAATACATTGCTGATTACCTTATGCAGGTTTGTAAGATTCTGTTCTTGATCTCCTCATCACCAGAGATTTGCTATATGCATGGAGAGGTACCCACACATCAAAACCTTCAGCTTGTTGTTAATAGAATGTTTGTCTCCTGTTATTCTCTTATTTAACCCTTTTCAGTTTCATTGATTTTATAATATAATGAAGACATGTTAACATGGGCTTGGAAGTTAAATATGAACCAAGTATAAAAATCTAGGTACCTCTAAAAGTGCCCCTTTAGAAGCTGGAATATAAAGAAATCAGAAATTGATTCCCAAAGTCCAAGGAGAAACATTTACCCCAAGAGCCCTTCTTTAGTTTTCTTTTACATTGTGTTAGATACTAGGATAAGTCAAGTATTTGCTATATGGAGGGCTCACTACGTTCATACTAGAATTGGCCCATGTTATGTGATTTCAATGGGCAAAAAATGTCTTCCTGACACAGAATGACTAAAATGGCATCAGGAATCAGCAGAGGATCACGCATGATCATAAATGTCTTACTATAAAGGATTGCAAACAGAATGGCAGAGAAATAAGGAGAAGCCAGAACTCAGCCTGCCTTGTGATTTTTGCTGCTTGTGCTTAGGAGTTGCTTAGGGTTTAATAGAAAGAATGCCTAAAATATAAACATGAAGCCTCTGTCCTAAAGCCATGGGCCGTACTGAATCTCATCCCTCCAAAAATTCCTGATCATTCCACACATACAGCTGCCATTTAAGACAAGAACCAATAATTATTAATTGGCTATATCGTGCTGTGCTCAGTGTTTGTATATGCATCTTTATTTCATTTTTTTATTCTTACATGTAAAATAGTGTATAACCAACATATGTATTGATTAAAGAATAAGAAAATGTCATCTAGGTACCCAGGTTAAAAAGCAGATTGGTAGTCCTATAGCATTCCCTGTTGCTCCTCCTCAGGTACATCTCTCTCCTTCCCTGCAGAAGGAGTCACTATTTGACTTAATGGTTGTGTCCCTGCCTTTCTCAGAGTAGCAGTATGTGGCAGGTACTAGATGTCATCAAAGAATACTTTGGTGGGGTGGGGAGCTGCTCTGTATTTTTACATCCAAGGTCATCATTGCCCATGTCTAGCCCTGAGGTGTAGGTCAAAACAGAATACTTCTATGGGGTGAAGCAGCCAGCTAAGGGAAGAGCAGCAACTTCATGATCAAGTTTATGGTCACGATATATCAGACACAGATGAGATAGGATATCCCAGTATTCTAACTTCCGGTTAGAAACTCGGTGCAGTGGCCACAAAGATCTTAGATGATAGCATTCAACATGGCCTTAGTCACATTGCTCCAATCTGTATGGTCACCTCCTTGTGTGCACAGCTGTCATCCCAGGATCTCTATTCACCATCCTTTATCTCTGTTGGATCTCCTATTTCTGAACTGAATCCCATGTCATCCTGATGTCTCATTTTGATGGAGGTCATCCTCTAGTAATTTCTTAAGAAAACACGGTGGAGGTAAATTTAGACATTCTATGTCAGAATTTTGTTTTCTGTGCTCACACTTGGCTGACAGAATTTGGTGCCTGGTCAAACTAAGTTGAAAATTGTTTTCTCTTAGACTTTTGTTTGCTTGTCTTTTTGCTTGTAGTGTTGCTGTTGAGTACTCCAAGGCCATTCTGATGCATAAACCTTGATATGTAGCTGTAAACTAGTAGAAAGTTCCTTTTGTCCCCGTTTCCTGAAATATGCTATTGTGATGGTCTTTTATATTAAGCCAGACACTTGGGCCCTTTCTGTTCTGATAACATATCTTTCAGTTCTGGGAAGACTAGAATTATTTCAGTGATTTTTTTCCCCTCCACTTGATAGTGTCTCTCGCTTTCGCTCTCTCTCTTTGGTACTCCTACTATTTGCATATTGGATTTTCTTATTTCTCACCTGTGTTTGTCTTCAATTTTTGAGAGATGTAGTTTGATCATACCTTCTATCAACATCATTTTGCTGTCATGTTTTTTAGTAATCAAGACCTTTTTTTGGTTTTCTGAATTAACATTTTAATAATAATCTCTTCTTTGCCTCATTGATGCACTACCTTCTCTTAGCTCTCAGAGGTTTTAGTGATACATGTTTTTAAGTTTTCTTACCTCTGCATAGTTTCTGCTTCCCCTAAACTGCCTCTTTGGGTCTTTATCATCTATGTTATATCTGATAATTCTTGGCTTTTTGCAAGAGTAGGTGATAAAAAGCTGATTGGAAGTACTGAGCACACAGTTGGGTCCTTTCAGTTTTGAGCTGAGTGAAATCTGGATGGATCCTTCTCCTAGATTCTTACCTTTATGCATTTATTTTACTTTCACCTGAGAGGAGTCTTCCAATCTTCCTAAAGGATAGTCTTGCTGCCCCACCCCCCTTTTAATTGAGATATAATTGACATTTATTTTAGGTATACAACATAATGACTCAAAAATATGCATTTATTGCAAAATGATCACCACAATAAGTCTCGTTAACATCCGTCATCACAAAAGGATGAAAGAATAAGTCTTGTTATAATCTGTTAATTTTTTTTTATTACAAGACCTTCAAAGATTTATTCTCTTAGCAGCTTTCAAATGTACCATACAGTATTATTTACTATATCCTATGCTGTACTTTACATCACCAATACTTGTTTGATAACTGGAAGTTTGTATCTTGGCCACTCTCACCCATTTTACTTACCACTCACGCCCCTCCTCTAGCAACCACCAGACTGTTCTCAATATCTATTGAGTTTGAATTTGTGTGGTTTTATTTTGTTTGTTTGTTTGTTTGTTTGTTTGTTGAGATTCCGTGTTTAGGTGAGCTCATACGATATTTGTGTTTCTCTGATTTAACTTAGGATAATGCCCTTAAGATCGATTCATGTTCTTATAAATGACAGGGTTTCCTTTTTTATAAGGCAGAATAATGTTCCAGTGTCTGTGTCCATCAAATTTTCTTTATCCATTCATCTGTTGCTGCACACTCAGGTTGTTTCTATATCTTGGCTGTTGCAAATAATGCTGCAGTGACCATGAGGTGTAGATATTTTTTCAAGTTAGTGCTTTTGTTTCCTTTGGATAAATACCAGAAGTGCAATTGCTGTACTGTTTTCCATACCGGCAGTATCAGTCTACATTCTCAACAGCAGTACACAAGGGTTCTCTCTTCTCCACATCCATGCCAATACTTACTATTTCTTCCCTTTCTGATGCTAGCCATTCTAACAGACGTGAAGTGATACCTCATTGTGCTTTTCTTTTGTATTTTCCTGATGATTAGTAATGCTGAGCATCTTTCCATGTATTTGTTGGCCATCTGTATGGTTTAATTTTTTAATTTTTAATTTTTTTGTGAAAAATGTATTCAGAGCCTCTGCCCTATTTTAAATCAGTCTGGGGGTTTTTGCTGTCGAGTTATATGAATTCTGTGTATATTTTTGCTATTACACTTTTATCATATATGATTTGCAGATGTTTTCTCTTATTTGGTAGGTAGTTTTTTCATTTTGTTGATGATTTCTTTTGCTGTGCAGAAGCTTTTTATTTTGATGTAGTCCCACTTATTTTTGTTTTTGTTATATATTTTTTTTGGTGTCAGATCCAAAATATCATGGCCAAGATTGATGTCAAAGAGCTCACCACCACCTTTGTTTTCTTCTAGTTTTATGGTTTCAGGTCTTAACATTCAAGTCTTTAATTCATTTTGAGTTAATTTTTGTATTTGGTATAAGATGGTCATCCAGTTTCATTCTTTTGCATGTGGCCTTCCAGTTTTGCCAACACCACTTGTTGAAGAGACTGTCCTTTTCCCATTGCATATGTGCAGGTTTATTTCTGAGTCTCTGTTCTGTTCCAGTAATCTATTTCTCTTTTGTTATGCCAGCCATAGTATTTTGATTACTATAGCTTTGTGATATAGTTTGAAACTAGGACGTTTGGGGCATTCAGCTTGAAGAATCTTCTTTCTCAAAATTGCTTTGGTATTTGGAGTTATATTGTTCCATACAAATTTAGGATTGTTCTCTTACTGTGACTTTTGATAGGGATTACATTGCTCTGTAGATTGCTTTGGGATCGTGTGGACATTTCAGAAACATTAATTATTCTAACCCAGGAGCATGGAATACCTTCTTCTTTATTTGTGGTTTATAGTTTTCAGTGAACAGGTCTTTTACCTCTTTTGTTAAATTTATTTCTAGGTATTTTATTATTTTTGATGCAATTGTAAATGGGATGTTTTTAATTTCTCTTAAATTTTGTTTTAACTTATCTATTTTTATATTTAAAGTGGCTTTCTTATAAACAGGCTGTATTTGGATCCTGCTTATTTTTGGAGTGTTTTATTTAGTTCATGTAATTATTGATATGTTTGGTTTTAGGATTTTTTGCCTTTTATTTTCAGTTTGTTTCCTGTTTGTTCTTGCCTTTCCTGGTTTTAAAATTTTTTTAGAATTCCATTCATCTATTGACTTTTTTTTTTAAGCAAAAACCTCTTTTTTTCTGGGAGTAGATGGGTTTGCTCTATAGCAATATACTTCCTTAACTTTTCATATTCTACCTAGAGTTGATTTGGCAATTAGCATAAAATGTAGACGTTTTACAACCACACAGGTTCATTTGCTTCCCTGATCCTTAATACTAGGGGTCAGTAAACTATAGCCCACAGGGCAGATCCAGCCCACCACAAATTTTATAAACTCAAACTTCATTTACATATACCTGATGGCTGCTTTTGCAATATAACAGCAGACTTGAGTAGTTGCAAACAAGATCATCTATCCCACACAGCCGAAATATATTTGTCACCTGCTTTACGCCATAGTTGTCATATATTTTATATCTACATGAGATAGCCTCAAAATACGGTGTTTAATCAAGTTTTGCTTTAAAGAATTCCTTGTATTTTGAGGAAATTAAAGGGGAAAAATAGTCTTTTATATTTATCTTCATGTGTACCATTTTGAGTGTTCTTTGTTCCTGAAGATCTGAGTGTCTGATATCATTTTCATTCAGCTTGAAGAATTTTCTTTAGTCTGTAGGCAGAAGTCTGATGGGGACCATTCATAGTTTTCTTTTATTTGAAATGTCTGTTTGACCCTTATTTTTAAAGGATGCTTTGCAGATCATAGTTTTGGGTTGATAGTTGTCTTCTAGTACTTTAAGACATCACTCTCTGCTGCCCTCCATTGTTTCTGATAAGTCAATAGTAGTTTGAATTGTTCCCCCGTATGCAGTGTGTCATTTTTTTCTAGGTTGCTCTAAGGATTTTCTCTTCATCTTTGATTTTCAACCACTGATAATAACTTGATGTGTGGTTTTCTTTGTATTAATCCTGTTTTGTGTCTGTAGAGCTTCTTGAATCTGTACATGTGTTTTACCGTTTGGGAAATCCAGGCTATTATTTCTTCATTGTATTATTTTTTCTGCTCTATTCTTTCCAGTCTTGGAATTCAGTTAACTCACATTACATCTTTTGATGTTGTCTCATGGGTCCCTAAGGCTCTTTTTTATTTGCAGTCATTTTCCCCTTTTCTTCTGATTGGCGATTCCTATTTATTTGCCTCTAAATTCACTGTTGTTTTCTATTCATTCTGCTCATAAGCCTATCCAGTGACTTTTTAAAAATTTTATAATACATTTTTTATATTTAGATTCTGGTTTTTAAAAAATAATTTCCTTCCTACTGAGGTTTTCTCTCTTCGCTCATTTTAAGCATATTTTACATCATAGAGCACAGTTAGAATTATTGTCTACTATTTCCAGCACCTGGATCATGAGCAGGATGTTGATTTTTTTTAACTTTTTATTTTTGGAAAAATTGTGAATTTTCATAAAGTTGTAAGGAAAAACAGAGTGATCCTATGTACACTTTCTCTAGTTATCTACCATTATAATCAAGATACAGAACAGTTCTGTCACCACAAGAGCCCTCATTTTGCCCTTTCTTAACCACACCCACACTTCTCTCGCATAGCCCCCTTCTCCCATGCGTCTTTCACACCTGGCAGCCACCCTTGCCATTTCTATAATTGTGTCATTTTTAAAATCTTAAATATATGGAATTGACATAGTCTATAACCTTTAGGGACTGGCATTTGCAGTCAGTAAAATTCCCTTAGATTCATCCAGGTTGGTGCTTGTATCAATAGTTGTACTACTTATTGCTGAGTAGGGTTCTGTGGTACAGATGTAGCACAGTTGAACCATTAACTATTGAACATCTGGGTTGTTTTCATTTGGGAGCTTTTAGGATTAAAGCTGCTATGAACATTATTCCATTGCACTTGGATAAATGCCCAAGAGTTTGTTTCCAGAGTGATCATATTTGACAAGTGTTTCAATTTCTCTGTATCCTCCTCAGCTTTAGTTGTCAATATTTTTATGTTAGCCATTTTAATTGATATGTAGTAATCTTGCATTGTGGTTTTAATTTGCATTTCCCTAATGGCTAATCAAAATGAACATCTTATGGTGTGCTTATTTGCCATATTTGTATCCTCTCCATTGAAATGTGTGTTTGTGTCTTTTTAATTGTTTTTTACTGTTGAGCCTCAAGTTTTTCTATATACTAGCCCTTTGTTAGATAAGTATTTGCAAATATTTCCTTCTGCTCTGTGGCTCATCTCTTTATCCTCTTAGCAGGGTCTTTTGCCAAGTAGAACTTTTAAATTTTGATGAGGTCTAATTTATCAATGTTTCCTTTAATAGGTAGTAATTTTAACTGTCAAGTCCAAAAACTCTTTACCTAGCCCTAGATCCTGATAAAATTTTTTGAAGGTTTTATAGTTTGATGTTTTGACTGTGATCCATTTTTAGCTCAATTTAACCTAATTTTCATGTAAGGTATGAGGTTTAGGTTAAAGGTTTGGGGTCTTGAAAGGGTAGGGTGGCCTTGGACTGTTGATTTGCTCCAGCATCATTTATTAAAAGAATGATCCTTCATTTAGTTGAATTTTCACCTTTGTCATTTCTCTTGAACATATTGTATGTTTATTTCTGGGTTTTCTGTTCTGTTGATCTGTGTCTCTCTCCCTCTGCCATACTGACTTAATTACATAGTCAACCTTAATTTTAGGTAGTGATTCCTTCTTTATACTTTTTCAAGATTGTTTTAGCTATTCTAGAGCCTGGTTTGGTGTGAGGGGATGTTTGTTTACCTTTTAATGTAAATTTTACAACAAGCTTGTTTATGTCCACAGGAACGTCTTCCTGGGATTTTGATAGGAAATACATTAAATTTATAGGTCAATTTGAGTGAATTGACATATTTACTATGTTAAATCTTATAGCCCATGAACATGGCATAACTAGGTCACTGTTTATTTCTTTTATGAACATTTTGTAATTTTCAATATATATATATATATGTTTTTTAAGTTTATACTTAAGTATTTTGGGCTTTTTGGAATGATTATTTTTTCTTGAGACTGAGTCATGTTCTGCTTCTGTGGTGTAATTTTGGATGTATCCTGGACATGGGAGTAAGTTGTAGGAACTAGATTGTCATGTTCCTGTGAAGAGTATTGTTTTGTTTAGCAGGCAGATTACTTGACTGACCTTCCATAGTTGGCAGCAGCTTGAATCTCAGTTCTGTTCCTTTAACCTTACTCAGTGTGTTGTGGTGATTCACTGTCTTGTCCCATTTGCCATATTGCCAGAAAATTCATAAGGGGGAAAGTCCTTTTCTTTTATGTTGGAATATGGTTGTGAGAAAAATGTAAATGGTTTGGAAGTCAAATAGAGAAATGTGAGTTTTGGCTTTGTCAACTGGCTAGTTATGTAACATTGATTGTTATTTTAACCTTTATCTAAAATGGGGAATAAAAACCACCTCACGTTCATTGTAAAAGTCAAGTAAAAATTCTGTATAAAAGCTTTTCAAAAATTAAAGCATAATGTCACATACTTGATAACTATGAGCTATTTTTCCATATTTTATGTATTCTGTATTTAATCATTTTACAGATATAAAACTATTATTAAGGTCTGAATTAACCCCACTCTGCCTGAGGTATAAACTCATTTTTCTGATAAAAAGGTGAGATTGTCACATAGAGACTATTCTCTAAATGTGCAAGTGCTTAATAGCATATCTTGAAAGATAAGTGTTTTCTTTGCAAGAACCTAGGAATGAGGATACATTTTTCTTTTAAAGTTTCTGTGGTCAAAAAACAGAGAAAGGGAATCTATAACCTGCCCATTGAACAGTTTGAAATCTGAAAAAAAAAATAATAATGTTGGGTTTTTTTCCGCTTTTATAGGAAACCCCTCCTCGAGTAGAAAATTATTGTCTACCAGAAGCTGTTTCAGTTCTTCAGAATAATAAGGAACCTGAGCCTGAATTATCACAAAAGAGGAAAGCTCCTACAGAGAAAAACAAAATCAAACGACCTAGAGTACACTAATCATATCTACCTTTTAATTACCAAACAGTAAATGCTTTTTAAATTAAAAGCTGAGTGTTACTGTGATGTATTTGTATAGTAATTTAGAAACAAGTACCTGAAGAATTCAGCTTCAGAGTATAATGATGACCCTGCCTGAAGTTTTTAACACCTGAAATTTTAATCACTGAAATATTAACTGTTCCTTAATGGAAAGTTACCTGAAATAATAATACAGCTCCTCAGCTGGCTTGTCATTAAACCACAGTGAATTGTGTAAGGGGCTTTTTATTTATTTATTTTCTTGTAAATATCAGAGGCTGTAGATTAGTGGACATTTTATTAGCAAGGTGATGGATTTTACCTTGAAATATCTGCTTTAATTCATAACAAGGAAGTCTCTGGGGATTTAGTCATGCTTTTCCTGATTTTTATCTCACAATTTTACCTCTTTTTAACAGGATCCTGAGCATAAGGTTTAATGAAAAACAGACTTTAAACTTAAAAATGTGTGTATATATGTATATATGTGTTTGTACAAATCTCCATGATGTTTGCCAAGTTTGAGTGCCAAACTTGGAAAATAAAGACAATAAAGAATAAAAGTAGTGACTCAAATTAGATAAGTTTTTTAAAAAGAAAAAGTATTCTAGCATTCATTCTCTGTTGAAGCAATAAAAGATTTGTAAAACTTAGCTTCAAAAGCAAATTGCTAGTTGTTTTTTATTTAGAATATTGTTCTTTTGGGTTAAAAGTGCTTTTTTAGACCCACAAGATTGCATTAGCCTTATTAATCTAAACCTAAATACCAAATATTGCATGTATTTTGTTTAAGGGACAAACTAGAATCAGTTAGGACTATAATTTTTTTGTAACTGTTCAATTCCTAACGATTCTTTCTTTGAAACTCAAGCAGGAAGGATCGAAGTTTTTAACTTATATAACCATTTTAACTCTGACTTTGACTCTTAGTTTGTAAATGATGTAATGCCAGCATGTCTTCTTACATGCAAATCATTACAAACGTACATAGTTCTCTCATTTAAAAAACAAAACAAACAAACAAAAACCCTGATTATTCTGATACCTAGTTTCTCCTCAGAACTGCTATGGTATTTAATCTATATTACTTTGATTAGCACCTTCTAATCTTCCACAAATTTCCTTGTGCATTAGTCTGATCTCACCAACACTAATTTAACACGTAAGGTAGTGCCTGGGATTTAAGAGCAAACCACCTATATAGCAAGCACATCCCCTCACCGAGCTACAGAGGCAGGATCCTCAGTGCAGATACCATACGCAAGTGTATTCACATTTAGTAGTTATGGTGGTACAGACTGAATTTTTCTCCTGTCCCCAAGTTCACATGTTAAAGTCTTAACCCCCAGTGTAACTGTATTTGGAGACAGGGCCTTTAAGGAGGTAATCTGAGATAAATGAGGTCATATGGTAGGTCTGGTGGCTTTATAAGGGGAGGCCAGGAGTACACGTGCACAGAGGAGGGGCCCTGTGAGGGCACAGAAGGCACTGTCTACAAGTCAGGAAGGGGGACCTGGCCAGAAAGCACCCTAGCTGGTACCTTGGCCTTAAGATTTCTGGCCCCCAGAACTGAGAAATTTCTATTGTTTAAGCCACCCATTCTCGTATTTTATCGCAGCTTGAGCAGGCTAATGCAATCTTGTAGTGCCAAAAAAATCTTTACTTCTAGCTGTAATGCCTGGGAATGGACATAGGCGCAATTTTGTATACATGCGTTTTTAGAATAAAGCTCAGTTTGGGAGCTAAGATCTATGACTTCCCATCCAAAAAAGACTAACCACTGCTCTAATTCAAACCCATTATTTCAGATAGAGCTTTCAACCAGAGGGGCTTTAATACATCCTGTTTTATGTCAGGTGTTGGCAAACTCTTTCTGTAGAAGTCCAGATAGTAAATATTTTAAGCTATGTGGACCAGGACTTTATTGCATTTTCCCCTTAACCTTTTAAAAATGTAAAAACTATTCGTAGTTCAAGGTTAAAGCCATAGTGTCTGGGTTCCTTCCTGATAGCCCTAAAAACCCTTTTTAATCTAAGTCTGTCAACAAGCCAGGCACCCCGGCCTTTGTTTGTCAGCCACCCTGTGAGTACTATCAGTCCTTCAGCAGAGCCCTCTCATGCTTGCTCGGCATTTGGAATTGGGAATTAAAATTATCAAGTGTTTTAAATTTCTGAGTTATTTATGGGAAGAAGAGTAATGTTTAGGCTTTTTTGAGCCACAAAAGAATGTCAAAGAACACATGTAAAGCAATAAAAATGGCTAGACAAGAAGAGAGAATCGAGTAATTATTTTGTCCTATCAGTATGAACTGCGTTTCAGGATAACGTGGCAGTTGAAAAACTCATTATAGAATAATTCCAGGTAATAAGTGCAGAAGAAATGATAGAAGCAAACCATTTTACAACTAATGAAAGAATAGATCTAGGCAAATGGGGAATTTTATAATGATGGATCAAGTGAAAATACTCAAATTCACCAATCATGTAAGAAAGCCAGACATGTCTCCTGATGTGATACAATAGAAAATAATATGAAGTGTTCTTGCCTGTAGCTCCGCTAATTAAACTTGAATTTGATCAAGACTCCAGATCTTACCACTTATAGTAAATCAAAATTGAGTGAGGAGTATTCTGGCCCAAGATAAGGATGTCATAGGATCCAGAACTCAACTCCCACAGACACTGAATCCATAGCTATATATAGAGCAATTTCCTCTGAAAGAAACCCAAGGACTAGCTGAGCAACAACTATACATCAGACAATGAGAAAAAAAAAACAAACCCACATCAAAATGAGTAGTAGAGACTGAAACTATCTTGCCATAAACCCCACCCCAGTGCAATGGACCACAATCAAGGGGGAGCTCACAAACAAGAGTGTTTCCCTGAGGAGCAAAGATATTCAATGCAAATAAAACCACAGAAAGCTGGGTTAGCAATATTTATAGCAGACAAAATAGACATTAAGACAGAATGTAATAAAAGACAAGGGCATTACATAATGATAAAAAAGTCAATCCAACAAGAGGATATAACATTTTAAAGTATTTATGCACCCAACATAGAGGCACCTAAATATTTTTAAAAATATTTATTAACAGACCTAAAGGGAGAAATAAACAGCACTACAACTGTAGGAAACTTTAATACCTCACTTTCATCAATGGATAGAAAAATCATCCAGGCAGAAAAATCAATAAGAAAATATCGGCTTTAAATGATAAATTAGAACAGATGAACAGATATATACAGAATATTCCACCCAAAAGCAACACAATACAGTCTTCTCAAGCGCACATGGAACATTTCCAGGATAGATTATATGTGAGGCCACAAAACGAGTCAATACATTTAAGAAGACTGAAATCATATCAAGCATCATTACCAACTTAAAATGGTATGAAACCTAGAAATCAATTTCAAGAATAGGAAAAATTCACAAATATGTGGAGATTAAACAAAATGCTGCTGGACAACCAATGGGTCAAAGAAGACATCAAAAGAGAAATAAATACTTTGAAACAAGTGAAAATTGAAACAAAACATTACAACACTTAAAGAATACAGCAAAAGCAGTTCTAAAAAAGAGGTTCATAATGATAAATGCCTACCTCAAGAAACAAGAAAGATCTCAAAAAATAACCTAACTTTATACCTCAAGGAACTAGAAAAAGAACAAACTAAGTCTAAAGTTAGAAGGAAGGAAATAACAAGGTCAGAGCAGAAATAAATGAAATAGAGAATAAAAACACAATACCAAAGATAAATGAAAGAGCTGGTTTTTAAAAAGATAAAATTGACAAACCTTTAACTAGACTCAAGGAAAAAAATAAAAAGAGAGGACTCCAAGGAAATCAGAAATAAAAGAAGTAATGCTACAACTGATACCAAAGAAATACAAAGGATCGTTAAGTAACTGCTATGAACAATTATATGGCAACAATTTGGACATTGACTCAATAATCAAAAACCTCCCAACAAAGTCCAGAACCAGATGGCTTCCCTGGTGAGTTATACCAAACATTTAAAGTATTAATACTAGTCCTTCTCAAACTCTAAAAAATATAAGAGTAGGGAGCACTTCTAAATTCATTTTATGAGGCCAGCATTACCCTGGTACCAAAACTGGACAAAGACACCACAAAATGAATGAATGAATGAATGAGTAAATTACAGGCCAATATTTCTGATGAACACAAGTGCAAAAATCTTCAACAAAATATTAGCTGAATGCAACAATACATTAACTAGATCATACACCATGAACAAGTGGGATTTATTCCAGAAATACAAGGATGATTCAACACCTGCAAATCAATGTGATATATCACATTAATTAAACAAAGGATTAAAATCATATGCACATCACAATAAATGCTGAACAACCACTGAAAATTCAACATCCGTTATGATAATAACTCTCAACAAAGTAGGGATAGAGGGAACATAACAACTTAATAAAGGCCACATATGAGAAAGCCCACAGTTAACATCATATCAATGATGAAAGGCTGAAAGCTTTTCCTCTGAAGATCAGAAACAAGACAACATAGTATTGGAAGTTCTTGCCAGAGCAATTAGGCAAGGGGGAAAAGAGGCATCCAAATAGGAAAGGAAGATGTAAAACAGTCACTATTTGCACATAATTATATATAGAAAACTCTCACAATGCAATATATATGTGTGTGTGTATACATACACACACACACACACACACACACACACACACACCTTACTGCTAAATTGTACACCTGAAACTTACTGGGTTTCAGTAACCAATGCCACCATAATAATAATAAAAAAATCTGTATTAAAAAAATAATTTAAAAAAATTTAAAGTATAGAAAACCCTAAAAACTCCAGAACTAATAAATTCAGTAGAGTTGTAGGTTATAAAATCAACATGCAAAAATTTGTTTCTATACACTAAAATGAATTATAAGAGAAATTAAGAAAACCCCATTTATAATTACATGGAAAAGAATGAAATACCTAAGAATAAATTTAATAGTGGATGAGAAAGACCTGTACACTGAAAACTACAAGACATTAACACAAGAAACTGAAGAGGACACAAAGAATGAAAAGATATTCAGTGCTCATGGATTGGAGAATTTTGTTAAAATGTCCATACCACTCAAGGCAATCTACAGATGCAATACAATCCCTATCAAAATTCCAATCTCATTTTTCACAGAAAAAGAACAAACAATTCTAAAATTTGTATGGAACTACAAAAGACCCTGGATAGCCAAAGCAATCTTGAGAAATAAGATGCCTCCAGACAACACATTCTGATTTCAAACCCTATTACAAAGCTATAGTAATCAAAACAGTATGGTATTGGCATAAAAACAAATAGATCAATGAACAGAATAGAAGTCCCAGAAATTAACTCACACACACATTATATATTACAGTTCATTAATTTATGACAAAGGAGCCAAAAATATACAATGAGGAAACAACAATCTCCAGAAATGGTGTTGGACAAACTGGACAGCCAGGTGCAAAAGAATGAAAATGGTTCACTCACTATCTTACACCATTCATGAAAAACAACTCACTTTGGATTTAAGACTTAATTGTAAGGCCTGACACCACAAAACTCCTAGGACAAAGCATAGGAGTAAGCTCCTTGATGTCAGTCCTGAAAACGATTTTTTGGATTTGACACCAAAAGTAAAACCACAAAAGCAAAAATAAACAAGTGCAGCTACATCAAAGGCTTCTGCACAGCCAAAGAAATCGTCAACAAAATGAAAAGGCACCCTACCAAATGGTAGAAAATATTTGCAAACCATACCGAATAAAGGTTTAATATCCAACATACATAAAGAACTCAAACAAATAGCAAAATCAATCTTACAAAAATCAAAAAACAATCTGATTTAAAAATGGGCTGAGGATCTGAATATTTTCCCAAATAAGACATACAGATGGCCAGCAGGTAAATGAAAAATGCTCAGCATCACTCATCATCAGGGAAATGCCAACCAAAACAACATATCACCTCACCTGTTAAATGGCTGTTATCAAAAAGAAATAACAAAGGTTAGAACATGGAGAAAAGGGACCCCTTGTGTACTGTTGATAGAAAAGTAAATTGGCACAGCCCCTATGAAAATGGTACAGAGGTTCCTTGAAGAATTAAAAATAGAACTTTCATGTAATCCAGCAATTTTACTTCTGGGTATTTATCTAAAAGAAATGAAAACACTAATTTGAAAAGAAATCTGTACCCCATGTTCATTGCAGCATTATTTGCGATAATCGAAACAGAAACAACCTGGGCATCCATCGATGGATGAATGGGATAAAGAAAATGTCACACACACACACACACACACAGAGGAATATTATTCAGCCATAAAAAAAGACATCTTGCCAATTGTGACAACATAGATGAAACTTAAGGGCATTATCCTAAGTGAAATAATTCAGACAGAGAAAGACATATACATTATGATCTCAGCTATTTGTAGAAGCAAACAAAGAAACTCAAACTCACAGATCTAGAGAACAGATTTGTGGTTGCGAAGCAGAGGGATGCGTGTGGGTGACATGGGTGAAAGTGGTCAACAGGTACGAACTGTCCATTATAAAATAAATAAGTCCTGGTGATGTACTGTCTGGCATGGTGACTGGTTAGTAATACTGTGTTATATATTTGAAAGGTACTAGGAGGGTAGATCTTACAAAAAAACCCAAACAATTGTAACTCTGTGTGGTGATGTATGTTAACTAGCCTTTTGATTCCTTCCTCCACATTGTGCTATGGAAGCTCTAGCATCTCGACTTCATTAAACACTGGCCACCACAGATTCCAAGTTTCAGTCAAGCAAACAAGAAAGCTGTCAGAGCTTTACTAGCCAACATTTTACATCCAGAATCTCTAGTAAGCGCACCCGTATCAATTCAGCTCCATCTCGTGTTATATTCTGTTCTCCTTGCTCTAAAACCATTCAAATACACTCCCACACATATTCCTCAGATTTCTGCCAACACATGTTAGGAAAAAGTTACAATTTTTCCTATTTTGTCACTCTAGCTCTAGGTGAAGTGACAACAAAGAACTTCTTGAGAATGAACATCTCCTAGCAAGGCAATCTGTCTCAAGCGAGGTATCTCAGGATCTTCAAGAAAAGGTTAGCCTCCTCAGCTAGCACAGGAGGGCAAATTATGTCCACAGGCAGGGAAGGCTCTGAGGAACCTGAAAATACAAGACTCAGAGTCCAACCAGATGCTGGCATTCCAAGTTCCAGGGCCCCATCATTCCCAATTAGCATCTTAAATTTTACATGAGAAACTTAATAAGGTTGTGAATTCAACTGATGTAATCCTACAACCTGCACAATTAAATTCGTTTGATTTCCAGCAACATCAGCCCCTGGGCTACATAAAGTGATTGATTCTATTAGGGCAGTCATGGAGGCTCTCTCTGGTCCGTCCTCAGAATGTGACTTTCGCTGAGTGCTTAAGGACCTGAGTTGGTCATTTCTTCTGTAAGTACTCCAGTGCATACAGAACCAAGCCCACACTAGTCCCTGCCATAAAAGTCAAGTGAAGCCCAATTCCCAGGGCCCCCCGAGGCTACCACTTCTGCTTGCAATGACGTCTCTACCTGCTGCAGTAGAGACGTCATGGCAAGCAGAAGTGGTAGCTTAATTGTAACGTCAGCACACATCAGGAATTGTCAACATCCCGTTCCCACTGCCGAGGAGCTCCTCATTTTGCTTGACACCAAAGGCACCATCAAACTGGTCCCCAAATCCAGTATTCAGTCAGGAAACAAATTAAACCAGTAGTTTAAACAGAAAAAAAGTATAAAGATTAGTAAAAAAAAAAAAAAAAAAAGCAGTCAACTAGTAAAAAGGGTAAAAGAGTGTGTTACGGGAACAGCAGTGGCAACCGCAGTTGGATCATGAGGGCTGCTGAGGTGAACATCCCAGGCCCCATTAGTCAATCTGCACGCTGCCCTGAGCTTCGAGGCCTTGTCTCTTGCAAATTCTTCGGCGATCCTCCAGCGCCCTCTGTTGGCAAGAGAGCTGTCTACAGGGTCCAGAGGTGCTGAACCACAGTGCAGGGCCAAGGACACACTACTTACTCATTTACAGAAAATGTACGAAAGCAATCTGCTAAATTCAGACTATGGAGAATTCTATGAACCCAATGACCAGGTTTCTTCAATAACTAAATAGTAAGGATAAAGTGGGGGAATTACGGGAAACTCAAAAGACCAGATGCAACAGGTCACCCGGGTCTGGATTCTGCTTCAAACCAAACAACTATAAAGCACCTTGAAAAATCAGAGAAATCTGAACACGAACAGGATATCTGATACTAAGGAAATGTTAGTTTAGGTATAACGATATACGGTTGAGTCTTTATCCCTGGGTGAAATATTTAATGATGAAATAGGTCTGGGATTAGCTTTTTAAATAACCCAGAAAATGGGGAGGTAAAATAAAAGTGGCCACAAACTGATGACTGTTGAAGTTGAGTTATGGGTTCAAGGACATTTATTATACTATTTTTTGTATCTGAAAATTTTCATAACAAAACATCCAAAAAAAAAAAAAAATCCCACCACCAGCCATTAAAGAAGGGAGAGTACAAACAACTCACCTAACATTAGGAGCTCTGAATTCTGCTGCGTGGGGAGAGACATGGCAAAGAAGCCAACCTCTAGGGCATCCATGCTGCCTGAGGTGGGAATGCAGCAAAGGGCTCCTTCAAGTTAAATTTGAAGAAGAGTTTGTTTCCTACTTTCCATCTCTTGTCTTAAATCTAGCGAGAGGAGTGGAAGCAAAGCCTCATGGTTGAAAAAAGTGCTGCAACAAAAACACCTGGGGTGGAATCCTGGCAAGACACTTAACCTTTCAGAACCGATTTTTTCCATCTTTAAGGAACTGCCAGGGGTTAAACGAATAGCATTTGCTACCGGTTTCGAAGAGTGCCTGGCCCAAGGTTAATTTAAAGAATTCCAGCAAATGATTTGCTACTTAATGCTCTTGCCAGACAAGAGCTAAGGTTTAAAAAAAGAGAGAAGGAAAAAGAGAATGTCAGGAAGAACCAAGAATATAATGGAAGCTCGCATCCTGCTTTCACCCCCATTACCATGGTGTCACTGAGGATGGGAATTCCTGACCTCCAAGTTTCAGTTTCTAATTAAAGGCATAAATTTGAACTTGTAAAACCAGAGAGACCCAGGAAGAAAACCACAATAGTCCCAACAAGTTAAAGCCAAAGACAAGCCTGAGGATTCCTCTGCATGCCTGTTGCAAAGGATGCTTAAGTGAAACCCACATATGACCCTTAACAGGTAGCAGCTGGTGAGGGAAATGACCCACAGTCTAAGACAGCAGGCAATGCAAGCGTCTGAGGTTCCCATTCCCAAGGAGATGAACTGTAGGGTTCTGCAGTTGCTGAGCTCATCTCTGGTAAAGTTAATTATAGTTCATTCCATAGTCACCAGGGAGAACTGCAGAATTCTAAAGAAACCCTTAAAACCCAGAGGTGTTGTAACCGGGCAACGTAACGGAAGGGCAAATTAGAAGCTGGAGTAGAGTAAAGCAATTAACATTGACCGTTGAGTAAATTCTGGTCAGACTTACCAGCAAGACATAAGTCAAACAATAAAATTACTGTAGAGAGAGAAAAAATAAAGTAACTGCAGCATTATGTTGATGGTGAGGTAATTGTCTTAAGAAATGGCAGAGGAAAATTATTAAAAATGGTCCCTATACTGATAATACTGAACTATAAAAAGGTTTACATTAAAATAAGCTCCTTAGTATTTCAGCTTACAGATCTCCCCCACCCCCTCACTTCATTATCCGTTTCCCCTATTTAACAGTATCCAAACATGCATTTAAAATACGATAATCCTTCCTTGGCCAGGAATACAAAAGATTTCCTACACACTTGAACCCCATGACTGCTTTCCAACTTCTTACTAGGAGACTATAATGTCTTTATTTTGACATAACCCAGTGGCTCCAAAAATGCTGCACGTTAGAACTGGGAAAATTTTTTAAAATTTCTGGGTGCAGGTTGTACCCCATACCAAATTAAATTAGAATGTCTGGGGTTAGGAGTCAGATGTCAGCATTTTAAAAAACATCTCCAGGTTCTATCAAAATGCAGCTGTTTTGAGAACTACGTAAAATAATCTGTAGAGTTGGCCCACTTCTTAGGAAGAAAATAGCTCATATAGGACAAAAATTTTAGCACAAAGTCTTTTCCAGGGATGACAGATTGCCCAAACTTTGGATGATAAAAAGGAAGAACACAAAGTTTCTGTCCTGGGTAATGTTTTGAGTTTTCATATGCTAACATTCAAAACAAGTTTATTTTGTACATCTAGCCTCCCTGCACAAAAAATTTAAAAAATTAAAGTTTTTTTTTAAGGGGTGTGTGTGTGTGAAATCATCCAATAGGAGTTAAGAGATATAGAAAATTATTTCCAGATACTTTGTCATAACGAGGTAAAAAAAGGTAAAATACACTGGTTTGAGATAGAAAACTTTGGAGCTTGGGGTCAAAAACTGCTCAGGTCTAAAGAAAAACAAAAACTTGTCATAGAAGACCATGTTTCCTAAAATGTCACGGCAAGATGTAAAAGATGTAGAGCATTACACTAAACACTAGCAATAAACTTTGGATGTCATTCCCATTAAATTTACTTTTAGTGATAAAATGACTGCCTCCTGTTTGGTTGTTAACCCAACTTCTCACCTGACACTAAAGTTCTCCCCCAGAGTCTAATGACAAGACAGACTATGGATGCTGTTTCCCTCACACTTACGCACTATTTTCCACCATAAATGGAGAGGAAGGATCTTTTCCTTGCAAGTTTCTTGTTACATGGGGACCGTATCACTGTAAAGTTCGGTTAGGACAGGGTGTTCAGTGGGAAGGGTATTCACAGGTGAAATGAGTTGACAAGTTGTACTCAGCTTGTTACTACATCCCGTTATGTAGAATTCTAGTTCTCACCTGGGCTACAATTTCAAAGGCGTAAACTACCTTAATGGTTATTTACATGAATATCCTAAATCCTTGGTGTGAACGTAATTCCTTTTATTTTTAATAATAAAAATGATTATTTAAAGGTTACTTTTCAGTTACTATATTCTTCATGATATCCATTATCTTTATATCAAACTCAAGAAAAGTAATTCATAACTTGCCTGCATTCTGCAGGCCCCAGAAATACCTAGTTACAGTAGCTAGGTGAGAAATTAAAGCTGTTGTAAACCTACAATTTCAGGCCACTAGAGTTATTAGAATATCTAAATGATTCTCTACTTGCCTGATTCTTACTCCTAGATGATTACCCCATTAACTTGTCTCCACTCCACACTCAGCCTTCTCCCTCCAATTCCCAAACTCCTGACATCCCTTCCTAGGTGTTTCTAGCCAAACCAATTTCACATTCTAGTAGAACAAGTGAAATGTTCAGTGTGCAGAATGTCTTTTCAAGAAATGGTGCAGACAACTGGATATCCCCATGTAAAAGAATGAAGTTAAGACTCCTACCTCACACCACATTCAAACTGAAAAATAGATCCTAGATCTAAATGAAAGCTAAAAACACAAAACTTAGAACACAGATGTCTTCTTGACCCTGGAGTAGATACACCAAAAGCACAAGCAACTGAAAAAAATAAACTGGGCTACATGAAAAATGAAAAACTTGTGCTTCAAGAGACACTATTAAAATTAAGATAAAAACATTTGCATGTCATGTATGTGATGAGGGACTAATGTCAAGAATATATAAAGAATGTTTATGACTCAATAATAAAGATAAAAGTTCAATTAAAAAATCAACCAAGGACTTGAAGACATTTTCTGAAAGACAAAAATGACCTATAAACACATGAAAAGATGTTCATCATTGGCTAGTACAGAAATGCAAATCAAAATGAAATACTAATCAGAATGACTAGCATTAAAGTCAGGTAACAAGTAATTATGAGAATATGGGGTAGCTGTAATCGGGACATTGTTAGGAACAATGTAATGTGCTATAGCCACTTTGGAAGAGTTTGGCAGTTACTCAAAGTTACTTTATGACCCAGCAATTTCACACCTAGATGCATACCAAGAGAACTGAAAACATACTGACACAAACTTATAGATGAAAATTCATAACTGGAAACAGTTCAAAGTGATAAAATGTATTATATCCATACAACTGTTTTGCAATAAAAATGAGGACTGATACAATACGTAATTGTATACTTTTGAAGGGTTTTATCTCAAAAAAAAAAAAAAAAGATGGTTAAAAAAAACTATGGAGGGAACATTCGAGATTCTCCCAACATTGTTGTCAGTTTGCTCAAATAAACTCATTAAAAAAAAAAAAAAAAGTGAGGAACTTAAACGAGAGAAGGTAGAATGACAGGGAGTGTGAATTTTTGTGTTCCATTTTAAATAGGGTTAAGAAAAAAAATCAAGTATAAACAATAACCTAATATTAAACATTAAACATTTAAACTATATTACAAAAAAAAATACTTGAAATATACTTTCTCTAGTTCAGAAATGTAGAAACTATGATCCAAACTAAATTCTGAAATTTAAAATGGTGCTCATTTGAGAAGTTTATAAGCTTCTTAAAGGACAAGTCTTTAGATCTTTAGTCTACATACTGAAGATCTGATTCCCTAGCCAGGGTTTAAGATAAAATTTAATAACCAAGAAAAAAGTACAAGTCAATGCTTTATCTTTGGAATGGAACATTCATCACAGCTTTGCAGGCACTTTCATTCTAGATCTTTTTTAACATTCAGAATACTCTGTAAACATTTCCCAAACAGAAAGTTCACACCTCAGATGAGAATACTATCCTCCTATGGGCAAAGGGGGTATGACATCAATTCACCATTTTCAAAGACAGAGGACAGGTCAAGGGTTAAGAGTAAAAACTGCCAGACTCCAAAATCCATATATTTACTTTTTATTGAATTTGTTAATGTTACAGAGTTCTTGCACTGCCAAACCATGCCTGAGAATTCAAAGAAAGAAATGGTACAATGGACAGCCTCACCCACCCATCATACAGTATATTAAAACTTGATTCATGTGCATTTTGATAATTTCACAATCTTTTAAAAAGTTATAACAAGAGTTGTTTTTAAATCTCCTGCAGGTCTTCAGATTTCTTGTACAGTATGCCATTAAGTTCCACATATCCATCTCAGTTCATTACTCAATAACATAACCCCCAACAAAATTGTTGGAAAAAAATGCATACTTTTCAGGGAAAATATGTGGCTCAAGGTATAAGAGATTTGTTAAGATTTTTGGTTCCCAAATGAAGTTTTCAGTTTAACCAAGAATCCCTTGTTTCTTGCTTAATCATCCAACCTCTCCTTGGTTTGCTCAGCAACTTACCCAAATATATCAGAAGGCAGGCATCCTGTCTGCCACCTCAAGTAACGCCAACATTATTGCCCAAAAATGGTTGGCAAGTCCTGTCAGGAGATACTGCAAACCC
Source organism: Cynopterus sphinx (assembly GCA_030015415.1). Lineage (NCBI taxonomy): Eukaryota > Metazoa > Chordata > Mammalia > Chiroptera > Pteropodidae > Cynopterus > Cynopterus sphinx. The sequence goes on from CM057381.1 coordinate 129,662,931, forward strand.
CACTAGGAGTCCAATTCCTGTATTAACACTTTTATGAAAACTAAGCTCCCACAGGATAGGATAGTTTTACTCACCCATCTGCTTCACTCTTGCCAGTAGCAAGTCTGCAACTCCAGCCATTTGGCAAAGGGATTTATTATAGAGACACCCAGACTCTGCATCAAGTGGTCACATACCACTTTGAAATATTTCTACTGAACCAAAGATACAAAACTAGGAAATTGCCAGACTATCTCTTTAGATGGAAAAACACTTTCAGCAATCCTGGGTATCTTTCTGAAGTCCCTTTTAAGGACTAAAAATTACTAGATAATTTAAGCTGTAATTATTAAAAACAGAAGTGCTACATCACCTGTCTTTCACCCCCGACTCTCCAAATGAACAATGTAAAGACACATCATAAGGCTGATAACAGAGCTAAGCTGGGACAATTACCGCATTTATAGAAAGTCCAATATCTTAAATATTTGGGCACAAGTGTATCTGGAATTGTCAAAGTTCATGCAAGATCCATGAAACGTAAGTGGGTTTTAGGCTGAGGTTCTGCTCACGTTGCTCTGAACTTATAAGGACAGGTCAGTGAATCCCTTGGCCTGACCAGGAACTATACTCTTTCCACTGCAGTTTACAATTTAGACCTGATTTTGAGGAGGCTTTAGCAGCACCTGAAGTAGAGCCCCCTGCATCCACTGCCCTTTACACCAAAGGCTATTTGGTTCCACTTTAGGGATTGGCAAACTCACGAGACACCTCACAATTCTAATGCATATTTCAGGTTACTTACTTAACCAAGCAATATGCTCTGTCAAAGAACTTATTCCAAGTCAAAGCAAAAAAAAAAAAAAAAAAAAAAAGGCCTTAATGTGGAACACAGAAAAAACACTACCATCCAAATAAAAAATTACTAGAAGAAACAAGATTATTCCCTCCCCCGCCCCTCAGTGGACCCAAGTTTGGTTAAATTTGTGGTTATCTCAGAATACAACTCAAAGTTTAAATGATAAATCACATCCCTACACAGATTATTTGAACACATCGGTTCTTTTGAGAGAGGCATATTCCAGGAACTCTAATACAGCCACAGCCTACTACAGAGAATATTCCTTAAGGGGGGCACAGGACAGGTTAATTAAGGTCACTTAAATCTTCATCTTTTACAGCAGATCAGAACCCAGATGGCTGACTTTCTGCAGGATTTCTGATAGGAATCCAATAGAGCTGGTTTCAAGTTTCACATCGACACTTATAAGCTGAAACCTTCTTATCCAGAAGTTGTGATCCACATGAAGTTCACAATGAGTGCAGCAAATCTGAGGTAGTCAACCCTTACGAAGGCTCAGTATCTGAACATAAAAAGATTTTGAAATGACCACTGGCTGCAGGTTTTTGTTTTTTGTATTTGCAGAGTAATTATCATGAAAGAACACTGCTGAACCTACTTCACACTTTTATAACAATGAAAATCCCCCTAAAATCAATATAAAGAGCAGCTCTGACACTTTAAACTTCCATAGTGCAATAGGGCCGGTCACTTATACCGAGTGGTCTGCATCGGTTGCTGTAGATCCAAGCAGAGATCAGATGACGAATGGCTGTTCATGCTGCTTAGCTGTGGTCTAGTTACCTTATAAGGGTTAGGAAAGACCATTCCTTAATTGTACTGTGTGTGGCTGCATTTCTGATTTTCGAGTACAGCATACTGGTTGTCTAGCTGAAGTTTAAGTGCCTGGTTTTTTGAAACCTCATCCCTACCTCTAGTTTTGTGTCTTACTACTTCAAAGCTCTTCTCCATTTCTTTATCCCTAAGGGAAAAGAAATGTAATCAGTAAATATTTCTTGAGGTTGTTTTGAAAATATTCTTCCTTGTATTAAAAAAAGCCACCCCTCAGAAGAATCTTGAAGGAGATAAGAGAGGAAAACTAGTATACAAAATCTTTATCAAACCATTTTTAAGACTTCAATTGAACAGAAAACATAGAATATTGTTAATATACGTTCTATGGTCCCACTTTCTGTGGTAGCAAGTCTGCTGAATACTATTATCTGCAAACCTACTTTGGGACCAACTTGAAGACTACTGGAAAGTTAAAAAAGCTATAGAGTAATATGGTGATTCCTTCTAATACTCACTTTTACTTTAGCAAATAATAGACAATACATCTGTCTTTATGGATAAGGGCAACAACTGTCTCATTCAAATAAAGCTCTGCTCATTACTAAATGATTTCTCCTCACTTCTTTATGGGCGAGGACCAGGTAGGGAAAGGTGAATGTGGTGGATCACTGCTCCTCATTTTGCAGGACAGGGCAGAGGAGCAAGTAGAGGTGGAGGTTCAAATTCAGGCCAGCTGTGCTCTTAAAGAGGCAAAAGGCTGGGATTTACTTTAAAAGGTACCCCTCAAAACCAGTATTTCCATCTGATGCCATTTATATTTTTTCCCATTTTAACTTTAAAAATGCATGTCCCTAAGTAAGATGTGGATGTGCCGTATGTGGTCATTTAACTCCAGGTAGCATTCATTTTAAGTACCTGCTAAAATAAGATTTTAATATTAGATTTATAAATGTCAACATCTTTCACCTATTCATATTAACTGGGAATACAATAAAATATACTGTTCTTTCCATTTTCAGTTTCTGTATATGGAACATAAACCAACAACTTGTGCTTCATAAAGAATTCTAACTAGGTGAGGCTTCTAATAGCTACAGAACATAAGCCAGGGATAACGGAACTTCTGCAGAGAGTTTGTCTTTGGTGCCCTTTCCTCTCACCTGCTCCAGAGCCCTTCCCCTCTCCTGGGCACATTAAGTCCCATCCTAATTATTGGCTGCCTGTCAGATAGATGCAGCCTGGGCTTTACCGGAAAGGAGTAACACCCACCCCCCACCCCCAAATATACACACTAGGTAGGTTTTTATATCTTCTCTATCCCGTTCCCAGCCAAGGAACAGAGAGGGCTCCAAAACAAAATGTGACCATTAGAGTACTTACTTTCGGCTTTCTACATGCTTGGCAGTGGACTGCAGGGATGGGAACTGTGTGTCACTATATATTTCTGGTGGTCCTTGCGGTGTTTTCCTTGTTGTGGTTAATCTGGCTCCAGGAGGCCTATACACACCACTAGTCATTGCCGGTTCTGGGGTTTCTGTAACTAACATTTCAAAACAGCTTAGAGGAAATATTTAATGCTTGGCATTTTAATAAGCTAGGCTTATAATATCTATCATTAACAATTACAGAAATAAAACCAGTATCTGACAAAAGAAAGGTCTCTGGACAACAGAAGGAAATTTAGTTATCTGAGGAAATGTCTGAAAGTGAAAATATTCTAGGGTAGCCCCCTAACCTCTCTTCTACCTATAATTTTAATTACCTGTGTAAATAAGTTCTGTAAGTAAACTAATTGGCAGTGGGAAGGAATCTGCTGGACCTGGAACATAAGTCTCACAGGAATTATCTCTCAGAGTATGACCACTTTAGTCCTCAGTTTACATAATAGTAAATGTGGATAATCATTTCTTTACCTGGTTAGTAGATTAGATGTCATCTGTAGAAAACTTATTTAATAAAATGCCTGTGTATTCTTTTTAATTGTAAAGATGACTAATAAAAAAATTAAAATACTAGATATAATCTTAATGATTTCAGTCTTCCACATCAATGGGTTTTAAGGTTCTTCCTCTTTATATTTTTGTAAAATGAAAAACAATTAAGCAGCTGAGCAGCCCAAAATCTTTCACAATGGATAACATTTTGAGAAGGCAGCCTTCTAGCCTTTTCCTATGTACCATTTTTCCCCATCTTCAATATGGATTCAGTGTTTTAAAACCACATTTTTAGTACTTAATAGACACATGTGGCTAGTGGCTACTATACTGAACAGTACTATTATATCACTGCAAAAAAGTACTACTTCACAGTGCTATTGCAGGAGGAGGAACAAAATATGTAAAAAGATAGGTGTCATATCAATAATTGGAAGTGGGGAAGGGTTTGTAAAGCAAGCACAAAATGGACAGGGAGATGCTAGAAGGGGCTGTGATTTTAAATAAGGTGATTCTGGAGAATAGTCAGTGATGAAAATTAAGCAAAGGCTGAAATGACGCGGCCAACATATCTAGAGTTGGCAAACAAGCTGAATCCAGTCCAAAACTGATTTTGTAAATAATGTTTTACTGGAACACAACTACACAGTAGGTGTATGTAGTGTCCACAGCTGTTTCTGTGCTACAACAGCAGAGCTGAGTAATTAAAAAAAGTCTGCATGGCCCTCAAAACCTAAATTATTTACTATCTGGCCCTTTACAGAAAAAGCTTACCAACTGCCTAAAGAAAGAGAATTCCAGGCTGAAAATATCAGTACAAAGGGCCTGCAGCAGCAGGGTGAGCAAGAAAAGGGGGATCACCAGGCAGGTGTCTATGGCCTGCCTGGCTATAAGTCACTGAGAACTTAGGCTTCTACTCTGATTAGAGGGATGCTATTGGAAGTTAACAAACAGCACAGGGATGTGCTCTGCCGTATCTGAAAAGATCACCACGCTTGCTGCTGGCTGTGTTAGGAACAGTGTATATAGAGAAGCAGACAGACCAGATAAGGGGCTTCCTTAGGAATCCATTAAAAAAATGGTAGTTCGAAACCAGGGTGGTAGCGATGGAACTGCTGAGAAATAGTCATATAAAGGGTCTGAATGTATTTTGAAAGTAAAGCCAAAAAGAAATTACTGACAGATTAAATTGAGGTTTGGAATAAGAGTCAAAGATGACGCCAAGGTTTGTGGCCTAAGTGACTGAAAGCATAACAATGAGATGAGAAAGGTTGGGGGGGTGCAGCAATTATATATATGAACAGTTCGGTTTTGGACATGTTGAAGCTGAGGTGTTGGTTGGGTAGGCAGTTAAGATAAACTTTTGTGGCGCTCAGGAGAGCTGATAATGTAAGTTTAAAAGTTGTTGGCATGTATACTGCCAACAGAGGGAGGGTAGAAAGAGGGGAAAGGGCTGAGTGCAGGAGTAAACTAGCATGTAAAAGGCAGGGGGAGAAGTGGTAATAGCAAGGGAGACTGAGAACCAACCAACCAGTGGTGGGAGAATGTGGTGTCCTGAAAACCAACAGAAGAATGTGTTCCAAAAGGGTAAGTGACTGTGGCAAACGCTGCTAAAGGGGCAAATCAGCAACAGATTTAGCAAAGCAGAGACCATGAGAGATCACTGACAGATGCAGTTAAAAAAAAATTAAATGGAAAAACATATACATAACAGAAGGCCAGAAAGAATGCAAAAATGTTGATGTAGTTATCTGTGATCTCTGGGCAATAAGATTTGAAATGATTTGTTATTCTTCATATTATTTTGTATAAAATAATGCATATATATTAAAGCAATGTTTCTACAACTTTTTCATTATTGTCCTCTTACGAAGCCTTTTTAAATATGTTTCCTAATCGCCACTGCCATCCCACCAAGAAACGTTAACACCACACATACACACTGCACATTTGTTTACATACTTTGGCCCTCTGATGGGCCACAAACCACTTTAAGATCTAAGATTTCTTCATCCCCCAAGAAGTATTTTTTATCTCCTTGGGAATGATAAACTCCTCCCTTCTGAGAATTAACACTTCAAGACAGAAAAATGGGGAATGGGAAAAAAAAAAGATGACCACAGGTGAAACACAGGCAGCTAATATTCTTTAGTAGGCTGTCTAAAATCAAATATTTAAATTTGGCAAGTTAAATTTACATATGAATTTAAGCAGCATGTATCCTTTTATTGCAACTGTGTTTGTAGTAATGTTAAGTATATAAAAGAAGAAAAGCCATGTATCTTAACTTTCAAATTCCTTTGGATGTGAAAGTCTTATTTAAACATACATATGCAAATCTCTCTCCCAAGAATGGAAAGGAGTCCCACTAACTCCACCACAAGCAGGCCTTTAGTTGAAAGCTGACCACACATAAAAATTACATGTAAATAGACATCCATATAAAAATGAAGTATTAAGATTACCAATTACTGGAGCAGGAGGTGCTTGTACCGGAGCTGTTTTATTCCAGGGACCTGAAGATCTTTCTACACCACCACCACCACCACCGCCTCCACCTTCTTCCCAATTATCACCTGGATCTTCTCTTTTTTCATTATCATCATCTTCCTTTTCACTATGGGAAAGAGAGAAATATGCAATTTTATCCACTTTATACAGTGGAATTTCTACTTGACTTCACATGAAAAAAAGGATTTTATTGCTGAAAAAAGGGTTAGAAAACCACTTAGCTGAATAGGCTCCACTTCTCTTTTGCAAACTCCATACACTCAAGAACGTTTAGAAATATTTAGCATACTGACATGCTAGACTAGAACAATCTGCATGATTATTTATAGCAGCCCCAAGAAAGAGCAGGACTCTAGCTACAGGCTTAAGCAACTGAGGGAGGAAAGAGAGCTTACTCTAACCTGAAATGCAGAGAACAGGGTGACTTGAAGGATTCAAAGTATAATTACTAGATTTTTCTAAGACCAAAGTGTACAAACAGGCACTTATGGTAAGCATATTTTTAGTGATCGAACAAACAGTTTTTGAAAAGTCGTATAATTTCATTTGCCAATCCTTTAGTATATGTTACAATATACTTTCAAATTTAGAATTCACATTCCAACAGAGGAAAACAAGTCAGCGCTCAATGTTTACATCAGCACTACAGATTTAATTAGTGTGTCTCTACTGTCTGATATGGAATATACAGAACTGGTCCCTAACACCAGATGTGCCACCAATTTAAAACGGCTTATAATAAAAGAACTTAGTCTTTGGTTTACTAGTGATGATAAATGCAAACCATATCCTCAGTGGTAACACAGCATTCTGAGACTGCCTGCAGTATTTTTTTAATGCCATTTTAACATTTCCTCTTAAATTGACCTGAGTCAGAAATCTATAATTTCTCCAAGGTACCCTTGATTATTTCTCCTTTTGCTGGATTACTTATTATATTATGTAAACTTGAATGTTCTAAATAATCAAGCACATGTTTCTTGAGTCTCTCTAGTGCTGCCTTCACAACTGGCAGATAACTGCCAAATTGAACTTTTTCCAACTCTTTGCCCTTGCTGAGGATGCACCTGGCACAGACTACCAATCTCTTCCCTAATAATGGTGGCTTTTCCTGGGTCATCAATCTATTAACCTCTACCATTCTAACTACCCTTTTCCCTCCTACAAAAAGACAAACAAAAACAAGCAAACAAAAAATCCATGGCTGTTGCATGAAGTTCTGCCCGCTAGCCTTCCACTCTTTTAAACATTTTCTCCTTTTGATATCTGATCCACAATCGTGGTCATAAAAATGCACAGATGATTCTCACCGTGACTATGTGACCTTAAGAACATCACACCCTTTCCTGGTTTCTGCAAAATGACATGTAAAGGTGCTTTCCTTCCATTTTTATTTAAACAAGATTAAGTCCTGGCTGCAAAACATTTCTTCCATAGCTAATCGTCTCTTATAAAGGCACTTATAAACCAACATGAGTATGGCCTTTAACTTCTGTATGCCCCAATTTTCTCAAGTGTAAAATGAAAATAACAGTACCTTTATGAAGACTTGAGTTAACAAAGAACCGAGAACACTGCCTGGCATATAGTAAATGTTGTAAATGTTCACTATTATATGCTTTTAAATATTCACTTGTGATTTCACACAAACAGCACATATACCTTGATGATAGGAAAAGTTTTCATTTGGAAACATGAAAACATGTTCTAAATTAATTTTAAAATAATAAAATAAATGAATTAAAAAAATGGACACCAAACAGTATGAACCTGTTTTCTAAAGCTTTTATAGTGAATGAAGGACCAGGTAGAGACATGGAGGACATAATTTAACCAAGAGTCTAATAGTGGTATCCAACTATCAGAACTATCCCTCCATAATTTTTAAAAAGTTACCCACTTCTGAAGCCATGCCAATGTAATTATACAATAATGTAATTTGCTTGGTTCATGAGTAAAAATGTGCATTTAAGTCACCTAGCTACAATGAACTAATTACGAACATCCTTGCAAACCTAATACATGCCAGACAGGAAGGTAAGACTCCTTACAAAGATTTAAGTGCCTTCATGTCACCTTTATACTCTTATATACACAAGCTGAGATAGCTTTCGGTTGGCCATTTACACTTTGAAACAGCAACGTGCTGAATCACAACTGTTAAATGTATATATTAGACTCTAAAATAATTTCCCTCAAATTAATATTTGGTGATTAATACATCTAAATTCCAGAATTATCAGCTTGTAATAAATAACTAAAAATAAAAAAATTTTAACATTAATTATCTCCAAGCGGAAGGAACTGTAATTCTTACACATATGCTGTTCATCATTTCAAATGTTCTTTAAAAATAAGTATATTGTTCTTATGAGTCACAAAAAATTTTTAAAGAAAAACTCGTTTGTTTTGCTAAAATAGTGAGTCTGAAGTAAAAAAATTCCTTTAATGTCTAGTATTTATCACCTCTTCATCGTGAGACAAGTGAAATGAATAAAACAATCATGTATCTAAAGATACCTCTAAATTATAAACTAGAGTGATCTGTTTAATTAGAGGGACTGCATATCTATAAAAATAGGCATAAGACAACTTAGTATTTTGGCTTAAGATTCTTAAATATTAGCTAAACTCAACACTGGAAATCATCTAATCAAGACCCTTCATCCAACAGAGGGAACTGAAGACCGGAGATGCTAAGAGCCTTGCCAAAATACCACAGTGCTAACAGCAGTGGAGAAATTTTTTAAACACGATAATGTTATCGTAAATTCAATACCACAATTTACAAAATTCTAGTCTTAAATATATGTAAGTCTGCAAGGCACTTTTGGTGGGGCAGGGAGCATGATGGTGCTAGTAAAGGTATATTTACTGAATCTCTACCATGCCAGGCAGCTAGCGTACTACAAAATTGTTAAACCTTGCAATAACACTAAGGCAGGGACATTACACAAGAATTCATGGATCCTAACACCCCTTCCCCAACATTACGTGGGAGAAGCAGCTAAAACACAATCCAGACTTAACTACACTTCTACTGGAATGCTGAGGATCTCCACTGGTTCTCCACTGGTTTGTGGTATTGAATAGCCAAACACTATTACAACAGAAAATGGGGAGATAGAAATGGCCTGCTGAGTTATGCCTGGCAGCTTAAATGTCCCTGCATCTCATCCAAGGACTCTTCTGACCCACTGATGGTGGACTGTCTCCTGTGCTCCATATCACTGAAATGATCTACTGGGTTTGTCAGAGTATGAGTTATATTTATGATCCCAAAACCCAGCACACAGTACTCACACAAATATTTGCTACAATGAATCCAGTATGAATAAAGGAGTAATTTCTTCTCCTCAAAAGACAACTTAACCAACCCTACCTAATGGGTTTAAAAATCTAGATTTCTTAAGGTTACCAGAAAACCACTTAGCTCCAAGAACTCATTTCTTTATTGCAATAAATGAAATCTTTCTCCTAAAAATCCATTTTAAAGTTGGGTGAAGCATACAGGTTCACTATCAACCAATAATCTAAACTCAAATGTTAGGCCTCTAATCACCATCTCATTGACTCCCCTCTCAAAAACTTATCTATAAATAATGACATGACCTTGATTACCATCTATTAATTTACACACAAAATTTGACATGTCCTTATAACAATACTCATGGTACTCAATTCTTGACCTGTTGGTAAATGTGAGATAGGACATTACCATGGCATTTTGCTGCTACTGAAACTTCCCCCTTTCAAATGTGCACTTATCTTTGATAGAGGTCGAGCTTGCTAACCTACTATAAGGACTAGTGTCAAGAATTTGAAGACTGCATGCAATATCTGCAGCTAATAACTAAAGATAAGGCACATGTGGCAAAAACAATTGGTAGATGTAGGCAGAGTTACATGGGCGCTTATTTTACTATTCTTGCAAATTTTCTTAAGTTTGTAATTTTTCAAAGCAAAAAGTTGGAAGATTTAAAACTATAGGCTTTGAATTTCAAAATATTTTAAGTCAACTTATGAAGTTTCATTTTCCTTGCCCACATTGAGATAGCCAGGCTGCCTCTCACACAGACAGAAGATACAGATTAAAGGCATAAACACCACCACCTCCAAAATCCCAGAGAAAGGAAAAAAAATCTCATTTCTCTTTCTTTCTAAGGGCTTCTGCCCAAACAGGACAAAGCCATAGAAGATAATCATTCAAAATTGCTAGCAACGCTGAACACTCTGAGGACTTTTGTATAGTTACACTAAAGCCAATCTGAACATGTCACTTTCTTCTATTATGCCCACGGTGAACTGACTCACCAGTGCCTGACGTTAGTCATAATAACCGTATATATCTCCACTTCCCTTCTCAATGTTCTCAAATCTTGGTACTTACTACAAATCAGGTGCCTCATGGGTAAATAGCAGAGTAAGTCATTCTAATTTACCCACTGAACGGAGAAGATGATTAATGTTAACTCAGTGGGTATTTTACAAACATCTTGTTTAAAGGCCTCACAACAATCCCAAGTAGCTGGTTCAATTTTGCAGATAAGAACCAATGTTCAAAACTAAAGTGACTTTCCCAAGGTCGCACACAAGCAGCAAAACTAAAATGTAAACCCAAGTTTGTCTGTCCCCAAAAGTCCATCATTGTGCCACATTATCAACTTCATCTCATACATGTGAGTAACTAGTTACTCCTATGAAAGATCTCTTTCCTTGGGAACTCCTATCCTACTTTTACGATAAAGAAAACTTACTACAGTTTACAAGAATATTGAGTATGTAAAATGAAAAATTTAGTTACTGCTATTAAATCTCAATGGCTTCTCATTCTCAAGCCTTTCCTGAAAGCTGTTAAGATTTCCCTTTATTGATGATTTATAGAGGCAACAGAAATACAGACCCCCCAGGCTCCACAGTGACTGAGGATCTACATAAGCCATTTCTTGTTAGTAGATTAGAGGAAGACCTCTGGATGGCCACTTGAATAATGAAAAAAAAAATTATCTATATGTGTGTGTGTGTATGTATGTATATACATACATACATTATATCTATCTATCTATATATCTATATCTATATATATAGATATATAAATAAAAAGCTGGTCTACTTAAAGTTAAGCAGAACTTAAATACCTAAACTAGTCCCTGGAAAAGATGAAGGAGATGTAAGTAATTTAAGAAATATTTCACCATCTCAGGAGGAGCCAAATATGAAGACAGAAATAATTCTGACTATGAATATAGTATATTCAATGACAGAAAACTAAGTAGTTTAAATATCTTCCATAACATACCAAAATCAATTTCTAACATTCAGTGAACTTGAAACCTTTTCCCTTCAGAAAGTGCTGCTCTTACCCAGTAAGTTCAACATGACCAAACACTATCCTTCCTGTACCTCAAGTCTTCAAGAAGCTTCAGTTTGGGGCCTGCAGTCAGAAAGGCAGACCAAAAGCCTTATTCCACAAGAGAGGAAACACACACGTACGCACATTAGCAGTTCCACAAACCCAAATGGTTAAGAACTAAAACTCCAATCTAATCACTTCTACTTAACACTACTACAAAGGAATCTTAAGAGCAGAGAGGCCGCATTTCCTAAAGTTTCCCACTATCAATCATGTTTCCCTTTGGTTAAGCTCATGAAATGATTTAAAGAACCTAGGACATTAATGCCCAGCTGTGTTAAGTATTCAACAAATGTCAAAAATATTAGCTGTAGTTTTTCAATGAGTTCTTTAAGACCATAAATATTATCACCTAGAGAGATCAAAAGACAGTATTCCATGAAGGAAAATTATTTCCTCCACTATGCCATATGGTCACTGGTGTATACAAGTTGAAAACTTCAAACTGAAGACAGGTCACTGGGATCATTTCTTTCTTTAAATTGGGAATAAACGGTTTTTAATTTTAAACCAATGGAACCACTTTTTCCTACTTGACCAGACTTTCAAAACATGACATTTATATGAACCTAAAAATGACTACCGTAGATTGTACTTGGAGGGGAGTTTTCTTCTCGACCAGTAACGTTCAGTTTTTTGACTTTGGTTAACTGTGTGCATGTGTAACATCTGTTCTTCTCTGTATGTATACTCCAATTAACCTGTTTATTGGAGGAGATCTGAAAACCTGTTATTTCTGAAACAAAGAGAAAAACTAAATTCAAATCACCAATATTAAAAGTATTTTGAAACCACAAAATCATTTTAAGCTGTTTCAAAAATAACCTAACCAGCACTGGAAGTAGGCAAGCTCTCTCAGGATTTTGGAGCTGGAAGCTAATTCTGATCAACATGTAGAATGACTGCCATCACAGAGAGGACTACACACTAACTTTTAGAGGACTAATAAGACCATCGAAGGCACAAGGCTATGATGATGATGTTTTGGGGCTAAAGAATAACCGAAGATACAATACCTATCCTATGGGTTATCTAGCCATTTTTGTAACCAGATCATACCTTATTTGCATTGCCTGGACTCTGAGGCCGCTGTAATCCACCTCTTTTTGCTCAAATTCTTTCCACTCATCTTCATCCTGTAAAATCCATACCACTTGATTAAGTAAAGATATTCATACACATACCGCGAAGCAAATGTCAGACCACGAAAAGGAATCAAGCGGCTGGAACCTAAAGTATGGACTCGTCGTTTCCTAGCAGAAGCTCTTGCTTGATCCTTGGAGGACCGACGCGCCCCGCAGACAGTTACTTCCCTGGGTTCCTTCCCGAGAGCTGTGAGCTTTAAAGCAACCGGGAAAAGCCCCATGAAGTCAACGGTCCAGTCCGCAACTGAATGTCCGTCTGTCTACCTCAGTGTCGCCGCCATCCAGGGGCTTCCACAGGCGGAGCCCGAGGGATGCCCCAATGGGAGCTGCCCCAGACGCGACTGTTGGAAGAATTCGGGTCCGGATACGGGGCTGAAGGCAGAGTGACTAAACTGCTCAGAGGAGACGTCACGCGATAAACGCTCCTCTGGGCCGGGCGCTTGGGACGCAGACCCCTCTGCCCTGGAGGGCGCCGCCCGCCCGGGTCTCGGCACACGCCGGGCGGGCGGCCGCGGTCCGGGGGGAGAAGGCGAGCCGGCCCGACCTGGGCGAGCCCGCGTCACGTGGCCCACGCCGCGCCCGGCGCCGCTCGCTGACCGGCCCCAGGGGCCCCCGCCGGACGCTGCGCCAGGCGGGCCGGCAGCACATGGTCCCCGGCCCCTCACCTTCGTGACGGCCTTGGCGGCGGCCCCGGGGCCCGCGGCCCCCGCGCCCGAGGTCCCGCCGTCGCCCGGCCGGGCCCCGGCGCCCGCCGCGCCGCCCGCCGCGCCCGCCGCGCCGCCGCCGCCGCTGCTGCCGCCGCCGGCGCCGCCCGCCGCGCCCGCCGCCCGGGTGCTCCGCTCCTTCTTCTTCTTCTTGTCCCTCTTGGCGAAGAAGTTGTCCAGGCTGCGCTCCTCCGTCTCAGCCATGGCCTCGGCCTCCGCGGCCCGGATGGGTGGGGCCGGGGCCGGGCGCCGCCCGCGCCGGTCCGCCCTCGGGGTCGCGGCCGCCTCTGCGCTCAGGCTCCCGGGCGCGCCGACGCCTCAGCCCCGCGGGGTCGCCGAGGCGCGCGCGGCGGGGCGGGCCGCTCCCCCCGCACCCCCCGCGCGCGGGCGGCCGGTGGTACGGTCCGCCGGGGGCACTCGCGCGCCGCCGCCGCCGCCACGGGGCAGGATCCCGTCCGCGCCGCCGCCGGAGGGGCGAAGGGGCGCGCGGGCCACAAGCGCCGGCGACAGGGCCGGCCTCGCGGCGGCGCGTGCAGGAGGAAGAGGCGCGCACGCAGGCCGGGCGCGGCGGGCGCGGGGGGCGGGGCGGGGCGGGCGGGGGCGGCGGGCGGGCGGGCCACTACGAGGGCGAGGGGGGAGGGGGCTGCGCCCGCGCCTGCGCACAAGAGCCGCCCGCCGCTGGGGCCGCGCGGAGGGGCGGGCGCGGGCGGGGGGCGGGGCCAGCGGGGGAGCCAATCAGACGCCGGGATGCGTGCTTCGGCCACAATCCCCGCGGCGGACGGGGCGGGGCCGTGGCACGCGGGGCGGGCACAGGCGGGGCGAGGCCGAGAGAGGGACGCGCCGGAGCCTCCGGCCCGCGAGGGGTGGAGGGCGCCGTCTCGGGGGTCGGGGTTTGGGGCGGCGGGCGGGGGCGGGGCCGGGACCGTCGGGCCGCATGCGTCGGGGACACGTGCTCTCGCCCGCCCGCCGGGGACTCCTGTGGCCTTGGCATTTGAACTTCAGCGAAAGGGACAGGCACGTGTGGCAGTAGATGTGTTCGCGGTGGTCCCTCTGCCCCTGCTCGCTTCCTTCCGTGCCTCCACCCTCTGTGGTCTGGCAGCTACTGATTTCCATCTTACGGGATGGTTCTTAGGGAAGTGAGAACAGCGGGCTTGACGTGCGGGTCTCGTGGACCAAAAGGTCTTTGAGGAACCGGTAGGTAGACAGAAGGGATTGATTTGGTCTGGACTCCACCCTCTACGAAAGCTTGACCGTCTGCTAAGGTCAAGCTGGGTAAAGCTGACCCTCAACTCTTGACCTGTAAAATGGGAATTATTAGCTCTTGTAAGATATGTGGGGAAGTGTGCCTGTCAGCTGCCCCGCACAGTGTTTAACACGCGTTGGATGAGACATAAATGATTTTTTAATATATAAATACTGCCCCTCTGCCCTGGCTTGAGTCTGGATGATGCCTGCAATTTAGCCTTAGCTTCTATCCCTGATTAAAAGGGGAATAACGTATCATAGGGATGGGGACAAAATGCTCATGCAAAACCCGCTTTACCATTTCAGTACTTTCTGGGCCTTGGCGAATGAAATGAATCCTCGTATACGAAAAAGGTGGTCTAATGTAAGGTATTAAACTTTCAACTTCCTCCTAAGGGCAGAGGATAGAACTGTCACAACCACTGAGGAAATGACTCAGAGGTATGTTAGTAGCCTCGTGGGATATAGAGCACAACCACTAAACAGAGCTACTTTTTTCTTTTCCTTTAGTGTCCCTATTAAAGGTTGTCTTCTCACCCTCCTCCACTGCTACTAAAGAATTAAGTCCAGAATATGTCAAAGTAGCAAATCAAAGACCTAGCCTTGGCCAACAAGCTTATTTATTTCCCAAATATAAACTGCCCCCAACTACCCAGGGTGGGTCCCTGGGTAACTTACTTCTGTGACACCACTTGTCTTCTGTGATGCAAGCCAAGTTCACCTGTACCTCCCTTAACAACTGTAACCAAATTTCTTTTTCCTTTTTCCCCCCTCCCTTCTTTCCTTCCTCTTTTTTTTCCGTCTCCTTACCTTCCTTGTCTGTTCTTTTATCTATGAAGCACCTATGTAGCAACAGTTAAGACAGTGTGCCTTATTCCAGGTTGAATAGTTTGTCATTCCTGCCTTCAACTCCCTTATACTCTTAGAAGAGAAGATCTGGATATGAATAACTGGAATTCAGTCCTCCCTTTCTTAGGTCCCCATCAATATATCAGTGTCTTGAAGGAAATAATGACTTGGGAAAATGCAGAGAAGGAACAGTAGTTGAGGGTAGATACAGCAAAATGTCTCGTTACATTTTTTAGTATGATTGATGGCATGCTCCCAGAGCTTGATCAGGTGTAAGAAGTTTAGGCCAGGACAGTAGAGAAACCAATGTCCTTGTGGTTGTGTCACTGTCTATACTTATTCTCTTGTCCATGTAGCTGGTCTCTTCCTCCTTGAATTCCCTGCCCTGAAACTGATAGCATATATTCTCAGCAGTTGTTCTTCTTAAGTCTCCCCTGCCAACTTCCTCCAAAGCAGTTACACAGAGCCCTAAATCCTGCCATCACCCTGCCCCCCGTTATCACTCTGCCATTGAAGCATCTTCTTGATGCTTCATCCTCTTTCTTGATGAAGGTATCTTCCTCTCTGCCTTCCAGTGTTTGGACTCTCCCTACCTTTAAAGCAAAACAGACTTTCACTTGTCCTTGCTAGATGGAAAGTTGCATAGTGAAGAGAACTCATCTTCTAAGGATCCTAATGCTGTCTGAATATGGAAATTTTCTTTAAGTCCTCCAAAGTGGTAAGATCCAACAGACATCATTTATCTGCCCTTGACAAGGCCCCCTGAACTCCAATATTCTGTGAGCTCAAGAGCTGGCAGAGGGCAGCTGGGCCCAGCCCATTGTCCCTGGGTTCTTTTTTGCTGAGCTATTTGTTCCAAGTTCCATTCTGCTACCTAGGCTGGAAATTCCACACATGCTCAGCTCAAAGGAATGCAGCTCATGCTGGCCACAGAGCTTGCCAGGAAATGAGGAGAACTTTTCATTTGTGGCTTCATTTCACTTGTGGCTTCCTCTCTCATAGCTGTGAGGCTATGCTATTGTCTGAGCTGTTCCACCAACCTTTTTTAATTGGGGAGTGACTACTTTCAGGTCACCTCCTCTGGGGAACCTCTTGTCAACTTCTGCAATAAGCTTGGTTCCTAACCTTTAAAGGCCCAGAGACCTTGCATTTGGTATGGTATATAATGACTTCCTGATATTTCCATGTTTTGTTTAACCTCTTTATTTATTCATTCATACATTGCTTCATTAGAGTAAGACATCTATTTAGTGAGCGCCTACTGTATACCAGGCCCTATGATAGGAGTTAAGGATTAGCAAATCAGACATAGGCCCTACCCTCACAGAACTTGTATGGTAAACTGGTAGCTAGAAGCAGACACATAAGGATAAATAAAATTATAGCACAATGAAAATCATTGCAGGTAAGAATGGTGTACATCACACAGGTGTTTGAGTGATGTTTGTCAAATGTCAAATGTCTCCATTAGTCCCTAGTTTTCCACATTCACAGAGGATTGCACAAACCATGGACTATCTAAAAGTGTTTCTTAAAATTCTTCCCTTTTGGCTTCAGAACATATACTCTGTCATGCGTAACAAAGAATTGGCCTTCTCCCTCAAGTCTCTCTTTTGTTTGTCCCTGACATTAAGGCTCTAGCTGGAGGATGAGTGGACAGCAAGAGGAACAAGGGCATAGACACCAGTGCCTGCCCAGAGGAGCTGGTTTCCCAAAAGAAGAGCTCCCATGCCTGTCCCCCACAACACGTGCCTACCACTATGGCTTGCAAAAGAGAGTGAGACTTATTAAGCCTGCCCTTAATGTATCTGGTGGTCCACAGGTAGTTGAACCACATAAAGTTGCTGCTGTTTAACTGCTTTTGACTTGCCAAAATTGCAGCTTTATATGGTTCAACTTAATACATCTGAAAATAAACAAAAATTCCATAAATAAATGAAGAACTTGGGAACAATCAAGATGACCTTCCTGGGAGGGGCAGGTTTGGGATGTGATGATAACTGAATGATCAGCAACCTAATTAACTGTATGGTATGAAGAATGCATGAAATAATAATGAGAGATTAGGATGGAGGATAGAAAGAAGAAAAAAGAAGTAAGGTAAAGCCAAGAGGCCAGAAGTCAACACTTGTTACCCACCACTGTCCCGGAGAAAGCAACTTGAAATTGGATCTAACACAGATGTGCCCAGCTATGGAATGGAGATGACTCACTAATCTCCACCCTGACTTGGAAGAATCTGCCACCCTTAACTCATGGGATACACTCATCAGCTAGCCTGCTTGCTGTTGACTCATTTGGTCCCCTACAGTTGCTGATATTGGGAAAAGGGTGTCTCAGTTGCCAGAGAACACATTGTAGTTACAGAAGGGCTAATATCAACTGTTAATGAATATGTGGGAACCTGGTTATATACTTCAGCATCCTATGAGTTGGGTTGCTGGGAGTTAGGCTTTTCCAGGCAGATGAACTTCAGGATAGCGACTCGACTGTGAAACAGGTTCAGCTCTGTGGTAAATTCATTAAGGCAACACCACCCTGGGTGACCTCTCGGGGAGTCAGTCAATCAATAACTCTGACACAAAGCAAAACCTTCTGACTCAATTATTTTGAACTCAGCTCGCAAAGGATATAATTATGTTGGCAAAGGCTCAATTATCCTGTTCCCAACGTTAAGTCTGTTTCTAGTCTTTCCTCATGACCCATCAGATAGATGTGAAATTGTTTGGCATGTTCTGCTGCTGATTCAGAGCCACCCCAGTTCCAGTTACCAGGTCAGTAGGTCATTGGTATTGTCATCCTACTTGGGCTAAAAAAGCAGGGAAAAGGTGAGAGTAGAAGGAATGCAGAGACTATTTCCCCATGCTGAAGAAGTCCTTTATTTTTCCTGCAGTACCCAGCTGTTTACTTCATGGTCAAGTGCATGTTTCCTAGAGTCAGACCTTAGATAAAATCAGAGCTCTGATTCTTCCTAGTAAGTTACTTCTCTGCACCTCAGGCTTTTTCATCACTGGAAAGTGGGGATGATAAACAAATTCACCTCATGGAGTTGTAAAGACCTAACGAGGGGATGAATTGAAGACGCATCAGCTTAGTGCTTGGCAAATAGTCAACCCAATTAATGTCAGGTATTATTATCAATAGTAATGCTATTACTAAAGCGTGTATCATTAATTATAGTTATATAATTTTTGGTGCCTACTTCTTTTATCTGTCCTCTTTGACCTTGCTTGACTTTTATTACTGGGTCTTCAGTGTCTGCTGAGTGCCTGCCTGCCCCATGGTAGACAATCGCTAAACATTTGTTGACAATTTAAAATAAAATTTCATTCTTTGTATTTGAAATTACTATGAAAGCGCTTGATATATTGGTATCCCCTCTCAAATCTCCTGATTATATAGTTTTTACACATGCTAGACTGTCAGTGCTAAAGGGATGGATCAAAATAGCCACTGGAAAGTACTCCATTTACCTAGCGATTCTGCAGCTGCTCTTGAGGACTTTGCTGTTGCTAGCTATCCGCTCAGTCTTTTGAACTGGGGAATCAATCTCTCTCTCTCTCTCTCTCTCTCTCTCTCTCTCTCTCTCTCTCTCTCTCTCTCTCTCCACAAATAGAATTGGACTTACTAGTCTACTTTCCAGTCTAGGGTTTGAGGAAGGGGTGGGGGTAGCCTCAGATAATCGTTGATTAGCCTCTAGTCAAATGATTACACAGAGGAAGAATGCATTTTGATGACTGTGGCCCAACCTCCTGCTTGGAGTTAATCCTAGATGGTGTGATTCTGGGGTCTGCCCTGCCTCCAACGCCTCCCTGGCTTCAGGCAGACCTCTCTAAAGGGAAGCCCAGCCAGAAGAATGTCAAAAGGACAGAAACTGGAAAAGTTTTGTGAGGCTGCCTGGGGCTTTCTCTCTGTTGCTGACAAATCTCCTCTTCTTAGGAGTCTGTGGGGTCTTGGCCTTGGAGGAACAAAAAGCATGTCCTGTACTTGTAAACAATTGCAAATTTATGTAAATCGATAAGGTGCAATTATAAATTATGTACTGAACCTGATGCCTGCCAAATGAAGCTCAATGAAGAATGACTCAACTTGTGAGTCCTCAGTAAAATAGTAGTTAGTTAAAGGTCATTAGTGATGCTATGCCCCTCCCTTTCCCCTAACCACCCACCCTCCCTTTCTGTGGCAAAGAAGCTCATCCCAAACTGCCCCACCCCCATGCCCACCCCACCAAACTGCAGCAAATCCACAATTGCTCCATAACTGCTTATCACCATCCCAACCCAATTCCCAGGTCCCTGAGCCCCTCACATTTTCCAGGATGTCCTACACAAAAGGGAAATGAATTTCCTGGGTGTGGAAAATGTGAAGCCTGAAAATTTCTCAATCCTTGAATATGACATTTAGATGAAAATTACCTGGCATCTGGTCTTGTCTGACCAGCCTCAATCGAAGGCTATTCTGTAGACTTTAATCAACTGAGGTTTCAAAGACTTCATTCAGTTCAATTCATTCTAACACTACTCTAGAGTCCCCTGCCTGGGCTTGCTCCTTCCTAAACTTCCTTTAGGTGATTCTCCCAGACTGTGCCCACCTTGCCCCACCTGTCTCCACCCTTGAGACTCAAGGCCCCTCTGAAGGTTTGTTGGACATTGGATGTGTTTTGAAAGGTAATATGAAGGTTTAGTGTTTTATAGTTTTTACGTACCTTATCTAAGTGCTTAAATAGAAAGAAGGCAAAAGAAAAAATACAGATAGAAAAGTAAGAGGCAAGGAGAGAGAAGGCTACACCAAAAAATGCACCTCTACAGACTAGAAAGGTGCTTTTCAAGTGTAAGTTATGTACTGCGTTTCCACCATTTTCCCCTAAATAATGTCACAGGGAATTTCTCCCAGCCATTGATGACAAAGATGTCTTTGGGTCCAGGGTTAGATCATTGCCTCAGATCCTCATGATCTTGTGAATCTGAACAATATAAACAGCTCTATCTCCTTCCATCTAGAAAGAGTCTTGCCACTGCAAAGCACTCACAGCCCCAGCTCATCCTTTATTTTCCCCCTTCAGATCTCTGCACTGGCCATTCCTTCTTCAGAGAATGTTCTGCCACTTCCTATCTGCCTAAGGAAGTCAACCTGTTCTTGTGAGGTAGCTAGTCAAACTTGAGTAACTGGGAACAAAGGAATAGAGGCCCAGCTTAGAGACGGCCCAAAGAATACCCTATTGGTAGTTAGAGAATCCTTCCTGCATCTCCAGAGACAAAGGACAGGAAGGTCATAATCTAATTTGCTTAATCCAGCCATAGATACCTACCTGCTCAGAAGTTCCTACCCTAATCTACCTATAATCTAATGCTCATTATGCTGTCATTATAATACTGTATTTATTCCTAGAAGTTCATGAATCTATTTATAACAGACTGAATTCTGAGTAAGCACTTGCATAGTAGGCAAAGTGTTATATAGCAGCCAGCTGTCAGTCAAGGTAAGATCATCTAGGACCTCCCGTCACAGCCCCAATATAAACAAACCTTCCCACTTCTGCTTTGTTACAGCTCTCCTTGCTGAAAACCCACTCCTTCCTTGGAATATACTGTCTTATCTCTTCACCTCCCAAATTCCATAGGGCAGCAGCCTTTCTTAGCATGGCCTGTCTCCTAAAATGTACTTTAAATAAATCTTACTTTTTCTAAATCTCACTGACCTGTAATTTTTTGCTGTGTCAGTGGGGAAGAACCAAGGGACAACACAAAGTCACTGTCCTCTTCTTCCATGATGCTAGGGCAACACTGGAATATTACCCCAGAGGTAACATGCTTCAGGGCCCAGAAGAAATCCATCACTTCTCTACCTTCCTAGATGCCCAGATGAAATTAAACTTTTTGCACCTCTCTTAATTCACTGATCTGAGCCTGTGCTAGTCACCTTGGATTTGTCTCTGACTGTCTGTAGATTTTTGGGAGGGCAGGGACCAGGGCATTTTCTCCCTGGAGCTATATCTAGAATGTTGCTTTCTCCTAAATATGAAATCATGAAGAATCTTTGAGGGGGTAGCTCCATAGTGTACTGGTTAGCACATCTGTCTTGCACGCAGAAGGTCCTGGGTTTGCGCCCCAGGTGGAGCCATGGGCCATATCCCGGGTGTGCCAGGTCCCCCCAGGTGCACAAAGTGAGCATGTGGGAGGGGAACACCCTGCCTTCAGAGGTCCAGTTCTTAAGGGGAAATGACAATATCCATGGGTTAGGGGAGAATTGAAAAGGAGGGGGAAAAAAAGAATCTTTGAGCTGAAAAACTCCAGGGGACTTGATGACCTGTAGCAAAAAGAGCTCCTAAAGATAGGGTGGTCCCAGAGGTCCTCCATAGAAGGAAAGTATTAGAAGTCTCATGGGTTGGTAATACCTCATGGTCTCTCCCAGTGTTACCTCTGCTGGGCCAGCTGTGATTTCTAAAACCCTTTGCTTCTATGGGCTGGCCTGGCCTATGGGGACTGAGTCCCTTGACCAAGTCTGTAGTCAGCCAGCCAGCAAGAGCCTCAGGGGATAAGCATCTGAAAGTTAACCTGTCTCAGGCCCTGACCTCAGGCATCCGTAGCTCAACTGGTCCAAAAGGGAACTATGTTGATATTCTCTTCCTGGTTTTCATCCTACCTACCCAGCTGTCCTGGGTGAAATCCTAGGGTCGTACTAGAGTCCTGGCTGTGCCCCACTCTCCATCCCATTAATCACTAAATCCTACTGAACTCCAAATCTTTCTAGATCAAAAAACCAGATCAGGTTATCATTTCTCTGTTTAAAACCATTCACTGGCTGGCTGTCGCTCTCAGGATAAAGGCTAAAGTTCTTAACAGGATTTAAAAACCTTTCACTTGGCCCTTTTGAAATAAGAGGATTTATAATCTTTTCAAAACCAACAAGTGTCCTGACATAATCTTAATTTTTCCAGCTGTCAAAGCTATTTAAGATTGATAAGGTTTGCATTAAATTGTTAAACGGTGATTAACTCATCTGACGCAAAGGGGTGTGAGTTCCAAGGGAATTTTTTTCTCCCCTTTATTTGCTCCACCTGCTACATGACTCTTTTCCTTAGGTGACTGTGTAAGCAGGTTCATTAAGACAGGTTGGAGAGGGTGAGTATGTGGGAGAGGACTGGAGGAGTACTATAGATGAGACTCTGGTAATACCAAAAAACCCCAAGAATGGCCCCTGTAGAATTTCTAATCTTATCAGCATGATTAAACTGTCAAGATTCCTCTTAACGGTGAAAATATTTGGAAGGAATGTAACGATAGAGGAATGGTATGTAAACTCTAGTTGGAATAATATGCTGCCATTTAAAAGGAATGTTTTGAAAGTTTGCAGTAACATGAAAAACCATATATGATGTCACAATAAGTGGAATGTAGGCCACTGTCTGAGCCAAGAGAGGTGGTATGGGATATGAGATGCTGACAATAACAAGGGTTTCCTAGCTGGATAGAACAAAACTAAGCATTAGGTTCCATTACCCCCACTCAGGAGCTGTGTGATCATATGAAAGTTACTTAAGCTCTCTGGGCTTTGGTTTCTTCTTTTGAAAATGTGGATAATACAAAAAGGATTGTTTTGAGTATTAGATAAGATAATGCATGTGAAAGTGCCAGGCAGAAATCAAAGTAGGAGTTCAATAAACATTAGGTCATTTCTACTTTTCTAAGTTATGTGTGTGTGTGTGTGTGTATGTGTGTATAATATACATGTGTGTATATATATATAATTTCATAAAAAGATTTGAAAATAAAATTAAAGACTTTTTAATTTTCCCAGCTGTTTTAGCTATCTATTATTATGTAACAAACTGGTCTTAAACTTTGTGGCTTAAAACAACCACCCTTTTATTATATCTCATGATTGTCCAAAAGTCAGGAATTTACAAAAGTCTCAGCTGGGCAATTCTTCTGTTCCACATTGCATTAACAGAGGCCACTCATTGATATTTGGCGACTGTGCTGGTCTGGAGGGCCGCAATGGCTTTCTCATTCATGGGTCTAGAGCGTTAGTAAAAGATGACTAGAAGGCTGGGTTCATTGGGAACTGTTAACCAAGAGGGAAGTGAATCACAGGAAGAGAAATTTTAATATGCAAATGTGTGAAGTTATGAAAGTCCAGGGCAAGTAGTTCAAACTAACAAAGTGCTTTGGAGCATCAAATTAAGCTTACATCTGTTTGGGAGATTCTGAGAAGGCCTTCATATGGACCTTAAAGGGTGTGGAAGAGTTCCCAGGCCAGATTGGGATGGAAGGCGTCTTCGAGGGAGTAAAAAAAGCACTAGTAAAGGCATACATGTGGAAAAATAAGAGACTTGTTTGGAAATGAAGGTGTAAATAAATTTGTAATGAAGTATTTTCACAGGTGGTAAGCCTGAATAAGCCATACTGTGAGAATTTTTTAGTGCCAGGTGAGGCCTATTTTATTTCATAGGCAAAGGGGAGGTTTCAGTTGGCTTTAGTGAAAAACTCAAATTCCTCTTGGGATGAAACAGAGAAGGTAAATGAGTCAAGTGGTCTGGGTATAAAAATAATTGACTTGGAGGCAGCCAGTACTTAACTTTAGCTCACAGTTACCACTCAGGGATCACATCCACTTGGCCAGAACCTTTGGTTTAAAAAAAAAAAAATCCTGATTCTTATGTGAAACATCTCACTTTTAAATATTAACAATGAGTTAAAAACTGTGGGCAGGCTAAACAAAACTTGTCTATGGGCCAGATAAAGCCTGTGGGTGGCCGTTTTACCATGTCTGCTCTCCCTAGATACTTGTAGGACTGAACTGTGGTGCTAGGGCAGAGATGATGGAAGGAAGATCAAGGAAAAAATCCCCAGAAGGGATGCTGCTTTAGCTCTCATTTTATCCTGGCAAAGAAACCTGAGGGAATTTATCTCTGAAGTATTGGCATATATTTGTTTTTGTTTTTGTTTTTTCCTTTTGGACTCTTCTCTACCCCAGCACTGGTTTTCCAAGGAGCTCTGGATTTGGTTTAGCAACTGCTTTTCACTCCCTTCAGGCTTTCTAACTGAAAAATCATATACAACCCATCCTCTTTCAATAGTTAGTTGCTTTTTCCCAGGGGTGAGGCATCATATAAGCATTATGTGTACGTGTGCATTTGTACGTGCATGTGTGTGTGTGTGTGTGTGTGTGTGTGTGTGTGTGAGAGAGAGAGAGAGAGAGAGAGAGAGAGAGAGAGAGAGAGAGAGGGAGAGATATCTTCTGGACTTTCTCAGTAACAGTAGGTCTGTTGGACTGAGCCATCTGAATTGTCAGGAGCTGACTTTTATGGAAATAATCCTTTGCCTGTAATAGGCATAGGGTGGTCGCCGACTAAACATAATCTCAGCTGACTATAAGAGGTTATTAGCAAACCATGGTAGAGGAGAATTTCTACTACATTATGTCAGTGCATAGAGATGGAAGGCAACATAGTGGAAGAAATATTAGAATCAGCAGAGTTAGATTGGAATGTTTTATTTGCTGGGTTACCTTGGTCAATTCACCTTACCTCTCTGTATCTCAGTTCCCTCATCCATAAAATATACCCAGAAATATTCACCTCCCAGGCGTATTGTGGGAATTCAGTGATATCAAGGATGCAGAAGTGTCTGACACCTAACTATGCTGGATCAGAGAGGAAAAAAATGAAAGTCCAGAGCTAGGGAGATGTGGATTTAAATCTCAAGTCCACTACTTATAACAACAGTTACCATGAGTTTAGTAATTACTGTGTGCCAGATTCTGTGCATTATCTTTTAAAATCCTTGCAACAACTTGGCATAGATAGAGGTATTATTATTATCCTCACTTTTCAAATGAAGAGACAGAGGCACAGAGAGGTTAATTAACTTGTTCAAGGCCTTTCAAATAAGTGGTAAAGAGAGGCTATCAGATTTCAGAGCCGATATTTACTAGCTATGTAAGTTAGAATAAGCCCTGTAATCTTTCTGATCCTTAAGTTCTAAAACTATGATATTAGAAATTCTTTGTGAGGATTAGGAAACACATATAAAAATGACTATCATAGCAAGTAACTGGAATTTCATGGATATTAACTGTTTTTACTAAATGCTCAATATTTTGGATCAAATTGTCTCTCCTCACCTAACTCCCCAAAAGATGTTGAAGTCCTAACTCCCAGTGCCTGAGAATGTGGCTTATTTAGAAATGAGGTCTTTGCAGATGATCAAGTTAAGATGAGGTCATTAGGGTGGGAAATCTAGACACAGAGATATACACACAGGGAAAAGGCCATGCCAACACAAAAGCAGAGATCAGAGTGATGCATCAACAAGCTGAGGATCGCCAAAGATTGCCAGCAGACCACCAGAAGCTTGGAAAGAGGCTTGGAACAGATTCTCTTTTACAGCACTAGAAGGACTAACTCTGCTAACACCTTAATTTTGGACTTCAATAGTTTCCAATTAAAAGGGGATACATTTCTGTTATTTTAAGCCATCCAGTTTGTGGTACTTTGTTACAACAGCCCCAAGAAACTAAGAGCACAGTACAAGCTATTTGTATCTTCACCTACTTTGCATAGGGTCTCTGGGTCCCTGGGTATACTCAGTATCCTGCCCTGAGCATGCTGGGTGCTCTGCCTGTGTGCAGCCTTGCAGCCTAACTGTAGACGGTCAGTCTAACCCAACATTAGGAGGCAGAGCTAATGTCAGCTTTGCAGGGGCCCACCTGCCTTTTGTGCTTCCCTGGATTAAGTTCTCAATGCTCTTATGCTACCCTGGGCAGGGAAAATGTCTTCAATAAACTCATTCAAAAGAAGGTGCTGGTGAATAAATAAAATTCCCCTCCCAAGTTAGTTAATCACACTTGAAAAGTGAATCTCAAATATCATGGTGCCTGGTTGGAAAAGATTTTAGGTCAAGACCCCCAGGCCTCCCCAAACCATCTGCATGCCATGCAGCCCACACACCCTTGTGTGTTGCTTCCTTCACACAGATGTCCATGTTGCCAGGGCTCAGGGGATATTTTCTAGTAGAGAAGGCTGTTTACATGGCCCAGGTGAGCAACTCTGGCCTTTGGGGAAATCATGGTGGCCTCAGAGAGTGTTTGGAAATGAAGAGGCGGGAGGACTTTGTGAGCCCTGGAGATTTATTGTTAAAGCTTGGAAAACAATTAGAGTCGGAATGAGCTCACCCAGCAGCAGCCAAGGGCCCTGCCTGCCCTTGCTCTTCAGGAACTCTAGAAGCAAAATTCCCTCAGGCTGATATTCAGGAAAGGAAAAGAAATCCCCAGAAAGAAAGATCATCACAGCTGTTTAAAACAGAATGGAGAATGTGGTCTGTGTATGGTCCTGTTCCTGTTATGTCTCAGGGCGTAACAAACCACCTGTATAAGTTACCTATTGCTGTTTAACCAATTACCCCAAATTTAGCAGCTTTAAATAACAAATATTTATTATTTCACACAGTTTCTTGGGGTCAGGAGCCTGGGACCAACTATGTGGGTGGTTCTGGGTCAGGGTCATTCATGAGGTTGCAGTCAAGCTGAGGCTGTGAGCTGGGGCCGCAGTCATCTCTGGGCTTGACTGGGGCTGGAGGGCTGGCTTCCATGACAGCTCCCTCAAGAAGCTGTTGGCAGGAGGCCCTCAGTTTATTGCTTAGTGTTGTCCAGGGGCCTCAGCTCATCACCATGTGGGCAGAGGGTGACCATCCTGGTTTGCCCAGGATCAAGGGGTTCTCAGGATGTAAGATTTTTAGTCTAAAACCAGGAAAGTCCTGAGCAACAGGAAGAGTCATCTGAGAGAGGCATCAGGACAGAAGCCACATCTTTTATAACCTAATCTTGGAAATAACATATCATGTATTATTTCTGCTGTATTCTGTTAGTCACATGGATGAGCCCTGGTATAATGTGTGACGGGACTATAAAAGGGTGTGAATATCAGGAGGTAGGGCTCATTGGAGCCACCTTGGAAGCTGGCTACCATATTACCCCAAAACCATAGTGGTTGAAAACCACCACCATTTTAGTGCCTCTCATGAGTTCGTGGGTTAACAGGGCTCAGCTGGGTGGTGGTTCTGCCCTACATGTTTTTGGTTGGAGCTGCAATCATCTGAGATTCAGCTGGGCTGGAATCTTACAGGACTCATCCACATGGCTGGCAGTTGGTGCCAGCTGTTGGCTAGGAGCTCATGTGAGGCTGCCAAGGAGAGTTGTTCTCCCTGTGACCTCTCCACATGGCTGGGGCTAAGTTCTGAGAGGGACCACCCAAGAACAAGCATATAAGAGAAAGGAAACAGAAGTTTTCAGGCTTTCTAGGCTTGAGATCAAAAGTCTTCAAACATCTTATGTTGCATTTCATTGGCCAAAGCAGTCAGAGGGACAGGCCAGATTTAAGGAAAGGGGAAAATAAGCTCTACCTCTAGGTGTGAGGAAAAGCATATGCTTATAGGAAGGGGAGGAGTTATCAGGGGTTACTACACTCCCTTATGGGGGCTACCATACTCCCTAAGGATTGTGCTTTGGGAGCTCTCATTGGAGAATATACAAAATCCCCAGAGGTGGAGAGATATTCCAAGCACTCTTAAATTCCTAGATCTATAACCCTGGCTTATTTAAAAAACTATACCAGGAACTGTATAATGACATTCATTATTTAAAAAAATTAGAAAATACAGGTAAGGACAAAGAAAAACCTTATTCTCATGGCAGTACTGTCTAATTTTGGTACATAACATTCATCCTAGAATTTATTCTGTGCAAAATAATAATTATATTTTACAAAGTGGAACAATTCTGTACCTACTACTTTGTAACCTGCCATTTTTACTTTAAACTACATTGTGCACATTTTTTTTTTCTTATGGCGGTTAATGTAAAGCTCCATCAGCTTAAGGGGTATAGAGTGTTTCATTGTATATAGACCAACCAAGATTCTTGACTGCAGCAACAGAAGCCATCTCTGGTTAATTTAATCAGCCAAAAAAGGAATTTTTTAAGGAGAGTATTGGATAGTCCAGAGGATCTATGATATATTAGTTTAGCGTTCCATTAGCTTTGCATTGCCACACAATACACAAAACTTAGTGGATTAAAACAGCCACCACTTTAATATGCTCATAAATTCTGTGGGTCAGGAATTCTAAAGGTACAGCAGAGATGATGTTGCAGTGCATGGGATCTCACTTGGGAGAAATCAGACTAGGAGTGAGATGAAGAATTGGGGTAGGGGTGGGGTGATGGAATCATTTGGAGGCTTCTTCATTTACGTGTTTGGAGATTGGGCTAAGAGGACTTGAACCCTGGGCTGAGCTGGGACACTTGGCCAAAGTGCCCATACATGGCCTCTTTGTGTGGCTTGGGCTTCCTCACATGTGGCAGCTGCTGGGTGGTCTGACTAATTACAAGTTAGCTCAGAGCTTCAGGACCTAGTGTTCCAGTACGCAGGGAGGAAGCTGCGTGCATCTCATGACCTGGCCTTAGAATTCACTTCAACCTTAGTCCATTGATCAAAGCAGTCACAAGCCTGCCCCAATTCAAGGGGAGGGGACAAAGACTGTACTTCTCAATGAAAGGAGTGTCAAAGAATTTATGGTCATATTCTGCCGCTATTAGGATACGCTAAGCTTCTGAAAGAAAGAAAGCCCAATTTAGAGTAATTTAATGAATATAGAAGTTTACTTCTTTTGCACAAAACAGTTCCAAGGTGAGTAGTCTAGGTTGTTGAAATGGCTCTCCTCCACCAGAACTTTACCTCTATGCCACTGGCATCTAGACTTCACTGCCAACATGGCAATCATGAAAATCACTGTCTTTTTGCCTTTGTGGGCAAAGCCTTAGGTGGGAATACCTCATGGGCCACACTCAGTTCACATGCCAATGCTTTCTGGGGAGCAGGGAGTGGTGTCTTTGCCTTCTCCCTGCTTTTGTAGTGGAAAGCAGGGCAGGGTGCTTCTTTTCTATCTTATAATGTCCTCCTAAAAGAAAAGATGGTCAGATGCTAGATACCCTAAAAGCAACTAATATCCCAGAGAATATGGATACATCACATCTCATCTCCTACCTATAGACATTTAGGCTGATAATGTGCTCTTGATAACATGTTATTTACACTGTTGCAAACAAACAAACAAACAAACAAAAAACAACCACCTTTCTACAAATATCTTTGAGCACTTGTAAGATGTGTTTTCCCCTTTAAGATAAATTCTAAAGAATCATGTCATAGTTTCTGATTTCTACATCTAGTCCTGCAAGATCCAATTAAAGGAGACAACTTTCCCCTTTTCTATAAGTCAGGGATGGCAACTCAGACATTTGTATGGTCCTGGGAGTAAAAACGAAGAGATGCAGCAGACACTCTCAGGATTAGGTGTTAGTGTGTCTATGATCATAATCCAGTCCTGTTTATGGAGTACCATGTGAAGGGCTTTGCGCATACTGTCTCACTTCATCTTCACATCTGTCTGATGAGGAAGGCATTATCTTCATTTGGCAAATGAAGAAGCTTAGCTTCCAAGAGATTAAGTAATTTATCCAAGGCCTTAGAGCTAGGGCTTAGTCCTAAATCAGGGTTTTGAACCAATTCCTCCCTCTTAGAACATTTGCTCTGAGTTGACTTCCTTTCCTAGTCCAGCTGACATGTTCTGGGACACCCAAACCACATGAAGAGGTCATGTGTAGACATTTCAACCAACAACCCCAGCTAAGCTCCCAGCTGACAGCCAGCATCAACTACCAGCATGTGAGTGACTCAGCTTGGACGTTTCAGCCCAGTTGAACACGCAGATGGCTCTGGCCCTGTCCGACATCACACAGAGTGGGACTGCTCAGTTGGGCTCAGTCAATCCAAAGAGTAGTGAAAACTAATAAAATGGCTGTTGTGTCATCACTAAGTTTTGGCAAGATTTGTTACATAGCAATGGAGTACTAAAGCAGGTGGGAGCTATTCGTTCTCGAATGCTCTCAAGCAGAGGCTGAAGCGGGGACTTCTGCTTCAGGGGCATAACTAGAGTAGTGGGTCTTTGGTGATCCTTATGAGTTTGGGCCACTAGTCTGGGTTGATACATGACAGTTTTCCTTGTTGCCTTTCCCAGCTGGGGAAATATTCACTGAGTCACGAGGTTGAGAGGAGAAACTGTGTGTGAATGAGTTAACAGAAATCTGGGAAAGATTCCCAAAGTAAATAATGTTGATTCTCAGCATAAAAAAGGCATTACTTAATGCTGTGAAAACTCACATAAACAGTGATTGGTTTAGGACTGATTTACTAATATTTTCACATTTCAAAAAAGTAACCATAATAACCATCAGCAAAAAAGTAAATAAATAACAGCACTTGGAAATGCTTAAACATTGCACAGTTCTCGAGGGTCATAAAAGTGTCTTTTATATTTTAAAACTTTACAGTCCTGTGGGCAGGAGACAGTGCCAATATAACCTCAGAGTTACCCCAGGTGGCACTTGGATCCCAAAGCAAAATCCGACTCCTTCTTCTCACCTAAAGAGCAGAGGAGGAAGAAAAAAAAAAAAACAGTAAGATGGTGGCTCTTGGCCTTTATCAACCTCAGGCATTTACTCTTCTATCCTTCACCTCTCAGTCCTTCTGGATCAGTGGTTCTTAAATTTGGGGGCATCAAAATCGTCTGGAAAGTATTTCAACAAATGCAAATTTCAGTGTTCCTCCACAAAAGATTCCCATTCTATAAATCTTTTGTTTGTTCAAGAACCAGGTGCTTCTTTCTTAGACAGACCCCATACCATGTCTTGAAGAGCACTGTAACCTCAGGCTTTCCCTAATAACATGGAAGAGAGACAAGGAGAGTCTCTTTCAAGCCAAACCTCCAGAGACCAGGATGGACCCTGGAAGCAGGGCAGATAGGAACTTCAGATGTCAAGCCAGGTAGGATCAACAAGCCCATTTAGAGTAAGTGGTTTTTAAACTGTTTTTTTTGAACTCAAATTCTATCACCTTCACCCTAGCAGTTTCTCTTTAATCTGTTTTATTATAACAGGTTTCCATGAAAAATTTCATTAGAAAAAAAAAGATTTTTTTTTACTAAATGCGCTCCCTGCTTCAAAAAAATTTCTCATGTTGGTAAGGATGTGGAACAAATAGAACCGTCAAACACTGATATGGTGGGAATGGAAAATGGTGCAGCCACTACGGAAAATAGTTCAGTGGTTCCTCAGTAAGTTGAACATAGAATTACCATATGTTTTAGTCTGCTCAGGATGCTATAACAAAATACCACAGACCAGAAGGCTTAAGAAAAGCTTATTTCTCCTAATTCTGGAGGCTGGGAAGTAGGAGATCAGGGTTAGGTTCTTGGTGAGGGCCCTCTTCCCGGCTTACAGGTGGCTGCTGCTCTGTGTCCTCACACAGGTGGGAGGAGGATGAGAAAGCTCTGGTCTCTTCTTATAAAGACTAACCTCATCATGAAGTTCCACCCTCATAACCTCATTTAAACCTAATTACCTCCCACAGGCCACACCTCCAAATACCATCACATTGGTGGTTTAAGGCTTCAGCATATGAATTTTGGGAGGACACAAACATTTTGTTCATAACACCATATTGCCCAGCAATCCTACTCCTGGATATATACCCAAAATAATTGAAAACAGAAACTCAAACAGATGCTTGTACATAAATGTTCATAGAATGTTTGGCTATTTATAATAGCCAAAAAAGTGGAAATAACCCAAACATTCACCAAGTGACAAATTAATTAACATTGTAGTGTATCTTTACAATGGAGTATTATTTAGCCATACAAAGGAATGAAGTACTGATACATGGAGGAACCTTGAAAATATTATGCTAAGTGAAAGAAGGAAGTCACAAAAAGCCACATAATTGCATGATTTTATTTATATGAAATATCTAGAATAGGCAAATCTATGGCAACAAAGATTAGTGGTTGCCAGAGGCTCAGGATAGGGGTAATGGGGAGCGATTGCTAAATGGACATGGGGTTTCTTTGCGGGTGATGAAAATGTCCTAAAACTAGGATAGTAGTGATGGTTGGTGTGACACTGTGAATGTACTAAATGTCAGTAATGACACATTTTATGTTACGTGAATTTTACTGCAATAAAAAAAAATCATCGCCATTCAAAAGATCTAAAACAACCATTTCATTTTTCACTGACAAGGAAGCTGAGATCAGAATGGGGAGATGACCTGGTGAGATCACCCAGCTTGTCAGAGGTTAAGCCAAGGCAGGTGACATCCAGCCCACCACAGCAGGTTTCTTCGTCAAAATCCAGGCCCTGCCAGAAAAGCTCAGATTCAGGGACAAGCAGAGGCCTGGGCTGCAGGCCACTACGGAATTACTACAGCCAGGCCCTGGCTTTCTAGGCAAAAGTCTTACCTCGCCCACCCACAGAGCTCTAGGCCAGACTTTCTTCTGCTATCTCCAGTGCCTGCTCTCTTCAAGTGTGTTGATTAAAAACATAACCATGTCTAACTTCATACTTGAGTAAATCTTCCCAAGGGCCTCAGCCACAGCTGCAGCCTCTGATGGGCCTGATAAGACTGGGTGGATTGGATTCCTTACATTGCAGACATTACTCACTTTTCCAAACTCCAGCTGAGCAGGCAGTCTGGAGAAGCTGGTGGTGGTCCCAGGGCTGGCTAGGATTGATCCCAGCGCTATGCATTTGTGTGTACCTGGCTCTTCTCTCTGGCCATTGGATCATATGCATCTGTCATATAATAGGTGCTTAATAAAGATTAACTGGCACCAGTGGTTACTGTCTTGGAGTCTCTTAGGATTGTCTTCTTCATTCTAGTTAAAAGAGTTCAGGAAAAGGCATCACTTTCCTCAGTGTTTCTAAGAATAAAAGATAAAGAGTAAGCCTGTAAGTGAAGTGAGAGTCACTTTATCTGGTCACCATCTGAAATGGAATTATTCACCAATTTGGGAGATGGCAACTGAAGGGTAATGCAAATGCAAATTAGACACCAGGTCTGGAACACCAGCCTTTTCCCATATCTCAGGAAATTGCTAAAGCTTTTGATCTGTCCCAGATCCTGAGCTTCCCTTAGATCTTTTAGTTATATCCTCCACATTTATCATGGATGTTTTAAAAAGTGTATTAACATACTAAAGGACAACTGCAAGACCCAAGAAAGTTGGTTCTCTGGAAATTTATTGCACTCAGCAGCTGAGAGACCTGGCTGAGAAGGGAACCCTAGCTTTGTGACTTGTGTTCAAGACTTACTTCACAATGGGAATGAGAGGGGGCAGTGAATTCCCTCAGTCCTGATAAGGTGACTCTTTTCTTTCAGCCTCAGATTATCTAACACCCTGAACTTGAATTTGGAGATTGGCTTCAAGCAGCAGGGATGAGTGGGGACATTAAGGAAGACTGCAGAGACACCGTGGCTGCTGTTTGTGAGTTGCCATTTGCGATAAAGAAGAAACGGAGAGAATTTCTATAATGCAGCGGTTTGGGGTTGTAGAACTCTAGGCTGAGGCCGACTTAGGTTGTGTATGTGGTTTCCTGCTGTGTGGATAGACTCTCCATTTCCAGATGCAGCCTTCCCAGCTGGGGAAGTTCTCCCAGGACAATGAAGTTTAGGAAATGCTGCAGATTCTATTCCTCATTGGAAATTTTAAAGTACGCAACTCTGCTCAATGCTCTAAGTCCTGCAGAAGAGAAACCTGCTTTGGTGTTAATTAACCTAGTGTCTCCCAAAGTTATCTGATCTCCAAATTCTTTTTCCCCTTGATAACATGCATGTATACCCTGTGAAAGCCAAGTTTCCAAGAACACACTTGGCAAATGCCACCCTCATGTCCAGTGGAGTTGGTTCTGGCCCCCACTGCTCTATAGAGAGCAGTGACAGGGACATTTGGGTAAGACACACAAATCCGGCTATGATAATCCAGGTAATATAATCATTTATTGTACCTGTCAGCCTCCCTCCCACACTGAGATTTTGTAATTCTCTCCATAGCAGCCAGGAAGACACTGACATTTACTGGGCACCGTGTGCTGGGATCTTTTCATATGTCATCTATGTAATCCTCTCTCAGCTCTATTTTCCCCATTTTACAAATGAGAAACTGAAACCCAGAGAGGTTCTGTAAGAAAGAAGGTCACTCAGTTAAGTCTGTGGCAGACTGAGAGTCAGGCTGAGGGCGCTGGGACTCCACACTGGCATTCTCTCCTCAAACACTGATGGTAGAAACAGAAAATAGTCTAGCCACTGTGGAAAATCGTTTGGTATTTACTCAATAAGTTAAACACAGAATTACCACACATCTTAGTCTGCTCAGGCGGCTAAAACAAAATATTATAGACTGGGTGGCTTAGATGACAGACACTTATTTCTCACAGGTCTAGAGGCTTGAAAGTATAAGATCAGAGTTAGGTCCTTGCTGAGGGCCCTCTTCCTGGCTTGCAGATGGCTGGCTGCCTCTCCTGCATCCCTCCTATATGCCATTCCACCTCACGAAAGCGTGGCATTTTCGTGGCACTGTTTCCAGAGTGTCCAATTCCCATCGGGAACTTCTGGATGTTGGAAAACCCAGTCTTCTCAAGGGAAATATTTTTCTCAAGGGAATATTTTTCTCCTTCAAAAATTTTATTTCTCTTGGATTTAAAATCCAGCCCTGATATTTACTGGTTATGTGACTGGGCCTCTGGGCCTCAGTTTCCTCATCTCTAAAATAGAATAATAATCTCATTTTCTTCCTTCTGAACTTTTCCTTCTTTTTTCCCACCTTTCCTTTTTCTGCCTCCTTTAATTTCTTTCTCCCTCATTTTATTTTTACATTTTTTTTTGTAAACTCCTGCCCCCCACCAACCTCCTGTGTTAATTTCTCCCCAGAAGATCCCTGGAACCCCCACAGGGATCCTCCATAAAGTGGCTTGAGAGGCACTGGTAGTTTTTCAGTAACAGAGACCAGTAGAGGAGGCGGCTGCTGATTAATTCCCTGTCAGCCGGGGTGTTCTGTGCTCTGCATCTAGAATAGGGCAGTTTCCAAGGTGACCGAGACTAGTGTGTGAGGATAAGGTGAGGGCCTGGAGTTACGAGCTGCCAAACTCGTACACCACGCGGGCTTCTTCCAAGCCACTCTTCACATGCTGCTCACCAAGCAATTTAACAACCGACTTGTGGCAGGCAAAGCGTGCCAACAATATTTAATGATCAGTGAGTGCATCTATAAATAGGATTGTAAGAACAATTTGGATAGATGTTAATATACAGGTTCAGTTCTGGGGGTGATAAACCTTGAGTTGTTTTGACCTCAGAGAGCTGTCAAAAATCTGCTTCAAGGAACGACTCTGCGGCTGTCCATGCGACATTTTGTTCCTGTTTAACATGTCCTTGTATGTAAAATTTACTAACATGATGATCATGTGCTGCTTGGAAATTTGCAATTTACAAAGTGCCTTCGTACACATGCTCTCATTTGAACATTGCCAGACATTATTATTGAGGTTCAGGGGAGACGAGTAACTTGTCCCAGGAGATCCAGATGGTAGAGCGACTGGGCCTGAAGGGGACAGTGATAGTGGTGATGGTGAAAGAGTCCAGATGTGAGATAACAATAGTGTGGATCCCACATTGATATTTCTTTCTTAGTCTACCAAAATCCTACTTCCTGGCTTAAAAAAACTTGGAAATATCAATACCTCTCCTGTCCTCAAAGAGGCCAGCATCAGGGTCCAGTACTCTGTTCTCTCTTCTGATTACTTTGTATTAAAAATAGGCTTGCCAGATTTAGCAAGTAAAAATACAAGATACCCACATAAATTTAAATTTCAGATAAACAATGAATATTATTTTAGTATAAGTATGTTTCATGGTATATTTTATCTGGCAACCTTTATTAAAAATACTTGTTATGAAAATCTTTTTTCTTTAAAAAACATGGATTACTTATAGAAAATGTTGAAAATTTAGATAAGCAAAAAGAAGAAAATATAAATTACTCTTAATTTTACCAGCAGGTAATATTAATGTTTTAATATTAATTATTAATATTTTGGTATATCTACTGTGAAATTTTTTCTCATGTATAGTTTATATGCATAAATTCTTTTTTAAAAAATTGAAAATGAGATTTACGGAATATCCTACTTTAGACTTGCTTTTCTTCACTCAGTAATATGTCATGAACATCTTTCATGGCTTTATGTGTTCTGTAATATTCAAATACCTGCAATATTCAAACATCGACTGGATAGCATGCTATGTCTAGCTTATCTCCTATAGGCAAACCCTTAGATTGTTTCCAGTGTTTTATTATTACAGACTTGCCATGAACAGCCTTCGCTAGGTCTCCCTGCACGTCCCTAGGATAAATTTCTGGAAGTAGAATTCCTAGGTCAAAAGATGTGAAAACTTTCAAGGTTTTTGTTATATATATATATAAATACACACACACACATATGTGTGTGTGTGTGTGTGTGTGTGTATGTATATATATGTGTGTGTGTGTGTGTGTATATATATAGATATCTATCTATATCTATATCTATATCTATATCTATATCTATTGAGAGAGAGAGAGAGAGAGAGAGGGAGAGAGAGTCAGAGAGAGTCAAATTGTCTTCCAGGAAAGTTATGCCAGATCACATACTCAAAAACAGTCTCAGAAAGTGTCATTTTTTTTTTTTTTTGCATACTGTCAATACTGGGAATTATCATTAAAACAAAAAAGAAAAATAACCACTTTGATTCTGGGCCTGTCCTTAATACACATTCAATACTCTGTCCCAACCCACACTGCATGATCTTATTTCTTTCTATTGAGTCTTCATTTCTAAAAGAGGTGAGTAAATTAGATTGGGGATAGAAATTACTACCACTGTTTCATCACATGCCCATGTCAGACATCAGCTACCAATCCTAGATGAGATGATATTATGTATAGAAAACCCTAAAGACACCATCAAAAAAACTGCCAGGACTAATAAACTAAGTCAGCAAACTCAAGATAAAAGGTTGATATGCAAAAATCTGTTGAATTTCTATATGCTAATAATGAATTCTCAGAAATTAAAAAAACGGTTTCATTTACAAATGTATCAAAAAGAATAAAATACCTAGGCATAAATTTAACTAAGGAGGTGAAAGACCTGTATACTGGAAACTATAGGACATTAATGAAAAAAATTGAAGAAAACACAAATAAATAGAGATTCCATGCTCATGGACTGAAATAATTAATATTGTTAAAATGTCCATAGTACTTAAAATGATCTAAAATTCAGTGCAATTCCTATCAAAATTCCAATGGCACTTTTCACAGAAATAGAACAACCCTATAAAGACTCTGATAAAACAAAGCAATCTTGAAAAAAGAACAACGAAGCTAGAGACATCATGCTCTCTGCTTTTAAACACAATTACAAAGCAATAGTAATGTGGTATTGGCATAAAAATAGACACATGATCAATGAGACAGAATAGAGAGCCCAGAAATAAATCTACCTATATATAGTCAATTAATTTATGAAAAAGGAGTCAAAAACATACAATGAGGAAAGGACAGTCTCTTCAATAAATGGTGTTTGGAAAAGTAGAAACATGCAAAAAAATGAAACTGGACCTCTATCTTACACCATATACAAAAATTAACTTAAAAATGGATTAGAAACTTGAATGTAAGACCTGAAATTATAAGACTCCTAGAAGAAAACACAGGAGATAAGTTCCTTGACATAGGTCTTGGTGATGATTTTGAATCTGATACCAAAAGCAAAAATAAATAAGTAAGACTACATCTAACTAAAAAGCTTCTATATAACAAAAGAAACGATCAACAAAATAAAAAGGCAACCTACTGAATGGGAGAAAATACATGCAAATCATATATCTGATAAGAGGCTAATATCTGAAATACATAAAGAACTGATACAACTCCATAGCAACAAACAAACAAACAAATAAACAAACAATCTGATTGAACATGAGCAGAGGAATCTGAACAGACCTTATTCTAAAGACATGTAGAAGGCCAACAGGTACATGAAAAGATGCTACATTATTAATCATCAGGGAGATGCAAATCAAAGCCGCAATGAGATACCACCTCACACCTGTTAAAATGGCTATTGTCAAAAAGACTAGAAATGACAGTGTTTGTGAGGATGTGGGGAAAAGGGAACTGTCTGCCAGTGGGAATATAAACTGGTGTAGCCACTATGGAAAAGAGTATGGAGGTTCCTCAAAAAATGAAAAATACAACTACTACATGATCTAACAATTCCATTTCTGAATATTTATCTGAAAAAAAAACAAAAACAAAACACTAACTTGAAAAGATATATGCACCTTAACATTTACTGCAGCATTATTTACAATAGCCTGTGTGGAAACAACCTAAGTGTCTATTGATGGGTGAATGGATAAGGAAATTGTGGTATCTATATATATATACCACATATATATATATGTATATACACACAATGGAATGTACACACACATATATGTACAGACATATATGTATATTCACACAGTGCAATATTATTTAGCCACAAAAAATAAAATATTGACATTTGTGACAATATGGGTGAAACATGAGGGGATTATGTTGAGTCAAATAAATTAGGTTGACAAGTATTGTATGATCTCTGATATGTGGAATCTAAATATACATATGTATGTACATATATACACACACACACATACGGATGATAGATTTGTGGTTGCTACAGGTGGGGCATGGTGATGGGTAGGAGAAATGAGTGAACTGTTTTTTTGTTTGTTTGTTTAATAAATGGATTTTTAAAAAGTAATTAACTCTGCCATTCTTTCCCCTGAGTTTGGAAAGGTCTTCAGCATCTTATTTGTCTCAGACAGTCAATACTAAAATAAACAAATTGCTCATGAGGGAAAATCTTGATAGAAGAATTTAATTAATAAATGGAGGAAGAATGACAGAAATAGAATGGCATTGACCATCAATAGTTGTATATATCAGGTGCCCCGATCGAAGAACACAACACCATAATGAAGTATTTATGCCAAAATTAAAAAAAAAGAATGAAGAGGAAATCTATAGATTAAAAGGTATCTAAAAGATATGTCAATCAATCATATATCAATCACAAAAACTATTGGAAAAAATACTCATAACATTTATAAAACAACTAGAAATTTTGACAGCGACTAGATATTTGATTATATTAAGACATAATGATTGACTTTTATATGTGATGATAGTGTCATAGCTATATTTTAAAAGAGACTTCATCTTTTAGTGGTTCTTGGTTTTGATTTTTGTCTCTAGGAGACATTTGGCAACGTCTGGAGACATTTTGGGTTGTCATAGCGTGAGGGAAGGGTTTTGACTGGCCTCTAGTGCGAGGATCTCAGACATGTTGCTAAACATCCTGTAATGCAGAGGACAAGCTCCTCACAACAAAGGCTCATTTGGTCCACATGTCAACAGTACTGAGGTTGACAGAACCTGTTTTAGAGATATAGGTTGAAATATTTATGGCCAAAATGATAATATGGGTAGGATTTCCTTCAAACTCATAAATCATGGTAGAGAAAGTGGATGGAGGTCTGGATGCATAGGCTGGTTGATGGTCATTGGTTGGGGCTGGGTAAAGGGTATGAGGCTGCCTTACAGCCTACCTCTTTTTAGATGTTTGAAATTTTCTATAATAAAACGTTTTAAAAAACATTTTCATGAAGTGAATTGCCATCTCTGGAGTCCTTCTCTAAGGATTCTCTTTAACATTCTCTGGTGACTAAACTGTGAAATAGTTTATTTTCAGTGTCCTATCTCTTCCTTCCCGACCTGCAGAGGAGAGGTGTGTAGGTTGAGCTATCTCTAACCTATTTCCTTATCCTAGTTCCTTGTCCACAAAATAGGGACATGAATGAATCTTGCTTACTCCTAGAGCTGCTGGAGACACAGGAGTCCATTTTTTCTAGCATAATTAAAATCACAATATTTATTTCCCCTTGATAGTGCAGTCTTTTGTCTCAACTTGAACTAAAATCTTTTAATTTCAATGTAATTTTAGCCTCAAGAGTTACTTGGGAGTATCTTTAATTTCCAAAAGAATTTGCATAGAATTGGTACTATTTCTTCTTTACATGTTTGGTAGAATTCACCTGTAAAGTCATCTAGACCTGAAGTGTTCTTTGTAGAAAGATTTTAAGCTATAAGTTTAATTTATTTAATAGATATACAGGTTATTTATTTGTTCTTCAGTGACCTTTGATAGTTTGTCTTTCAAGGAATTTGTCCATATCAGTTAAGTTTTCAAATGTACTGGCATAAAGTTGTTCACAAATTTTCCTTATCATCCTCTTAATCATTGTAAAATCCATAGTGATATCTCCTCTCTCATATCTTAAATTGGTAATTTGTGTCTGAATTAGTCTTTAAACAACAAAAATTCAACAGGAAGGTAGGATTCCTTTGTTCACATGAGAAAACCTACTTAAGTTTGAAGTCTGCTTTTATACATTTTTATAGGATTATTTCTTGTGCTGAATTAATGCAGCAGGAGGCGTATGGAAAGGGGAAGGAGAACAGTCAGGTGAAAACCTGCTTCATAACCAACTGCTGTCATTATGAGAGGAGGGAGCAGAGGTTGTGGGTCACCCAGCAGTGTTTTTGCATTCTGAGTTAGTCAAAGAATCAGGTAGTTTTGGTCAGGAGCATTGGCTCCTACATTCTGGATCCTTTCCAAACCATTCAGTTAACCATCCTATTATTTTAGTAGCATGTGATCCTAAATAATGTCACCATGTCTGTTTACGCCCAAATCTTGGAGATTCTGGCAACATCATCAAGCTCAGATAATATTCTATGTCTACTTTTTCAAGAACTATCCAGGGGAAGTTTGAAATTGTGAGCAAACCATGGGTTTTGGAGTGAAATAGACCTAAATTCATAGTTTGGCTTTGTCGTTCACCAGTTGTGGACCCAGGACGACTTCTCAGAGTTCTCTGATCTCTACTTTCCTCATGTACAAATTTGGGTTAATGATATCTGCTTCATAGTGCTCTTAAGATGTTTAAATGAGATAATATTTATGTCTAGCACATACTATCAACTTTGAGTGAATCTCAAAGTATGGAACCTGGACCAGCAGCATCAGCATCATCTGGATGTTATAAAAGTAAATTCTTGAGCTCTACTCCAGGCCTACTGACTCAGAAACTCTAGGGGTAAGGCCTAGCAATCTATGTTTTAGCAAGCTCTCTAGGTGATTCTGATGACCTGCCAAGTTTGAGAACCACTGGACTAGCACATTCTTGAAACCTGGTAGAAGCTCAAGAAATGCTAGTTTCCACCCCTTATTTATACTTTAATCATAACTATTCTTCTGCTTAGTCTGGGATCTCATAGTAATTAAGCTCTTTAAGAGTCAAGATAGTCTTTCTCTGTTTCTGTTTTTTTGCCCCTTTCTCTTTCCAAAGTTCCTGGTGCGTGTTAGCATTCAGTAGGAACTCAGAGAAAGTTAACTATATTTCCATGTACCAAATAAGAACAGAACTGCCCTTGGCTTTCCAAAGCTTTACTTATTTATTTGACTTATATAGTACCTTGGCTCAATTGTGTGTCTAGAAGATGAGTGTTCAGTGTATGCCTGGAGTGAATACCAATCTAGCTCTGACATCAAGGATGTTGGGAGTATAATGTCTTTCTCCCAGTGTCACTCAGGCACCACTTCAATCCCAATAAACATAAAAGCCTGAGCAATGTCATAGACCATTTATTTGGTCCTGATTAAAGAAGAGATATATTAAAACCTCATTAATTCACAAGTGGAGTGAATGAGAGAGGAGAGAGAAGGCCAATAAATAAATAAATGAAAAATCTAAGTTACATAGACAGTTCTTTTGTTTGAAAAAGCATGGCAATCTTAACATTATTAAACACTCAATAAGCAATATTTCTAAATTATTTCTGGTTGTAATAGAAGGTGATGGGTGAATGTTTATTGAATAAATGGCTAATTGAGTGATTGGTTGAATGAATGAATGAATTATCAACTTGTTTGATCATAGATATTTTTTCTTAGTGCAAAAGCAGACTTTAGGGAAAATGATTCGTTTAGTAGCTAGCGAGTCCCATGACAGCTATTTGATTAATACAGTTGAAATTAAAACAAACAAACAAATAAAGGAACAAACCAAACCAAAACTTTTTCATAATGCCCCAGAACTAGAAACCACCTAAATGCCCCCCAAAACATGAATGGATAAAGAAACTGTGGATCATCCATACAATGGAATACTATTTAATAATAATAATAATAATAAAATGAACTATTGATAGACACAGCCAGGATGAATCTCAACAACGTTATATTGAGCAAAAGAAGCCAGACAGAAAAAGGTTCATACTCTATGATTTTATTTACTTACCATTCTAGAAAAGGCAAGCTGAATTTATAGTTAGGAAGCACATCCGTGGTTGCCTGGGGCTGAGAAGGGGCTTCGGGATTGACTGCCAAAGGGTAGGAGCCTTTCAGGGTGATGGAAAAGTTCCATATCTTGATTGTGGTGGTAGTTACAAGAATGTATACATTTGTCAAAACTTGCTGAACTGTACATTTAAAATGAATGGATTTTACTGTCTGTAAATTATATTTCCACAAAGTTGTTTTAAAAAGAAAACAGCAACAGTCTGTCCTACCAAAGCCTGGAAGCCATTTGTGGTACCAGTGTAGATTCTGAATCCAGAGTGAGATGGAGCAA
Source organism: Cynopterus sphinx (assembly GCA_030015415.1). Classification (NCBI taxonomy): domain Eukaryota; kingdom Metazoa; phylum Chordata; class Mammalia; order Chiroptera; family Pteropodidae; genus Cynopterus; species Cynopterus sphinx. Next base: position 129,706,026 of record CM057381.1, read on the forward strand.
AGGCTTCTGGACTTGCACAGTCCATACTGCCCTGGCCAGAGAGGCCATCCCCATCCACTTAGGTTCCATCTACTGGGTCTGATTGTCCTGGGAGAGGAGGCCAAAGCAGTAGTATGGGATAGAGTGGCCTAAAATGAAGTCATTCCTGCAAGCAGAGCAGATATTTCAAGCTGCTCCTCAGGTCTTATTGTCTTCTTTTGTCTTGTTCTTAAACTGCACAGTAACCTCTATTTTCAGCACTGACCAATTTGGAATGTTCCAAAATGCATTTAAACACAGTGTTCCAAGCCCTACAGGAGCTATTCGGAGGGCCCTGAAGAATCTTAACAAGTTGAATCACCTTGAAAGGCTACCTTACAAATCATTTTCCGAGCTCCTGTAATCACAGGCATTCCGTGTGGCCTCTAACCCCACTGCAGTGTAAACTTGGTCACCACAAAAGATTTGGGCCAAAGTTTAAGATGTGAAAACTGGCACCATGGAGAGCCTGCTTCTATCTACTCAACTACTCTTCATCTATCTACCTACCTAAGTATCTTCCCAAATAACATTTCACAGTCTAAATACAAAATCAAAACGTGGTTATCGAGCTGATTTGAAGCACAGAGAAAAGCAGAAAAATTTAAGATCACTACCAATTAGTGATAACCACTGATTAACATTTTGGTCTATATTTTTTCAGAGACACACACACACATCTACTTTAAAAATAGGACCTTATTGTATTAGTTGTTTTGTGATCTACTTTTGCTACCACTTAATAATTTATTGAGAGAGAGGGAGGAAGACAGAGAGAAGCTCTCTTCAGCAGGAAAGGTGAGTGATTGAAATAAATGTTTCCTGAGATGACAAAGAAGCGCAAACAGCAGAACTTCAGAGGAGACCATCTGTTTTGCTCAGGAATGCAGTAATAGGGGTGAGAATAAGGCAAACCAGGGGTCTTTAACTCTGAATGAACACTTCATTTCCCTTTGTAGGTTTTTTTTTTTAGAAAGGAATGTAAATAATAGGGAAAGAATTATGGATAGCATTTAGAAAATTAACATCCATGGGCAAGGACTTATAGGAAGTTCAGAGTTAGGTTTTTTTGTAGCCCAAACACCCTCTGCTTCTTTTCTTGAATACCTGCTGACTCGTTCATTCAACAGACATTTACCGTCTCTTCTGCTGGGAACTGTGTTGGGTGCTGGGGCCACACTTGTGACAGGATGAGTACCTGCTCTCATGGTGCTTATATTCTCTCAAAAGCAGCTGAAAAAATTTCAGATTTTCAATGTTGAATGAGAGTCATTGAATAATAAACAGTCAAGTGATACTATTCACTGTTTCACAGATTCATCCATTCAAAAAGATCTATTTAGCAGCTATTAGGTACCAGGTGCTGTTCTAAGCACAAGAGAAGGGTTTTGAATGAGACCCTGTCACTGTCCTGAGAGGGCTCAAGTTAGAAGATTAAATAGATAGTGCTCATGGGCCCAAGGGCAGTGACAGGAGTGTGACTATTGCAGTGTAAGGGGAATGTAGTTTTATAGGAGAAATGTGGTAGTTTGTTGGGTGATTATGGTAATATAGTGTGACTGTGATAATACAAGGATACTGGGCAGGAATGGTCACTCTGCCTGAAAGGCTCAGGGAAGTCTTCTCAGAGCAGAGGACATTTGTACCTAGTCTTGAAAGATACCTGGTGAACAGGGAGGCTAATGTGGGTTTTGGTCAAACTGGAGTTAGTTTAAACAAAAAGGAGGAGTTTTCTGGAGCATACATGGGAACCCACAGGAAACAGGGTTTCCCAAGGCCTGGGACCAGGAGCAGGGAAGAGCCTCTGGGACTGTGGTAGAGATTTCATCTGATTCTCCAAAGCTTCCTGGTCTCTGTCTCTCCTTTCGACACATCTGCTTCCTGCTTTCCCCTCAGGAGACCAGCTGTCTAGATTTCTCTGTCCCTCCACCCCCCAGCTCCTGAGCTGGCCCATCTTTGAGTCAAGCAACCAACAGAACCTGTCAATTTCCCACTCTTGGGAGATAAAATTCTGATTGACCATCTTGAGTCTGGATATCCACCCTTGGCCCAGGGAGGGTCAGGGTCACTGATAATAAAATGGTTTCCAGGTTGCATTCCTGAAGGCAGGTGAGGCAGTTCTCAGGACGGAGTGAAGAGCCATCCTGACACTATGGAAAATGTCTTCCTCAAGGTACAAAGGTGAGAAAGTGAAATCTTTTAATTTTAAAATCATTCAAGAAAACTGGCAGCATACGAGATGAAGAGTAGCAAATATCACAGGTCCAAGTCAAATTCCAAAGCCAACAAGAATAACTAAACACAAAGAACAACATAGTAAAGCTTAGATAGACACTAGACGATTAAGTAATAGAATCTTGTGAGATTTACATAATCAGTTGAACCAAAAATGAGCAGTAATCAAATTCAGGGATCAGGCAGGGGTCCCAGAAATAGTTTGAAAGCAGGAATTAGGAAAAGAGCAAAAAAAAGAAGAAATGAAATATCACCAGATTGCAGGGTGGGGGTGGGGAAAATAGCACAGAGATATTGAAGAAGATCTGGAATTCCCATCTGTGGGGATTTTATTATCACTGTTGGTTTTGTGACCTTGCTTCATGTGGCTATTTTAATCAGATCGAAATAATCCGGCACTTTCTCAGAGAAGGGAAATTCCTTTCCCTTTTGGGTAATGAATTTCCCTGAAGCTCTTGGGACTGCTAGAATTTTGGTGATGAAATTCAGAAATCCTGATAATTTTGGGGATAGCACTGTTATTATTAATCCTAGAACATTTTTAAATGGCAAAAAGAATGAAAGGGAAAGATAAAAATGGAAAAATTGATAAAATGTGACTGAAATATACCAAAATGTATCATTGAGTAGTTCAGGCTGTCAGAGAAAGGTAATGGTTATAATTTTAGCTTATATCTTCATTCATTCTTCTATTTCTTTCAGAGCCTACCAATGACTAAGCTAAGACAACTAATGAGAAAGAGAGAAAAAAATATGAGTTTAAGGCTGCTCAGCCTATCCTGAGTGGTTCTCAAAATACGGTTTGAGGAACTCTGGGGGAGTGGAATGTTTTCCAAATATTTTAGGGAAACTGTGAAGTCAAAACTCTTCTCATGTTAATAGTAAGACTTTATTTGCCTTTTTCACTGTGTTTCTATTTGCATGGATAATGCAAAAACAACGGCGGCACCTCAGGATGAATCAAGGCAGTGTGACCAACTGTCCTGTGCATTTGGTGGTCACCTAATTCTTTATCATGATGCACTTGCATAAAAAGAAATGCCAGCTTCCCCTAAAATTATCCTTGATCAGTAGTAAAAGTTATCAATGTTATTAAACTGCTACCCTTGAATGCCCATCTTTTTAAAGTTCTTTGTGACAGATGGGAAGTGTTCATAAAGCACTACTGTTGTCTTGGAGAAACACTTATGCACTTGAGTTGTGAGCTGAATACACTGAAAACCTTTTTCAGTGAATGTCAGTTTTACTAGAAAGAGTGTCTGTCAAACTATTACAATTTAGGCTTGGGTATTGGGCAGACATTTTCTAGAATGAAATGAGCTTATTATTTTAAGGAAAACAAATGACAGTATTTGTCACTCAAGCTTTTAAATGAAAATTAGAATTTTGGAAAACTAGTATCTGCCATGATGAACTTTACGTCTTCCTGATACTTTTCTGATAACATTGGTGGTGATATCAACAAGAGTGAGTTTAAAAATATCGTGTAATAAAATGTGTCAAATTTGAAAGATCTGCATAGCTCAGTGAAGCACCACTTTCCAAACGACCAATGGATAATGTTACAGAATAATGCATGGGTAAAGGAGCCATTCAAAACATAAGCTAAACCAATGAATTTTAATTTAACAGAATAAGAAAAGTTCATTGATATGGTTTCAGATTGCACTTTGCAACAAATCTTGAAGAAACTATCATTTGTGGAGTTTAGATATAGGGTAGTCCTCCCTTTTGTGCAGTTTCACTTTCTGTGGGTTTCAGTTACTCTCTGTAACCATTATTTGAAGAAGTTAAAGAGATAATTCCAGAAATTAACAATTTGTAAGTTTTAAATTGTGCACCATTCTAAGTAGTGGGATGAAATGTCTTACTGCCCTGCTCTGTCCCACCCAGGATGTCAATCATCCCTCTGTCCAGTGTATCCACATTGTGTACTCTCCCTGCCCTATTTGTCACTGAGTTATCAGATTGTTTATCAGAAAGAAAGAGGGGATATTTATACAACTTTTATTATAGTATATTGTTATAACTGTTCTATTTTGTAATTAGTTATTATTAATCTCTTACTGTGCCTAATCTATAAACTTTGTCATAGGCATGTATGTAGAGGAAAAAACATAATCTATATATAGGTTTCAGTACTATCTGTGATTTCAGGCATCCATTAGGGATGTTGAATCATATCTACTATGGATAAAAAGGAACTACCATAGTATAAAAAAGAATATCGACAACTACCTGAAAAAAACCTATTAAAATGCTCCTTTTTCAACTACATATCTGTGTGAGGTTGGATTTATTTTAACGCACTTAAAACAATTTACAGACTAAATACAGAAACAGTTATGAGAATCTATTCTGCCTTCTATTTTAAGCCAGATATTAAAGAGGTATGCAAAAATGTGAATTTTTTTGTTTTACAAAATGGTTATTTTAATAAAAATATTTGTTAAAATGCAATGAGTTAATTTTTCTTAAAGAAATATTCTAAATATTTTTCAGTTTTAATTTCTAACGCAGTATATGTCACTGGATATAGCCTACATAAACAACATTTTTTGAGTCCTCAATACTTTTAAGAGTGTAAAGGGGGAAACACAAAGAGTGTGTGGTTTGAACTAATAGAAATTTCTTGTTCGTGTGACAGTCCAAGGTGGAAAGGAAAGCTCTCCCCCACACTCAAGCTTCTCCCATGTTGTAGCTCTACCAACTCTCAGAATCTGCCCATCTCCTGTCTTCAGATAACATGGGGAAAGAGAATGAAAGAGGGCATTGGAAGGTTTTAGTAGACCAAGCCTGCAAGTGGTAACCACTCCTTCCTTACTTTCTGTTGGCTAAATTCAGTCACAGGGCCTGCTCCCCAGGACTTAACTGGCAAAGAGGCTGGAATGTGGGGGATGTTGCAGGCAAAGAGAGGCTGGGAAGCACATGGCCATTCTTAACTCCAAAGGAGACTGAGAAATACAGTCTGGCTTTGTGTACAGAGAGAAGAGGAAATAGATTTAGGGTGAAGGGCTAGCAGTCTCTGACATGCCATCCCAGGTTCCGGGTACACATTTCTTATCTAAATTATTTCTCATGTCCCCTTAATCTTTTTATTTATTCATACAATTTTAAAACTTTTTATTTGAAATAAAATAAACTCACAGGAAGCTTTGACAACAGTATAGAGTTTTGTGTGCCCTTCCCGAAAAGAAACATCTTATATCCCTGTGGTACAACAAGAAAGCTGACAATTGACATTGGCTCGTTACTGTTAAGGAGACTACAGACCTTATTCAGTTTTTATCATTTTTAAAAACCTGTATTCATGTGTGTGTACACTTATATATCTTTTAATTAAAAAAATTGTCCTCTAGTATGTGTTTTAATATGTGCCTTAGCTTCATTTTTGGAAGTGTGTTATAAATTATAAAGAAATAATAAGTGTCCAATGGGCTAGATCAATAACCTTCCTGATATGCCTGTAAATGGGTGGGGTGGGAGGGAATTCCTTTCTTGCAAACCTGAAGACTTGTACAGCCTAGCACTGTAGGAAGAACATGAAAACTAAAGGCAGATATAGCTGTGTTCAAATCCAACCTCTACCACGTCCCAGTTGAATGATTGAAGGTAAGTCACGTAACCTCCTTGAGACTTCTCTATCCATTTGCAGCATAAGAAAGTACAATTTTCACTTCACAGGCTGCTGTGAGGACAAAGTGAGAGCATGCACATAAAGATTTTTGCACAATGCTCTGCAGGTTGTACTTATAATTAGGAACATAAAGAGATACAGAGTGTGCCAGGGTATCTGGAAAATTAGTGCAGGAATTGGGATTCCTAAACCCAGCCCCAGGAAAGCAGTGCCATTCAATGAAGATCTGAGTGCAGGTCCCAACCTCTTAGGTCATGAGGACCCCTTTCTAATGACATAATTTCCAAGAGATCCTTCACCCATAACTGTTTTACTTATGCTCTGATACAGCCAGCACCTTCGGTTGTTCAGATCTGGGAATTTTGAAATTTGGAGGCTGAAAGAAACCTTTAATGTCATAGTGAAGGCTATTGTGAAAATCATACAGCACGCTAGACATCAAGTTTGCCAGAACCTATGCCTCCTACCTGCCAGTTCAGAGCCCTTCCCACTATGCCATGCTCCTATGTCTTCAACGTTTCTTTGCCTTTTCTCTTCTTGCTTCCCATCCTTTTCTGACCCCCATTCTTCGAGCGTGGGTTTTATTGCTTCTCAGTCTGAACTTCCTTAATTTGAGACCACGCCAACATTCATTCCTTCCTTCATACAGGTCTTTATTCATCCATCGCCGAACGAGTGGAATTTGGTGCCAAAACCTATCTGGACAGCGAGTGTACAGCTGGTTATCAGAGGGTCCTAGTGAATGAAGGTGTTTCATTATCACGACTATTCCCCAAATGCAGAACAGGAAAGCCAGCCCCTCCGTGACACTAGATAAGATCTAATTATGTATTAGCATCTTTGGTTAGGGGTTCAGAAATCCTACAGGCTTCAGAGTCATTTCAAATCACCTCATTTACATTGCTTGATTTGCGTTTAGGGACTAGTTTAGTAACCATTATTTATCTACCGAGCAAGCTTGAAATTCACATTTTCCCCCTAGCACACAGTTAAGGAAATGTAGAGAAAGGCTCATGTTTGATAAATCAAAGAGGAAATAGGCAACAGACCAAAGAGATTGAGCTGTCTCATTTTAGCCCCTGGGTTCATGAGTTTTCTGAAGCATTTTCATGTCCTGTCTTAAGAACTGCTAAAGAAGGATGGAATGTTAAGACTTATTTAAGACAAAACAATGTAAATTCAAAGCTCATACCACATTCTTTCTAGGAAGCTGATACTTTAAAATATTCAATCAACCACTGGCATCATCTTTCTAAAATAACACACATTTCCTTTTCATGTTATTTCAGTTGTTAAAGAGGCAGATGAAACTGATAGTTATTTGGCTGAATATATTTGTGTTGGGTGATGTCCCCATCCTGTCTCTACACCCAAGCTATTCATTCAACAAATATTTATGAAGTGATATTAGTGAAGTGCAGGGTTTTTCAAGCCATGTGTCACAGTGTATTGATGGGGCAAAACTCTGTTGGGCTACAACTGTCATTTTAAAAAATGAAATAAGACCAAACAGAATAGAAAACATTAATGCAAATTATGTGTAGGAAGGATAAATATTGCTGCAGGAAACTTTTGATGCACACTGTACTGTGCTATAAAGTTTATGTTGTATTGTGGGTCACCATCAAAAAATGCTTAAAAATATCAAGAAAGCATTAAGAGAACAGGCTCTAGAGTTAGCATTAGTTCAAATTCTGGCTCGCTTCCTTTCTACATGTACGATTATCGGGCAATTACTTAAACTCTCTGCGAAACGGTGATTATGATAGATTATGACCCAGGACCAATGCACCCATTGCCCTGGGTGACATATGGGCACTGTGACTGGGGCATATGATATTTTTAGGAACCTACTAAAATATTTTCATTTCTTTTGAAATTAGAAGAAAAAATGAACATTTATGATTGAGGAAAATATTTTACTTTTTTCTTCATATCATTAAAAAAAAATGAATTTTTTAGGGCTTGTAAAAATTTACTCTGGAAGGAGGGGCCCTTGAAAGAAGAAGTGCCTAGGGCCCATGAAAGTCCTAATGCAGTTGTGAACTGACCTAATTGGTGGGGTGACCAACTTGCCCCAGTTTTAAAGGGAAAGTCCTACCTACCACCTAGGAACCCTCTCAGCCCCAGATAAATCAGGACAACCAGCCACCCTGCTGATAGGCTTGTTGTGGGGGTGAAATTAGATGGTTGCTGGCAAAGTGTGGCAGAAACCGAACACATCAGTGTTCAATAAATGCCTTAGGATACATCAGGCATTGTGCTGGCGTTTGAGGGTTTTAAGATGAACAAGACACAGATGAGCCATTAAGAAGCAGTGGAATATAGAAATTGAAAGTGTGAACTCAGGAGCCAGACCACCTCAGTTCAAATCTCAGCTCTGCTACTCAGACTTATTCTTGATTTGAGGTGATTTTCTCAGCCTTTCTGTGTCTCAGAATCCTTATCAGTATGATGGATATGATTGTACTTTTACCTACTTCACCAGAAAGTTGTGACTATTCAATGAGTTTGTGCTTTAAAAATACTCAGTAGAAATGCATTTAGTAAGTCTTAGCTATTAGTATCAGTTAGCAACTTGAGTTGCTATAACAAAATTCCATAGACTTGGGGACTTAAACAACAGAAATTTATTTTCTGAAAGTTCTAAAGGCTGGAAGTCTAAGATCAAGATTTGTATGGTTGGGTTCTGGTGAGAATTTTCTTCCTGGCTTGCAGATGGCCACTTCTTGCTGTGTTTGCACATGGTGGAGAGAGAGGAGAGCAGGCTTCTATACATCCTAATTAACAGAATTTAGTCATGCACCTAAACTTATATCACTCACTGGCAGAGGACAGTGGAGTTTTCATGACTGGTTTAGCTTAACTGTAATTCCTGCAAATCCAATTGGTCTTCTATTAGCAAGTAGGAAGAGGGGAATGGCTGTTGGGTAGGTTTCTGACAGTGTCTGCCACTGAGTAGCTCCCTGGAAAGCTAGACAAAACACTAACAGGTACTACAGAGTGGAAAGCGTGGCACTAATGGTAAAAATAAAGATGGAGGGGTGGAATTCTTTAGGGATGTGACAGGCCTATGAGTTGGGTCTTGAAGCTTGAGGATGATTTCTTCATGCAAAGAAAAGAAAAAAAAAAAAGAAAAGAGAAGAAGGGTGTGGAAGTAGCCAGAGAACAGAGTGATCAAGGACCCACAAGAGTATGCTGGAAGGGAGTCTTCAGGAGGCAGGAGATGCTGCGTGAGCCCAGACTATGGAGACTTGGATGCCCAGGTTAGGGAGGATGGGCTCGATCCTGAGAGTGGTTGGGAGCTTTTGAATATTTGAATCAGGGAAGTGGCTGATTGGTTGAACATCAAGGGAAAATCCATGTTTCTTGGTCTTGGGTATGTACTTTCCAGTGGACACACGATGGTGAGGTCGGGGCTTTTCAAGTCACAGGATAGATGCATCTTCTTGCATGCAATGGATTAGTTAGGGGAGAAAAATTAAGAAATGTATCCAGTAAGCAGCTTAAAATTTCTTTAAATATTAAAACAAGCAGGCATATGTTGCAAAGTAAGACAAATTTGCAGGAATAATGAAGATAAAAATAGAGGATTTCAAAGAATTTTGAGTTGTGGTGGTCTCTTTGGGGTTATGAGCCCAGTCCTCTAGAGTCTCAATTTACTGCCCTCTATAATTAGGGGTTTTTTGGTGGAAAAGTTGCAAAGGCCTGGGGTAAGTAACAAGAACAACAGGAAGCTATCTTATTCCCTCTCCACATATTCCTTACTTGCTTGCCTGTGCCTGAGACCCCTCTAAATTAATAAGCTGCTTTTTCCTTGGAAAGTATCCTTCAGAAGAGTGTTCACAGAATTTGTTGAAACATATTATGCTGAGTCATTCTATTGTCAACTTGGTTAAACTGGAAACTGTGTTTCCAGAATCAGCCTTTCCTGCATGGTTTCAGGTTGTAGTTGGCCAGAAGAGGAACTTCTGTAAAATTTGGGAGATGGAAGAGAAATAGCAGCCATTACTCTCAGAACATCATCATGGTTAGATGCAGTGACAGATGAAGAGGTGCCAGTGAGTCCAACTTATCCTGGCTCTCCTGTACTCTGAGAAGACCAGCTCTTCTATCCAAGTTTGGACCCTGATGATCAACAGTGGTCCCTGGCCCATCACCAGATGTCTGGCTGTGGACTCATAGCCAACACAGGCAATAGCTTCTTGTAGATTCTTTTATCAGCTTTCCCTTTGCACCCCACTTCAACAGCAGATATACTTCTCAGATTGACACATTTGTGACTCTCTGAATTCACTCCTTTCTGATGAACTGCCACTTCCCCGCTCCTTCTATCATTGTTTAAGGTCTGATTCCAAATCCCCAGAGCTCACTGTGGTTCTGCTTCTCTGATTGAACCTGGATTAGCAAACATAATTTCCTTTTGATGCTACACGAAGCCTTGAAGAAAGAGAGGTGTTGATAGAAAATAAAAAGAAGAGGTAATCAATCTTAAAGCTGTGGCAATACTCGAAAAGGTACGCCTGGATAGGACATGGCAGTGGGAACCCACAGATGGCAGCTGTATGTTGAGATGAGGGATCTAAAGGCCATGGAGAGGCGAGAGAGCATCAAAGGAAAAAGGGTTTCTGCTTCCTGCTTTCACCATGATCTGCCTCTGATAACATCTTACTCATTCTGTTCTGGCTGTCAAAATGGTTTGCTGAACAGTGGCTTGTAACAGATGATGCTTACATCCCCAAGAGAGAAACAAAAATCAGAGAAAACACATAAAGGCAGATGAGTGGAAAATAGAATACCGAGTGAGAAGAAAGTCACAGAATGAATTCATTAAACTAGACAGGACTCTTGTAAATTCCTTTTGTAGCGTTGAATTTACAAAACTACATCTTACTCTATTGTCTTCATAGTTGGGATCATAGGAGAAATAGTTATAAGTAGATCTTTCCTTATTTATTTGTACAATGATTACTGAGAATGTTGTCTACTCTATTGTTCATGACCTTCTACATAAAGATCCACATAAAAATTGTCCTTTCAGAGTTCAAAGATGGGAAGAAAATTTGAGTCTTCCAACAGTTTGGAAGACATTCATTTACGAGGCAAAAGAAATATGACATCTTTTATTCTTCTTGCCCTGGCTGCCAGGAAACTCAGCGATACTTTTTTTTTTTTTTTTTGCTTGGATGCAGAAGTGTTCTTTAGTTCAAATTAGTGTTATTATTTTGTACTTGATTCTTTATAGAGTCTGTAACCTCCCTTGAAAATTTTCTTTATGGATGCTTGAAGCAATTCTGTCTTTATTGAATTTGCTATATTGAATTTGCTATCTCTTGCTTTCTCCTTTGGTTTGCAGACAACCTAGAGATGAATTATTTTATTCCTAATGCTTGACACAATCCCTTTTCATTCCATGTAAGAACCCAACATGATCCTTGACTGACAGGAAGACAAATGAGAAAGTGGAGGCCATATTTCCAGTTTGGACACAAATGAAATTACACTTGTACATGGACATTAAAAATATGGTTATTTTTGTTTGAAATACAACTAAGATATGGAACACCTGCAGGATTGCTCATTTTTATGGAAGTATTAGAAAATGTTTAATAGATAGCTTCTAAACAGTCAATGAAGAGTTTTCAGTCATATGATGGATGTGCTTACAGGTTACCATAGAAACCATGGGCTTTTTCATTTTTAGGTAACAGTCCAGTTAATCAAAAAAAGTTATAAAAATAGTTTTCTAATAGAATCATATATAGGTGACTTTATTCTTTAACTTTTTGAAAATGTGGTTATATAATTTGCATTTAGAAATTAAATTTATAGAGAACAGTTTGTTATGACAACAAACTGGGTTCCCATTTATAAGGTTGAAGTCTATAAATTTAATCACAACAGATCTATCCTCAGGCTACAGAAAAATAGATTAAAATCAACCTGGGTAATTTAATCTGAAGCCCTCCAGGGAATTCAAACTAGTTCTAGATAATGTGAAAACAATAAATGTCAAGGAAAATTCAATCTTATTTTATTAGAAATATAAAGGATCTGGGTAGCACAGGCTAGGAAAATGTCAAGAATTGACGTAGTAATTATGTAAACATATCATTGTAAACCCAAATACACCTACACTGTGTATACACACAAGCACACATACTCAAAACGTAAGCACAATGAAAGTAAAGACTTTTTTTTGATTTGTGGTATCTGCAGAGACCAAAACATTGTCTTGCAGTGGTAGGCACTCAAACATATATTAAATAAATGATCACAATACAAAAGCCATAAAAGATACCAGTATAGATAAAAATAGCACCCTCAAATAGGGGCATGGCCTCCATAAGTGCTTTGCACTGTAAGAACATACGCATGTAGAATATTAATCTAACATAATAAGATCTATGAGCTGATAAGCTAAGATGATAGAATGGGTTGAAGAGGACTTTGCAGGGCTAAAGAAAAGTCTATTAGATATGTAATAAATATACTTAATGTTGTTATGACTAGACATGGCTGGAAGTCAAATTTTGGTGCAGGGCCCAAGATAATCATAATGAACACAGAAAAATGAGAAAGATTTTAAAAACTAGAGAGGAGATGATAGACATAGGAGAGAGCAAAGATGATCCTTTGATGGCTTTTAAGTATAGACTCTAACCAATGTAACAGAAAAAATACTCAGAGAGGTAAAACAAAAAAGTTGCCTTGAAATGAAAGAAGAATAGAATTTTCAGGCAGAAGGACATATCATATAATTGGAAAAAACTGAATACGAACAGTGGAAATCAAAGCACATCTACATTCTGATTTATTTAAGAACTTGAAAAATGAAGAAAAATATTCATGTCTTTAGGATAAGGCAGTAGGGGTAAAGAATTAGGCTGGTCTCAGGCTTTTTCACAATAGTTAAATCTAAGAAACTATAAAGTGATGTCTACCAAGTTCTGAAGGAAACAGAGTGTGCCTTTGTGCCTAGTTCAGTTCTTATTAACAGAAACAGATGTGCTCAAATGTGAAAGAAGTGGGGACGTCAAGTACCTATCAGCCATCAGCTCTTATTGGAAAACTCCTTAAAGGTAAATGTACTTAAACAAGACATGAATCAAAATAAAATTCCAGGAATGGAAACGCTGGGGTCAAAGTACTCATTTAAATATAAATTTATTTAAATATGAATTCATTTAAATATAGACTAAGATTGACCATCAAAAGGAATTATGGGTTGAGAAAAGAATATGTATATAACCAACCTTGATAAAGTAAAAATGATGTTTGAGAAAAAATATTTAGAGGGAGAGAAGGGGAAAGAGGAAAAGTGTAGCTGTGCTAATAATTACATGTTGTTTAGTATAGAGACAATTGATAGTGTATAAAACTGAAACATGTATTTAAAATAAATAATATTCCAACCTCTTAAAAGTTTTCATTATCTTTTAAAAATAAAATCCTGGGCCCCAAAAGACCTCATAGTAACTAATATTTCTTAAGGTAAAAAAAAAAAATCAAAAAACATTTATCAAAAGCTCACTATTTCACTTTTATGTCATATTTTTTGATAATGTTAAATGCAAGTGAAATGAAACATTTTTTTTTCAAGAAGCATGTATACAGCATGAGCCTAATCATATGTAATTTATTCTGGTTGCTTCTGTTTCATGTCTTTTGATCATTATTCCTTTTCCAGTGTGGGCACAAATGGAGGGCTCGAGATCACCAAATGCTAGCACAGTTTATTCCTGGATGATGAGATTTTAAGTGATTTATTGTTTTTTATTTGAACTTCTTAGTGTGGCTTAACATTTCTATAATGAGCAGACTTTTTAGGTTTTTATTTTTAATTATTTTGGACTTACAGAAAAGTTGCAAGAGTAGTACAAAGAACTGACACAGTCCCTTGATCTAGATTCCCCCAAATATTAGTAGTTTGTATTTGCTTTATCATTATTTGTGTGTGTGTCTATTTCTTTATTCCCCTGAGCCACCTGGAAGTAGATTGCAGATATAGTGCCCTCTTCACCCTTTAATACTTCGAGTGTATTTCCTAAAAACGGAAACATTCTCTTCTATAACCAGAGTACAATTATTAAAATCAAGAAATAAACATTGATACAATACCAGTACTTACTATTATCTAACCTAAACACCTTATTCAAATTTGTCAATTGTCCTTTATAGAATATAGAAAAGTGTCCTTTATAGAAAAAAAAAATTCTGGTTCAGGATCCAATTCAAGTACATGGGTTACATTTAGTTGTCATGTCTCTTTAGTTGTCATCTGGTTAGTTGCTTTGTCTTTTCTTATCTTTTAAGAACTTGAAATTTTTGGAGACAGTGATTTTTTAGGCTGTCTCTCCATTTGAACTTGTCTGTTTTCTCATGATTGGATTTGGATTATGCATTTTTGGTGGGAATAGCACAAGAAGGATGTTCTCCCTCAGTGCAACACCAGGACTCACATGGTAGCAATATGGCCATTCTTGGGGTGTGTAGTTTTAAAATAAAAAAAAAAAAATCCTTAATTAAAAACAAAAAAAAATTAGGGGTTACTTAACATTAACCACATGACAGTGTTAAAAGTGTGAACAGATACTTATGACAGTGTCAACTAAAGCAGCCACCTGTTTGGAATAAGCCTCCTGTGTAAGGAAACCCTCTCTGTTATGATGTTTACAGTGTGGACAGCTGATGGGGGATTTGGGCAAGTTGTATGCATGATCAGAGTTCTGGCATGAGGCAGATGGCACACATAACTTGGCTGCTTTGAGGAGAGTTAGATAAGTGGATAATGTACAATGGTGTAGGGTGCTGAGGAGGTCACATGAGCTAATGTGGCATCCCTAGGCTAGGGCAGCAGGGCACTGTTACACGTCCAGGTTTGGAGAGTGAAAGGAAGGAGCCATTCCCAGACTCAGAAAGACAGAATTGTGTGGAGAAGGCTGACTGATGGGGCAGAGAGCTTTAGTCAGGTCCTGGGCCAGCTGGTGGTGATGCCACAGGGAAGGGCAGGGAAATGAACACTAGCCTTGCTCTTTCTCCCCCTGCATTCTCCTGCTAATGATCCCTGTTGCTGGTATACAGTGGAGTCTGTGGGGAAGGAAGCCATTCTCAGAGCTCAAAGTCCACACAGATTCGCTTCTCAGGTACAGGTATTGAGTCTCAGGTACAGACTCAGGCTCAAAGTCGAGTGTTCAATACTTCAGGTTCTGGGGTAACCAGGGAGCTGCTGTTCTTCAATGGAGGACAGTTGTCAGAATGGTGGCCAGAGCCTTTCTCTGACACTTGAGGAGTCTGCACTGTGATTATCCTACTGTGGCTTGCCAGGGATATGTCTGCAACAGACATTTCCAAAATTATTGAGTGTACTGACCATAAGATCTAGGGCACTCCCCTGAACCTGCTATAGATCCCTCTTTTTGCTCTAGACCCCTCTTAAAACTTGTAGTCCCTCCACAAGTCCACACTGAATAAACACACAAACACAAATAAATAAATAGGGGAGAAAGGAAAACTTTCTTACAGGGGAGAGCCAACTGAAAATGTAGAAGAAGTGACAGATTTTTTAAAAAAATCACCATTTCTCAACCATATTTGTAACAAATCATTCAGGCAAGAATATCAACCGATACTAAAACTAACACTAGTGGGAGAAAGTTTGAGGAGTAATGGGATATTTATATAGTCTCAAAGTACCTTCCCACAGGATACTTATTCATACAAAGAGGCAAGCAACAACTTTAGGTCAGAGAAGTTGACACCACCTTACTAGTGATCAAAATTAACATCACCAGTAATGGGACATATTGACATCATGTGCCTTTAGGTCAGCTTTACCGTATTTCCACCTAACAGGCACAACCTAAATCATCTTGAGGAAACATTAGACAAACCCCAATTGAGGGAGATTTTGTTAGTCTGGGTTGATTTTGTACCCCCAGGAGATACAATGAAGTCCTAATTTCTCAGAATGTGACCTTATTTAGAAATAGGATCATTGCAGATATAATTAGTTAAGATGAAATCTTTTAGAGTGGAATGGACCTTAATCCAATATGACAGGTATCCTTATAAGGAGAAGAGGAATAAACAGGGAAACAGACGTTTGATGGGAGAATGTCATGTGAAAACAGAGGCGGAGATTGAAATGCTGCAGCTGCAAACCAAGGGAAAGCAAGGATCGCCAGCAAACCGGAAACCAGGAACAGGCAAGGAAGTATGCTCCCCGACAGGTTCCAGAGGGTGTACAGCCCTGCAGACACCTTGATTTTAGACATCTAGCCTCCAGAACTGTGAGACAATACATTTGTGGTAATTTGTTACAACAATCCTAGGAAACTAAGACACTTGTATTAGTGACAATGCCAATGTCATGAAATACTGACAGAAAGATGAAGGATTTTTTTCCAATTCAAGTACACTAAAGAGACATGACTACTGAATGGAATCCATAATCTGGAATTTTCTTTTGCTCTAGAGGATATTATTGAGAGAACTGGTGAAGTCTGAACAAGGTCTTCTGATTAGATAATAGTACTGTTACCAATGTTAATTTCTTGATGTTGATAGGTGTACTGTGGCTATCAAAGAGGATTTCCTTCTTTTTAAGATATAGTTATTGAATTGTTTAGGGGTAAAGGAACGTCATGTCTGCAACTGACTTTCAAATGATTCGAAATGATTCAGAAATTTCATCAAATTACTTTGTGGATGTAGAAACACTGATTCTAAAGTTTAAGGCAAAAAATTCAGAATAGGCAACAGACCCAACAGGCAAGAAGCAGAACAAGTCCAGAAGATCAACCCTTATTATAAAGCTGCAGTAGTTGAGATAGTGTGGTTTGTGAAAGAATAGACAAACTGATCAATGGATCACAATAGAGAGAGGAAAAACGGTGAATGGGTGGAACACAGAGGATTTTTAGGGCAGAGAAATTATTCTGTGTGACACTCTAATGGTGGATACATGACATTTGTCAGGACCTGTAAAAGGTACAAGAGTGAATCCTAGCAAGAGACCCACACAAATAGTCAACCGATTTTTGCCAACGAAGGGAACAGCTGGATATCCATGAGCAAGAGAAATGAGTCTAGACACAGACATCTTATCTCTCACAAATATTAACTCAAAGGAATCATAAACCTAAATGTAAAATGCTAAACGATAATATGCTTACAAGATTACGTAGAAGAAAACTTTGAGTTTGGCGATGAGTTTTTTAGATATAAAACCTAAAAAAAAGTATGATCAATGAAAAAAAAAATTTGGTAAGTTGGACTTTGTTAAATGAAAAACTTCTGCCCTGCAGAAACCACTATTAAGGGAATAAAAAGAGAAGTCCTAGACTGGGAGAAAACCTTTGTAAAACACATGTACAATAAAGGATTGTTACCCCAAATACAGAAAGAACTTTTAAAACTCAGTAAGAAAACAACCCAATTAAAAAATGAACAACAGATCTGAGCAGATATCTCACCAATGATATACGGGTGGCAAATAAGCCTATGAAAGGACGCTCAACATCATATGTCATTAGGGGATAACAAATTAAACTAACAATCATGTAATAAATGTACCTCAGTAATGTAAGAAGTTAATAATAGGGAAAACTTGGTGGGAGAGGGAGGAGTATAGTGGAACTCTGTAAAATATGCTCAGTATTTCTGTAAACCTAAATCCGTTCTAAAAAATTAAGTCTACTAATTGGAAATTATTACTTAATGCTATAAATTTTAAATAATAAATTTAAAATTTTAAATTTGTGTCTCAGTGTTTGCCCATCAAAATTTCTAAAGCTAAATAAATACATAAGAAATTTAAATACTTTAAAATAACATTTTGTAAATTCATGGCATTTATACTTACAAAGGTAGTAAAATTTAAAACTGCATTAAGATTTTTGGATTCTCTCTCTCATTAACATTTGTGGAATCTGACTAAAGGGTACATTGGAATTCTCTGACTCTTCCTTCAACTCTTCTGGATCTAAAATTACGTCAAAATGAAAAGTTAAAAAAACAACAACAACAACAACAACCCAAACCTTGTAGCTTCATGGGTTACTGAGTTAAAATAGTTCACGGCCAAATCTGGATTGTCTTGCTTCTGAAAAATCAAGCTTTGTGCCTCCTCATGGTAGTTGATGTAAAGTACATGCACTCACTGTAGAAGGGTTATCCCAACGAACCCAAGACCACTGGACTCCTAGAGGCATCACCCATACAGCAGGCTCCTGATGGTTCTCAGGGTTTTTCTCCCAGCATCTGGCATGCTTGTGCCTTACTAGGGCACCCAGGTGCTAGCTCCTTTGGGTCCCCCACATCCAATTAACATGGTGAAAACATGTAATGGATCATTTTGGTGTTCTGTGGATCTGTCTAGACTACCTTATGACCAAGTGCAGGAGAGCTGACAGAGCCTGAGACAAGACAGTAAGGGTATGCTGTTCTCTCTTCCAAGAGGGCCAGGAGAGAAGATGGGGGGAAAAGCATTTACTGGGCTAATAGTGGCATGCCAGATGCTAGAACTGTGTGGATTTGCTCTGGTAAAAATTCCACCTCTGCAATCCTGCTGTGATTCACTGTGCCGTTTGATGACTCTGTGATAACGTCCAGTCATTCTCCATGGCCCACCTGACCTGTGCACTGACCCAGCAGGAGAGTTAAGTGTGGATGTGATAGGAACTACCATCTTCACCTTCAAGTATTTTGTGATGGCACTGTGCTCTTGTGAAGAGCAGAGGAAAACATTTTTTAAAAGGTTGCCTACCATAGGAGCTTGATAAATCATCATCATCATTGTCACTGTCATTGTCGGTATGTCCAAACTGGGGCCAAAATTTATATTACCAGTTTTCTTTTTAAAATACTATATTTTATTGATCCTAAGAAGCACATTGTTTCACATCTCTGAAGTCAGGATATGATAACAGTTGATGCTGTGTTATTGTTATCCTGTTGGATGCAGTTTATTCGCAGAAGATTTCTGTTTGCTTCTGCCTGTGGCTTGGGGGCAGAAACACATTTACCCGAGACTGATGAAGTGGAAGCTTTAAAGCCCCTTCACTTGTGTGCTCTTCCAAGACCTTGCAAGGATCCTCAATTACAGCTTTACATGATCGTTATGTTTTTGTAAAATTTTCAAGAATAAGCTATATCTTATTCTTTTTCTAAAAGATATCCTCAAATTGTGTAATCTTTGGGCTCTGCCTCTGCCAAGGTACTCAATAATATAAGTCATTTTAAATGAAATTCTCTGAGGTTTTCTTTTGGACTATACAGGTTAGTACCACAGCCTGCATGAGAACTTGAGGTTCAAATGATGAGGGAAGATATGTTCTCTCCCTCTACCCACTAGCAAATTTGAAAATGCAACTTCCATTGCTGTCCCACTTTATATGTCCCTTCCTTGTTATCTTTTTCTGTTACAGATTTCCCCTGGTATCCAAAAGTAGAGCGTTCTTGTGAAAGTTTTTGTAAGCTAAAATGTGAAGCAAACAGTATCCTGTGCATTCTGAAAGTTTGCATTATATCACTTCACTTGCATTAGCACAAGAGATTTTTTTTCATAGAAGTGATAATACTTTTTGGAATTCTTTGTTAGTGAAAACAGGTACTAAGGTATTCTCATTTCTCATTTACCCCTGGCTCAGTTTATCTGGGGTCTCCTAGTAAGCTTCCACTTGGAGTGGTTTTATTTTTTAGTGTTACATCTGGTAATGATGCATCTTATGATCAATAATGCCTTAAGTTCCATGAACATAGTATATAACAGGATATGTAGGCTGGATCCAACTGAGAGCTGTAGGCAAGCCTATGGAGTTGGACAACATTGCCCCCTAGAGGACCTTCTTGTACTCTGGGGGAGATTAGCCCCTTAACTACTATTGATAGATAATTCAGGAGTTTCTTAAAACTCAGAAAACATTTGGGGATGGTGAACTAGATGTCTGGTCACGTGCCCTGATTTGCATGAGGCTGAGGAAGGAACGTGAATTCAGCCTTGATATGGGGTTCATTTCTGTCTGAGAACTGAAATGGTTGTGATGACTTTCTGATGAAGCTAGACTGAGAAAGAGGCTGAGGGACCTTGGAGAGAAAATCGCCATGAGGGAGAGAAGAAACTGGGAGAATGGTTTCGCTGAGCAAGCAGAGGCTAGATGTGAGGTCATGCTAGCTAGTTTAGATTCAGCTTGTCTCTTCCAGGGCTTGTGTAGTTAAAAGGTCAAGGAAAGGAGAGGGATGTGACATAAAACAGAAAACCTAAGTTCTCAGGAGGCTCAAGAGCTCTGCTAGGGTAACTCCTTCCAAGAAAGCTGGTTATGTGAAGCAATGAGGTGGAGTGGAAGGTTTACCCAAGCAAAGTAGGAGGCCTGTAAAACTGTTGGAATGGCAGCCACTCTATTTATACCCACCTAGGATACTCAAGGATACCTGCCTTCCAGGCATTTCGGACATATCTGAGGAGGTGAAAGCAGGACTTCTTCCAAAGAAGCGTGCAAATACAACCTCAGTTGTTTTCACAAACTGGTCAAGCCCTTCGTACATCCCACCCATCTCTTTGTCCTCACTATCTAATATGGCAGCCACAGCCATGTGTGGCTATCGAGCACTTACAATATGGCTAGTGTGACTGAGAAACTGACTTGTAAATGTTATTTAATTTTAATTAATTAAATTTTTAATTTTAAAATTGAAGCAGTATAGAGGATTTGCCCTATAAAACTTATAAAAATTTTTGAAGTTTTTTTATATTTATAAACTTAGAGTTGATTTTCAATTTATATAACATCTCCTTAAACTTGATATTAACAATACTGAATAGACACAAGAATTAGGGAATTTACTTAACTTGAACAGGTGTGGTTTTGAAACATGCTTTTGCTTTGAAGTCAAATAAACTCTTTCAAAAATATAAATCAGTTTTGTCAATACAGATAAAAACATCAAAAGGAAACAATGTTTTAGTCCCTAATCAGTTATTGGAAAACATTTAAGTAAGTTTGGACAAGTTGGGCTTGTGAATCTGCTTTTTCAACAATAAAATTTATGAAATCAAGCAAAATATATCATCAAAACCAGTTTAGCCCTGTTTTTCCTTTTGTTTTTAAATGTGGCTATTAGAAAATATAAAATTATGCATGAGGCTTTCATTCTATTTCTATTGGACAGTGCTGATCTAGATTATTTAAAGTCGGGTCCACATTTTGTACTTCTCCATCTCCTTGGCACCTTGTCAGTGTAGTGCTGACATGTAACAGGGGCTGAATAGATGTTTACTGAGAAAAACAGGTTTTAATCTTGGAGAGAGTTTTCTGTTACTGAGCATGATGATTGCTCAAGTGAACTGCTCAGACTGAATTCTCAAAATAATATGTAAAACCACAATTTCACTTCTCCAGGACAGTTTATTACCCTACATATTTTTCTAGTCTCTTCTCTTGGCCACCAGTAATTGAATGAGGTGCTGAACCTACCACTAGTTTATTGGTTTCTGCCTCCCCCACTTTTTCCTTTCTGAAAGCACCCATAATACCACTAATTACCATAAAGAATGTTGGCATCAACTTGTCTTAATTAATTACCTAGTCAGGTTTGCCAAGTAAGCTTTTTAGTTTAAAATTGTGAACGCGTTTATACGTATTTTCTTGGCCATCAATAAGATCTTTAGCTGCATAAAAAAATAAAATAAAATAAACAAAACAACAAAGTATCTAGAAATTCAGTAGTTTGTTGAAAGCCCTTTCTCCTAAAATGTCGCATGGTTGTTGTGTCCAATCCCAGAATTACACTGAAAGCTTGACTCCCTGTGGTGTGAATTATCTTTTACTCTCCATAGGACTGAGAGAAATTGGAATATTTTCTCTTAGGAATAACAGGGAAAATTGGGATTTCTGTTGACTTTGCGGCATAACACATCTATGCTGAGATCTACTCTAGTTCCTGCTCAACCTATTGTTCAAAATTACCAGTCTATGTGATCCAATTAAGCCAGTTGCTTTGGCTGAAAAATGTTTGCTTTATTTCTTCACTCAACTAGCTGATTAATTTTTTGGACATGATTGGACTTGCTGTGCTGTTGCATCAGGAGAACAAGCTTCCAATCAAGCAAGATGGGGCAAAAACATAGCCTGGGTCGCCCTTCCCCTTTCTGTATATTGGCATATCCAAACCAGAAGTGCTGGAAAACCTTCATATATTATCTGAGGTCAAAGAAATAGGTGGGGGAATATCAAGTACAGAGTATTTCTGTCTGATAGGATAAGGGCTGCCAGATAATTTTTTAGTATATCAGATATACTTCTACTAAAAAGTTATTTGTAGTTTACCTAAATTCAGATTTACCTGGGCATCTGTATTTTTATTTGCAAAGTTAAAAAATCCTTGATAAGGTGCTAGAATTGCCTCCAAAAGTCACCATCCTCTTTTGCGACTTCTCAAAACAACAACAACAAAAAGATAATGTAAGGGTTTATGAAAGAGTATCTGGGACACAATAGCCTCAAAAATGATAAAATATTTGGGAGTAAATTTAACCAAGGAGGTGTTAGAATTTTACACTGAAAACTATAAGACAATCATGAAAGTAATTGAAGAAGGCACAAATAAATGGAAAAACATCCTGGACTGGAAAAGTTAATATTGTTAAAATGTTCATACTACCCAAAGCCATTTGTAGATTCAATGAAATCCCTATCAAGATTCCAATGGCATTTTTTATGAAAGTAGAAAAACAATTCTAAAATTTATATGGAACCATAAAAGACCCTGAATAGCCAAAGCAATCTTGAGAAAGAAGAACAAAGTGGGAGGGGTCACACTCCCTGAAAAGAGCTCCTTGACATGGGCCTTGTTAATGACTTTTTGGATATGACACCTAAAACACAAGCAACACAATCAAATAAACAAGTGGTACTATACCAAACTAAAGAGCTTCTTCTGCACAGCAAAAGAAACAATTGTCAAAATGAAAAGAATGGGAAAAAGTATTTATAAGCTATATATTTGATAAAGGGTTAATATCCCAATTATATAAAGAACTCACACAACTCAATAGCAAAAACAGACAAATAAAAACAAATACAATTGACCCTTTAACATCATGGGTTTGAATCTCTGTATAGACAGAATTTAGTGTCCAAGGGGGGTCCTCGAACCCATCCCTTGTGGACACCAAGGGCCAACTGTAGTTGAACTTTGGAGGAGGCCTAATTTATATGTCGATGTTTGATTGCATGGCCAAGGGGTTTGGCAACCTTAACCTCTGAGATAAAACACAGGCAAAGTAGTTGAATAGACATTTTTCCAAAGAAGATACCTGAATGGCCAAAAGGTACATGAAAAGGTGCTCAGCGTCACTAATCATTAGGGGAATCTAAAACCACAATGAGCTACTACCTCGTACCTGTTGGAATGGCTAGCATGAGATACATGATGGTGAGGACGTAGAGAAAAACAAACCCTTGTACACTGTTGGCTGGGGGTGGGGCAGGAGGACTGAAAACTCGTATAACCACTATGGCAGACAATATGAATGCCCTCAAAAAATTAAAAATATAACTACTACGTTATTCAGCAATTTCACTTCTGGGACTATATCCCAAGGAAGTGAAAACATGTTAAAGAGATATCTGCACCCTCGTGTTCATAGCATTAGGTAGCATTATTTACAACATCCAGGACATGTTAACAACCTGTGTCCACTGATGAATGAACGGGTAAAGAAGCTGTGGTATAGCTATGCGTATATACAGATCTATGTGTATATACACAGACACACAATGAATTATTATCTAGCTATAAAAGGGGAAATCCTACAGTTTGAGACAGTGTGGATGCATGGATGGACCTTGAGGGCATTATGCTAAGTAAAATTAGTTCGTCTGTGGAATCTTAAGGAAAAAAAAACAACCCAAACTCACAGAGAGAGACCAGATTTGTGGTTACCAGAGGCAGGAGCAGGGGTGGGTCGGGGAGGCGGGTTGGATGGTGATAAAAAAGTACAAACTTCCAGTTGTAAGTTCTCAAGACATGACAACTATAGTTAACACTGCTGTCTAGTATGTAGGAGAGTTATTAAGAGTAGATCCTAAGTTCTCATCATAAGGAAAAAAAATAATTTTTATCTATATGATATGAAGGTTGTTAATTAAGTTGCTGTGATATATGGAAGTCAAACCATTATGCTGTCCACCTGAAACTTACACAGTGCTGTATGTCAATTATATCCAATCAATCTGGGGAAAAAATAGAGTATCTGCAGGGTAAAGATAACCGGAGACCAGCACGGTGCTTGCTGAATCATCTTACTCCAAACTGACAAAGATCAGACCTGCCTGTCTATTTTCACGCCGTCTCTGATAAACCGAAGTACATGAAAGGGTCACGCAAACTGTAAGGTCCCACTCTGCCTGCTTTGCTTTGTTTCTATTATGTGCACGCGTACACTCGCCAATGAGATTGTAAATCCACCAGGGCAGAGACTGTCTTCTTTTTATCCTGAAGTCCCCAAGACCAACAAGATGTCTGGGCACCAGGAGGTGCTCAGGTGCATAATAGATTATAATGAAGATGAGACTTGAGGACCTTGGCTGAAAGCCAGCCTCGGCTGCGAGTGTACACTGTGTTCCAGGAGTGAGGCCAGAGGCCAGTGGAGTTACCTGGTGGGGAAATAAAGCTCGTCTGTGCTTTTGGGGGAGTCCATTGGAAGCCCTCTGGTCTGCCCCAGAACAAATGCTCCGTCCTTGACACCAACACAGCAGTGGCCTCCCCTGCCACCTGTCAGCGGACCACTGCCAGAGTGTAACTGTACCGGGTGTTGTGAGAGGAAGCCAGAGTTAAATAAGGCCCTGGTGGAGTTGGGGGACCAGCAGTGCCTTTTCTTGCCTGATAATGAAGCCTCATTAGCAGCAAGAAACCCACGCTGAGAACTGGAAGCACCAGCCAGCCTTGGCTCTCCCTGCCAGAGGATGATTAACGTAATGATTTACTGCAGCTGCTACTTGAGGTTACAGAGCAGAGGAGACTGGTGTGTGCAGCCTGGCTCAGCGCGTGGTCTGATAGAAAGTCAGGCGGGGGTGCAAGTTCTTCCAATGCTGAAACAGCTTCATGGCCATTTAGATGCAGAAGCACCTCTTTCGGATGGCAGATCTTCTGGGGCCCTCCACTGTGTTTAGGTCAGGGATTTCAGTCTTGGCTGGAGGGTCAAAATTTAATTGTAACAAGTAGAAAAAAGAAACAGACCTCAGGTATGGTATGTCCAACACAGCTGGGCCAGCTTCACACTGTGTCTTTGGGGGAGGCCCTTGTACCCAGTGGTTAATTATGAGCACCCCCAGAGTGTGCAGCTATGGAGGGATTGGTGCTTTGCTGAAATTTAGCATTAGGTGGTATCTTGCCTATTTCTGTGTCTCAAACAACAAATGGAATTATGTACAGATGTCATGCAAACTGTAAATAGCTGGCCTGCCCATGTGACTTAATGTAATTCCTTTATCCTAGAAGCCAAACAGAAAACCAATTGGAGCGATTTCAACCAGGAGACCCTGTTTCTTCCCTTGCTTCTATTTTAAACTTTCTTAAGGGTAAATAAGATTTCTTTTGTTTATCTGGAACCCTAGGTATTGAGGGGAGGGTGTCTTTGAGTGTGCCCATAGTGGATACATTCCCTGTCTGGATTAGCACTTGATGAGGACAAAGATTCAGCATGGATATTTTGGTCTGTAATTCTGTGTGACAGGTGGACCAACAGACGCTTGTGGAAAGAATTAAAAAATTGAGGTTGAGTGTGTGTGTGTGTGTGTGTGGTTTTGGAGGCACTGAGTGCCTGTGCTAGAACACAGGTGGTGGTTTCAATTTTAATCAGAAGGCAGGGGAATCTTGCTTTGGTAGGTGGCAGATGTAGAAACTATATTTGGCTGGCCCAGGTCCTGACCCTGAAAGGCAATTCTGAGGCTGCAAATGAGGTAAGCAACCACGACCTAATTAATCCCCCACACACTTGAACTGAAGTTCCCTTTAATTAATTTGATCAAGAGGTGCTCTGACAGTAGCAGTAAAATGTGTGTGTCTGTACATAGTACCCATGCAGAGTACATTAAGGAGCTCTGAATGCCTTGTGATGCCTGCAATTCTATGACATGCAATAAAGCAGCATGCCAATCCCCTCTGGTAAATACTGTTTTTGCCCCAAATTGTGGCAGGCTTGAATGCCGTGAACACAGTTCTTGCCCAAGCCTCGTATTTACATTGGATGGCAAGGCAGATGGCATCGTGCTCACGAAAACTTCCAGAAGCCTTCAAGAATGGCTCCATGAGCGACAGCCAGGCAGGTAAAGTGATATCCGTCTTCAGCTGACAGTGAGTTGAACGAGGTGGGCAAACTGAGAGCCGCACACAAAGCTTTTATTTGTTGAGGAACAAGGGAGGTTGCTCAAGCTACAGACTACTGAAAGGCAGAAGGACCCTCTCCACTTCCAGAAAACTTTTTAGCTCAAGCTGAATCAACCAGGGGGTCCAGCTTGGGGTAGGTGGGTGCGGATGGCAGGTTGGGGGAAACTGCTCAAGGAACTTCACTGGTCACTTGGTGAGGAAGGCAGCATTTTCTTCATGACAAGAGGAAGTTTCTCCATTAGCTGAAACAAACAAACACATTTTTTTGTGTGTGTGAGAGAAGCCATAGATGATGAAAATTAGTAATGATTTCACAGTAAGATTATAGGAAAGGCAGGCATCTCATGGAAAGTTGGGCTTTGGAACAAGACAGTTGGATTTTAAATCCTTGTTTCATGGTTATTAGCTGTATGACCTTGGACAAATGACTTAAATTCTCTGAGGCGTTGTTTCTCCTCTGTAAAATGGGAATAAATGATGTAGTCTTGGCAGGGTGTAAAGTGAAATGAAGGTAACAAAGAATTTAAGGCTGTGTTGGCACATCGCCAGCATTCAGTAAATGGTGTTTATATTTTCTTGAAGAAAATGCAGCCTAACATGCTACTTGTTGTATTTGTTTAAAACTGTTCTATGCATTTATTCCGATGTTCATAGGCATCTGAAAAAATCCCTGTTAGGAACATCTAGCTTTTATAATCAAGAGAGGTCAATCCAGTAAGAAGGCAGTTTGGAAAGGAGCTGGATGACACATTTCCATTTGAAAAGTGGATTAAGCCACTTCCATGCTCCCTTGTAGCTCCCTTGTCTTCCCGGGAAAGAGATGTTAAGGGGAGTGCTTTGGAAAGAACCAGTCCCAGCTCTGCCTCCACCTCCCCCTGTGATCACGGTCAACTCCTTTTCTGCTCTGAGACTCTTGTATACTCTTTGGAATCATGGGGGTTGGACTACGTAATTGCAAAGCTGTCTCTTAGAGCTGATATTCTATTCAACATATGCCACAGAAGGGACCTTGGCGGGAGACATGAAGATACAGAATTATGATAAGAAAAAGGCTTGGATTTCCTTAGACAGCTGGCAAGGAAGCTAAGCCTCAAGACTTAGCGTATGCTCCTGGAATCCTTACCCACAAAAAAAACTGCACCTATACATATATGTGCATATATACACATGCATAACACATGTACATACATAGTTGGATCTATGCCATCCCTACCCCTTGCCTCTCTCCACTATGGAGGCTGGAAAAGCTAAATAGTTGCTTTCCTAGCATCCCTTGCAGGTAGGTATGGTCATGTGAGCAGGTTCCAGTCAATAAGAAATAAGGCAAAGTCCATTGGAAGTCTCAAAATATTTTTCCCTCACTGACTAATAAAAGAAGAGTGTTTTGCAGGGAAAGGCCTTTTTCATGCCCTCTCTTTTCTCCGCCTTCTTGTCATAAATGAGGATACGATGTCTAGAGCTGTGGTATGCATTTGGCAATCATGGGTGACAAAGATGAAGACAAAAAGCCAATATATCAGGGACGATATATCAGAACGCTAGGGACCTTAATGAAATCATTGAGCAGCTTAGACTACTTTATTTCTGGATTTCTTAAATAAACATGATTTATACCCAAACTGCTTAAAGTGTGGTCTAGGGCCAGCAGTACAGGCATCACCTGAGAGTTTTGTTAGAAATGAAGATTCTCAGGCCCTACTCCAGATCTACTGAAGCAGAATCTGCATTTTTAAAGAAATGCCCAGGTTTTGAGTGTTTAGGGCGCATATTTAAGTTTCAGGTGCAGTGGTTTATAGCCCTGTCAATTAGGCTTTATTACATGCAGGTGAAAGCATCCTAAACTGATGCCATGCATGTACAGCAAGTTCTCACGTAACGTTAGCAATAAGTTGTTGGAGCTGTGGTGGAAAGAAGAATAATGAATCCAGTTGACCATATGCTTGCTCACTGATATAAACAAGAGTTAAGTTCCTATGGCATCTCATTAACATTGTAACCAAACAACAATTGAATGAAATGTCATTTGAGGGCCTGCTGTCCTAGGTAAGTATGAACAACACATATATAACATATGTATACATATATAATATTTATAAATATATAATATATATTTGTCTATATACTTGTACACATATGCACATATGAACAGAAAAATTCTGGCAGGGCACAGAGTGGGAGTGTGTATGTGTGCGGGGGGAGGAATTTGGGGAGCTGTTTCTTATCTTAATTCTATCCTGCCTGAAAAAGAATGACTTTTAAACCCACAAGTCGTATTCCTTTCCTAATTAAGGAAGAAGAGAGACCGACCCGCTCTCCTCCCTGTCCAGCAGAGCGTGGTAGGACGCCACATCCCTCTGCATCTGGTCCTTGCGAGCCAGCAGGTGCTCGCGCGCCTGCTGCTGCTGCTCGGCGTCGGCGCGCATCTCGCTCAGCTCGGCCTCCAGCCTGCTGACCACCGTGCCCAGGTTCTGCAGCTCGATGTCGTGCCAGTGCTTGGCGTCGTGCAGGGTGTTCTCCAGGCCTCGTTTCTACAAAAGAGGGAACACAGTCCCAACCCAAGGCCGACAGGCGAGGGGCCTTGAAGAGGGTGGAGGGCAGAGCCGTGGGCGGCGTTGGAATTGGCTTGGTTCCTTCATTTCTTCAAGGACAGTGACCTTGCCGGGCTTACGTGGGTGGCTCGGTGGGGGAAATAATGAATCCCCTTGTTTTGTCTAATTCACTGAATTTTCTGATGGGGAGGTGGGTGGGAGGTAGATGTGCAGGTGTGTGGGTGTTGGAGGGGGAGGAAGGAGGAGAGGAGGAGGAGAAGGTGGGGGGGGAGAGAGATGAGATATAATAATGAGAGACAATGAGAAGTGAGTGAGAAAATGAGAGAAAAAGGAGAGGGAGGAATAGAGAGAGATGAGTGAGAAAATGAGAGAAAAATTGATAGACAGAGACAGATACTGGTGACAGGCAGTTTGCAGGTGTTTCTTCAAAGAAACCTTTCTCTCTGAAATGCCTCTGGACCTTTTTGTGCAGGATTTTCCAGCCCCTGGGGGGGCCCTTTTACCCTCTACTGCTGAAACCCCATCTGTCATTCAGCTAAAATGCTGTCTCCTCCAGCACTTTCTCAGATTGCCATTGTTAGATATACTCAGCGTTTTCTCCGTTAGTGTTTTCGTACCCCATTTTGATTAATTCGTCTTCCTCTCACTTCCCCTTCACTGTGGGTTCCCCACCAGCCCATCCTGAGCCTATTTCTGAGCCATACCTCCTGGACCTGTTAGTTGGTCCCTACTACACAGGATTTTAGTCGTCTCTCTGCTGATGACTCCTGCATTGATACTTCCAGCATAGACCTCTCCCCTAACCACTGACCCACTATTGAACTTCTTACTGGAAACATGTACAGTCCACCTGCACCTCAAGTCAAAGCATCCAAAATGGAACCACTGGTTTCCCCTCAGACCTGCTGGTTTTTCGTATTCTGTGCTTCAGCTGATGAACTCATGTGAGCAAGAAAGGGGGGAAGGACATGTTCCTGATCTTGCTCTTCTCTCAAATTCAGTCATCATTGAGTTCTGCTCTTGTATATTCTGAAGAATTTTCACATTTGTGCCCCCTCTTCTCCAGCCACCAGTGCCCAGGATCAATGCTTATCACCTCTCACCTGATAACCTTAGTGGCCTCTTAGCTTGTATCCATCCTCTAATTCCTTTTTGTCCTGCATTCCTCACATGGTGGCCACCGTGCTCTAAATC
This sequence comes from Cynopterus sphinx, assembly GCA_030015415.1. Classification (NCBI taxonomy): domain Eukaryota; kingdom Metazoa; phylum Chordata; class Mammalia; order Chiroptera; family Pteropodidae; genus Cynopterus; species Cynopterus sphinx. Next base: position 129,736,050 of record CM057381.1, read on the forward strand.
CAAATTTGGGCCTGTATCTTCTTTGCTTAACCCCTACTTCCAGCTCACCAGGGCCCCTAACATGGTACACACAACTGGCCCAGCATCTTTCCATTTTTTTTGCTCCTCATTGTGGTCAACACATTTAGTCTGAGTAAATCGGGTTCATGTTTCCTGCACCTATACCATCTTTCTCTGTTTCCTCCAGCATCTTTATCTGACTTACTCTTCCTCATCTCCAAGTCCAAGCCCAGGGATAGCCCACCACCCCAGAAAGCCTTCTTTGACACTCTCTTGCCGTACCATCACCTGGCTGGGTTAGGGCTCCCTTCTTTGGGTTTCCATGGCTACCCAAGCACATGCATGTCCTTGAACTTATCCTTCTTTACTAATTTTCTTAGGGACATGTCTCCCCTACCATGTGGTAACAGTTTGAGAGCAGGAATCAAGTCTCTGTAACCCTAGTGACAAGATAGTGCCTAGCACAGAGTAGATGCTTGTGTGTATAGATTGCCTAGGATAATGGCACTTGTATTACAGTATACTTATTGTCCTACCTATCTGTCTCCCCATTTAGCTGGAAACTTCTCATTTTTTCATATACCAGGACCTGCAAACTGTAGGTCTGACCAGTAAATACCTTTAAAAAACTGTGCTCATCTATCTAACATTTTTAATAGTTGTAATTATGGTGTACCTATAATTTAGCATTTGGCTTTTTATATAATACATAAGAAACATATAAATATCTTTCTAAATTGGATTGAGTCAAACCTGATGAAACAAATTTCTATACCCTGACACTCAGGAGGAGATTTTTCACACTCTTTTGATCACTGTTGCTGAAATGGAAGATTTTCAGTTATGACTCCATCTTGAATCATGGCGGTTGTTAAGCAAGGGTCATCATATTATCTTGTTTAAATCTTGATTCCATAGGTCATGAGAATGTTGAATTAGTTTCCCATTCTGGGTACATTTACAGGTGGCAAACTCTATCAGTAGAAAGTAAATCTAGATCAGTATCTGGTTGGATCTGAAATCCCCTCTATGGCAGTGAGGACACAGAAATGGCCACCTGGACATTGAGAATCATTGCTCCAACATCCTTGGGGGTTCTTTCCTTGTTTATCAGGAAATTGTTGGGTTTATGAGTGGTGTTTATTGATATTGGACCTGTGATTTGGAAAACATTTCACAGAATCACAGTTGGATCATCTGTTTACAGTTTTGGCTCCATGTCCATAGGAACTCCTCTACGTGGCCTGGGTTTTTTCTCTGATGACTTAGGCCCCACCGCCCAATGTGGGTTCATGGGAACCTCCATCAGTAGTCCTAAGACTTTCCCATCCTACTGTCACAGTCCAAGCCCAGCTTCCCCACTTAAATCCCTGACATCCGGGCCCCGTTCTAACAAAGATGCTTGAGCGACTGCAATCAGGCCACTGTTGCAGACCCCAGCCCACTCAGCGACACACTACCAGCAAGCAGACCAGAACACTGAAGCATACTTATTCCCTGGTCTCTGAAGATTTGAAGGTAAAGTGTATCCTTGAATAGTAAACTGTCCAGGAAGCAAAGTAGTGACCTTCCATGATATCTGGTTGACTGAACACAGAGCTCAGTAGGCCTCAAGCACATTACCAGTGCCTAACTGCCAATATAAATGGTGCCTTCCTGGAAAAGGGGCAGAAAGCCTCATCAGCTTGGTTGCCTGAGGCTTACATTAACTTTGGGGAAACTTATGTGTACACAGGTTGCTCTGAGGATGGAACTCTGCTCCATTTGAACCCTATAAGAGGCTGTACTACCTATTCTGGCTCTGTCTGTGCTCCTAACCTTGGCTGCAAGGACAAGTAACCAAAATTCTAATCTGCCAGAGGCAGGAGGGGACAGAGGCAGCCTGTCTTGGGTCCTGAGCACAGCCAGCATGCCATTACACCTAAGTCTTCTGGTTGTGGTTGTGAGTTTTTTTTTTTCATTCGTTCCATGGGGTTTAAGTGAGGTGACCAGATGATGCAAACTTGGGGTTACTATACTAGTGGTTGTGATCATTTTGTAGTGATAATAATAGATACCATTTACTGACTGCTCACTCTGTGCCAGGCACTATGCTAAGGACTTGACCTGCCTTATCTAATTAATCATCCTAATGACTTTATGAGGTAAATTCTGCTATGGTCCAGGGGTAGATTACATTTCCAAATGCAGCTGCAACAATGATTTCCATCCCACATGCTCTTTTCTATGTGATCTTGCCATGGCCCCATCAAGAAATAGAGTTTATTTTTATTCCTCTTCATTCTGGACTGGCCTTCTGACTGCTTTGACCAGTAGCATATCATCTAAGTGATGTCAGGAACCTTCAAGCCCAAGTGTTAAGAGGCCTGCTAGCTTCTGTGCTCACACTCTGGGGGAAGTGTAAGACTTCCATGACATGAGGCAGTTGAAATTAGCTACATGGAGTGGCCACATGGAGAGAGAAAGAGAGATGCATAGCTGACATGTGAACTGAAGAGGCCATTCTTGTATATTCCAGCCCCAGCTGATGCCACATGGAGCAGAGAAGAGCTATCTCTGCTGAGCTCTGCCTAAATTGCTGAATGAGTAAACAAGCAATTTACTGTTGTCTTAAGCCACCAACACAACAGATAGATTTGATAACCAAAATAGGCCCTCACTTTATAAGTGAGAAAATGGTATCTTAGGTCATATGGCTGGTGAAGCCAGAATTTAATTCCAGAGTCTGAGTGTCAATCCCCAATTCCAAAGGATGGCTGTGGTCTCCTCCACCTACTACTTATGTAAATGGGTAAATCTCTGAGCTACAGTTTTCTCTTCTGCAAAATTGGATGGAAGTCAAAGTCTAGCCCACTTCTCAATGTTTCTATAGGGATCCAATGAGAGAATACCTAGGAGCATGCTCTTACTACTATTGGTATCACTTTGGAGACATTTTGTTTGACTGTACCAAGTGCTTTGGAGACACAAAAGTAATTAAACCTGGTTTCTGCCCTCAAGGAGCTGATGTGACTTCTGTAGATGAGCTGATATCACCACACAAACTATTTTGAATGTGAGTGGGTGGCAAGTGGGAAAAATCACCTCAGCTATCGGAGTCAAGAATCTAGGCTTCTCCGTGGGTATAGCGCTTCAGTGTCTTCCACCTCACTTGTGCTAAGGGTGCGAGGAGAGGATCAGGTAGAAGTGGGCCAACTTGAGGGGAGGGGTCTCCTTCCAGCCATGGGAAAAGCGTGTCCAAGCTCTCAAGGGTAGGAAAGCAAAGGACAAGTTTTAGACATTAAAATGAAGCCGAAGCTGGGTGGTGCCCGAAGTCTGGCAAAGGAAGACTGTATTTTAGGCCAAGTTAGGCAACTCCAGGGGTAAGAACACTGAACATTCAGAAGAGAGGGGACAGAAGAGATGGTGCAACATGGGATATGTAGAGTCTATTGAAGGAAGAGGCCATGGATAAAGCTTCAGAGATATTTTTGAAGTGGGAAACAGAAGCCAGAGACCTTATGTTGGGGATCTTAATCTTGTCTGCAGAATGGTGCAGATGATAGCATCTGCTGAGGGACACAGAGAAGGGTGGGCTGAGAGTCACTTAGAATGGAGACTGTTGGGAGCAGCTACTCTGGGAAACATTGTCCCTTGGCTTTGTTCAGATGTTTGTGCATGAGTTTTCTTTACCAATCAGGTTATGAGCTTTTACAGGACAGGAACCAACCATTTAATTCATATTTTCCTCCCCAGGACCTAAGGGAGGGCTTTGCACATGGTAGGCACCCAATATATGTGTGTGGAATGTGTGCTGAGTGATGGGCCACATGCCACTTAGGTATATTTCATCCAGGCTTTTTTTGATGTGGGCTTGAGGATATGCCTCCAACCTTTTGCCTAGAACTTTGTCACCAGAAGAGTGGGAATTTTGGCAGGCACCAAGATATCTGCCCCTAAAGCAACTTGGGCAAAAGGCAGCACCCCTAATGTTAGGATATTTTTCAAGGGTTATGGCAGGTGACTAAAACTGATAAGCATAAAATTCATATAACTCTGAATAAATGATGTGATCTCTTTCAGACAGTTTTTAAGTAGCATTGCTTCAGGCTGTAGTTTCCTGATTTTCTCACCTTAGTTCCTTTTCTTATATCCCCTTACTCTGACCTAGATTTCATCAGAGAATGAGTAGGACAGAAGTGGACCAGCAATATGTATGTCATGGTATAGCAAGTCCACGCATCTTCCCTGAGCTGACTGGTATTGTGTGACCTTGTTGGCTGGAGGACAATGGATCCAAGTGAACTGAAGACACTTGGAAAAAAGAAAACTGGGGGTGATGGGATGATCTTGGCAACAGGCAGAGAAAAAGCTGTTTTAGTGGCAAACTGACTAGAATGAATACCTGAGTTAACTTCATGGTGGGCTGTGGCTCCAGTGGGGGGGGGGCTGGTGGGAGATGGAGCTGATTTGGGTGACAAAGGTGAGATGCAGGTATATGGGGAATGGTGGAAGAAAGGAACACCAGCAGTGTTATCTGAACAGCCCCAGGACTTGAGGTTCACGGGATAGAGGGGCTTCTTGGGCTTCAGACCACCTCAGCTACACAAGGATCATGTGAGCCAATCCTTTCACGCACTCTGGTGTGTACGACACACTTGTGGTTTGAATCAGTACACACCTAATAAGAGTTAAAGATGCATGAGATCTGCCCACAAATCACAGTGAGTCTGAGGCGTCTTAGGTTGCATGCCCCAGAGCAGAGCCTGAAACAGGGACCCTCCTGGTACATGTAAATAATTAAGAGGTTGCTCTCAGGAAAAGGGGGAGCAAGAGAAGCAGGAGAGGGCAGTGGAAGGCGCTAAACCAGGAGATGGTCTTATCTTAAGTGTGACTAAAGCCTGATCCCAGGGAGTGCCCTGGAATGTGGATTACACCATAGAGGTGGTTCCACTTTGAAGCAAGTGTGCTGGGCTTTCAAATCTCCCTGTGAGTCAGTCATTGGCTAGGAAGGTGGGCTGGCCTACTCTCCTACTGTTGGGCAGAGTGCAATTCTCTGGAGAAGGGGGGCAACTGAGAAGGGGCATCTGGGGTTTTAGCTGTTAACCTTCATGGCAGCAGCCTGGTGAAGGATCTCGATGCGGCACTCACCGTGACCACTGCACTTGTGATTTGGAATCAGATGATCCTTTCCGGACTCAAAACTCCTGTGCTATGAGATGGTGAGATGGGAACCCCTTGCAAACTGTGACCCATATGACTGTAAGCTGGTAGTTGAGAGTTAAAAATTGTCACAAGAAATGCCAGGGCTCTTCCTGGCCTACTCACCAGGGCCCGCAAGGATTCTGTCTCAGCCTGGAGGCTCTGGATCTGGCACGAGGTGTTGTGTAACTCCACCCTGAGGGCAGCAGCCAGCTTCTCTTCCTGGGTCTGGGCCTTGCGGGCCACCTCTGACTGTTGCTGTGGAGAGTCAGGTCTCGGGTGAGCAGGACGAGTGGAGGCTTGAACCCATCCATCCCTCTCACCCTATCTAATGATCACTCCACTGTGTCTAACTCAGAGGAAACAGCTGTTAGATTTAACACCCCTCTTTTTCTATAGGCACCCATATCAGCTTGTATACAAATATTTATTTAGTTTAAACATAGAATACATGCAAATACAATAAAATTAAAAAGATTTTCTAAAGAATATCTGGCAAAAAGTATGAGTAGTCCTTTTTCTTCCTGTGCCCTAATTATCCATTTCTCAGGTTCCCAGTTTCTTATACTTCCTTCCAGAAATATTTCATATATTTATGAATATATATGTATAAACACCCCTTTTCTTTGGTACTTAATATATCTTAGAAATGCTTCTATATTAGTATATATAGATCAATTACATTTTTTAATGGCTGCATAATATTGCCTAGTTTGAAAGTACCGTACTTTTTTATAAATCCCCCACCGATGGACACACAGGTTGCTTCCAGTCTTTGCCTATTACAAACAATGGTGCAAAGAATAGCCTACATCCCTCATTTTCCACATATAGGAGAATTTCTGGGGGCTAAATTACTACTCTAGTAGATCTGCTGAGTCAAAGGGTAGGCATTTGTAATTTTGATGAATGTTGCCAAATTGCCTTTCAGAGAATTTGTAATCTCTTCCAGCACTGTAAGACAGAGCCAATTGCCCCACACCTTCCTCAAATAAGGAGTTAGCCAACATGATCTAATCGTTCCTGTGTCCTTGTAAAAACATGTCTGGCCATGATTGTAACGATCAAGGGGAAAGTCTGTGTTTTGAACCTTCTACCTGAGCAAGATGGACATATGCTGATTCCTGTCCATACATTGAGGGGAGTGGGTCATTGTTACTCTTCTCTGCTGGGGAAAAGGGAAAATATGAGAGATCACCCTCTTCAATGCAGTCTGATGGGATATCTCCAAATCAGTGATATAGGAGGGAAACACTGCTTTGTTTCCTAGGTTACTGGCTTTTTGAGTTGACCATTTTTACTACACATGAATACTGATTTATGGAATAATGCAGAAATAGTCTAATCTAATTGACTGGTTAAGAAACCCCAAGTCAAAAGGCTCATATCTCAGTAGTAGTTCTCCCAGTTCTTCTTGTTTGAGGGCTGTGAGGAGCTCAACAAAAATGCCCATTAAAAGCCTGGGATCAGCTAAAGGAAGACAGAAACCATGGGCCCAGCTCTGACTGGTTGGACCATGGCTGTGTGTCCCTGGGCCATCATTCATCCCAGAGTCCCAGACCCTGCCCATGGAACACAGATGACAATGAGCAGAGAATGATAGTCATAAGATGACTACCTCCTGGGGCTTCCATCAGGTTATGCACGCACAAGCTTTTAGAAATTTAAAGCCATACAAATATTGGCTGTATATATTTTCTATATCTAAAAAAGTAATATTAGCTAATAAATGAGTTTGTAAGGGCCACTATGATTTGAATACTACTAATGAAAACTAATATGTGTTAAGCGCTCGCTCTGTTAACTGCTATAAGTCCATGATCTCATTTAATCTTTACAACCCTGTGAAGCAAGTGTCATTATTATTCCGGTCATCAGTAGCCCTGTTTTTCTTCCTCTTTTTGAGGATGGGCCTGGCCAAATGGGCTGGGTGGGTGGAAGGTAGGAGGCAGGTGTCCTGACAGACAGATGGAATCAGGCAACAGCTACACAGAGTGGCCATGGGCACTGTGAGCTGGAACCAGATCCTAACAGCTCATAAGAGCTGAGTGTTAAATATTCAAAAATTTTGTAAGCTGGTTGTTAAACACAGCCATCATTAAAAATTAAATAATATCAACTGATAGTTAAATAAGTTACCTTAAAATTTGGTAATGAATATTAAAAACACATCTCTTGCTAATTATTTACATTTTATCATTGTTTATGCTATTGAGGTTATTGATGGTACCTGTGTGGTGGGAATAAGTGGTGTATTCCTGCTGAACTCTTCCCAATTCTGCTCGTTTACATAAAGTTATTAGTTTGAAATCAGCCATAGTGAAAGTATTGACACCATGGAAATTGACAAACATTACAAATCCAGGACTGGATTATTATTTTGTTGATTGTCTAGACTTAAAAAGGGCATTTAGAAAATGTTAATAAGGCAGATTATACTTAAAAATGGGTTATGTCTGTAACTATTGCATTGTGAATGGCAGAAAAATTGGAATATTTTCCAACATTTGAAAACTATTATCTGATTTGCAAAAAAGTTACATCACTGATGAATGAACTCATTAAAGTCAATGAAACTATCAACTAAAATTCACATCAGAGCAATCCTCATTCATCACTGACATTTCTATATAATCAGATATTAATAATAAAACATTTTTCTGTGTCTGATTCTGTGACACTATTGTCGATGACAGAATTATAAAAACGGTGAGTTTTGGAAGAAAATAGCAAGTCACACTGAAATTACAGGTGCAAATGGAAAAGCTAATTATTTTATCTTGAAATTTATGTGTTTTTAAAATATATAAAGAAAACATCAAAAACAACTTCTTCGTTACTTTTAAGTGCTATCATGAATTTGATTGGCACATAAATATCTATGCTTACATTTCCCCTCAAGGGGATGTTGCTAGGACAACATGGGTAAGAGCTGGGCATGAATGGAGGCCAAACCCCATGCAAGGAGGCCATGTTTCAAAGTCTTGGCAGTGGGTCTGGGGGAGAGCTGTTGGCTAAGGCTATTGCCACAGCCCCCCATGTGATCTGTCCCTCCTGGCAACCCAGATGAGTGGCTTATATTCAGTGATTCAGTGGCATATACTAGTCTCTGGTAGGACCAATCCCCATGTCTTTGTTTCATTAGCAAAATGCTGTACCCAAGTGTTTCCCAAACATGGGAAAAAACAGCATGGTTTTTCGCATATCTGAATGCTAATTCGAACTATTTCCATTTCCATCAATTCACTTTTTCTTTGTAAATAAATGCATTTAAAATGGAAACTATAGATAAGTTCTCAAATTTTAATGTGCATCAGCATCCTTTGGGGGGTCTTGTGAAAATGCGGGTCCCGATTCAGGAGATTCTGAGTGGGGCCTAGGAATCAGCCTTTAAAACTCCCACGTGATGACTGGTCTATGGAAGCAAGTTTCTAGATTGCTAAAGAAACCGACAGAACTGTTTCACTTGCCATAGATAGAATATAACTGAAAAAAATAATAATAAAATTAAAGCAAGCCAATGTTATTCTCACAAATGTTGCTTGCCAAGTTGCTGAGTCCCATAGCTTGATCTCCTTGTTGAAAGGTGAGATTAATAGGTATAAGAGAAATGTTAATGACCTACCAGCACCAAATGGAAACTTTCTTATACAAATTAATTTGATCACTGTGCATTTTAATGCCATTTTATATCATGTCTCACCACCTACTTGCCTGTCACTTGGGGACAGTTAACAGTTTTAACTCACCTAAAAGTATTACATGTTCTTCTCCAATGGTTTTTGAAATTTGTGCTTTCTTGTTGTTGTAATAACTCTATTTTTGTTTCACTTCATCCCATTGATCCAAATTTCTCCTCACAGACCAAATAATAGGTGTATGATTCTAGACCCTGAGGATAGGAAGGCGGGAATGTGTTTTGTTGATCATTGCAGTTGCTAGGATGTGTAATGAAATTCAAGTATGTGAGTCCCCAGGCTTTCAAACCAGCTTGAAGTCTTGGTTCCACTGTGCAGGAGCTGGGCAGCCCGTAGTTGCACTCCATCTAATCACTGAGGCAGGAGAGCATGTGGACATTTTGAAATATGGTAAAATCTTTTTAATGAAAAAAATTAAATTTGCTTCTTACTGCATGTGAAAAATGGGTGCGGGGGAAGAAAAGCAGCATGCTTTTGTGTCAAGTCAGAATGAAGTATTTGGGAGTCTCCAAATGGAGGGGAAGAGCAACATTGCTAAACCCAGCCTACTTTGCTGATTAGCATTGCCATTTTCTGAAGCATCCTTGGCAATACCCAGAGCAATGTAGAAATGCCACTCTGTAGTGTGAGGGGTGAGTGAGAACTTAGGAGGAGGCGGACTGTGGAGAGTGATGATGCAGGTGTGTTCTTAGCAGAACACGTAACCAGAACGAGTGCAGAGTTTGAAATGTGTGTCTTCTGCCTTAGTCCAAGCAGTTGCTACTCTGGTTTCAGCAAATCACTTGAGTTCTCTGCTATTTGCAGCTGGTGAAGAATGGCTTTATGAAAGCATTGCTCTGCTGCAGAGTATAGCTAACTGCCTTGCTCCTCAGCATCTTAGACCTCTTTGGATCATACTAACCTCATTATGTTCAATGTCATGGAGAAAGGGAAAGCAGTGAACCCCTAGGGGATAGTGGGGTTCCTGATTTTGTACCACAGAGGACTCTTATTCCACAGGGAGGGCACAGAACCCTGGTTTGGTAAGATCCTGACAGAAGCCTGGTATATCCTTTTAGCCCCTCATGTCAGAGCCTCCCAACTTCACATTCCACAAGATGTCACTCGCTCATTTTTAAAAAAGAAAATGAATCACAGTTGGCCCAACTCCACGTGATCTGTCCAGGTTAGCAGTCAGGAGGGTTGATTCTGGAGTAATGTGATCAAAAGGCTGGCTATGTAGTAAATCTGACAAGCCCTGGGACTGAAAGTAACCTCAGAGATGATTTGATCATGAATTCCTAAGTGGCCACAGGTCATACCCCAGGCCTATAACTTCCTTAGAAAAAGATTAATCTTTGCCTTAAGCAAGCCCTGTCCATTGTTCTTGCGCATCTAAGTTAACACACCTTTGAAATACCAGAGTAACCCTTTTTTTCTAGACCCCTCAAAGTCATGATCACCCTCGAGGGAGTATACATGATCTTATTTTTGTATACTATTCATATTTACGGTAAATGTTAGCTATCTTGTACTCACCAATGTAAGAGAGATATGTATCTTTCAATTTTTTTTTTTTACTTTTTATCCAATTATAGAGATTTCTTCACCTTGCATTCTTATGCCTCCTTAATCTACCACCAATGGGATTCATGTGATCTTCCTTACTACCCTCCTTTGAATCCAAATGCATAAAAAAAGAACTGCAAAACTTCCTTTTTTTCAGGGCATTTTCCCAGTCCATTGAAATCTTGTTTCTGAGCATGTCCTCAGTTTGGCTCAAATAAATTCTAATAAACTCTTATAAAATTTTTTTGTGTGTTTAGATGTTCATATATCAATAGGATATGTGATTCTAATCCTAGTTTGGCTACTTTCCAACTGTGTGATTTTGGGTAAGTTACCTGACCTCTCTGTTTCTCAATTTTCTTCTGTAAAATAGATTAAATCACAATGCTGGAGGGATTAAACAAGAACATGCCTATCAAACACTTAGGACACTGTCTCGTACTTGGTAAGTGCTCAATAAATGATTTGCTGTCACTGTTCTCATGGCACATCCCTTTTGACCTTGTAGAAGACAGTCTTTCTATCCATTGCCTCCCATTCCCCCCACCAGCCACCCTGTGTGCAGGGACAACTTCTTAGTTACTCCTTTATCTCCCCTGCCCTCTCCACGCTGGTGACCTAACATGGCTTTTTACACTGAGGACATGCTCAGCAACATTTATTAATGGTCTACAATGTGTGCCAGGTACACATTAGGGACTAAAGAGGAGGATCTCAGGAATGGGGAATTAAATCATATCTCCTTTTCATTAGGAGAATTAGCTATCATTGTTTTAATAATTATAAGTCACTTTACAGTTATGAGATGTCATATAAATATTATTTAGCTAAGGATAGCTCTTGACAGGCAGCACACACACCCTGATCTACTCTAGCCAGATGTAGGATTTATTTGGGAAAACGCTGGATGCCATCCAGTCTTCACCAGAGACATGGGTTCCTTCTTAGTGGGAATTAAAAAGAAATGCATGTCTCACTCGGTGAAACTTCAGCATTGGCAGAAGAGCTAGCCTGTTTAGGCCAAGCCAACGTTCTCCTTGAATTTACACAAGAACTGCCTGGCTGTTGACACAGCTCTCTTTGGGGTGTAGGACTAATTCCCAGCTTTAGTTGAAGTTGCCAAAGGAAACACAAGAGCACATGGCTCTGTGGACTTGCTAACCCCTTGGTCAGAAGTAAGCAAACCATACTGATGAAAGCAGCAGAAGAGGCTCAGCAATAAATGTCATTTTGAAGAGAAAAGTATCTTTTCCTTCTTAAAGTAATCATTGGATAAGTCTAGATGATAGTATTTTTGCTCTGGTTTGTTGAGATCATCCTGTTCCTGAGAAGAAGGGACTTCTCTGCTTTGTCCCTTCTAGGAGACTACCTTAATTTCTCAGAGATTTGGGTTGGTTCATCTTTGCAAATTTCTTATTTTAGAATAAGGTCCCTATACTTCTATAGGAAAGAGCTACTATTAAAGACCACATATGATAGCTTTGAGACCAGAAGAGTTGGGTTGCCCACAATGGGCATTTTTTGAATCCAGGAACTTTGTATCCACAGCACCAACTTGGCATCTGTCTGTGCTTGACAAATGGAGTCTGAATGAGTGAGAGAATACTCCTTGGTAGAAGGTGTGAGGAGGAAGAGGCAATGTTGAGTGATACCCTGCATACACAGTCACTCAAATATTTGTTGTCGACAAGTTGTGGGTTTGAAAACACAACGCCGATGATGGTGGCCTAGGAGTGCCCTCTACGATGTATATGGTTGTATTGAGTACGGTAAATGACATGCAAAGGACAGGCAGTACCTGCCTCAATGCAGCAGTCTCTTCATTTTCCCTTTTAACAACTGATTCCCCCTGCTCTGACCCCCAGTTGTACCAGCTGAGATACGGTAGCATACAGCAACAGAAACCAACTACTGGCCTACCTGTCTTCTGCTATAATCCTTCCTTATTGGCCAACAGTATCTTTTGAAAGCTAGGTGAAACTACCATAAATTAAGAAAAAGACAAGTGACAAGCTGGAACATATTTGCAATTTATATTATAGAGAGAATTAATCTCTCTAATGTACAAAGAGCCACTACAAAGCTGTAATAAAAAGTCCAAGACGTATTAAAAATGGGCAGAAGATATGATCTCATAGTATGCACAAAAGCCAGTGTGGATAAAATTCAGCACATAAAAAGATGTTCCACCTTCCTTACGAGAAATACAAAATGAAACTTCACTGAAATACCGTTTTTTACCTATAACATTGATAAAGGTCACCAACTATGAGAACTCGCAGCTTTGGTGAGGATGTTGGGGAATGGGCACTCTCCAACTTCTGATGGGAACGTCAGTTGTATCAACCTTTATAGAGGGTAATTTGGTAATATTTATTAAAATTACGAGTGCACATAAGTTTTGACCCAGCAATTCCATGTCTATGAATTTATCCAACAGATATAATTCTATCCTGGAAAATGAGGGCCATACAAAGTTAGTGACTAATCTTTATAATAGCAGAATATTAGAAGCCACCTGACCAATTATCAGAAGGGCACAGGTTAAACAAATCCTGAGATGTCTTTTAGCTAGAACAGTGGTTAGCAACTGTTTTTGTAAAGGGCCAGATAGCAAATATTTTAGGTTCCGCCGGCCACATGGTCTCCATTGTGACTATTCAACTCTGCTGGTGTAGTGAAAATGCAGCCATAGACAATGTGTAAATGACTGAGCATGGCTGTATTCCAATAAAACTTTATTGGCGAAAACAGGCAGTGAGGCAGATTTATCTTATGAGCCAGTTTGCTGTGTCCTAGGTGCAGCTGACAAGCAGTATGTTCTGAATACTTCTATTTGTATAAAAATGGAAAGGATTATGCATATCTTTGTATATGCATAAAACGTCCCTAAAAAGACATATAAGAAAAGGTTAACATTGATTGATCCCATAGGAAAGAACTGGGTGGCTGGGACATGGGTTGGATTATACTTTTCATTGTGTATCATTTTGTACATTTTGAATCTCAAACCAAGGGAAGGTGTGATATATTCAAAATGCTTAAATAAAATGAAAATAAATAAAAAAAGAAATAAAAGTAAGCTGGAGCTCTTTTGCCAAACTCACTCTGTGACATACTATGAGGTATAGAGATGATTCCCCTTCATTGCTGGCTGTGAGCACACCAGAATAAGCCCTGGCTTATTTCACTGAAGGGTCATTGGGGCTTATAGATAACTCATCAAAAACAGGGACCCCCCAGATTACAGATGCTCTCAGGGATTCAGCTTTATTCTCCCAGTTGGCTATCATGGTCGTATCACACCTGGCCATCTTGTAGTCTAGAGCCAGTGACCTCAGTGGAGTAGCAGAAATCCATTTTAATCCAATTTCATATATCCTAGGAAATATTGACTTTTCTTGGTAAAAGCAAGCAAAGAAAATACATAAACAGCCTACATAAAATGTTTGCCCTGACAGGGCCAATTTTTTGTGACTATGGATGACATGGGGACATGTTACCCAAAGATTCTAGTCTCCTTTAGATAGATCTAGAGCTACCTACACTGTCCAATATGGTAGCCACTAGCCACACGTAGTTTGTAAATTAAAAATCAAATAAAATTAAAAATGCAATTTCTCAGTTTTATCAGGCACATTTCAAGTGCTCAGTAGCCACATGTGGCCAGCAGCTACCATGTTGGATTATTGCACAGATTATAGAACATTTCGATCATTGCAAAAATGTTTATTAGAGGGCACCACTAATAGATATTAGGGCTTGAACACTGTCAGTAACCAGAAATATCACCATTCATTTTGATCTATTCACCTCTCTTCCTTCCTAACCATCTCCACAAGCAATCATTCTGATTGCTTAAGGGCTGATGGTTACTGCTCAGATAAAGTTCCTGACCACAAACACCTTAAACTGGTCCGAGGCTCTGACCTATGATCAGAGCAGATAGCAGGGCAGAGATCTATGTTATGGAGTTCCTGGCCCCAAGAGCATGTTAAAAGGGTGCCGGGTTCTCTCTTATCAGTGCCTCCAGCCCCACACCAGTTGGTGCTGGTAATCGAATAAGCCTTCGTACTGAACAGACCATTCAGCTGCAGTGAATGAGAGACAGAGATGAGGCTTCTGGGAAGGAGGGTATATGAAACCCTTCCCAGGGAAGGAAGGAAGACCCAGGAGGAGGTCAAGAAGGCAAAACAGAGCCTTCCTTGCTGTGAGGTAAGTGCAGACCAGGCTTAGGGTGAGGAGCAAAGGTGTCTCAGTGCCTAGGCTGAGAGACTGGATAAGGAAGAGAGGACCTGGACTCCCCTAGAGAAGGTAGGCTGAAAGCAGCATTGTCTACCTGACAGAGGAGGCAGCATGGCCGGAGCTAGAAGAGGTGCAGTCTTACTTCTCTGCTGCAGTACTGGGTGGCCTGGTGTAGGGCGCAGGAATCTGAGGTGACCTTAATGATCTCTGCCTCTAGGTACTGTGCCCCGTGCCCCGATTAGGTTACATTATAAGACAAGGGTGAGGGGATTTTGTAGATGTAATTAAGGTCCCAAATCAATTAATTTTGAATTGATCAACGGGGAGAGTATCCTCGAAAGGGCTGATTTAATTGGATTAAAGCTTTAAGGGTGGAGCTTTTCTCCCCAGTTTAGAGGAACATATAGCTTTGTTGTGAGCTGCTCAGGGCTTGGGGCCTCAGTTCTGTAACTGCAAGGAGCTGAATTCTGCCAACAACCTGAATGAGCTCAGGAGATGAGAATGTAGCCAGGCTGATACCTTGGTTGCAGCCTAGTGAGACCCTAGGCCTGGAACTCAGTTAAACCTGGATTCCCGACCATGGAAACTGTGAGGTAATCAATGTATGTTGTTTTAAGTCAGAGTTTGCAGTAACTGGTTACTGCAATAGAAAATGGACATATTTCGTTACTTTGGGGGAGGGCCTCCAATTCCATCCATGGGTAAAGTGAAGTGGGAAAGGTCGACTTTTGCAGCCTAAGCGGCTTTGTTCAGAAACTTTGGAAGCCCTTAGCCTACAGCTGGCCCTCTTTCCAGGAGGATCCCACATTGTCAAGAAAAGGTTGGTTGGAAGAAACACTTGATTATATTTATTATAATGGACTGACGCTGACATGAAAGGCAAAAACTGTATAATATTCTTGAAAGTGTCATTTTGGCACCTAGAACATTACTTTCCTGTTTATTATAAAAAAGACCTTTGAAATGGTTGTGTCTGTGAAAGAAAAATTTAGTAGAAACAACCTGGCTGCAGAGAACTTAGAAGCTCTTGCCTCTCTTGCTCCCCCTCCGCCACCCCTCCTCTCTCACTTCAGTACTGATAGTTCCTGCTTTTGGGGCTGTTGTGCGAATTGGACCAGCAAAAATGTCAAAGTTCTGGCCACCACAGATGCCCTCATGGGGGTGTCAATTTTATTTTAGAACTTTAAGTCTTTAAGCAGTTACTGATGGGGTAATTTCCATGAAACCATAAGTTCCACAAAAGTTTTACAGAAAAAGGGCAGCGAGAGAGCTTAATCTGGACAAGGTCAGGCTAAAGCATACTTGATTTCAGGAATCTCTCATTTGTCACTCTGCAGAATGAACACATCTCAGCTCATGAATCTAGGAAACAGGTGAATAGGAGTGGCCTTGTAGTATTTCTGAAGGTGACCTTTTTAAAGTCTGTTGGTTGCAGATTGAGGAATAGATTTCATCCTAGTCAAGAGGTCTGGGGAGTGATATGGCATGTGGCCTGAGGTTCCCGAAGCATCCCCAAATGCCCCGAGTTGAGTAACCACAATGAACAGAAAGGGAAGGGCTAGACTTCAGAAATTCTCTGGACCAAGCTGAGCTTCCAAAACACTGCACCATACAGCTTTAGAAGCTCTAAACACTGGACCACCGAGGGCCCTGACATCCATAACGGGCTGGAGAGAACCTAAGTAGAACCTCTTTATAAACTTTTAATAATTAAAAAATAAAAAAATTTATGGAAGATAGTATGGAAGTACCTCAAAAAGTAAGAATAAAAATACCATATGATCCAGTCCTTTCCCTTTGGTATTTATCCGAAGTATACACAAACACTAATTAGAAAGGACATATGTACCTTTATGTTCATTGCAGCATTTTTTACGATAGCCAAGATATGAAAACAACCTAAGTATTCATTGATAGATGACTGGATAAAGAAGATGCGATACATATATAAAATGGAATATTACTCAGCCATAAAACAGGAAAAATTTTGCCATTCATGACAACATGAATGGAGCTAGAAGGTATTATGCTACACGAAATAAGTCAGATGGAGAAAGAAAAATACTGTGTGATCTTGCTTATATGTGGAATAAAAAGAAAACAAACAAACAAAACAAAACAAAACCAATCTCACAGATACAGAAAGCAGATTGGTGGTTACCAGAGGGAAGGGGGTTGGAGGCGGGCAATATAAAGAGGTAAACTGTGCAGTGATGGATGGTAACTAGGTTTTTGGCGGTGATCACTTTGTAAGGTATACGGATGCCAAATTATAATGTTGTACATCTGAAACTTAACATAATGTTAGATACCAATTTTACCTCATTAAAAAAAAAGAAAGAGACTAGGCAGATAAGTGGTAGCAGATGTTGATGACATCCACGTTTATCCCTCAGGCCTAAACATGTTCCTTCTCCGCAGCTTCCTTTTCACCGTGAGATTCTGTACCTCTGCCTGAAAAAACCCTCTAGCAGACAGCAGAGGACTGATGGGAGTTAGGAATATTCCCCCAGCTTTCTCACATTCCCTCTTGGATTCTGTGCTGTCCCCCAGAACCCCCCGCCGGGTATGCTGGAGTCTCCCACAGTGGTCACTGATTGGATAACACATTCTTTGTTGGTTCCCTTCTCTGCTCCTCCTCTACTGCCATTTTGGTGTTTTTTTTTTTTTTCCCTCCAACATCCAAACAAACCACTTCCACTTCAGTGTTTGTCTCAGGATAGGTTTCTGGGGGAAACTAAACAAAGACATAAATTAACCATGTCAATTAATTTTCAGCCTACCCGGGCTGAAAGGTAATTAAATATCTGTTTGTATTCTCTCTGCAAAAGGTTCTGAAAGCAGTCGTGCTAAGCCATTCCACATTTCTGCTTTGCCGCCAAGAAACCTACAAGAGGTGATCAGGACGGACAAATGTCAGCCCCCGAGGGCATGACTGCAGCTGACAAAACTATTTATTGGAGGACTTCTGGCTGTCAGTTCTGATTCTGTTCATGATCAGAGGAATTTACCCATTCTGCAAATGTTTTCTGAGCTCTGCCTCTCTGCAAGAGGCCCAGGCAGCCCTGGCCAAACTAAAACAAGTACTGTCTGTTTTCTCTGAGATGTAGCTTTCAGATTACTCTATTAAAAAGACACTAATGAATCTGTTTAGAATTAATGTTTGAATTACTGTTGGGCTGGCGATGATTCTCCAGTGGGTGAGGGGTGAATAATAATGATCAGTTTTTTTTTCTGTTTCACACTACACAAAATTTATTCTTGTTAATTATAACACCCCTCCCCCTTTCCCAAAGAAATAATCACTATGGTGTGGTGTACATCCCCGTTGTGTTGAGACAGAAGCAAGTTTGCAAACTGCTGGGCCACCAAGATGTAGCTTTGGGAACAGAGCCAAGGAGAAATGACAGCCCGCGACTGAGAAAAGTCCCTGGATTGAGTGCCAGGAAAGCTAAACCATGGTGCTTTGTGACCTCAGGACGTCCCTGTCCTGTCTGGGTCTCCATTTTTCTCACCTGTAAAGTGAGAGAGTGGGATTGGATGGTTTCTAGGGTCATTAATTACAAACGATTCTCCTGAAAAAGAAGCAATGGATGAAAATCAAATCTATGGTTTGGTTTCACCTTCCTTCTGTGTTCTTCCACCTTTCATTCGGGTGGGGTGGTGGGAGGGAGGTGGTGGCTGCATTTTGTGGAGTTACTAGGCACCATTTGCCATTAAAAGTGTCTGTGGTGCACTGGCCCCAGGAATTGAAGGTTAGAAAGAAAAGAAGCTGCTCAAAGGCGGTAGAAGGTGAATCAATGGGGGAGTGAAAGATGTTTCTTGGGCTGGAGAACAACTGGGGAATCTTGAATTGGTAAAGACCCTTCTGGGAAGCTTCCTGTTGACACTTGGGGGGCAGGAGATTGAGCGGAGCTGAGAGAAGGAAGAACAGACAAGGTCCCCCTGACTTTCTTTTGGTAGCTTTCATAAATTCCTGGTTCTCAACCCTGGCTGTGTATTAGAATCATCCAGAGGGCTTAGAAAACCACAGTCTCTCTTGGATTTAATTGGTCTTGGATGCGGCCTGGGCTTGGGCATTTTGGAAACTGCTCTGAAATAATACTGCTGCGCAGCCAGGATTGAGAAGCTCTCAGTGGTAACCAAGGATGCAGGAGCAGCCCTCTTGCCTCGTCTCAAATAGCTACTTTATTTTTCACACTTCCTCCACAGTTTCCTTCTTCTCTTTTGGTTTCTGCCTCAGAATTCCAGCCATACATGGGTGG
The DNA here is from genome assembly GCA_030015415.1 of Cynopterus sphinx. NCBI lineage: Eukaryota > Metazoa > Chordata > Mammalia > Chiroptera > Pteropodidae > Cynopterus > Cynopterus sphinx. The sequence goes on from CM057381.1 coordinate 129,754,987, forward strand.
AGGGTGGAGGAAGGAAGAACAAACCCTATGCATCCTATTTCTGGTTAATTCCTTCATTGTTTGTGAAGTTTAAGAAAAGTTCTTTTCCTCCATGAATGGAACTCCACTACTCAAGAAAAACTTAATACTCAAAACCAAGAAAGAGAAAACATTTCAAAGTGTCAGATAGGTCCATCACTCAAACACAACCACTGCTGACACTGTGAACACTTTAGTGTTTTCTTTCTAATCCTTTCTCGATGCCTAATTCCTTTCAATGTTTCATCCTACTGTGTACACCAGGGGTTGGCAAACTGCAGCCTGCAGACCAAATCCAGCGCATCTCCTGTTTCTGTAAGTAGAGTTTTATTGGAACACAGCCATGCTCCTCCGTTACCCATTGTCCATGGCAGCTTTCACTCCACAGTGGTAGAGTTGAGTACTGCAACAGGACCACTTGGCCCTGAAGCCTAAATACTTCCTCTCTTGCCTTTTACAGAAAAAGCGTGTTGGTCCCTGTATAGACCAGTCTGCAATCTTTCTCCCCACCCTTATTTTTACTTTATGGCATGAACATTCCTCAGGTTGTTATAAATGCTTCACAAATATCGTTTCTTATCATTGCCTGATAGTTCATTTCGTGGTTAGGTTGTGGCTTAGTCTTTCTCCTATTATTAAACATCGATGTGTTTTTCGCCCCAAACATTTGCACTCGTATAATGAATGTATCAGTGAGTATACTTGGATGTAGACTTCATTTGCATTTTCAATGATTTCTTTAGAATCGTGTCAGATTATTTAACTGGTAGGGTAGGGATATTTTGGGACTTGATACATATCACCTTACTCAAAGGGATTGGTATTAGTATTCCCCAATAACATAGGCAAGAACCTCCTTCTCTACATACTTGCCAAAATTATTATTATTATCATTTTAAACGTTTTCTGATTTTAGATAGTGAAACCAAATGTTATTATTTTAATTTGCACTTCATTTATGTCTAATGAGATTGAAAAAGCTGCATTTCTTCCTTGGTGTGTTGACTACTTTCCTTCTTTGCTTGGCCTTCTTCTGCCCAGGGCCGACTGGAAGATGTGGGTCCTACCTCTTACCTTGACTTGGAGCAAGGCTCCTGCTTCTATCCGGTTCTTTTCAACATCTCTCTCCCAGTGAACTCTGATTGTCTCAAGGATGTCATCCAGACCAGTGCCAATGGGAACGTCTGCTTGTTCCAGCTCAGACACTGCCAACTGTTTATACAGCACTTTCACATCCTGAAAATGACAACATACACCTCAGGTGAGTTCCACGGGAGAAAGAAAACACAGAATTCTAGCCAGCAGAGTCCAGTTTTGTGGACACTACTCTGCTTCTCATTTTGCTACCACCGAACATGGGACTTCATGGAGATTGGTGAAGTCCCTGATCCTCTTCCCAGCATAGGCATCACATTCTCTTTTCCCAGGATGCATTTCTCAGGTGGTCTTCATAAGCCCAGGCCCAAAGCAAACATCAAAATAAATAACTAAATAACAACGCAACTAGACTAAGCAGCAATGGCAAGATGAAATTCGTGAGTATCACAATGTCAGAGTAGGCCGAGAGAGATTTAAAGATGACTCTGGAGTCTCTAAAGGTCACAGTTGGTGCGTGGTGAAAAACTACAAAGCTAAGAGCAAGAGGAAGTAGGCTTATTGGTTAGCTTAAGGGTGGACAAAAGAAGGAACTTCCTGACATGAGCATTGTTAAATGAGTTTTGGCTTTTTCAGCTGTAAGCACTTTAGATCTCGGGTCAGAGAGTGGCCTGTGGGAGGTGGTTTAGAATCCGCGGTTCTGGAGGGAACCGGACCACGTTGGTGTGGGAGGTTCCCTCATTTCTGTCACTGGATGGTCTGATGTGTAAACCGCAGCCCGGATTTACCCTCAGAGTTGTTTTCTTTGTCCTATACAGCGTGGAAAGTAAAGATCTGAAATCGAACATTTTGAGGTACAGGATGCTCCCTCCAATTCAGCACAGGTGCCATCACTCACTATTGTTTGGACCTGCTGCCTCCCCTGTTCACAGAGCAGCCTGGTCCTGAACCCCTCTGAGTTTGAGATTCCTGGGCTAACCTGACCCACTGCAAAGATGGAAGTGTCTCACTGGCCTTTTCCCTGCCGCCCTGGGTAAGTGAGGGTGTAGAGAGGCTCAGATGAGCTGTCAGCCCCTACGTTTTGAAGCTCAGCCAGACAGGAGAGGGTCTGCTGTCTTGTAGCTAACCCTGTGTCACCCTGGCCCCCACCTACCTCTTCGTAGCTTCTTGACAGAAAGTCAAGTTCCTCTTTCAGGCTTTCTATTTGACTCTCCACATCCATTTTTGTCAAATTAGCTTCATCAATGACTTTATAGAGAGAGTTAATTTCCTCTTCCGCTGCCTTTCGAAATGGCTGCTCATTTTCATATCTGCAGATGAAGGAACTTAATCAGCATAGCTGGGCAACCCCAAAGAAAAAAGAATCAGATTATAAAAGCTACCAGCAGGCCAATTGCCTGCTAGTTAAACAATGAATGTTAAATGTCACTGCTTCAGTAGCTTTGAGGTCACTGTTAATGCAATTATTACATGTTGATTTATGAAAATGGAAATGATTACAACCAACTTCTGACAACCTGGCTTAGCGGGGTGCCAACCTCCTGGGGCACAGGAAGCACAGAGCTCTAGGGAAAGTTTCTCCAGGAGTTCAGACCCAGGTAAGGGAATCCAACGTTGCCATCATTATTCTGATTTGTCTTCCTTTTCACCTGAGGATCCTTTAACAAACGTTATTGAGAATCTGCCAAGTACCAGGCTACATGCCGGTGACCCCCAAGTGAAGAACATGGTTTCTATTTCATGTGAGATAGAAAGAACCCCTGTGAAATTTCAGGACTGTTGCTGCCACCCCAAATGCCTCCAGAGGCCAAGTGGCCAGGTCTGGGCAGCAGGGAGCGGTGGGAATTGAGGCACATGTGACAGCCCACACTTAAGCTAAAAGAGTGCTGCTGCTCAGCTCTCCCCATTACTGCTGAGCGGGAAGGGGTACTGCCAGTTCTTTTCAAGAGAAACAGGAAACCTGGATTTATATGCAAAATATTCAAGTTTTAAAAACTTACAACTTACGCAATAACATACATATATACATGCACGAGTCGGAAATTGCCCACTCTGAGTTCTTTCAGTCTCTGGTTTGCAGTAGGGCCTTCTTTCTAGAAGCTACCCAACATCTTTGCCAATTTCTCCCAGTGTCCATGGCCTTCCACCCAGCTGTACCACTCAGTTAAATTTTAGTCTTTCTTCATCTGGCCATACAAGGAAGCTATCTCACACCTCTCATTATAGAAAACATCTTAGGGACTTAGAATTTTAAGGGACTTTAACATTTAACTATTCAAATCCCATCTAGTGACAATAGCTTGATAGCATTCTTGATAGGTGATCATGTAGCCCCTGCTTGAAAACTTTCAGTGATGGGGGAACTCATTACTTCTCAAGTCCACCATTTCATTTTTGGACAACTCTAATTATTGTAAATTTCTTCCTTCAAGAGCTTAAGTCTCCATTTCTATAAGAGTTCTGAGTTCTACCCTCTGGAATACCCCAAATCAGTCTAGTTCTTCCTTCTGGCAGTCTTACAAGCATTTAGAGACGGTCTCTTATGTCACTGTCTCTTTCCACCCTGCCCACACCCAGTCCCTCGAAGCCTTTTGCTCTTCAAGTTATTCATTCCAAATTCCTTCTTCCATCCTTCATATAAATCGGTTTCCACATCCCTCATCATCGAGGGCAGGGACTGACCTTTCCATCTTTGAATTCTCAGCACTTAGCTCCAGGCTTCAGATATATTTGTGGCATGATCGTAAATGCTCCAATCGGTCTCATGTCCTTCTTAAAATGTGACACAGAGAATGTGATGCAAAACTCCAGATGTTGTCTTAGCGGTTCAGAGTCTCGTGGGACTGCTAAGCCCTTTAATTTTATTCACCATGAGCCCTAGGATTTGCTTTGTGGATTTTTGTTTGTTTGTATGTTTGTTCATTTGATTTGGACCAGCTGTATTTGCTGTTGACAAATTTGAGACTCCTGTCAACTAGAACCCCTGAGCATTTTTCAGAAGAGCAGCTTTAAGCCCAATTTCCCTCTCTGGGCACAGCTGGTATTTGAACCCCAAAGTAGGAGTTCATATTTATCCTCTTTCAGTTTCATTAGCACATTGTTCCAATGTGTTGGGATCATTTTGAATCCTGATTCTGCCATTCTGCTCTTCACCACCCTTCCTGGCTTTGAATCTTTTGCCATTTTTTCACACCTGCTTTCTTGTACCATGAAGTTAAAAATAGCAAATGAAGGAACAAAGGACAGAGCCCTGCGGCATAGCACCAGAGACTTCCTTCAGAGTTGTATCTGTGCCTTTGAATCAGCACTAGGGAGATGGTTTCAAAAGCATTTTTCTGTGCCCTATATGAAGGATTAACTTTTCTATTTAAATGTATTCCTTTTGAAGAGTTGTATTCTTATTAATTTTTAGTTCTTTTGGAAATAGTCCTGTCCTTCCAGATGAAATGAAAATTCACCTCTTTAACTGGGCTTGGTCCCTGGTAATTCAAGCCAGAAGAATCCCCCTTAGGCCTCATAAATCCTATTTTGCTCACATCTATAGGGAGTCTGGTCCCTCCAGGATGTGGTTCATTCAGCATTATGGGAGGTCTTAGGTGTCCCACAGACCAGTTTTTGGGAAGTCTTCTGAGAGTATAAAATATATCTGTTGCTCTTAAGCTTTTGGCTGTCTCTTGCTACACATTTCCCCTTCCCCCTTCATTCTGAAGTCTTCATTTAACATCTCTATGCTCATTATACCCAGATTGTCTCATCTTGATTTGCAGGCCACTCCAGCCCAACATCTTTGGTGGCAACTCATAATTTCTGCTTGGTTTATCCACTATTAGCTCAACTCAGCTTGCTCAAAACTAAACTCATCATCCACCCCTGAATTTAAGACAAGTGTACTTTTTTCAAATTTTTATTTGTCGGTAGAACCACAGCCTTCTCAATGACCCAGGTTTAAAACCTAGAACTTAACTTTCTTTGCTTTCTCTTTTCAGACTGTGTATTTAGATAATTGTCAAATCCTGCTGATTACTTCTTTGACCTGTCCCTCAAGATCACTCATTGCTATCATCCCAGGCAGACTGTGAGCTCGCACAGCCTTCTAATTGTCTTTCCAGACCAATAGTATTGTCCCAGAGTAACATCCTTAATCACACTGAGTCACTTCTCTGCTCAGAAGCCTTAGGTGTCATCCTTTTGCCTCTCCGTAATCTGATTTCACCTTACTTTCCAACCACTGGCTTCAATACAGACCCTGCCCCTGCATTGCTCCAGTTTCTTTACTGAGTGTTTCTTGCTCATTTGCCTTGCCTTTCCTCTCCACCAATCTAAGGCTTCCTTTAAAGCTAAAATTTGGTCATAATGACACTGCTCAAATCCTTTCTGTGGGAATGAATCCCTCTGCTCTCAGATAATCTCTAAGCTCTTTGGTATGGCTGACATGGTCCTCCAGGATCAGTCTCTCCTTGGTTTTTAAGCCACATTTGTTGTCCTCCTTCATTCACTCCACATGCCTCAGTTATAATGAGCTATGGGAATTCCACTGATGTACCATGCTTTCTGATGTCCCCCTGCCTTTGCGCATACTGTCCCCATATGGCTGGAAAGCCATGCCTCCTTTATTTGTCTGGTCTCTCCTACATGAGCTTAGCACCCAATCAGGCATCATCTCTTTTGTCGACGCTCATTGGCCACACTAAATGCCCCCACCTCACCTGTGATCATCTCAGTGATGGCATAACTGCTCTGTAATGCCTGTTCACTCCTCTGTTTTTGCCACTAAACCGAGTTCCTCAAAGTTTGATTCACTTCATTCCCATGCCTGGCAAAGGGCCTGACAGATATTCAAACATTTGTTGAATTCATTCATTTATTTATTCATTCATTGTTGCGCATCTATTTTGTGCCTGGCACTATGATAGGTGTTGGTAAAACAACGGAAAACAATATAGACAAAGTCCCTGTTTTCAGTGAGTTTACATTCTCCTCTGTTGATTTGCTGGATGAAAGTGTTACGAATGAATGAATGCATAGCGAATAAATGAATGAACGAGTGAAAGAAATTTTAGTCAGGTCCCATCTTAATTTCACACTTAACTCTCCCTTAAATTTAGTACAAATTGATTCATGTCTATTGACATCTATCTTTAATCGTGCAGTAAGCTGTCAGTAGCCAGATGATGGTTTCTCTTCTTTGTGCTCCTGTGACCTTGGTTAGCACAGTGCTGGACAAAAGAGCAACCCCGGCTAGCTGAGTCTCCTTAACTTCAGAGTGACCATTAATGGAGATTCTTTCAGCAGGTGGTGAAGCTTAGTCTTAGATAAAAGAAATGAGTCAGGGTCTGAGGAGATGGTAGAGATTCTCTTTTTCATCATAATACCTTCTTATCCTAAGATAAGAATGATGGTGGGATCATGGTCTTTCCCAAAGATTCCCAAATACATATCTTTCCTCTTTGTCTTTGTGAATTTAGGAAAATATTCTCTTGAATAATTAACCCATCACCCATCCAATTGCCCAATATCTAGGACATCTGCCCCATAGAATATTCTCAAAAATCACTGTGTTCATCCATAAAAAAGGCTTCTTTATTTCTTCTCCGTTATACCCAGCATTTCCCAAACCTTACTCGCTTTCATGATTTTGCCCTAAATGCATAACTCCTATATCATTATTTACTTTATATAGTTCCTTAAATTCATCTACTTAAAAAATAAATCTTAAATCAATAAACTTTAAAAGCTCTTTATATGAAGTAAATTTTAATTGCTACTATAACTGGTGAGACTATAATGGAAAAACAGTTCATGTGTCATAAAAAGTAACTATAAAAATAAATACATAACTATTAAAAATATTTATCCTTGTACCACTTAAAATAATCTTTATCAGAAATACATACATCATATTCCAGGAAACACTGTATTAGACTTCAAAGAGATGGTTGGCTCTTGAGCTTTGAAAATGCTAAGGTCTGGGCCCCACCCCCAGAGACTCGGGTTCAGTTCATCTGTGGGGCTTGTGCACTGGCATTTTTAAATGCCCAGGTAATTCTAACATGTAGTCACGATCAAGAAGCATTGCTCTAAACCAGTAGTTCTCCAAGAACAATCCCAGGACCAGCAGTATCAGTATCAGCAGGAAGTTGTTAGAAACTTAAATTTTAGGCCCCTCTACAGACTTACTGAGTCAAAAGCTCTGAGGGTGGGACACAACAATCTATGTTTTTGACAAGCCTCCTAGATGATTCGGAATCACACTAGATTTTGAGAACTCCTGCTCTGAACCAAATGACACTGGGTAAAAATCTCAGCCTTTGGAGCCTAGTTTGTGTCTGCAAGAAGGGTTTGGGCCAGATCATCTTGGCTCTGCATTCTCCTGGGGCCTCTGTCATCCCATCCCAGCTTTTCACATGGCTGGAGGTGAATGCTGCAGTCTCCAGGACAGCATTACCAGTGTCACGCAGAAGTCTGGGGGTGCGGAGGGACTGTCTCCTCTGTGGCAGAGCGTTACCTCTCTTTAAAGTCGTCGGCACCCGCCTGGATATTCTCTGTCTGCAGCATCAGCCGGGCATTTTCCAGGACTGCCTCGCCCACCTGCAGCAATCACACACAGCAGAGAAGACAATGTCACTGGCATATCTTCCCTTCTTCCCGCCCTGACCTGAGTTGAGATGGCCATTCTCCATGGTCACCTCCTTCTTCATTGCTGTGTCCCCAAAGGCTGGCTTGAGGTAGACATCCACCAATGCCTGGTGAATGAATGCATGCATGAATGAATGCTGTGACTGTGGGTGAGCAGTTCCCAACCTTTCCTATCTCAGGTCTGGAGGTCATTTCTAGAAGCCTCTTGAAAAGGTGGCTTAAAATTGATCAGGATTGTGTCTTTATTCAGGTATGGTGAGGCCAACAGATCAGGAGATGACTCACACTGAAAAGATTGCTTTTTACTCAGAATTCCCAAGAGGAGGGGGCAGCCACACCCTGCAAGGCCACAAGGAGAAGCACCAGGGCTGTCAGGAAGCATAAGGAGTGAGGGCAAAGCATGGCCAAAAGCTTTCTTGTGATTTTCATAGGAAGAAATAAGAAAAATTAATCAGCTAGGATTGGATAGTTTGAATAATTTCAGTGGACTCTGAGCTGTAGGGATGGTCCCTAGTTGTCTGGTGCCCAGTCCTGGGGTGATTAGGGCACAGGAAGATTTCCTCTCAGAGTGTAAGAGCCAGAGAGAGAAGGCAAATGGGGGCATGTACTCAGAATTGGCTGGTTTTCATGCCAAAGGTGTGCTCACAGGCCAGTGGTTTATTCTCTCCAGATTAGCTAGTCCTGCCAGGGGCAGTCTGTCCCTGTCGGTGAGGCCCCAGATCCCAGAGCATCAAAAATACAGAAATAAAGAAAATATAGTTAGTATCGCCAAATGCAGTTCATCCAAAGGGCTCTGGCTGTGTGAGGCCTCCCTGAGGACTGGCCGTGGCTGCTCTGTCTAAGCCCTCTCTTCAGCCTTCCCGCACACTGCTGCTTTACATTCAGGAATCTTCCAGTCTTAGATGCTCAGTGATGCAATCACCTTGCTCAATTTCTCCCAATGATACCCATGGCAAACGTTCCACCCAGTGCAGGACCCCGAGTTACAGCAGACTGTGGGCTCAGAAACTACTGTGGCAAAGAAGATGGCTTTCAAAGTGCCCTAGACTAGGCCATGCAGGGGCAGATGGGGGCAGAGGGGGGCCTGCAGCTTATAGACTTTGGGCGACTGTCTTTAAGAAAAAGAATTAAAAATGACTAATACAAAGGAGTGTGTGCGAGGGACCTTGAAGTTTAAATTCTTTACTTGGTACAGCTTGGTTTTATTTCTGCTGTTCAAACTTGGACCCAGGGGGTGGACAGCAAAAGTTAAAAATAAAACTCTAGTGTGTGTGTGGAGGGATATGTGTGTGCCATATTTAGAGTCCTAAAATTCTGGAAAAGCAGAAAGATGGTTGAAAATGCAATCACTCCAAGTCCTGCCATCCAGTATAAACACCACCAGCATTTGGATACGCTTCCTTTCAACATTTAGCCTGTGGGCTTCCCACAGTACTGAGTGTGTGAATTGGTAATGTTTCCTCAGTTGATTGCAAACTCTAAAAGCGAGAGTCTGCCTGGACAATCCCTGAAGGAGTCAGGCAGGAAATGCAGGCTGCCAAGGTAAGGCGAGGTGAGAGAGGGCTACTCAGTGTCCTCACTCTTCCGTTCTCACTCGAGGTTAAGTGAGTGCTTTCTGGGATCATTGGGATGTTGCCTCCAAATTATAGGGCACTTCTGTCCGAAGGTCTGTCCTATGCCGCTCGTGCAGCACTAGGCTCAGGGAAGCGGGAGGCCTCCCTGCTTTGCTGTTGTTTGGTTACAATGAGGAGTTTGTCCAAGTCTCAAGTGGAAGCTAATGATAGGCTCTGACTTGCCAAAGCACAATCGACGGGCTGGGCTCTCCCACCTCTTTCACAGACTAGATCCTGAAATAACCTGCGAGTCCACCATGTAGCTTCAGAGAGCCCTGCACTGTCCTGCAAGCACCTCAGCCCAACAGAGGCTACGTCCTTTCTGGTGTAGAGGTGGCTCGGCCACCCCAGTGTCAGGAATGGCATGGCGAGGGCTGGACCTTGGCTGGGGTTTAGCACAGGCTGGGGAATGGGATGGTGGCCAAGACCAAAAGTAAAGCTTGGTGCCTGAAGAGGAACAGGGAACACCTTTGCTTCTACCTGAAAAAGTGTCACGAAATCCTCCCCGGAGCCGGGGACAGGAAACGAAGAGGAAAGGGAAGTCGTACTGACTGACCACCTACAGAAGAACCCAGCTTACGTGTTGGGACTGGCTGGTGCTGGCTCATGAGAGAAGACTAGTAACTATTCCCGGAGTTTTGTGAGCTGGTTGTTAAACACAGCCATCGTGAAACTTTTAATTAGGAACTCACAATTAAATTATACTGAAAACACCGGCAATACATGCTCAAAACACAAAAGCCCTACGTAGTCCTCACTTCGCAAGTGTTTTACTACGTGTGACTGTCAGCTCCGCTCTTGAAGTTATTTGTTCCAATTGCATCTGTGGAAACGCTGTGTGATGGCGTGCTCAACCCTTCATTCAATGACATCATGTTGTTAGCTTTATATCAGCCACGTGAGAGTATTTACACCGGGGCCAGTGGCCAGCACTGTTTTATTCATGGGGAGCTGCCCCACATTCTACTAAGTTCTTAACGTGGATGACTTCACTAAAGGCCTCTGACCTCCCTCTGATGTTGACATCAACAACTCATTTTACGGATGAGGCTGCTGAGGCTCCGAGAGCTTAAGCAAGTTGCCCCAAATCACACAGCTGGAGAGTGGCGGAGCCAGAACGCCAAACGAGGTCAACGTGACTCGAAAGTGTGCATGTTTTAGTCCTCAGCTTTGGAAACTAAAAGGCACATCAGAATCAAGAGAGACTGTTGTGGGCATTGTTTTCTGTCTTTCTCCTGTAACATAGGACAGTCAGGACTCTTGGTTCCTATTTGGGCAACATCACGAATATAAAGAGATGTCTTTCCTACTGGCTGCGAGGATGCTAACCAAATCAAACCGAACTGAAGTGTAGGTAGGCAGTTTGCACAGGGCGTGCGAGGAAGGCCAGCAGAGGAGGTCCCCTCCTTCTTTCTCTCCTTCTGCCCAGAGTCAGAACCCCGAACATCAGGGTGGCATGACTTAACGCCGGGTCTTGTTAAAAAGAGACACTGTCTGTCACAGCAGCATTAGTGCGAACTGCGTAGTGAGATTAGGGGGTCCTGAGAGGGTAGCACCCAGAGGCTCTCTCCCCAGCAGCGTTTTAAAGGGTTGTCAAATGTTTGCTGGAGCGAGAGACAAGAGACCCTTCAAAGCATAAAACGTGGCCGAAGAGAATGGCAGGGTGCAGTCCCTGGAGCACGGGCAGTCCGAGGTCAGGGCAAGCTCGGGGTTTATTCCAAGAGGGGTGGTCGGGAAGGGAAAAGGAGCGGCTGAGCCCTGGCCAGTGTCTGCTCAAACTGCTCGCGGTGTGCCATGCGGCCACGTCCACCTCCCTGCAGCCGTCTTCCTTAGCATGCCTGCTCTCCTGGCCCCTGGGCCAGCAGCATCAGTTCTACCTGAAAACTGACCAGAAATGCAAGTTCTGGCTGAATCAGCATCTCTGGAGGTGAGGCCCAAAGGTCTGTTTTAACTACCCCGAACAAGGCTCACAGGGCCCACTTGACTTGGAGAAGGCCCGCTCTACAGACACGCCTTCAGTCCTGCTCCCGCCACCTCCCAGGCTGCTCCTGGCATCCCTCCATGTCCTCGCCCGTGTCATCGCCTGTACCGAGAACACCTGGTCTTACCACCTCACACCCTGGTCCTTACCGCATGAGAAACCCTACCCCACTTTAATGCTCATTCGAATGTGGCTTCCTTTGGGAAGCCTTTTTTTTCATCCATTCACATATTCTTGCCTTCATTTCTTCCAAAATGATTATCATTTCCTCTCTGCCAGGCTCTGTGATGATTGTAGGGGAATCAGCAGCTATTATGGAAGAGGCGTTTAGAAAAAGAGGAAAAGGTCCATATGATGGAGGAAAGGCCTTGGGAACAATGGAGAGGAGGTGGGATTTGCTAGGAAGCCATGGGGTTTCTGAAAAGGCACAAGGGTGATCCATGTGGTAAGTGAACCCTCCGAGTCCAGCAGGAAGGGAGGATTGTGGGATGAGGAGGGGCCTCCAGGAGAGACGATGGTGGCTTTGACTAGGGTGGTTGTAAGGATGGTGGAGAGAAGCAGACAGGTTTAAGGCATCTTTTGGGGATGGAACAGATGTTTTTTGGTGATGAAACAGTCGCGGGGGAGTGAGGGAAACGACTTGAGAATGAGCCCAGGTTTTTGGCCTGAGCTACCGGGTACATGGTGGGGCCCATGCTGACTCTCTTGCTCCCTCACTGGATCATTCCAATATCTGAATCACCTTCACCTTTGAGGCTCAGGTCCCTATCTTACAACACTCGGTGGGCAATGACAGTGTTCTCCTATTTTTGAACCTAGCTCTTCCACTCACTAGCTTCGGCAAGTTACTTGGGTAACTCTAAAGATTTCATGGTTTCCTCATCCATGAAAGGAGGATAATGCTCCCTACCTCTTAGGATAGTTGTGAAAATTAAATGAGCTACTGCATGAAAAGCACTTGGCTGACTGCCCGGCACAGAGTAAGCATTCCATGGGTGCTAGCCATTATCATTATTGGTATTTGTCTTAGCACAGAGCAGTTGTTCAGCGGTTGTCAAATGAATTTGCTGGGTGTGTGCAGTCTGGCTCTGTTCTTGCTCTGCTGCACATGCTGTTGAATAAAGGTTTCTTTCTCGTGGCTTGATTTTTTTCCCCTCTTTTCGGTTTTTCCTGTTCACAGGGATTTGAAAAGCCCTGGTCACTGGTACTGTGATAATGATTATTTCTTCTGACTGCCGTCCTCACTGGGGATGCAGTTGTTAAAATAAATGGAGCTGGTGGCAGTGCATGAGGGATTTGCCCATCACGATGTTTAAAAAGGGCAAGGACAAGCAACATTTTAAAAAGTGTTATCGTTTGGGCCCAAGAGTACAATGAATGCTTTATGTGGAGTTAAATATATTGGCATCTTAGCAGCTAGAGCTCCGGGCATAGGGAGGAGGTGGGCAAGACTAGGCTCCTGGGAAATTAGACTCAGCTGGCTCCATGGCACAATGTGAGAGTCCCTGGAAACCCTTTGCACATTTAGGTGACTTTCAAGTTTAGGACAAATGCTCAGCATGACTTTCTTCTAGCAATAAATAAACGAGAAGTCAGTATCTGTTGCTAGTACCTCAGAGACGGCATCTCCGCCCAGATGGTGAAGATCACCATGTCACTAAGCCAAACAGATGCTTCTTTGTGCTTATCTTGACCTGTTGGCTGCATTGATCCTATCTTGGCTTCCATGACCCCACTCTGTCCTGCTCTTCCTCCTATCTCATTGACCATTTTCGCAAATCTTCTCCTTCATTAAGTCTTTTTTTTTTTTATCTGACATCTACATGCTAGTTTCTTAAGACTGAGCCTTGGACTCATTCTTTTTATTCCTAAGTGACTTCATCTATTCACACGGCTTTAAACATATGTGCTAATGACGTCTACATGTATATCTCTAGCACAGAACCTTCTTCTCAAATCCAGACTTGCAAACCACTCTCGTTGACATCGTCTCTACTTGGAAGTTTCTCAGATATCTCGAACTTAATATGGCTCAGAATGGAATTTTAGATTTTTGCTCTCAATCATCCCCATGGCAGTAAATAGCACCAATATTTACTTAGAAGCCAGGGAGTCTTGACATCTCACTTTCTCTCGTCCCTTACATTTAATCCAGCACCAAGTCTAGTCAATTCTACCCGCCATCATGTGACTGAAATCCGCCTACTTCTCTCCATCCCCACTGCTACCACGCTGGCACACAGCACCATCATGCTTTCCTATACCACAGCCATGTCCTTCTAATCCCTGCCCTGTTCTTCTCTCCTCCAACCGGTTCATTCTTCCTCCTCCTCCTAGAGTGATCTCCAACTCTTCAAATCAGACCATGTCACTCTAATTAAATTGTCATAATCTTCTTAGAAGTGTTTCTTATCCTTGAGAATAAAACTCAGACTCTGACAGTGGACTTCAAAGCCCTGCATGCCTGTCGATCTCCCCAATGCTCACCAGGCTCTGGTCTTTCTGGACCACGTGCCAGTCTTCTTCCTGGCTCAAGACCATAGCATGTGCTGACTCCTCTGCCTGGACCACTCCTCCCCTCTTCTTTGCACGAGTGGCTCCTCCATCTCGATCACCTCACCTAAATTAAAAATTTTCTTTACCTCTCTCTGCCTTGTTAGCTTTCTTTAAAACATTATCACAGCTTGTAATTATTATCAATTTTTATTTATTGGCTTATTAGTTATCTCTGTATTTTCCACCAAAATATAACCTCCTTGAGGTCAGGCACCGCCTTTCTGTCCTGCTAATTGCTCCATCCCTGGCACAGTGTCTGCTACAGTAGGTATCAGGTGAATCAACAAGCCTGGCACTAGTGCTGCCTCTTCATGGAGAACTAAGGCAGAGAGGACCTGGCTCCAACCTGAGATTACTTTCAGCATCTCCCTCTTCCTCATCTCCCAAATCAGAAAACGATCGATCCCCCGCATTACTATGCTTGCTCCACTCCTGCTCCAATACTGAGCCTTGATTCAAGCCTTAATCATCTCTTTTCTGGTTCGACCTGATAGTTGTTACCTGGGGATAGAAAGTGCAAAGTCCAAGCAGTGGGTCAGGGTTGCATCTGCAAGGGGAGTTGGGGGACATGTCATCAAGTAATAGGGAAGATGAGAAACGTGTCTCTGAGACAGCTCTTCTATAAGCACAGTCACAGCCTCTGGGAGTCCAGAGAGAATCAGGGACACTCGAGGGCTAAGGTTGGGTCTTACTTTGGAAGGTCAGGACAATGGACACTTCTGAGTCTGTTCTGCAGATAAGCCGTGTCATCAAATTGTGCTCTGGCTGAAGGAAGGAGGTCTTTGTAGAAGGGGTCACATGAGCATGGAGTGAGAGGCCATCCTGGTGGGTGGTGTTGTCCACCATTCTTGGGCAATCAGGAGCAACCTTATCCTTAGAGGTTGCCCTCTGTCACAATAAAGACAAAGATTTAGCTCACACATAACCTTCCCTTTTTTTTTTTTTTATCAGCTGTTTTGGAGACTTTAAATAATAAAGCTCTATCTCTTGCTGTGTCGATTACAGACAGTTTCTTTCTCACACTCATTCTCTCTCTTATAATGACAGATGTTTTATTTTCTAAGGTCAAAAGAGAAGACAAAAAAAACCACAACAGTTTAATTACTAAATGATTCTACTGAATCCTATGTGAAATACAGTCCTTTCTGCTAAGAATTATGATGTAGATGCCCCGACTGTCAGAAGCTGTGGGCAGATGGCCAAACTGTTTTGTTTCCCAACCGAGCATCCGCAGGCCTCCAGAATAATGTCAGCTATTTCATGATCATTCACTGTGTTATACTCTCCAGGGCATGGCTGCAAAACCCATAAGCAACCATCTTGCCTTATCATTATGCTTGTTGAATCCCGATTTTACCATCATGTAGCACGGTTTCTTCTCTTGTAAATGAGGGAGCTTTATCTTGATAGTATCAGACACATAGAAATGTCATAACAGATGTTTGTTAAATAAATGAATAAGTGATGTTTTTTTTAAATAACCACGTTTTTAATGCTTAACAGAACAAACCTATTTTTTACTATTAAGTTCAGTATGAACTTGAATCACTAAAAATTTAAAGTCTATAATTGAATTTAAGCCTTAAGTGACAATATCTTTTGTGTTCAGTGATTTAACTTAGTAAACTTTGTGCAAAGTCATGAACTTTTTCATACATTTATGATCTCCAAAAAGAGTGATATATGTTTAAAGAGACAAACATGTGAAATAACATCAAGAAACCAATTCACAAGCACCAGATTGGCAAATCTTTGGGAGGTGAGGGCATGAAGAAAGCAGAGCTCTCTCACATGGTGTTAGGGAGGGGAGATTTGTACAGTGCTTTGGGGAGCAATTTCTCAATGCCACGTCAAAGCTGATGATGGGCACAGCCCATTCTACCTCTAGGTACTGACCCAGAGCTGGGTCAGAAACCTTTTCTATAAAGGGCCAGATAGAAAATATTTTAGGTTTGTGGGTCTATACTTTTTGTTTCAAATGCACAACCCTGCCCTTGCAGGACAAATGCAGACATAAATGTATAGTTCATGAATGGGTGTGACTATATTCCAGTCAAATTTTATTTACAAAAGCAGGTGCCTGGTTGGATTTGGCCTGCCTGGAGTTTGCCCACCTCTAACCTAGAGAAACTCTCCTGTATGTATTTATGCCTCCTCCTGTTTGTGACAGAGTAATTTGGAAACAACCTACACCCACAAACAGAAAAATAAAATAACCTATGATATTATGTGCAATGAAATAGTATGTATAACAACATGATAAATCTCAAAAACAAAATGAGGAGTGAAGAAAGCAAGGTGCAGAAGGAAACAGTATGTGATGGTTAATTTTATGTGTCAACTTAGCTGGGCCATGGTGTTCAGATATTTCCGTGAGGGTGTTTTTGGGTTAACTTTTGAATCAGTAGATTCTGAGAAAGCAGACTGCTCTCCAGAATAAGGGTGGGCCTCATTCCGTCAGTCGAAGGCCTGAATATTACAAAGACTGACGTCCCCAAGTAAGAAGAAGTTTGGCCAGCAGACTGTTTTTGGACTTGAACCAGAACATCAGTTCTTTCCCGGGCCTCCAACTGGCTGCACCTTGATCTTGGACTTCTAGGCTCCATTAGGCTGTGAGCAAATTCCTTAAAATAAATCTCTTTCTCTCTCTCTATTGGTTCTGTTTCTCCTGAGAACCCTAATGCACAGTATAATACAATTTAATATAAAGTTTAAAATCATGCAAAATAATCTTATAAGGAGTTTAAATACACTTATAGTAAAACTGGAACAACATTGGTGGGAATGACAAATACCAATTTTAGAGAAGTCATGTCTCTGGTGGGGGAATGAAATTAGGACAGAGCACAAAGGGGATTTCAACTTAAATCTTTGACTTCATGCCTTTAAATAAATAAAGGTCTGTAGCAAATAACCTTAAAGTTGACAATTCTAGATATTGGCTACTCTTTTATACGTTTGAAATATTTCATAATTAAGAAGGAAAAAAATGAGATAACATAAACTAAACAACTAGGAAAAGAAAATCAGGGCAGTGATTGGCATACTCTAGGCCCCTAACATATCTAGAGCGAGACTGGCTAGGACAGGTTGGATGGAGAACGTGGGTCAGAGATGTGTAGGAGGTGAACAGGTGGAGGGGAGAGGAGGCCTCTGGAGCTCCAGAGAAGGCCTCTGGGGCAGCAGGGGATGAGGATGGAGTGCAATTAACCAGTAGACTCGGGTGGGAGGTGGGGCAGAGCAGACCAAGAGGTGTGGATCATGGAACAGAGACAAGGAGAGTGTGGGTGAAGCAGGGGGCAGGTAGCTGCGGAGGTGTGGGTTGGTCATGTGGACTTGGCCACTGTTGTTCCGGGCTCTCCAAGCATGCCTGTGTTACCTGAAGGTGGCCCTGCAGAAACGGTTATTCCTGACTTTCCTCTGACACGATGTTTCCTAGGCACTTGCCAATGTCAGAGGAATTTGTGCTCTTGCCGGGGACTTGTTGAAGCTAAAACCAAACTTCTAGTTCTTTTTTTTTTCTCTTTCAGGTGTGGCCGCTGGAGCAGACATGGCTGGAGCAGATGCTGCCATTGCTCAGCCAGACCCCTTTGGGTGTTGCGTGTGTGCCCTGAGGTTTGGTGTGCTTCTCCCTTCCCGCAGTCAGCATTGGGCTCTTTTTGGAGCAGTGCCATCAGACCACCAGAGCCCACTTTACAGTCCCCTGGACTAGTCCTTTAGGAATGACTGACAAGTGTGAAAGCCAGATCTCTCGCTTGTGGTTGGGATGACACTGAGGTGGAACTTATCTGCCTACATTTCCCCTTGGCTGAAGTTGGGACTTGGCCTGATATGGTTCCCTTCCTCGTTCCTCCCTCACAGGTTTCCCCTGGGTGCATCTCTAGAGGATGTCCCCTGTTAAAGAATCCTAGATTTGGGCTCTGCTTCTTGGGGATCCATCTAAGACAAGAGTTCTTAGCTTTGTGCTATTCATCCCGTAAGCTCTCTCTGGTCAGGATGCCTCAAGCCTTAGCCTGTCTGGAGTGGAGCTGGGCACACAGCCTCTGGAGTCAGACGACCCAAGCTGAAAGTCTTGTCTCTATCCCTTCTTAGCTGCGTGATGTTGGAAAATTACATAACTGCTCTGTGCCTCACTTTCCTCCTCTTTAAAAGAGAGAGCATAAAAGTATCAGCCTCAGAGGGTTGTTATGAAGTTAAATGAGGTAAAATATGTAAAAAAAATCTCAGAAAAAATGTTGGCATACTATAAATGTTCAATAGATGTTACTTTTGTTCATTTGTGTTAGAACTAAAGGAATAGTTATGGGCAATCAGAGGACATACTTTGCTCTTGAGCCTGGGTCCTCAAACCAGGCTAATTTAACAAAAAGAACAGACTGATCTCTTATGTTGATATATAACCTCAATTTTATTACAATGGGACAGAAGGAACGGGTCAGTGGATTGGCAGGGTGGATGTGGCTGATATTTTAGTAAAAGAATTATAAAAGAATCCTCGCTTTTCCTTTGCCTGAGACATCACTGCATCCCTCACCCCAGGTTGGCTGAGGAGCCGTTGGCTTGGGGCTCTATGTCTGGGAATGGGATTCTAGAAGGGAGAGTTAGGGAATCACAGAGACATGCTCACTTGCTGCTGTGTGAACATCAGCAAGAACGAGAGCACAGGACCCCAAGGATTAGACTTGGAAGGGAAAACCAAGCGTCTAGTCCTGGCTCTGGTTTCCACTAGACACGGTGTTTCTCATCTTGGAGTCTCAGTTTCTCCATCTGTAAAAGGGGAGTGGTGACACCTGTTCTGCTTACGCCACAGGGAGGCTGAAATCTACGGAGACACGGCAGAGGACGTGAGTCCTACGCACTGGAGTCCTATCCATGGCACCAAAGTGAAGGTGTTAGGAAAACTTTGCAACTGCACAGACAAGATTGTCCTTGGAAATCCCTCGGAAGGTGTCATCTTGGAGACCTGCAGTCAAAAAGTCCGGCACAGCTGGGGTTTTTCTCCAGATGAGGTAGTCGGCTTAAACCTGAGTCATGTTATCTGGAAAGTGCCTCTCTTGAAACACCAGCATCACGCTCAGTATGGCAATAACCCTCTCGTCATGAGAGGCACACAGAAATGAGCCCGTCTGAAGAGGAAGCAAATTCATGCTTCCTTCTCACACTGAGGACAGGGCACATCCTCGTGGGGGGAGCTGAATGCCAGCATCTTACTCCCAACACTTGTGCACATGAGACAGAGGGCGTTAGGGTCTGCCTGGGGGCACGGGAGAAAATGAGGGTTGATATGTTGAACAATATATTGACTAGACATCCTTTTTACTGACTTGAGACTGTATTTTGTGACTTGAATTGCACCAAATGTTCCGTTGTCTATAAATGAACAGAAAAATCACACACCATCCATGTCTACATCCAGAGGCAGGACACAGTGTTTACCTCCCACCAAATAGGTTGAAAGGGACCTCTTCCAAAGTCCCTTTCAAACCAGAACTGCTTTTATAATTACACCTCGTGAGTCCTCCCTGTTCAATGTGTTGACATCCTTCACGCACCCAGCTCTGTGCCTGGCGCATGGCAAGCACTCAGCCATGTGTGGCTTTATTTGCTCATCATCCCTCTTAGACCTCAAGGTCCTCTCGTCTGAGAATTTTGACTCTTTAGCATTTGCATTTCCATAGTGCCGGGTGAAGAACAGACCCGCACTCAATGCTTGATAAATGAACATAATAAAACTGAATTCTGTGCCAGCCCCATAGCAGCTACCAAGACAAATGTTCCACTCCAGACCGCTGGTGAGGAAGAAGGCAAGGCCGATGCATGCCAACACCACTACTTACATGTGACATTAATTACACCCATAGACTGAGGAGCTGCAGCCTAATCTCTGACACAAACAAAGCCTTTTCTCACTCACATTATTCTCCCTTAAATCTCAAAAGGGTCTGGGCCATGATGGCAGGTGTAATTATCTCCCTCTTTTTGCAGATAAGAAAGCTGAAGGTGGGAGAGATTAGGGACCAGGGCAAACTATCCAGTGAGTTAAGGCTGGGTGGGACTCAGGACCCCTGATCCCCAAACTCAAGCTCTGACCGAAAACCCAAAGCCACAGAAAATGCAACTGAGAAATGCAAAAGAGAAAAGGCGGTGTGTGTGTTGGGCGGGGGGCAGGGGGCTGAGTTCCTTCCATCGCAAATGGAAGCAGGGGTGAATAAGAGCAGATTTGCCGGCGAGAACCTGCTAAGTGTCAGGGCAAAGTGAAAATTTATGGTCGGTTTATCATCCTCAGGAAACTGGGAGCTGTCGCGAAAATTCTGACATGAACGCGGTGACTGTAGGGCGGCATGAACTGCACCGCTGGCCTCCCAGGACCAGGGTGGCTTCTCGGTGAAGGGATGATTATAGGCATCCAGAACCGGGCACAAATAACATTTGCAGCTGGGTGACGAGGTGTGTAAGACCAGTTCCCAGGGTAGCCAGAAGGTGGTGCCACCTGCCAAGAGAACGGGGTCAGGGGCAGCAGCCCGGGACTTGCCACTCTGGGGTTTCTGCCTCAAAATGGGATGCTTCTGAGACACCAAGGGTCCTGCCCCTGAGTAGATGCTAATTATTTCTCCCTGGGGCACTGTAGAGCTGGCTGCGCAGACGAAGTCGTTATTATCATTTTAACTGCTACAAACCGTGACGGAAATTACTACCACAGTCCATTGAGTGCTTATTGTGGCCAGGTACTATGCTAAGTGCTCTCGGCGCATGGCTGAATTCCCACGAGAAGCCCGTGGAGGAAATATTATCCTTCTTTCACAGATGAGAACATCGGGATTCAGAGAGGTTAAAAAATTTTGTTTTAGGTCATAATGTTGTTCAGTGGCAAAGTCTGAATTTGAATTCAGTTCTTTTGGACTCTATTGTTTGTAATCACTGTGATCCTTCCTCCCTCCCTCCCTCCCTCCCTCTCCTTCCTTCCTTCCTTCCTTCCTTCCTTCCTTCCTTCCTTCCTTCCTTCCTTCCTTCCTTCCTTCCTTGTGCTTAGCCCTGTGCTGGGTGTTCAGTTGCAAAAGAACCAGACCAGACCTTCTGCTCTGGGGGTTCCTTGGTGTAACACGCAGGCTTGGATTGGCTGTGTGGTGATCAGCCATGACGATGGAATGTTGAAGAAGGGGAAGGAATGTTCTCTTGCATCCAGCACCAGCTTTAGGTCAGGCACAATGCTGGGGGCTATTCAAGTTGGAAATTCTAGCTGTTCGTTGGTCTAGTTTAATCAAGTGTGGGCTTTGCTCTCTCTCTCTCAGTAACCCCTCTCAGTAACTGTCTAGCCAATTTCTTCTCCCTTCACTGCTACTTGGCAAGACCTGGGATATATTCTGGCAGGCACGTGTGAGTGTGTGAGTGTGTGTGTGTGTGTGTAACATATAATAAAATTGCTGCTTCATCAGTGTTGGGGCATAGGCCACCACCTGACTCTCGGCAATGAAGCGGGTGGCTGCATCACTAATCATTGCCAGTAGCCGCCAGCCAATAGGCTGAGCCACAAAGAATTAGGAACCTGGGCCCACTGGAGGGTTGTTTCTTCTTTTTAGGCTCCATTCACAGCTCAGAGACAATGGGAAGCAGTGACAGAAAGGTCTCTGGCCCGAGGCTTGGGAGATCAGAGAATTCCACCCTTGCATTTTACAGAAGAGGAGCCTCCCCGCAGAAGGGAATTGCCTCAGGGCCCACAGGCAGGTCGCAGCCAGAGCAGACAGACGTGAGTCAGCCACACCTGGTCTCTTCCTGTCTGTGAAGAGAATGGTGAAGTGGCCACCTGCTCAGCGGAGCTATGGAAGGGCTCCGTGTCTGCAGGGAGAGGTTGAAAGAGGTAGAGTAACTTGTCCAAGGTCATGCAGCTACTTAGTGATGTCTACCATGTTTCCACCGGGTGAATAACACTCTCTTGGCTCTCTGGACCAAGGCTTTCCTTTCTGAACCCCAAGCTCTGTGTGGTTTGATTGGATTTGGGATCTGATTTCAAGTGCAAAAGGAAGTGAGGGAGAAGTGGTTTAGGTACAAGAACATTGGTATTTCTGGAATCTTTAAAAATGAGATTTGAGGGAATAGGCTAAATGTTGGAAATCAGGACTACAATGTGAAAAAGAATAGCTACTGTTATGGGTTGAATTGTGTACCACCCAGAAGACACACTGATGTCCTAACCTGCCCACCTCCTGTGAATAACTGTGAATGTGACCTTCATTTGGAAATAAGGTTTTTGTGGATAGAATCAGGTTAAGATGAGGTTATTAGGGTGGACCTAGTCCGATATGACTGGGGTGCTTTTAAGAGAGAAATTTGGACACAGACACACAGGAAGGATGAAACAGAGGTTGGAATAATGTACCTACACGCCAAGGAATGACAAGGATGGCCGGCCACGACTGGAAGGTAGAGAGCAGGCATGAAGCAAATTCTCTCTCAGACCCTACAGAGGGACCCGGTTCTAGATGTCCAACTTCTGGCCTCCAGAGCTGCTAGAGAATAAATTGCTTCTGCTTTAAGCTGCCCAGTTTGGGGTGTTTTGTCATGGCAGCCCTAGGAGAATGTCTCTTATTAATCGATCACTTTGCTGGTTTATTTTTTGGTTTAATCATCATTTACTGTGCATCCACTGCATGCCAGGCACTGGGTGCAGGAGTAAGAGCGGGGAGTGGGAGACGCCAAGTTCCTGCCTCCCGCAGGTTTACTTTCTCGTTCACATGCATCATCTCCCAGCGTCCTCACAACAGTCTTGTGAAATAGAGACCATTCTCCCTCAATTTGGAGGTGAGGAGACTCGCTGTTAGGGGCCAGGGCCTCATTTCCGGTTAGGCTGAAGCTGGGACTAGACTTCTCTAGTGGTTCAAGGGTACAGGTGGCTCTGTCTGAGACACCACCCCGCTCTCTCCCCTTCACAGCTTAGGCGCATGACTGCTGAGGAAGACACCCAGGAGTGTGGGCTCAGGGATCCGTCCCACTCAGCAGTCCTGGGGCACAGAGCGGGCCCTGCCTCCTAAAGCCATAGCATAGCCCAAGAAAGCATACCTCAGCCCCTGGCCTCCAGGGTCCTGCACAGCTCTGTGTGAGGACGGGAGCCTCTCACAGGCCGGCTCTGTCTCCACAGCCCTCCCTCCCACTACTGAGCATGAGGAGGCTGAGAAGCCCAGTTTGGGCACCAGAAGGGAAACTCATGGCTCTGGCAGCTGACAGGGAGGCCATAGCACTCCACCTGCACACAAATGTTCACAGAGTATCAGTGATAACCAGACAGGGCCGCCCTGTGGTCCAGGTGGGGGGAGACGGAGACAAGACCAGATACGACCATATCTGAACAGAGAGGCAGGGAAACTCTGCATCCACCAAAAGTCAACCTTCCTTGTCCAGCGAGCACCGTGACGAGTGACTGCTGCCTATTGATGACAGCTTTATGCCTGCTTCATTCGTCACTTCTCCTAGATAAAACCTGCAAGATGCCCAGTCATTAAATGGCCCCCAGGTCCTGACAGGATCAAACGCTGAACAAGTAAGTCCTCGCTCCTAAACTTTTCCCGAATCCCCGAACACAAGCCAAACCTCGTGACAAGCCCCACCCAACTAGTGTGTTTTCCTTGCTGCATGCAGGAAGCTAATGAACTTGACCTTGCCCACCAGTGTGCTCCTGGTGGTCTGCCCGGCTTTAACAGGTGCAGGGCTCATCCCCAGACCCAGGACCTATGGGGTTGGCACTGGGGACCCCCCACGGGGTGCGGCCTCTCACCTCTTACAATGAACTCTACCTAAGCTCTTCAAGTAGGCCGTGGAACTAGGTGTTGGTGGGAGACCACCCTTCAGGGGCCATGGATCCCAGCCCCGGAGCCTGTGGATGCATTGACGTAGGCATGTGTTTGAGGAGGCTGCCTACCTCCCCGGGTGGAGGGGTGCACCATGCGAAATTCCTAAACCCTGCTCAGACAAAGATGTTCTGCCTCAGGGGCCGACTGCTCAGCACATTTTTCTGAGCATTAAAATCACTGAGAAAGAAAAATAGAAACCTCTGGGGGGCTTCGCCATTCCCCAGCAGCAAAGCTATTAAACTTTCAAGTCCCAGTTCTGATCGGCTTGACAAGCTGGAAGCCGCCCAGCCTAGTACATTGTAGTGAGTTCCAATGAGAGCATGCTTGGGTAAGGATCAATCACTGTTGCTGTCAGTTTCTTCCAAATTAAAAGAGGCAGAGAAGAGGAGACAAAGGAACCGTACTCCAGAGTTTAAACTCCTCACAGAGAACAGCCCTTGCTGGCTATGACTCTGTCTTATCACACAGTGGGCACTGAAGGATGTGCAGACCCATTCATACCTTGGGGTCTGGGATTTGAGGCAGACCTGCCACTGGTCTTATAAATGAGCATAATAGGAGGTTTTAAATAATGTTTTAGGGGCAGACACAATGCTGAACTGGTCCTGGCTGAGACACTAACTCAATGAGAAACTTAATGTCTATGGACCTTAGTTTCTTTGTCTATAAAATGGGTGTTATGAGCTAAGTTGTGTCTCCCTCAAATTCATATATTGAAGCCCTAGCCCCCAGTGCCTGAGAATGTGACTGTGTTTGAAGAGAGGGTCTTTAAAGAGGTGATTAAGTTAAAATGATGCCAGAAGGGTGACCCTAATCTAATATAACTGATTAGAAAAAGAGAAAATTTGGACACAGATGTAAACAGGGAAGAAGATGTGAAGGCGCAGGAAGAAGGGAGCCATGTATTAGCCCCAAAGACAAGCCTCAGCAGAAACAACACAGATGACACCTTGATCTTAGACTTCTGGCCTCCAGGACAGTGAGAAAAGAAATTCCTGTTGTTTAAGCCACCGAGTCAGTGGTACTTTGTTATGGCAGCCCAAGCAGACTAAGACAGGGGTATAACCCATTTACTTGGGTGACACAGCTATTACTGAGAGGACCAAATGAGACAGGAGCAAAATTTCCTGTTAAAACTTACATTTGAGACCTGCAGTTCATAATGAAAACGTGGGCAGTTTGATCTTCGCAAGTCTTATCAAAGTACAGGATTTTGTTAGAGAAGGAACATGATTTTGTTAGACGACCCTGGAGGGGGACCTGCAGAACCCCCAGAGCATTCATGCCCCCCCAGGGGAGGCGCTGGGATCTGGCAAGAAGCCCAGGAATTCAGGAGGCTGCCCGGGGCTGCCCACTGGAGGTAGTGCCAGGCAGGGCTGGCCTCGGGGGATGCGGATTCTACCCTAGGGACCCCTGGGCTCCCAGGCACCTGCAGGTAGTCTGAGTATTGCTGGGAGCAATTCACTTTGTGGACAGTGCACCTTGGGACAAGGACAGGAGCCCAGGAGCTTCACTTTCTTGTCTCATTTACTCCTCACAAGGATCGGTGACCCGTGAGAAAGCCATTTTCAACTTCATTATGCAGCGAAACAAACCGAGACTCTAGTAGTTAAGAGACATGCCCTAAGTAATAGCAAATTCATTTATCGAATAACCTTCCTTCTCAGAATTGGCTGGGAGCAGCCCTGAGTAATGGGCTCTTACCTGGAGGGATGGGAATGAAAATGATGAGGATGTGGCTCAGTTAAAGGCCAGGATGATGCCTGGAAGCGCTCTGGGCAGCTGGGCCAGACAGAGTAGCTGGGAGCGGGGAGTGAGGGGAGGGGACAGGAGCTAAGGGTGGGCTGGCAGGTGTGGGCAGTTAGAATCCAGGGAGGGAGCTACTTTGTCCTGTATAACTTTGCCCTGAGTCTGCTGAAGGGGCAGGGGTGTTTTCTCACTTCATTTATTTCTCCATATCGTAGTATTTCCCCTAAGACTTATTTCAATGGTTATTCATTAGTCCTTGAAATAAATAAATAAAAATGACAAGTGGTTTTCCAATGGCAGGTCAGTCTGTGATGGACTTTTCCTCTCCCTGTGCACTGCTTTTCATTACCTCCCGCTAACAGCTGAAATCGCTCCTCATTTCTGCTGAATAATGCATCTGTGACAGTCAGCGCTGCTAGCTCGTTTACGACCAGATAAATGAATCTTTATGTGCTTTTCCCCAGCCAGACGGACGATAACCTAGGTTTTATTTTCCTAAATTGAGTCCTCAACTTTGGTGGATCAGCGTAAACCCTCTGGGGGAACGCCCGGGGCCTCTGTATAACGTTCTGCTTGGTTCAGCCATTCTTTCAGTAATTCCCTGTAAAGAGCCTCCGCGTTTGTGCCCGGAATTTGCACCAGCTGTCCGGATTACGCGTTCATCTAGTTCTCCTGGTTTGGGTAGCCCATTAGATGCTTTCCCGTTGCTCTCCTGTACAGAGCATTTTGTTGAGTGTTTGTTTGGAGAGGAGGCTGTTGAGGTATCTTCTCCTCTCCCTCCAGAAGTGTCAGGAGAAGGGTTCTGTTGCTTCTATGAGGCTCTGAGGGCTTTACTTGCCTCAAACCTGGCCTGAACCCAACCCCTGCCCCTGCCCCCAAGTAATAAGTTGTTGGCCTGAGTTTTATTTAGGACTTCATTTTTTTTTTTTAAAGTAAAACATCCAGCAGTGCAAAAAAGTATATAGCCCAAAGGATGCCCACTCCTACCCTTGTGTCTAGTCACCCAGTCCTCTCTCTCAAAGTTTCTGTTACTACCACCCCCTGGGTGTGCTTCCAGAGAGAGCCTTCCCACACTTTTTAGAAAACACTAACAGTAGCATAGCATAGACAGGTTTTCCCATCTGCCTTTTTACTAAAAATCTACATATTGGTGCCAGTTCCACATCAGTATATAACGGGCTTCCTTGTCCCTTTCTTATAGCTGCCGAAGACTCTGCTGTGTTATTTGGTTATATCAAAATGTGAGGCTGTTTCCAGTATTTCACTTCTGGTCTGGGGTTTTAAAGAAGCTCTCCGCCCCTAGCTTCAGGGTGTCGATTTGAAACCTGAGCCTGTCTGGTTCTCTGTTCAGTCCTAGCTGCCAACCATTTGTTGGCTGCCTTCGGTGTGCTGTGGCACGGTCCCTCTGGGCCAGACTCTTGGAACAGAGAGGAGATGGGGACAGGCAGTGACCCAGGGAGGGCCTGGAGCTTGGTGGTGAGAACTTGAAAACTCTTGGCATAAGCGATGCCTTTCAGCCCCCCATGAGGGGCCCTGACTAAACTCTAATGGGGCTTTTGTCAGCCCTAGACCATGTCCCTGGGATGACCCCAGTGCCTTAAAATGCCTGCCTGATAAAACTCAAGCCACCGAAAGAATTTACTGTTAATTTCAGCCAAAACCTTCCAAGATGCCCCTGAACGCCCTTTTCATAGGCAATTACTTTAGGAAACCTGGGTTTGTGAATCCTTTCTTTGCTCCTTTGAGAAAAAAATCTCCTGTTACCCAGAATGTTTTCTCAAAACCTGGGAGCCACATCTGTGGGAGCATACAGTGCTAACTTTGGTGGATGTGTAGCTCTAATTTGTCCCTGTCATAAGGATATGAGAAGTGTGTTTCTCCTCTGAATAAGCACCAGTTAGCAAACACAGATGGCCTAGTCACATAAACCACCCCTTCTCTTACCCTCCTTCAGTACTTTTTGTTTGTTTGTTTGTTTGTATTTTGGCACACCCCAGCATTAAAAGTCTCCCGCCTTTTGATCTGTGGAGTTGAGCTCCGTTCTATGCTGAAGTCTCTCTCCTTTACTGCAGTAGCCTGAATAAAATCTGTCTTGCCAATTCTAACAAGTGTCCAAGTGCAAAATTGCTTTCTGACAGTTGGGAAGTCTGCCCCATATACAGACTGCCTTGCAGATGGTCATGCCTGGTCCTGACTTTCAGCCTTTGTCCTTGCGGGGCCCTGCACTGAAGTGCCATCTTTTGGCACGTTTTTTTGTGTCCCACAGTTAGTCTCCATTTCCTGGTCGCTGCTCAGGACTGGTCAATACCTTCTCTTTTAAACTCCTGAAGCATTTATGGGTCAAACAACTCATGAATGCATGTGTGTAAACACTGTTGTTTGTGTTTCTACTCATTTGATGTCTGTACCTTCAAATAGTCCACAAACTGTAACTGGGTGTTGATTACACACCCAGCAATTTACCTGCCTAATTTCATTATATATAAATAATGGACCAACCTTAGGTAGCTATTTTATTTTCATTTTTGTTAGAAAAATCTCAAACATATGTAAAAAAAGAGAATGGTAAACAACAACAAAAAAAAATAAGAGAGAAAGAGAGAATTGGTATAATGAACTTCCATATACCCATCATCCAGCTTTTATGATCATGAACGCATGGACTATTTTGTTTCACCTATGCCCCCTCAATATTTTTGCTCTGCTCAGATTATTTTGAACAAATACCAGACATTATTTATTTTTCAAATATTTCAGCATGTATCGCTGGATTATAAAGGTGTTCTACAAAAACACATAACTTCACAATCATTATATTTAAAAATTAATAACAATTCCTCAATATCAAACACCCAGTTCTATTTTTTTAACCCTGATGTGCCTACCTATAGATCTTATAGGAAAAGCAGAAAAAAAAAAGCCCAATTCTTTCTCATCATTTACCAGTTTTCAAAATAATGAGTTGGTTTCTTTGTAGACTCCGCAGATAACTAATTAGGGATTTTTGTTTTGTTTTGTTTTGTTTTGCATTATACTGAACTCACAGATTTAAGCATATTTAGTGTGTTCCAGCCCACTGAAGTTAATAGTCTTACTGATACTTCATTATCTTTGGTTAGTAGGATCTTATTCAAATTTACTCCTAAGTCTTTTGACATGACTCTAGTAGTTCCTCATAGCTTCCTTGGTTTTCCCAGGATGAGACATTTTAGACTTTTCTTGTACATTTCCTGCCCCCAAGCTTGGATTCAGCCATTTCTCTAAAAGGCCTCTGTTTTTTCTTAGTGAAAGAAGATAGACATCAAAATATGGACTAAAAATGCTCATTGTCACTGAGTTGACTATTATTTCTAGGTCTTTTCACTGGCCAGAGCTAGGAAACAGGTATTTATTTATTTTTTGATCACACACATTATGAGTTTATACTGATAATTCCAAATCAAATTTAGAAAAGAACGGTAAACTTTATCAGTCTTACAACTGTGTTGCCTCTCACTCACACTGAAAGTCTCAGTTCTCAGTGACACACATATAATTATTTTTCTGCTTTATCCCACAGTACACACACGCACACACACACACACACACACACTCATACACACACACACACACCAGTGCCAGAATGACAACACCAATACCACTACTGACAATATGATTACTAGAACTTATTTAAGATTCGTCTTGCAGTCAAATTACTTTGGTTTAAAAAGTCACTTGGAAGAGTTCTTCTCTGTGTGATTATACCATTGATTTGACACATAGTTGAGTTCATTTGTTTCCTTTTCCTTTTGATTTTTAGGGTTTTCTTTTTCAGATTTAATTTG
Organism: Cynopterus sphinx; assembly: GCA_030015415.1. Lineage (NCBI taxonomy): Eukaryota > Metazoa > Chordata > Mammalia > Chiroptera > Pteropodidae > Cynopterus > Cynopterus sphinx. Next base: position 129,784,301 of record CM057381.1, read on the forward strand.
TCTTGTAATTCTATAAAATATTTGCATGGTTCAAAAGTCGTCTTGATAAATTAAAACAATTCTGTTGTCTATTTCTTTCCCCTCTACCCTATTCTCTCCCTTATCTTACAAGAGATCATTTTAAAACACTAAGAGTTTATTTTTTTCATTCTATTTTTTTCAATTATAAGCAAATATGTGTGTATATGTTCATATCCTTTCCTCTTTCTTAGGTCAGTGGGTAGAATGACATACACACTTTCTCTACCTTGCTTTTTAATTCCACAATGTATCCTGGAAACCCCTCCATAATAGCTATAAAGCTATTCATTCCTTTTGTAGATGTGTCATTGCTTATTCAACTGTTCCGCTGTTGATAGGTATTTGGGTTGTCAACAGTCTTCTGCTATTATTTATAAGACTGAAGTAAATAGCCTTATACATACTTCTTATTCATGTTTTTGCCAGTGTGTCATTGGGAGAGATTCCTAGAAGTGGGACTGCTTGATCAAATAACATGTACATAAATGCATATATAATTTGTCTAGATATTGCCAAATTCTTCGCCAAAGGGGTTATAACATTTTCCATTCCCATCATCGTATGAATTTGCCTGTTTCCCTAGAGCTTCAACCAACAAAATACATGGACACATTTTTGGAGTTTTGCCAATCTGATAGGTGAAAATGGTATCTCAGGTCAGAGTTATTTTTTTTTTTTTAAATTTCTCTTATTACGAGTGAAGTTGAGCATCCTTTTATACACTTAAGAACTATTTTCATTTATTTTTATGTCAACCGTTCATATCTCTAGGCAATTTAAAAATAAGAGTGTTGCTGGCTATTTTTTAAACCTCAAATTTGAAATGCTATTTATAGAATGGGAATATTTACTTTTTATATTCTAAGTTGCAAATAATTTTTTTTGTTTGTCATTTATCTTTTAGTCTTGCAATGCAAAATTTAAAGAATTTTGGTAATTGAGTATATCAATATTTTCCTTTATTGATTTTAGGTTTTGAATTATATCAAGGAAAAATTTCCCATTCCCAGGTTGTAAAGGAATTCACCCATGCTTTCTACTTGTATGGTTTCCTCTTTTACATTTGAATCTATGATACATTTGGAATTGGTCCTAGGGTGTGATGAGGGATGGATTCAATTTTATTATTGTCCTCTGTCCATTTGTCTGAATATCACTTATTAAAAAGTCCATTCTTTTCTCCAGTCATATTAAATGTTGCCTTTATCAATACTAAATTTCCACATGCAGTAGGGCTGACTTTAAAATTCTATTCTGTTTCATTGGTCTTCCCATCTTTTATGTGCCAAAATAAAATAGATTTAACGATTTAGACTTTCTATGTATGTTTTAACATATGGGAAATCTACTACTTCTCCCCCCTTTTCTTTTCAGTTTTTCTTTCTTTTTCTTTTTTTGGCTATTTTTTCCTTTTTGTTTCTACAAATAAAATTTATAAGTCCATCTAGTCATAAAAAATGGTGTTTAAAAAATTAGAATTACATTAAATTTGCAAATAAATTTAGGGAGAACTGATATCTTTATGCTACTGAGTCTCTATATTTGAAGATATGATATTTTTTTCATTTGTGTCTTTCAGGAGGGTTTTATTGCTGTCACATACATTTTGGACATTTCTTGTTAAGTTTATTAAGAGGCATTTTATTTTTTGCTATTATGAAATTTTTCTCTTCCCTTACATCTTTTTGTTGTTTGTATATATGCTATTTATATATATGTTAACATTATTTTATAAGCTGCTAAACATTATTTTATAACTTTACTAAAACTATCTCACTGTTTGTTGTATGTTTTTTCACATGGATCTCTTTGTGCCTTCCAGAAAGACCATCATTTCCCCTCCTTCTTTCCATTTCTTATACCTCCAATTGCTTTCTCTTGTCTAATTGCTTTGACTAGTGTTGAACCAATGTTCCATGGTAGTAGAGATGGTGAGCACCCTTTGCTTTTGAATTTCTGTAGGGAGACCACTAGTGTTTTCTTCTTAGAGACATTTTATCATGTCAAGAAAGTTTCCAAACACCCTCATTATCTAGATGAGAAGCAGAGATATAGAGAAATCAGTGAAGAACTTGTCTCAAAGTCACACAGGGCCTGAGTTTGACCTCAGGGCTCTCTGGCTTCAAAATCCCCAGTCATTGCAGTACAGCCCTGTATTTTCCACCATCTAGACTCACCTGCCTTCTATTCCTCCACATGGACCTCACACTTTAATAAGAGATTTAGGAGTGGCTGAGCTCAGTGTTTGGGAAGAATATAGAAAGAAGCCCCAAGTGATGGGGTTTAGTCTCTCCCCTATTTTCTTTAGCCATTATGTTCCCTCCAGATACTCCATGAAGCAAAACAAAAGCCCCCAGGAAATCAGATCCATCTTTCTTAGAAAATGGTCTAGTGACCAACACCCTTGGGAGTAGCCTCACGCCTCTCTCCCCTCCCTATTCCATCAAAATATTTCTTCAACTCCATATATCACTCTCCCTAAGGGAATTCTCCTGGATATATTTTTCTTTGTATAGTTACATTTCTGAAGATACTTCAGTGTGGTCTAATTTCAGTCTTGTGTTTGAATAAAAAGGCCCACCGTCACCAGAGCTTATAGCTTGACTACTGGCTGGCTTGCTCTGACCAAACGAATTGCAATTATTAAAACATAGGTGGAGTGGTTTTGTCTTGGATAAATGTAATGAGGCTTTTGCAGATTCTAAAACAGCTAATGGTTCTTTCTCCCTCCCCCTTCCAGGGATGCCAGGTTATAAAATATGAACAGTATCCCTATTACCTTTCTTTTTATTCAGTGGGGAGGGATTAGATCTTATATAAAAAACAAAAACAAGACCGCACTGGGACCACAGCTTCTGAGGGGAGAAAACCCTGGCCCTGATCTAGATTGGCTATTTCTAGCATTTTCTCTGAATAGGCAGGTCCCCCGAGTATGGGCTCTCTGTTTACAAAGGACAGAAAAGAGACTGTGAGCAGCAGTTCCATTTTAAATCAGGCTCATTTTAAATTCTAATCCTCTTGCCTTTCAGTAATTTTGAGTCCTCTTTTCCTCCAGCTGACAGCCTTTGCTGTCAGAGGTATAAGCTTCTGTCTTCTCCAATGGAGGCCACTAATTTAGGTGGAAACCTAAGCCTCCACATTCCCCCTTCCTCCCCAGACAGCATCTCCTGGCCCTGGCTTCTGCTCGCAGCTGGTGCTTTGCAATGCTGCCTCTGTGCTGTACCTCCTCTGTCCCCACTCTCCTTTACCTGCGGCTCTTAGGCATGGAAGTTGCCTAATTTCAATTTCGTGTTTGGCCTTTTTGAGGATGAAAAGGCCCGCTGTCACCAGAGCTTATTATCAGCATCATTAACTTGATGAGAAAAGTCAGGATCCCTCAGCAAAGCAGGGACGACAGCCAACAACATGCATAAGCTGACTCCCCGTCTATGCCCTTTCCACTTTTCTCACTGTGCTGGGAAGATCTGGTCTTTGCCTAAGTGGGCTAGAGTGTGAGGGTATGGATATATAAATGATCCCGGGACAACATGGTAACTGCAAAATGGATGTATGTCCAGGCTGTCATGATATCACAAAAGGAACAGGGAAAGCAACACAGAATAGCAGCCAGGCCAAGGGCCCCCAGGTGGGTGGTGTGGCTGGGGAAGACGGGTGGCTTCAGAATGGCCTTGCGGTCATGGATTGTGCCTTGTCAGAGACGAGGAGCCCAGAAGGATCTGGGGCAGGAACATAATGTAGTCAGATCCTGTGTGTCCAAAAGATCATTCTGGTAACTGTGTGGGGAATACCAATATGGGGGGCGGGTATCAGGAAACCCATCTTACAGTCATGTGTTAAGGTCTGAAGGGGTGGAACGGTGTAGGTGTTTTGTAAGAGCATCAAAGGAAAAATCATATGTATTTCTCAAATGTATAGAATTTTGTTCTTGATGAGACAGATATTAACATGCTGGAAGGCTCTGATACAGAAATAACTCCAGGTTGGTCTCACTATAGCGTTAAGTCCATGTTTTAATCAAAGGAAGAAAAAGAGAACTCTGTATCCATATCCAGGATCTCAGTTATTGTCACTTAACAGGAAAATGCCCCTCATTTGGGATTCTCAACATCTGTGGCAGGGGGTTGAAGGTCTTGGCCTTGGGCCTTCACCCCTGCAGCACTGTGGGTGCACTGCTGTCCCTGTGTAGTATTCTAGTCTACCTTCAAGCAAGAAACATGTACCTTATCATCTACAGATTTACTGGAACATTCACAGCATTATTATTCCCATTTCCTAGGTAAGGAAACTGAGGATCAGAGAAGTTGCCCAAGCCCCTATAGTTAGCTGGAGCCAGACCAAATTAGTGTCTGTTGGGTATGGACTAACTTTTGTGGCCATCCTTTTTTACCTAGAAATAGGGATGCTTAACTTCTTATGACAAATCCGTGTGGCATCCAAGTGCAACAAGCTCTTTGGCAGATGCTGAAATATTAGCCTATCTAGAGATGTGCCGGTAATTTAAAGGACAAAAATATTTGAAACAGGGACTGTTAGGAATGGCTACCATAGATTTGATGGCTTTACAGACTGGGCTGCTCTAAGATGGCTCAACCTCACAGCCCAGCTGGATGCGAGCAGAACAGCAGCAGCTCCAGGGCGAAGCTGGGAGGAGAGTGTATAAGTCATGTGTACGGTGCTGTCAGCTGGGCATGGACTGACACTGAAGGAGAAGCATTCTGGGATGGAATGGGAGATAAGAAGGGGAAATGGGGAGGTCCCGAGTGTGCCTGCTCAGCATCGCTCGGCCACACACTAGTGAAGGTTTGTGATCTCGTCTTGGGGGATCTGATGCTGGGCCCCGCAAAGAAATGGGTCTGAGCTGGCAGTCCCTGGCCTGGTGAGAGGCTGATTTAGCTCAGAGGGATCCCCAAGCCAGCATTTGGTGTGGGGAGGGGAGGAGAGAAGGCAGCCACCCACGAAGAGACAGATGAGATGTGCAGTGCTGGCTGGAGTCCCAGCGTTAGAACCACAGGCTGCAGGCCAGAGATGATGGATGGGCCGGGCGCTCTGCGGAAATCGCCCTGGAGACTGTCTTGACTAAGCCAGGCAGAAAGATGAAATCTGTGTCCTGTCCCATAAGACAGCCACTAGCCACATGTGACTATTTAGAGTAACAAAAACAAAATAAAAATTTAAATTCCTCCATCTCATAGCCACATTTCAAGTGCTCAGGAGTCAGATGTAACTAGTGGCTAGACAGTGTGGCTACAGGACGTTCCCATCATTGCAGAAAGTTCTATTTGAAGGTAAATTGTCTCATTCATATTTTTTACATTGCTCATATATTAAAAAAACATTAAAATATATTGTGTTAAATAAGATATAACTTCACCTGTTTATTTTTACTTTTCTTTTACTGTGGGTAATAGAAACTTGTAAATTATGTGGCTTGTATTTCCATTGGACAATGCTGTTACAGATGGTACAAGAACACACCCCCATTTAGCCAGTTTTTTACGCTACCCGCATTTGAGGGTATCCCATTCGATGATGGCTGAAAAACCCTTTCTTAACACAAAGGTTACAGAGGCAGCTCAAGTTAATGGGACAAATGTAAACTTTGGAACCAGGAAAATTCAAGTTCAAATCTCAGCTCCATCTGCCTACCAGCTGCATGATCTTGGTCAAATAACTATTTGTGCCTCGGTTTCCTCATTTGAAAAATGCAATCAGTGAACGAACCACGGCCTAGCACAGCTGTATCAGAGGAGACAGTGCCAAGTACGGGGACTCGCGTGGGCCTGGCCCCTGAGTCGCCACAGTCAACGGCAGTTGTTGTTATTGCTGTTATTACTGTCGTTAGTGTTTATAGCAAGACAACAGAAGAGGTTATGGTCAGGTTCTCCGGCCTCAGACCACTCACTCCCCTGCCCTGTCCTCTGCCTCAGCCGGCTTGTTCTATAATAATGACCTCCCAGAGATGGTGCAGGAGGCAGTCAGCAAGCCCTCCCAGCCCTCTGCAAAGCCCTTGGACGCGAGCCTGGGAACTCACCTGCTGGCAACTGCTGGCCCAGGAGGCCCTGAGGGCGCCCCAGCTCTCTGAACGCCCAGCCTTGCTCTCCAGGTGCATCCGCAGCTCTGCCTCCAGCTCCTGGCTGACTTGCTCGAGGGCGTGCACCTTGGCCATGTATTCCACCAGGCAGCCCCCCAGGTCTTCAACGGCACTGAGGTCCCTCTCTAGGCCTGGAGCAGGCGCTGTGGCCAGGCCTGAGCTCCGCAGCCCCTGAAGAAAGACACTGCTGATGCCCAGGGCTCGGCGGGTCACACGGGCACCCAGGCCACTTGTGTACCCACTGGGTGCCATCCCTACATAGACCCTGGGTGCTCGAACGAGGCCGCCTATGGCACTGGTCCTGGAGGCTGGGGGGCTATCCAGGGGGGATGATGACCGTGACCCCCTGAAGGATGCCCTGTGCCTCTGGAGGGACATGCTGGAGCTGGCACTGGCAGGCGCTTCCACCACCACTCGCTTTGAGCTCATCACCCCTTCTGCCTCTGCTCTGCCTAGTGGGTTTGCAGAGACCAGTGGCTTTTGGTTTCCAGCCCCAGTGTCCCTGTGGTCTGGTCACAGGCCTCTCTGGAAGCTCCCCTAACCCCAGGGCTGCTTTGTCTGCTGTTTTCCACGAGCTTCCATCATTCACTGAGCTGAAAGAGAACCAGGCTCTGTCCAGGCCTGTATGCAGAGAGGCACTCGTGCATTCTCTGGAGGATCATGTGCCAGGCCTCCCAGATTTTTCTGCTGGTGGTGGGGGAGGCTGGGTCAGTGCAGGCTGTAGGGGCGGCTCATGTGGGTGTTTGTATTTCACTACCGAAGAGAGGGCAAGGCTGGCATCAAGCAGCCCCATTTCACAGGTGAGTAAATCGAGGCTCAGATCACAAGTGCAGTGAGTGGCTGAGCCAGGACTAAACCAATCCGGGTGTTCCAGGGCCAATTTCAGGGCTTTCTACATGCTTACATGTGCTGTGTCTGTGAATGTGCGAATGTGCACACGTGTCTAGACAGGTAGCAGAGGACGGAACCGGATGTGAACCAGCCACGGCAGGAGGCAGCCCCAGGGTGTCAAGAGAAACAAACCAAGTCTGTTGCTTCCTTTCCGTTCCCGCAGTCCTGGCAGCAGCGGCGGTAGATCCCTTCCTAGCATCTTTCTTCCCTTGAAAACTGCTGTTCATTGGCCCCTTGACCTTGACCGCATTGTTTCTTCCCCTCTCTGGACTGTACTTTCCACTCCCTGGCCTGGACTCTAACTCACTACTGCATTAGACAAGGGATCTCGAGCAAATTCAAGTCCCTATTTCCCTCTAGCTGCGGCATGTACATCTGTTTCCTCATCTGTCAGAAAACAAATAGTAAAGTTTTCCAGGAAGCTCTTTAAGGGTATTCCAGGTTAGGATTGGAGGACACCCCCTGGTTTTAATTCCTCAGAACCCACTAAGGCATGTTGTCATGGTCTCACCTCAATCACTTCTCAGGCCAAGAAAGGATCCTCCAGCCCCAGGGATGACATAATGGACCTAAAAACAATTGCACTCAAGTTTTACCCAGAGGCTCAATATTTGTCCCAAATCCTCCAGTGATAGGAAGGAAGCGAGTCAATTTTCAGCATGTGCTGAACCCTTTCCAGGTCTGTGTGTGATTTCCATATTTTATTTCATGAGTCTTCAGCCTCAGGAGGTAGGCACAGGGTTGACACGTACTGCCATTTGGGTACAGCTCCAGGAACGTCATTACATGTCCTGTGATTGGCTATTGTCCTCTTATGTGACGAGGACCTCGAGAGCTGCAATGACTTGCCCCGCACCCCATGTGCAGGAAGTAGTAGAGCTGGATAAGAATAAAGGCCCCTCTGGCTCCTAGTTCATGACTTATCTAGGACAGCCTCTGTGTCCCATCAGCCAGGGAGCAGGGTACCTACCCAAGGGCACACAGGAAGAGTTAAAAACCCTGGTCGCCTACTGGAATATTCTCTGTGCTCTTCTTTGCTGATTAGGACACCACAATTCTTTTCTTTTTTTTTTTTCTTGTACTTTGCCTTTTTGAGATGACACAGAAGGTACTTTATAAATATTAATGTTGGTTATATGATTGGCAGATTAAGGAACCAACGTGATCAAGTAAAGGCCGGCAGTGTCTCCCGCTTACTTAGACGTGGCATTCTTACTGTGAAGGGCCCGTGGCGCCCATCAAACCGCGTTATGACAACATCCTAATACGCGTGATGCTGCCTGGGTTCTGAGAAGCTGCATCCTTGTGAATTCCAAGATGAATGTCCAAGGCTAAATGAAGTATTCAAGCTACTAAGTTGTTAGCAAAAGTTTAGGTACTATTATTCTCTACAGGACGGCAACACTCAGCGGCCAGGTCAGCTTCAAATTTCCCTGACCCAAAGATATTTACAGTGAAGGTCCAAGCCCCGGGGAGGGGAAGGGTGGGGAGGGATAGCCCCTCATTGACACCAAAGACCTGAAATGAGATGATTCCCTTTTGGAGAAATCACAGTCATATTTTAAAGGTTTTGTCTTATCAAATGAAAAATTGCTAATCCTATTGGCTCGTAACTCCCAGAAGACCCAAAAGAGATTAAAAAATACAGATGGCTGTTAGGTGGTATTAATACTGAAGGAAGACTTAAAGGTTATTTTAAAAGGAAAAGAATGCAAGATGTATTAGCAACTTAGTCCTCTGGCTAATAAAATAAGTTTATTTATATATACATGGTAGCTGAATTCTGTTGATAAGGAAAAATAAGTCATACATCCACATATGTATATATAACATATGTATCCTTGACTACATATATTATATATAAATTTGACTTTACAAACAGATTTCTTTCTATATGTACACACACATATTGATATATTGAATGCAATAGCTAACAAATATTATGACGACGTTACAAGGTCAGACGACAGCACACTGGAAAATGGACCTCAGATCAACATTTAACCTGCTCCTTCGTGAGCTGAAGAGTCTTTGAAGCGAGACAACCAGTGAATCCATGTTCAGTACATTCATACAACACTGAAAACACATTTTTGAAGGCCATCTTTTTTTTTTTTTTAAAGGAAAATGTAGAAAGAAAGGAAAAGTTCATGATCAAAAGATCACAGCAACAACACAAACATGTGGACCAACATTCAAATTCAATCCGCAACCCGACTATAAGAACATCTATATTCAAAATATACTATCAAACTATTTTTCTTTCAGAGAAAGGAAGTGTTAAAGCGGTTATCTTCTGTCCCAGCCACTAGCTACGAGGAAAGAAAGTGGAGAAGCAGCCGTCTCTGGAAGGCCCTCTTTTGTCTCTGAGGGTCTGAGCCCTGTTGGCCGAGCTGGACGTGGTGTGAGTGGGGAAGGCTGCCCGCTGGTGGGAGCAGTGCGGCGGGTGTGGGGGGACTGGAAATGAGAGCTGACCGGCACGTCCATCTGCTGACCCCCAAGGGGGTCTGCAGTGCCGAGGAGGGATGTAATGGTTCTTCTCCCGAGCTGTCGCTTCGGCAATCTCGTTGTTTTGAGATCCCAGGAAGATGATTTAACAATCACAGCTCCACATTTCAAGGCTTTGCACCTAAACAGATTCCTTGGGGGCACAATCCAACGGCCTTCTGAGAAAATGAAGCTGGACCCCAATAAACGTGTGATCCTTGAAGAAGGACAAGAATGTTCAAGCTGCGGGCTGGGATCTGCATCTAACCCCTCTCCAGAGAAAGGCACGAGTGTTGAATGCAGATGTGGGGTGTTGGAGAGGATGCAGGCATGTGCTTAGAGGGGGCCTGCTTTCGCCAGGGAAAGGCAGTCCTGTGGTTAGCACAGCAGAAGGCCCCCGTTGCGTGATGTTAGTGGGACCGGGCCTCGGGGTGCCTGATGAACTCCATGGGTCCTGCAGGGCTGCCACCCCTGCCTGTGTCTGCTTGGATGGAGTTCCACTCGACAGCCAGCGTGCCAGTGCGAGGCCCCAGGGCACTCCTCTGCTGGGATGATGACGTGTTCCCTGTCCTGCTTTAGTACACGAGTCTGTCATCCTCTTGCCCCGAGGTGGCCCTTCACTGATGTGTATTGGACGGGGGAGGCAGGGGCCTCACAGAATCCAGAGGAACCAGAGCTTTAAGAATCACTCAAAGGGCCGTGCACAGGACCGTATAACACTCCGGTTCTGCAGGTGGGTCTCTTCCCTCACCTGCCTGGGGCTGCTGGGCCCCCCAGTGCTCAAGGACAGTTAGGAAGAGAAGCAATTAATGCCACTGCTTTGCTTAGAAATACCTTTATTTTATAAAGCCATGGACTGTTCTGTAAAGTTTTTTCTTTTTTTTAACCACACTTATAAAAAATGTTGACAATTCTTAGGAAAAAAAAAAAGCTGAAAATGTTTCTCATTAAGTCAGGGTTACACAAAGATTATATTGATAATATATATTTGTATATTTAGAATTTAGAGACGGAAGGTAGGGTACGGCAAAGCGAGGGCTGCTACGGTTAGATCTCTGATACCTGATCGTTTCCCACAAATAGCGTTTCTTGGCAGAAGGGGTTAACAAGGACCATCCCAGTGTCTCTATAGTCACCGTTGGCTGGGGAGCGGGGCTCTGACAGCTGGTCCTGCAGGGAGAGAAACAAGGAGAGAGGGTGAGCTAGGACGCTTCACGAGCTGCCGTTCTTAAAGCAAGGTACCCTTGGGGACATTTCTTTCCCAAAGGAATCGCCTGGTAAACATTTTTCACCATCCTCACTGCCAATGCTGAGCCGCAGAGCCCGCTCTGCTCTTCTTTCAGGTTTCTACAGCAGCTTCCAAAGATCTCCTACTTCCTGGCTCACCCTCACTTCGGAGATGCCAGAGATGGCCCTGTTCTCCTGTGCAAGAGGCCTCTCTTGCCATGTTGGACACACAGCGCAGGGCTCCCTGCCCCAATGGGCAAAACCTGGTCCATCTGGGCCCCAGACTCTCCTCCTTGCCTCTCTCTCTCAGACATCTGGGAGACCACATTGCTTTTCCTCTCTGAACACACCCTACACGTGCCTAACTCTTTCCTCTCCTGCTACCCAGTTGTCAGAGCCTTCAAGGGTTAATTCCTCCCCTCCTGAACCCTCCAGAACGTGTGCCCCGTTTCTTGTAGTACTACATGTGCTGAGGTGAATGGATCTGAGTCTCCGAATGAATGCACAACCGGTGGTAAGAGGAAAATTCAGTCTATCTACACAGCCCCAGGAGTAGAAAAGCCTAGAAACCGGCAATCCATTGCTCAGGTCACCTGAATGGCGGTGGCCTCCACTACCAAGGACTGCCAGCTTTTGCAGGCCACGTAATGGCTGTACTCAGACTCAGGCCCAGGCAGTGATGTTGGGGGAGATGTCATAGCTTGTTCCAGTTTTGAACAACCGAAGTCTCAGAACCTGCAGGCTATTCCAGGGAGAAGGCTCAGCCACAGGCTCAGGTACAACTGGCTTCTGCTTGACCTGCTTAGATGTCTTCACTTAACGAAGCCACAATGAATTCTCTGAAGTTTACTTTTAAGCAAAACATATATCATTTTTGATGAGTTCATACTGCATTATAGAGAATAAGGAAGCCTCTCTGAGGAAGTGATGGTTAGACTGGGCCTGAATGATGAGGAGGAGACAAGTGAAGGGGGTGCAGAGGACATTCCAGGAGAGGGAGAAGCTTATGCACAGCTGCGGAGGGGGATGTAACGTGGTGCTGTAAAGGGTAAGAAGAAATCCAGTGTGTCTGGAGCCAGTGAGAGGGAGAAGGGCATGAAATAAGGCCGGAAATTTGGGACGGGCCCAGGTCTACCTTGCAGGCCCTATAAAAGACTAGGAAGCCTCTGAAGGGTGCTGAGCATGGGAGAGATGTGGTCACACTCACACTTGCTAAGGCTCGCCCTGGCTGCTGTGGTGGTAGCTCTGCTCGGGAAGAACCACTCGGCTCGCACTGCCTTCACTCAGAGTCCGCCACCTTGCTCCACGGACATCTCAGCTGCATCCAAGTGGATCTGCTTGTGTCTAGTCTGTCTTTCTGTCTGTCCTCCATCGACTCCTCCATCCAATGAACCGTCCGTCCTTTCCTTCCTTTCCATTCGTTGATCACGTATAGCATGCCATCTCCAGGCCATCGGCACCATCTTTCTAAAACTAGGTCACACGCCAAGCTCAAAACTTTTAAGGACCTTCTGCTGCCCAAGACTAAGGTCCTTTCAACCCCACTCAAGAGCATGCCTAATCCATCTGCCTTTCCCGCTGCACCCTGGCCTCTGCCCCCCTTCTGTGTGAAAGGAGAAAGGCCATAGACTCGGAAGCCAAAGAGACTGCGGTTCAAAGCCCAGCTCTCCCACTGGCCAGCCAGGTGTTTGGGCCAAACACTTCCTTCAGTGCCACGCCCAGCACGCATCCCCATCTTTACTCAGGCTCCTTCCTTTGCTGAAATACTGTCAAAATCCACTCATCCCTCCTAGCACCTCTACTGTGAGGACTTTCCGTGCCTGGGTTTCCACAGCTCCCAGTCTGACATCTCCCCCAGTTTGCTTTGATTTTGAATGATGCTTGGGGTTCACATCTCAACCACATCTTGGAACCTGGGTCCCTGGAGAACAAGCTCTCAGGTTCATAATCCCTAGGGAGCATCCGCCGAAAAACATCTGCCACAAAATGGGTCCTTGATGAATATGTGTTGACTCGTTCCCAGAATCCAAAAGCCTCAAGGACAGCGCTTCTAAAACTTTAACATGTGCCTAAAGCTCCTGGGGATTCTTGCTAAAATCGATATCTCGATTCAGTGTGTGTGTGTGTGTGTGTGTGTGTGTGGGAGGAGCAAGGTGCTTAGAAATAAGCAGACGCTCCGCGGTTCTCTTTGGAACCGCAGCCTTTCCAGGCAGTGGGGCCAGCACCTGCAGAGGGTCCCCCTGGTTTAAGGCTCATTACCTCGGAGGTTTCGAGAGACTGGATCTCCCTGGGTAACTCCACGGCATGCTTGTTGAAGTAGTCCATGGTGATGGCGTTGTTCCAGTAGCTCAGGTTGTTCTCCGGGTTGGCCGTCTTCTTCTTCCTCCTCAGGCAGCACACTGTCAGCAAGACAGCTGTGGGGAGGGTTCAAGTTAGAGAAGGGGAGGTTGGTGACAAGCACAGAGCCAGCACTGCCAGGTGACAGATGCTAGTCTCCAGGTGGGGCTGTGACAGTCATACATTCAGCCACTTTATCCCATTCATTAATTCATCTGTTCGTTCGTTCAACAAATATCTATATGTGTTGAGTGCCTACTTTGTGCCAGAGGCTGGCGAGATAGGGAATGAAAAAAAAAAAAATGACAAGTCTGCCCCGCTTTCATGAGCTTCCCTCCTAGTGTGCGTGTGGAGGAACGCAGAAGGGGTCAGACAACATGTAAGTAATAAACAAAATGAATACATAAGGTAAATTCAGATAGTGGTAACTGTTCAAAGACAATAAAACAGGGTGAAGTGAGAAAGACAATGGAGGGGCGTTGGGGGAGAGGGTGCTTTAGAGTCATCGTGAAAGGCTCCCCTGAGGAGGTGACCTTAAAGCTGAGAACAGAACATGGGGAAGGAGCCGGCCATGTGCTGAATGGGAACAGTGTGTTCCAGGGAGCAAAAACAGCACGTGCAAAGGGCCTGAGGTGGGCATAAGCTTGGTGTGCGTGAGAAATGAACAGCATGACTGGAGTGAAGTGAGTGTGGAGGAGTGAGGTAGGAGATGAGGCCAGAGCAGTATTTACAGGCTGCATCCACAGGGCTTAGGGGCAAGAGACTGGGATGTAATTTTAGTCATCTGTAGTTATCTGGGCAGGCTAGAGTGCCACTCCCTGAGTCCGTTCAAAGAAAAGGCCTTGCTCATTTGGTGGGAGGGCTGCCCAGAGCCTTGCTGCTGAGAAGGGCATGTGCTCCGAGTTGCACTGCTGGATTGATGAGCAGGAGGGTGGCAGAAGAGGGTCAGGCCTAAATAAGCGCTTGATTCTCATAGAGGGCCTTGATGGCAGAGGCCCACAGAGCAGGGTCACTGGGCAGAGGTCGTGGCATCATCATTATCATTACCATCAGCATCATCAGCAGCAGCAATCCCCCCCACTCCACAGTTATACAGTGCTTATGTTCAAGGCAGGGCTCCAAGACTTTACAAGTTTTAATTCATTTGGTCCGCCACTTATCTCCACGAGATCAGTACTCTTAGGTTTCCATATCAGCCTATTAGGAAAACTGAGACTCAGGGAAGTGAAGTGACTCGCCCAAGAGCAAACCCAGATCTTAACCATCCATGATTCTGCCTCACAAAGACACGCCGAAGACTGATGCAGCAGCCTGCACTGCACTGTTGGGCCTCATCAAGGCTCTACACAGCTCGATAGGTGACCCTGTCTGCTCGGGGTCCCAGGGAGGAAGGAGTAGGTTTGGATGTTGATGCTGAACTGGTGTGGACACAGTGGCTTGGGCATGCTGACAGGGAAGGCATCTGAGGTCAGAGAGGTGGGACGGCCTGTCCAGGCTCACTCAGTGGAACAGATGATGCAATGACAAGAGTGACAAGAGCCTTCCTGGGAGAAGCCAGTGAATGAAGACTGGGCATCTCCTGTCCAGGCTCACCATCGCCAGAGCCTGTAGGGTGAGTGAAACTCCAGGCTGGGGGTAGACAAGGCTGCATTCAACACCCTGGAGGGGTCAAACATCTGTGCTGAGGAGGGGGACCCAGGTTGAGCTGTCCACAGAGGCTGGCACCATGATGGCAATGGCTATCAGGGGGCGGTGGAGGGCCAGCTTTGTCCACAGCAGCTCTAAGGGTCTGGCTAGCTCCACAGGGAACTCTGCATGCGAGGGTGTGGTGAGCTAGATCACCTCAGGGCCTACACCCCGGATCTCTGTGGGAGGAATTCCCTCGATGGAGAAATTCTGTAGCTCTCTTCCTGGCTGCCAGCCCTGCCGGCACCTCAACCTGAGAAGGCCTACAGACAGGGTCAAGAGATAGGGCAAGTTTCCACTTCATCCGATCCGCTCTGACCAGAAACACCTCTCATTTGCTCACCACTCTTCCAGGTGAAAGTTTTAAAACTATAAAAGAAATATATGAATGTTTGAGCTAACAGGAATCTTAGATTGACTGGTATAGACTTGTTCAAATTTCATGGGTCTCCCCCTTCTTCCCTTCCTTCCAAAGAGCCCTTTCTTCAGCTGGTTGAAGGAGGAATGGGGGATGGGGGTGGGCGAGATGCAGAGCTCAGCCTGAAAATTTGCTAATTTAGGACGCCTTATTCCCCAGAAGACTATGATCCAAAGGATCTAGCCGACTCGCCACAGGTCACAGGGCTGAGTGGCAGGGCTGGGGCAAGACTGCAGGTCCTGCCTCCCTATTCCTGGTGTCTGTATTCTTCACTGTCACTACCTTTCCACCCTGCTCTGGAACTGGAATGGTGAACTAGCCTGGGAGAACTCAAACTGGTGAAACAGCAGCCACAATGAGGGGGTCAGGCTACAGTGAAACTGCACGCTAACCAGGGCTGGCACAGGTCCTGGAATCTAGGTCCCCTGATCCTCCTCCCCTCCCCATAAGTCCAGTGCTCCCTCTAAACCCACTCTGTCCTGGTTCCAGAGCCCAGGCCTGCTGTGGATCCCGAGAGCAGGGCAGGCACTGCTGCGGAGGGCCTAGGGGCTGAAGCAGAGGGTTCTGTTCCTAGCTCCCCCCACTCCCTCCCTGCCATGTTAGTGCTCAGGGCCTGATTGTTATTTCTCTCAGGAGTTCCCGCTGCCTCTCAAGTGCCAGCCTGGCTATAGAAAGAGAGCGTGGGCTTGGTGTCCGAAAGACTTGGGTTCGGGTCTGGCTCTGCCGTGTATTGCACCAGGTAAGTCGCTTCATCAAGCAGATTACTGCAGACTTCACAGAGTTGTAACTAGAGCTAAAGAGAAAATGAATGCAAACGACCTAGTGCACGACCTGACAGGCAACAGGTGCTTAAGTAACGAGAGTTTTCTTCTCGTTCTCCCAGCATCCTCCACAAGAGGTCTAGAAAGAAAAACTGGGCTGCTCGACTGTTCGATGGCTCGAGGCCAAGGCTTCTCCACTGTGGTTTACAATTTTCATTATTTCCGTGGTCTGACCTTTAATCCAAGCTAGGACAGTGCAACTTGGACTTATGGAGTCTCTAACATGTTCCCAGCCCTGACCTAGGTGCTTTGCAGCCTGATTTAATCCACTAAGTGTCCGAGGAAGGGATTGTTATGCTTCCCAATTACAGAAGAGGCACCTGAAGCTCACGGACGTTTGCAGAATGGATCCTGCTCATCCAGCTAATTACTGGAACTGAAACCCCGGTCTCTGTGACCTTCAGGTTGATGCTTGCTGTCCCATATTGTCCTGACCACTGGAGGGAAAGTACCTTAGGCACGGGGAAGCACTTTGAACACTACACGGCTCTGTGCAAACACAAGGCGTTGGCCACCCCTTTCCATTTTAGTCAAAAGCTTCAGATGTTTCTCTAAAGGCAACAGCTATCAAGACTCTAGGTTTTCAAACTGGAGAATGAAGCAAATTCTCTTGTCTTCCTAGGAATGTCAATGGGGAAATGTCCATGGCTTGTCGGATGTATGACAGGAAGGAGGAAGGTCACTGCTTGTGGGATGGAGCGCTGGGCACTGTGTTGACATTTCTGGGAGGGGGATGATTCCAGGGACGGGAGGACTCCCTGTGTGACAGGAAAATGGAAATAAACTCCTACAGGTTCCCTGAGGATTCAGCATGTTCAAACCTCCTAAAAGTGCTCTCTGTTGGAGAACACACAGCAAATCCTAACAATAATAAACGAATAACAATCGCTTATGGCTCCTGCCATTTATTGAGCAACTTCTCCATGGCAGACACTGTGACAGGACCTTACAGGCATCACCTACGATTTTCACAACAGGTCTTTGGGGTGGGTGCTGCAGCCATGAAAATCCTCTGCTCACATCTCCTGTGCGGGGAGCACAGCTTGGGGACAGCCCCCGTTGCCGCCCCCTGGGTCCACCGTCACGTACGAGCTGACGGCACGCTTCCCAGCCTGCTCCCAGCCATGACTGATGGTCGCAGAGGTACTGGTACCAGCCCATTCCTGCAGGACAGGGGACTGAAGGCTCTCTCATGCACTGGGGACTCCCACTGGCCCGTCAGAAACTTCCTTAAAACTGCGCCGCAATCCAAGACTCTTCCTACCCACTCCTCCTCGTCCCTCTCCCTTCACAGGTCAGACCTGCACTGCAGTCTGAAGCCCTCCCTGCCTGATCCAGTCCTTTCCTTTACATGCCACAGGTGTTTCCCCAATAAATCTCTTGCAGGCCTAACCCCATCTTGGTGTCTGCCTTCTGAAGACCCCGAACTAACACGGTGGACACTAATCCTATTTTTACTGGTGAGATCCTGGAACAATGATTAAATTGCTTGTCCAAGTCCAGCAGGCATGAGTGGGAGAGCTGGGATGACGTCCAGGTGCGTCTGGTCCCCAAGCCAAGTTTCCTATCACATCGGGCCTCTTTTCCAGCAATTCACGCAGGTTTAAAATTAGGAGATGTTCGGACAGGGAGCTCTGACATGTTTTAAGGTGGCCATTTCATTTTGTACATGAAAACCCTGAGACCTTACAAGAAAGGTTGGGTCCAGCAGTGCCAACCTGAGGGGCGAGCCAGGCTGTGCGCAATCATTTTCCTCCTTGGAGGCTGAGGAAGGAGGCCTGGGGCGGGGGGTGTCAGGGTACGGAAGGCGGCCAGGCTGGACACGAGGCCATGCAGAAGCGGGGGGAACCAGGTCTAAGGGCTTACTGTCTGGCTTCCCATCATCCTAGCTGGTGGGAATAAGCCTGAAGAAGTCCGAAGAAGTCCCCACTAGGGGGCCCTGGTTGGGAACAGATGCTGTGAGAGTGTGGGCATGACACCTGTCCAGGTGAGGTGACAGCCCCTGGACCAACCCTGCCTTGCCCTGAGGCGTCTCCCCCTCTTCCTCCTTCAACTGGTTCGTAAGCCTCAGGGAGACAAACCTAGTCACACTTCCTTCTCATCCCAATCTCTTCTTTTCACTGGAAATAGAATTATACTTTCCAGTGAAATTTCCAGGTTTTCTTATATAATACTTACAAAGTCATTTTGGGCCTATGAGTAAAAGGTATGTACATACACTCAGATTGGACCACTATTCAAAGAAAAACTAACATAGCCAAGAACCGTGTCGGGCACGAGGACGTGGTATCTTTTTGAATACGGCACTGACATGCCTATGGCATTTACTGTACGTCTAGAAGGAAGCCAGACCACTCTGGGGCAGGGTGCACGTGGCCCCTCACACATCCGAGGTCAGCAGGAGGTGCTCCTCTGCTCTGGCCGGGCTCAGCGGGATCGACGACGAAACACACCTGCAGCTGGCCTTGCTTCCTATTCTCGCCCTCTATAAAGCCCCCACCTTTTCCCAGGGAGGCTGGGTGAAGCCAGTCTCAAGAATGGATGTGGCATGGGCAGAACAGGCCAGGGAGCTTGGAAGAGACACAAAACCGACCTCCTGATGAGAACCCAGGGCTCCGACAGTGGAGAGCAAGGATCTGAGCGCCAGGCCCTTGAGGCTTCTAGCGGGAGGTTCTGGGCTCTGCCCTGATGGTGGCAGCAGAGACCAGCTCAGATCAGCTTCCCTGCCCCGGCGGAATGTGGCCCGCATCGGATCAATGTCGGTTCCCAGCACAGAGGAAACCCTGTGCGGCTGTCCCTGGCAAGGCTCAGGAGACAAGGCATATCTTCGTCTGGCATAGATGCCCTCAGCTTTTGGAAGGGGCTTGAGACCTGGAAGGGCAGGTGGAACTGATGACACCCCTCCACATGATATCTGCTATGCCCACCCCCTGCTTTTTCCAGAGCAGGGATCACCCACCTGCCCTGAGGTCCCTGCCATTCGAAGTCTGGCTTCTGGTGGATGGAGGGAAGCAGGGCCAGGGCCACGGTTGGTCTAAAAAGCCAGATGCGTGTTGATCTATGCATGCGCTTTGCTACCAGCCGGATGCTGGAACTACCTGGCAAACTGGCAAAGGAGGAAAAACCTTCTTTGAGAGCTGTAGAGGGAGCTTTAGGATAAGTGTCAGTGCTGGGAAGGTCTGAGACGGGGCCCTCACCCCTGAAAGGTCTGTTGGTCTGATGACCAGAGTGGGGTTGGACTGTGAAGACGGCCTGCAATAGTCACTCATCTGCACATTGAAAGAACGCAGTGTTCTCAAGCGGGACACGCAGTCTACCTTAGTGTCCTCACCTGGGCCTTCACAGGGTTAATGATGGCCCCGCGGGAGTTGGGGCTGTGATCGTGGGCGAGGAGGGGGCTGCCTGGGAGGAGGCCAGGGCGGAGGCAGGAACCTGCGTGGGGCCTTAGGACAGCCCGCCTCACGCGCTTCTTGGCTGAGTCAGTTTTTCCCTGTGGTGCTGGAGATGCAGATGGATGCCAAAGGAAGTGAGGCCTGTGGTTCCAAGGGGCTACGAGTCTGCTTGGAACAAAGCTTTCATGTCATCCTTTACAAAGTAATATGTTCTGTCCCTAGCACCTGCGGGCTCTTGTCGGTGCCAGAAGCATTTTTGAGGTGCAGTTTCAGACCGTGTCCTTGCTCCTGTCTTGGCTGATGTTATTATAAACGGCTTAGGCAGCCCATGGGTTTTCTGCCTTTGTAGTGGGTCTGCTATAATCTCAAACTCATACATAGCAAAAGGGCTGGAGAAGTCTTTTTAGAGCTGCAAAACCCCAGTGCATGTGGCCTGTGGCTGCAAAGGCTGGATCTCCTCTGTGCTGTCCAGCCCAGGCACTGAGGAAGCTCAGGCGGGGAGAGGGCTCTGGGAGTGGGGGAGGAGGTACATCCCACACCTCTGAGTCCCCAGTGCTTGGCGCAGTGCCTGGCGCACAGTGGGCACTCGGGAAACGCTGCGTTGACTCAGACACATTCTACCACCAGATCTGGGCTGACTCATGTGTGATTGGGGCCCCGGGCATATCACTTCATCTGGTGACTTACTCCCCACCTGTAAGGTGGGTCCCTTGCTCAATGTGTTTACTTGTTTCTGTCATTATTTTATTCCTCTGGCTAGTCTGTTTTAAGGATGGAATTATTAAAAATAATGGGAGCTCTGTAATCTAGAGCCTAGAGACATGTAAAAAATGGAAAATTAGAAAGCTGTTTCTAACATGGTTACTTTTCTAACATGGTCATTATTAATAATTCATAGTCCAATGCTTTCTCATCCTGTTGTTTGAGAAAGGGGGCAACCAGTTTTAAGAATACATGTGTATTTCAATGAGAGAAAGCTGCTTAATGAAACAATGAAATGTGCAATCTACAAACATTTTCACTTTTCTTGAACTGGATCCTTGAGCAGAAGAAGGCTGTCCCCATCTCTGCCACCCCAACATGGAAAGTTGGCTTTGCTTATCAACTAAGAGAGACAAAAATCTGGGAAAGGTGGCTCCTAGAAGAACCCAGAATCTAAAAAGATCTTGTTGGAGTACAATGCCAAGCAGAAATCAGTTTAAAGGCATACACTAATGTCTAAACAACCCATGGCGTGAGCACAGGCTGGGAGACCTGGCTTAACAGCCTCCTCTGTGGAAAGTCCCTGGGACTTTGTTCCTCTAGAGACCAGGGCGAGAGCACGGTGTGACATGACAGTATGACTGACAGAGCTGATGCCAGTGTGGGTTGCCTGAACCGGACCAAAGTGTCCAAACAGAGAACCATCATCCGTTTTCCTCTGCGTGTGGAATGCTGTGCTCTCCCTTCTGGGGGAGTGGGGATAAGCTGGAGGCCCTCTGGAGGGGCAGACAGGGTGGGGTTGGGGGAGAAGGAGGTGGGGCCAGGGCCCTGAGGCCCTGTGGAGACCTGAAGCAGGAAACCAGCAGACTGGATCTGAAGCAGGAACGCGAGGCTTGGACACCAAGCTGACTGGCCTCCAGAGCCTTTCCAAACATTTCAGGAGTTGATCGACTGGTTTTGTGTGGTTTCAGAGGATGTGGCTTAGGACCATAGAGTGAAAATTACAAGGAGGCAAATGTCAGGTCCCCACAAGAGCTGACAGGCAGCAAGCAGCAAGGAGGTGCTGGTGGCCTGGGGAAAGCCCTTTTACACCAATACCAGTGGAAGCAAAAGACCATGATGAGGTCTGCCCTGCATCCAGCTCAAACCACCCATTAACAAATTAAAGAGGAGGAGGAGGGAGAGAAGAGCTAAATTCTCAAGTCACTCTCGAGCTTTAGTTTAGCTACAAGAATTGAATTATGTTTTTGCCAAGGCTAACAGAAGTTCCTGCAAGATCAAAGCTTCATCTCTTCTTCCTTGGAGGAAGAGAAAGGGGGAGGAGAAGAGATGAGAGAGAAGAGGAAAAGGTGAACACAGAGCAGGAGAGGTGTCTTGGTGCCATGTCACTACAGGCATTAGCAGGCCAACCTTGAAGGTAAAAGGGGTGGGATGGTGTCATGACAAGAGCACTGGGCTGTAAGACAGGTGCTTTGAGCTCTCATTCCAGGCCTGTCTCTAACTCTGGGGTCTTGGGTGAGCCACGTCACCTATCCAGCTTGGTGTTTTTCTGCAAATGAAGGGTTATATTGGACTACCTGTAAGGTTCTCCCAGCTTCTGGGAGCTGTGCCTTTATAACCAGTGAATGCCTGAGCTTATAGCCTGGCAGAGCCAAGGATCAGGGGCAAAAATAACCCATGATTTTTTGTCTTGCCACCTTATTTCCTGGGATTCTAAAAAGTTTTATAGCCCACTTTGTGAGGACTGCTCATCTCTGGGACAGAGGAATTCTGGAGATGGGCAAACTGATGTGGTGAAGGGTGGGAAAAGGGGAGGTGGACAAGGTGGAGAGAGGGCGAAGCACTTACAGCAGGAGGAGATGGGCACGCTGATGGCCAGGATCACCCAGGCGATGTCCATCTTGCTCAAGCAGATGGTGGCTCTGTGCTGGGGTTTTTCCCCTTCAGCCACATGGGAGATGTTCCCTGCAGTTCCAGGCTTCCAGGTCCCCGCAGGGACCAGGCGGTTGAGGAAGTTTCCGGTGGCCGTGGATACCATCGTGGAGAAAGGACTGGGAACCCTGTCGGTCATGGTGGGGGTGGCCACAGCCTCCTCCTTAGCTTGGGAAGCAGTGCTTTCTGAGACCCCTGGGGGTTGGGGTGGGGCCTGTGGGGTTGAGGATGTTCCCTGAGGAATCCCCTTGGAAGGGGCTGAGACACTGGCACTGAAGGCAGCCTGGGTGGGCCCTGTGGCGGCCGTGAAGACTCCGGAGCTGGCAGACAGAGGTCTGTTGGTTCCAGGGGTGACAGTAAGCCAGGAGTCACTAGGGCTAGGACTGTCCTGGGGGTCACCACGGGGGCGCTGAGAAGGCACTGCGGCAGGCTGTGGGCTAGCAGGGGCACCTGAGGCTGCTGTGGCATCCGGCTTCCCTCCTTGGCTGGTGAAGGTAGGACCACCCCCCTGGTCTGCTCTGCTAAGGCCTGGATTGTCCTCTGTGGGCACCTGGGGGGTGGCAGTTGGTGCCCATGAGGTCCTGCTTGGTGCCGCAGTTGCAGCCACTGTCTGGGTCTGTGGCGAGAAGGAGTAGCTCCAGAATGGGTTCCTGGGGGTGAGGGTGGAGGCCTCAGCCTCCACAGACCCTGTGAAATTGCCTTTGTAGATCTGGAAGATTTTCCCCAGGGGCCTCTTCTGCCCCAGATGTGTGGAGCTCTGATTTCTTCCCCGCCAGCCTTCCTTCCTTCCGGAGTGGCCACCAAGTACAGGCAGGACAGGACGTGAGGAGCTCCCAGCCCCCTTTCGGGAAGAGCCAGGGGGCCTGGGGGCCCTGCGTGTGGTAGCCCGAGTAGGGGCTGTGGTGGGACGGTTGGTGGGTCCAGTTGGCCTTGTCAGCAGGATGGTGGGCCCAGCCTCCCCTGGAGGGTGTCCCTTCAAGTGGGAGGATGTGGTTGCCATGGCAGCAGGAAGAGGCCCTGTGGTCAGTGGGCCTTCAGCAGCGGGGGTGCTTGTTGTTGCCATAATGGTGGAGACAGCATTTGTAGGAGGGCGTCCATCTGGATGGGATGTTATCGTTGCTGTGGGGGCTTCAGCCTGTGAGGAGCGTCCATCGGGATGGGGGGTCAGTGTCACCACAGAGGTGGGGGCAGCCGCCACGGAGGAGTGTCTGGTAGAGCTGAGGGGTGCTGTCACCATGATGCCTGAAGGGAGGACCTGAAGAGATTCCCTGGGAGACGGTTCCTGGGCAGCAAATACCAGTGCTTCGGTCAGTGCCAAGGTCAGGAGGAAGCCTTGAGAGAGAGACAGAGAGAAGAGGTAAAATACCCAGGGAGCGGCTTGGTGCCTGGGCCTTCTAATCCGTGAACCTGTGAAGTGCTGGAACTCAAGGGGAATGTTGAGAGCCCTCCTGGAGTCCACACTGCTGCCCAACACTCACCAGACACTGACTCATGTGGAACTGGGCAGGCCTGTCAGGTAGGTGCCACCCAGCACTGTGGGAAGAGATCCAAGCTCCGGGGAACCAGAGCCAGCTAAATTGGCCAGGCCCATCCTCTCCCACATGCCACTGAAATGCCAGCAGTCTTCCGCCCAAGCCAGCTTCTCAGAACAGGCCGGGGCTGGGAGCAGGATAGCTTGTGGCCTCTGAGTGCCTGGTGGCCCTCTGTGGCCAAGGAGTGGTCAAGGCCAGCTTGACCACGGGGAAGCCGCGGCTTAGTGTGAGCCACCCTGAGTAGAATGAGGAAGGCTTAGGTGGTCAGAGCTGACCAACTGCCACGCCTCTTCTCAATCTTCCATTTATGAACCGGACAAAAGTACAAAAGAACAGACCTCTCTTCATTCAGGCCCACTCAATGATTATGAAGGGCCTACCCTCTCCTCGACCCTGGAGGATACAAAAAAGAACAGGGTGGTCTCTGGCCCTGGATGACCATAAATCCACAAACAATCCTGAAGAAAGGCAGGGGCATCTCAGTGCCGGAGTCTAGAGGAGGGCAACCAGATCAGGCACCTGTAAAGCACTTAGCACAGAGGCTGGAAGAGAAGGTCTGGTCTTAGTGTTAACTGCTCCCACTCTCTGTGGGAAATCATTGCTGATGCCTGGACTTTTTGAGTAGGCGGAACCCTTTTGAGCATTAAAAGAAAGTCATGGATTTTGCATAATGGTCAGTGTGTATGCTTTTAGTTCATTGAGAAAATGTACAAGAATGAAAACTTATAAATTTAAAAACACTTCTAAATACTAATCACAACAGCATATGCCTGTCTTTAAAAATAATACCCGACATAAACGTGAGACATAGGACTTATTCAGATTATAGACTGAAAGACCCTGGACAACACATGGCCTGGAGCAGCCTGACAGACCTCTGAGGCCTGATTCTGACCTGTGAACTCCTGCTGGTTCACATGTAGG
The DNA here is from genome assembly GCA_030015415.1 of Cynopterus sphinx. NCBI lineage: Eukaryota > Metazoa > Chordata > Mammalia > Chiroptera > Pteropodidae > Cynopterus > Cynopterus sphinx. Next base: position 129,808,762 of record CM057381.1, read on the forward strand.
TCACTCCCTCTCATGCCCACCCTTCAGCCCTGCTAGCTGCCCAGGCTATGACAGAGTAGAGAGCTGTCTTCTTCTGGTCACTCTCTCGGAACCTTCCTCCCCCAATACATTCCAGCGGGACAGATGGCCAAAGGGGGTCCCTGGTGGTGATTCCTGGAAGTTTGGGATGGTCAGCAAAGCTGCTGACAGGGGAAGGCAGGGACGCAGATGAGCTTCCGGGAAGCAGAGACGGGGAGGTCATCTCCTGGCATGCCTTTGAAACAAGTCCTCGGATGACCCCTGGGGCCACCTCCAGCCTAGGTGTGGAGCGCGGCCTTGATGTGGACCGGAGTCCCCAGCCCCTTCACTCTGCACTTCTAAACCAATGGGTGCGGGGAGGCCGAGGGACTGGAGATCCATCAGAGACTTCAGCACCCATGATCTCAAGGATCAACAATTTGCCCTAAGCAACAATTTTTTCTAAACTTTCATTTGTGATTAAGCTTATACATCAACAGTGTGCTCCGCTCATTCAGGTCGATCCTTCAAAGTGCTTACTGAGCACCCATTCCAGCCCAGTTGATGTAATCCTCATAACCACTCACTGAGTAGGAAATTGAGGCTCAGGGAGATTAAGTAACATGCTCAAAGTCCTACAGTAGCAGAAGTATATGAAACCAGGGCTGTATCCAAAATGCATGCTTTTTCGGATCAATCATCACCAGTGATACAAGGAGGACGAGGAGGGGAACTGCATCCACAGCAGTAACAGCCCGCTGCTATGCTCTGACCAGTTCAGTGTTATTCAGCCCCTCCCTTGCAGTTTAATGCCACAAGGACAATTTATTCTTAGAACTGGCATCAAGACATCTGATGTTTTGAGAGAGATTTCCGTATAAGCCTCTGCTTGGCTCCTGAGTGCCTTGGTTATCTGAATTGTGTTACCCCCACCGTCATATGTTGAAGTTCTAACCCCCCAGTGTCTCAGAATGTGACTGTATTTGAGATAAGGCCTTTAAAGAGGTGATTAAGGTAAAGTGAAACCATGAGGGTGGGTCCTAATTCAATATGACATGTCCTCATAAGAAGAGGTGGTTATGGGAACGTGTCAGGAATGCTAGTGCAAAGAGCAGGCCGTGAGAGGATGCGGGCAAGTCGGGGGAGAGGTCTTATCAGACGCCAAGACTGGCAGCACCTTGATCTTGGGCTTCTAGCTTCCGAAACTGTGAGAGCGCAAATTTCTGTTGTTAAAGCCTCCCCCTTTGGGGTACTCTGTTACGGCAGCCTGAGTACGTGTCTCATGTTAGAGACCACCCCCCAGAAAAAGAAGTGGATGGAGACTGGGGCTGTGTGCCTATGGTTTATTTGGGGAAGTGATCTGAGGAGACAGCCATAAGGGTCTGAGACGAACGAAACAGGGAAAATCAATACAAGGGCAAGTTATAAGCTGACCAGAGTGGCCGACTCAAATTCACTGGGAACCAATCAGGAGCTGAGCAGACCGTCTCTTGAACTGTCCAGGGCGAGGAGTGCTTACGTGCCCAGAAGATGCATCCCCACCGGCCAAGGGCTGCTCTGGGGGTGCACATTCTGCTGCACTTCCTCGCTCCTGCAGGAGGACTACGTAGCTGAGTCAGGGAGGGGCTGTCTGTCTGCTTCCACCTGCATCCAGCTGGTGGCTGCCACAACAGCTGGAATTAAAATTGAGGGCCCAGAGCAGTCCTGGGGTAGAACAGCAGATGTGTTGGTTACAACTGGAAGCCAGAGACCAAGGACACAGCAGTGTCTTGGCAGCGGCATGGAGGGCAGTGCAAAGCTTTCAGGGAGACCCAGCTGACCGCAGTGACAGGGAGGGGGAGGAAGCGGAGCCACCCTCGCCTCGGAGCTTATGACTGGAACCCTTCCTGCTGCAAGACTTGATAGTGCAAGTAAATGTGTTTGCCTTTGAACCCCCTTAAATTATTTTTCTCTCTAGGAGACTGTTAAAGTGCCCCTTAGCCATTTCTTCTTTAGACTTCAGTGCCCAGTCCTTTTGGAACCAGGGACCGGTGCTCCTGTGAGAATCCAATGCCTGATGATCTGAGATGGAGCTGAGGCGGTGATGCTAGTGCTGGGGAGCAGCGGCAGACAGAGAGAAAGCTTTGCTCTTTTGCCTGCTGCTCACCACAGTCCGCTGTGTGGCCTGGCTCCCAACAGGCCACTGACTGGTACTGGTCCACAGCGGGGAGAGAAGTTCGGGGACTCCTGCTTTAGAGTGAACCATTGGTACAGTGAACAGACTTTGCCATCCTGGCTACAAAGGGTTTTTACCTGGAGGAAAACCTTTAGCTGTCTGGATGAGAGGGGCCCTGGAGGTAACTGAATCTGATCCCCTCATTTCACAGTGGACGATTTGGAAGGAGTGAAGTGAATAATCCAAGCATACACAGCTGGTTGGGGACACAGTCTGCACCACAGACATTATTTTAAAGCAACTTTTCATTTGCAACATAAAAATTGCTACAATGTTGCATTGCTCAAACACCTTCGACCTCCACTGTCATCTACAGTATGGAAATCAGACAAGAGTTTACCTCTACTCCTGGGCACAAAAGGTTAACGACTGGATACAAAGGATGTCAGACTGTCACAATAGCTGTGCAAGGCCTTCCACCCCTAACAGATGCAAATTTTCATCCAAGGCACTTTGTACTGGCCTGTTCACAGCTCCCCACAATCTGGGGCTACTGCCTCTTTGCATGTCATTTGCATTGATTTACATAATGACTTCTGGAGGTTCTCATTCCACATATGTAGGAGAGACTAAAACTAAAATCTGGCTTGACTTGCTTTAAACACGGAACCGATTTTTAAAGCACGATGGAATAAGGAGAAGCCTGAGTGTGGGGTGGAAACCCTCAGACTGATGAAAGCCCAGATATCCACGAAGGCCTCCTCCTAGCTAGAATTCCAATAGTACGTGATCCCAGGACCTGGGGAGCAAAGGCCTTTCCCCTCTGCTTATGTGGTTGGTTCCCGCAGCCCATATTGGACGTGATATTTGCATCCGGCAAAGGCAAGGAGGTGAAGAAAGGAATGGCGAATGTGTACTGCGTGCTTTCTACATACTGTGTGCTGCTCGAAGGGTTAAGCCTATCCTGACAGGATCCTCACAACGATTAGCTCCTCCCTGTTACAACTGAGGAAAAGCACAGAGAGGTACAGAAACCGACCTGCCCTCACACAGCTGGGCAACGGTGAGCTATGATTTGAACCTGGCAGCTTGGCTCCAGAGTGTGCAATTTAAACCACCTTCTCCCACTGCCTACCCTGCAGGCTGCTCTGCACAATAAAAGCTGAGATCTACGATGTATTGGGAACTGATTTTCTATTGCTGGACTTTTGACTTTTCTTCCCTTTTACCTGTTGTCTTCTATCTCCATTTCAGGGCTCTATGTTACACATTTGGCATTCTGTTAACAATCCAGTCCAATCAATTAACTTTACTTTTTACTTTGCCAAGTGACCAGGGCCACCAGGGTGGGGGGAAGAGACAGGACAGGATTTGTAGTAGTACCATTTAAAAACTGAAAATTCCCGCTGTAATTTCCTCTTCTTCCCCAGTCCTGGCATCTCATGCACATTACTGTTTAATTAATGGTAGAAATTTTCTCAATTTTAAGAGAAAATTATACACACATACAAGACACATGTTACACAGGTTCATTTTTCTCTTACACACATAAACAGAGTTCTAATTCATTTTCCTTGTAATTTAAAATATCTTCTTTTAAGTAGAGCTCCCCACTAAACTATGTTTCTACTGCCAGACATCGCCATTGCCTCTAAGCCCTATGACAGAGTCACTGGAGTCTAAGAAGTCTTCTTCCCCATCTTGTCACTAAACAGGATGGCAGCTTGGCCATCTTAGATGCCTAGTGTGGTAGTTTAAAATCATATCTACAAGTTCTCTGACACTCCTCCCACGGAGAGGTGGCATTTACCTCCCTGCCCATTAAATCCAAGTGGGTGGGCCTTTGTGACCTCAATGAACAGACTGAAGCAGAAGTGACGCCACGTGATTTCCAAGGTCAGGGCAGGAAAGGTCTTACAGCTTCTGCAGGTTTCTCTTAGGGTCCTTCAGCCGCATGTAAAAAGTCTTGCTCCCTCGAGGCCACCACATGGGATGTGGGGAGACCATGTGGAGAGTGAGGGGGAAGCCTGAGGGGTCCCAGGTGTTCCAGCCCAGCCAGGCGTCAGACGTAAGAGTGAAGAAGCCTGGGAGATGACCCCAGCCAGCGACCATGTAAGAGACCCCCCATGAGAGCTGCCTAGCTGAGCAACCCCAACACTCATGAACAAAGTAACTTACTGCTTTAAGCCACTGTTTTGGGGTGGCTTGCTAGGCGGCAGCAGTAACTGAACACCATCTACATAGACATGACATTTCAGCTCTTTCAGTGACCACTCTGGCTTTCAACATCAGGGGTTTTTTTAGTGCTTGGGCTCCACAGGCTGATTTTGATTTTGATCCCCTTACTGTCCTCCTCTCCTGCCCAGACTCAAGGAAAGGGAAACATCTCAATTCTGGGCTCTTTCTATAGCATCATGACTTCTCTGGTCTACGCAAAGGAAGAAAGGAACAAATGCATACTAGAAGTGCCATGAGGCTTCCTGGCACATATGCACGTTGTGGGGACACACGGAATAAGGCTGGAGGCTAGTCCACGGTGCCCACATGTTGAGATATGGCCATATCCTTCAAAGAGCTGCCATTCTAGAAGGGAAGAAAATCTGTTATGACAGGGGCACGAATGCACATACAAAAGATGTCCTCCTGAAGACTTTCCCCAAACAAATAACAATGAGGGTCAGAATTAGATGGATGAAAAGGTCAGCTCCTAACAAAATAACAGGATCCTTAATATTCAGGGAACATCTCACTGACATTACGGGAAAAAACGCAAATGTATCATTCCAGACTGCCCTGTACTCTCACAAAGGAAAAGGAAAAGGCTCATAACAATGTTCCACGCTTTACAACACAAAACCGGATAAACACGGCCTCAGCCAGGTGGTCAAGGTTACATCAACAGCGACAAAGTCATGGTGATGGTATGTACCCTTGACAAAAAATGGAACTTTACACCTGTTTCTTTCCTTCCTGAAACCTATAACTCCGGTCTAATCATAAGGAAAGCACTCAAAAAACCTAATTAAGGGACATTCTAAAAACATCTAATACTCCTCACAGCTGTCAAGGTCATCAAAAACAAGAAAATCTGAGAAACTGTCACAGCAAAAGCTGCCTAAGGAGACATGGCGACTAAATGCAATGTGGTATCCTGGATGGGATCCTGGAACAGAAAAAGGTCATTAGGGGAAAAATGAAGATGATCTGAACAAAGTACTCAGAATAATGTGTCAATATAGTTCATTAATCCTGACAAATGTACCACAGTCGTGATAAAAGGAAACTGGGTGTGGGATATGTAAGAACTCTGCTGTACCGCTGCAACTTTTCTGTAGGTTTAAAACTATTGCTAAGTTTTAAAAAAAAAGAAATGGTTCCATAGAGGTGAGACGGCAGGGACAGTGTGAGGGCCATCCCACAGGGGTAAGTCCTGGAAGGGGCCTTAGTGAAGGAAGGAGGTTTGCAGGCAACTTTCTCGGCACCCTGTGTGAGATTAGGCACTCACAGATGTGTCCTGGATACTACTTAGGGAAAGAGACGGGGGAAAAAATCCCATGACTACTGCTGCATCTATCTGTATTCCCTCTGATCCTCATCTTTTTAATATTCGCCAAGTGCGGAGTTTGGAGGTGAAACGGTCAGGGAGACTAGTAGCCTGAACATACGGTTTTTTAACCTGTTCAAATCCCAACTGAGGGGTCAGGGTAATGCCACCCATGTGACATAAACAGTTACAGCTTTCTTGGCCAAGGAAGCAGTCCGCATGAAAATCAGAGCTTATCATTACCACAGGGCTAGACTGTCCATCATTTTACACGTGGAAGCTATGCAAGGTGCTGGGCCTGGATACATACATTCTCATTCAAAATTTTTGCCCACACCCCTTTCCTGCTAGGCGATGGCACATCCATCTCTAAACACCCAACATGAACTGTCACAAGGTCCCTCACCTCTTCTGGACAGAAAATGGGTTTCCTGAGTAGTGCTCCCAGGGCACTCTGCTCCTGTCTATATTGTGGCCCATCTCCCCACAGAGCGCTTCAGTCTAGGGCATGGTTGGAAGGCACGAACCTAGGGCTCAGTGGGATTTAGGTTCAATCCAGGCTCTAACTTTCTGGCTGTGAGACTTCAGGCAAATTAGTTAAACTTTCGTTTTCCTCATCTGTATAATAAGGATGATAATGCCTGACTTTAGGATGGGAAGGGAATATGAGACTAAGAGGACCAGAGGCCCCACACGGTGCCAGGCATTCAACAGGTGGTAGCTGTGGTTTTAACTTCTACTACATGTAGGTCACTCCCCTGGGACTGCGAGCTTCTTGAGATTTAGAGCCTCAGAATTCAGTTCGCTGTCTGACTTCTGCTAGGAGCAGGATGTTGTCTGAAAAATGTGAGAATAAAAGAATACTTAGAATTCCATACGCTGGAGTTATTTGCCGCTGAGTGCTTATCACAAAATTATAGATGTTTATTTCTTTGAAAACACTATCAATGAAAGAAAGCAATAAGTGATGCAGCAGTATGGGTGTGTGTGTGTGTGTGTGTGTGTGTGTGTGTGTGTGTGTGTGTGTGTGTGTGTGTGTGTGTGTGTACGTGCGCATGCTTGCCCATACCCATGTGTATATATGCCTCCTTTTTACTCTGCTTGTCAGTGACTAACCAGTTCAAATGAACATACATTTCATATGACAAGTGATGCAGGAGCAGGCAGGGATGGAACCCACTTCCTGTACTTCCCTCCCAAGACCCTCCCCAACAATTGCACCTCTCACCGTAGGTTCCATTCCTAATTACAACAGCAAGTTCACCTTCGTTTCCTTCAAGGGCTGTGTAAGCCTGTTTCCCAGGATTTGGGATTTCCACAGACGAGTCTCAGCGTTGGCTGCCTGGTCCAAGGTGTTATGCCCTTGAAAGGTTTCGATGAGAGCCATCAGGAAGTAGGACAAACAGGAGGACTTACTGTTGGGAGGCAGATTAGAGGGCAGTGCCATGGAGGGCCTCGGCATGCCCTAGAGAAGTTTGTGGTGTCTCCTATAAACCCAATAAAGTGGTGACTCCTACAGAACCCACAGACCCACAGTTGGGATCTGGTCCAGTGGGCTCCTCAGCAGGCATAATAGGACCTTTGGGACCCCCTGAGGAGTCCCGGGACCTGCCCAAAGAGGCTGAAGTACCTGACCTGAGGTAGCAGCATCTGTCTACCTTTAGCTGCAAATTCTCAAAAGCCAGGAGGAGAAGAAAAAGACACAAGGTCCTTGCCTGATCATGCCTGAGAGTCACTTACCTAAGAACAGCATTGGGGCTTTTCACCTGACATCCTCCAGAGCTTGCTGACAGTCTGAAGCGTCACCTCTTAGCATCCCCTCCTCCTCACCAAAGAGCCTGCCAGAGAGGAGGTGGCTAGAAGGGACAGTGGCAGTGTCTGAGAGGATGGGGGCGGGGAGGGCACAGGGAGAGGTTCAGGAGCTGACGTCAAAGAAGGCTGTCTGCTCTCTCTGGCACGCCTGCCCGCCTGCCCTGAGCCCCTGCAGCTCCTCCCTGGGCGTCCTGCAAGGCTGCTTGGTATTCTCGCCGTTCCCTGGCGGACTGGCTGCAGGCTACCTGGCACTGCTCTCCTTCGTTACCGACGGTTCACTGCGTGTTCCACTTTGGCTGGAACAAAAGGGCTCAGGAAACACAGCTGTGCATCCTTGTAAAATTGCCTAATGTCCCATTTCAAGGCAGGATGCCCCTACTCCAAGGTATAATTTAGACTTTTGGGCGTCAATTAGATTTCACAATTAATTCTGAAATGAGGCCCTCTAGGCTGTATCTGTTTGGGGATTAAAATCTTCCTCCCCTCTTGTCCCTCCTCTTCAGTACTGAAAACTGATATTGTCACTAATTCTAAACTTCTTCTTATTGAGCACCTACTATGTGCCAGGCACTCAAAAGAGTAATTTTTATATATCATCGTACTCAATCTTCATAAAACCCTCAAGTTGGAAAAAAAAAATACAAATCTTAACCCATGTCCTATCTGCTTTTAAGACTATCTACCCTTTACTTCTTCATTATTCTTTTTGGGTATACATCTGTGGATTTAAATACCTGAATAATTCAACGTGGACTTGGAGGTAGCTTTCTGAAGGAAACACTAATAACTTTTGTCCATGTCAAGCCAAGGAAACAAAACCAAACATAACGAGCAAGGAGAAAACAATGAAGGGTGGTCATTCAGGACTATGTCGGGTGGAGCAGATTTTCTGTGCAGCCACTTAACAGGGAACCCGTGAAAAGTGGAGGAACCCAGGAAGGCTTCCTGGAAGAGGAGAAACCTGAGCCCTCTAACTACCATTCCTCCATTTGTTAATTTCCTAATTCACACATTCAATACACACTTATTAAGGGCGATGCTGAGTGTGGCATTATGTTTCCCAGATAAGTTGGCATCATGATCTCTACCATGGAAGGGGCTGCTATTGCCTTATTCCCCGCCATGGGTAATAAAATGCATATTGGCAGAGAAAATTCTGGCAAATTCTGAAAAGGTAAGTTTGTCCATAGGTGGGAAACACTTTAGCATACATTACAGTGTGCTGATGTTCAGAATAAGAACATACATTTATGAAGCATCAATTATGTTTGCAAGTATTTTACGTGTGCAAACTGATTTCATACTCATCAAACTTTTGTGAGGAGGGTTTTGTTCCCTACAACTGACGTCTAGAGAGCTTAAAAGATTTATTCAAGGTCACTCATTCAAGGGTAGCCAAGATGCACATGTAAATATATTTCCGTTTTTTAAATTTATTTATTTTTCTTATTCCCCTTCTCTACTTTTTTTCTGTTTCCAGCTGTGGGCAGTGCCAGCTACAAAAGCCCATTAGTAATAATGCTTGATTACTTCTGTTCCCAGTGAGCTCACCACCTGATCAAAGGAGTCCTAGCTTCAACAGACCTTGGAGGTGACAAGAAATGACCGTGCAAATTTAGGCCCTTCAGGGTGGTTCCACTTTGGTCTGGCTCTACTCCAGGCACAAGGTTCAAACTCTGTCTCTGATTTGAACCCAATAAAAATAATCAGGATCAGGACTGAAGCACTTCCCTGAAAGGCTCTAATCCCCAGGCCAAGCTTGAGGTGGTATGGGGACTGCCACAACCTTCCTTGGGGATACTGTCTTTTGCAGACACCCTCCTTAGTGGTAGGAAGGTAACTGCCTCTACCTCCTAGGCTGGGGGCTGAGGAGGAGAAGAGGTAGTTCCTTGCCACTGAGATTTGCTTAGCTGTTTTCCCTTTAGCCACAGGGCCCAAAAGCTAGGGTGCCCGAGGCATACAGGTAAGTGTGCACCTCCCTCCTCCAAACATGGTCCAAGTTTCTTTTAGACTCTAGAACACACTCACAGTGTTACAATCCTACAGATCTAGGTATCGGACATTTTTGAATAAAGGGTGTTTTTAGTCCTATTCAATCTTCTTTTTCCTGGAAAGGTGTGCAGAGAAGACACTGAAGCCAAGTGTAAATTCACTCACTGATTGTATAAATTTGTTTCAACTTCCCAGATAAGCTGGCTACATTCAGAGTCAGGCTGCCGCTTTCCATTGGCTCTGAAGTCCTCTCATTTGTTCTTTAGATTTTGCGCTGAATTGGTGTAGTGTCCACCACCCAGATTCCTCTTTCCACACAGCTGAGTTTCTCCTCAGGAACTGGTTTTAGCTCAAGAGGGCTACATCACTCAAGGTTACACCCCCTTGCTGGGAAATCTGCATCCAATGACTGGTTCCTGTGGGGTTAAAAGGGCTGGCCCCCTGGCCTCCGTCTGGGAGGACTGAGAAGGGCCAGAGCTCCAGAGGTCCCTGCTGGGTTGGCTAAAACCTTTGGTGTAACTGCATCGCGGCCCAGCTTCTCCCTCTGCCCGATCCTGCTTCCCTCACCCTCCTAAAGGTGTTGATTCTGGGAACACTTCCAAAAACCCTCCTGTATGCAAATCTGCAGCTCAGTCTGCTTCCAGGGAGCCAGGTGTGCAGTGTAAGGAATTCAGTCAGTGCTGCAGCTGATGGGAAGATGATTCTTCCTTCTTGTCACTCTTTTCCTTGTCTCACTCTCCCATAATCCTTCCGCCTCAGTGAACATCCTTTGAAAGATTTGCTACTCTGGGTGGCCTCCCTTGGTGTACCTCTTCCAAGTTCCAGTCACCCCAATCGTGAATGCCACGCTAAATGACAGTATGTAAGACTTTGTCATTGTGTGTTTTCTCACATCCTTCCATTAGCCTGGAAGCTCCTTTAAAAAGGCAATTTCAAGTTTAATTTAAAAACATTCCCTCTCACCCGGTCATATATGAGTGATGACTGGGGACACCCAATCCTATTGGCTGAACATTTGGCAAATCCCTTATCACTATCCTATTTTCCTCTCTCATTCGCTTAACTCATTCAGCACATATTTACTGTGTGTCCTACCTAAGCACTGCCTACGCTACAGGGACACACAAAGAAATGCCGTGTCCTCCCTACAGTCCAAAGCATTGTGGTTGAGCAGGAGGGCTTTGTGGTAGTGTGGCTAACCCTGAGGCCACACTGCCATGGTTCAAACCCTTTTCCCTGCTTTCTAGCTCAGTGACCTTGGGCAAGTTACTTAAGCTCTCCGTACCTTGTTTCCCTTGTCTGTAAGATGACCTTAATAATACTAATTACCTCATAAGATTACTGTGAGGATTAAATGAGTTAATATATAAAGGGTTTATAACATTGTTTAGTGCACAGCGAGCATTATTTAAGTCTGCACTGTCCATCCAGTATGGTAGTTACTGGCCACATGAGGCTACTGAGCACTCCAAACGTGGCTGGTTCAAAGTGCAATGTGCTGTAAATATAAAATATATACCTGCTTTTGAAAACTTCGTACAAAAAAGTAGAAAATCCCATTAATAATTTTTGTATTAAATACGTATTGAAATATTTTAGATATATTTGGTCAAATAAGATTTATGGAAATTAATTTCATCTTTTTATTAATATGGCTACTGTACAATTTAAAAGTACATATGTGGTTCATATTATATTTCCATTTAATGTAGGGAGGAGGTAAGAGAATTAAAAATGTTAATCAAATCACAATCAGAGACTGCAATATGCAGATCAGCCCTGAAGCCAGGCCAGGAGGTCACCTTCAGAACAAAGGAAGATTTCTGCCTGAATTGCTAACAACCCATTCCCCACTCCAGTGAAGGGGAAACAGGAACCAAGAGTCATTCCCTATGGCTAAAGTCATGGGGAACCAATGAATTAAAGGCTAGAAACTGCCAGTAGGCCTTTCACTCTACACATGCTTACCTTTTCACACCATGTATCCTTCCCCTTCCTCACTGTATGTAAATATCAAAGGAAATGGAAACTAAAAAATGACATATAAACAATTCCCTGAATACTCAGGGTCCCTTTCAGTGCCTTTACTCTGCCTCTGTCCCTCTCACTCTCTGCCTCTGAGAGGTGACCACACTCTGCCAAAGGACCCTCTTCTTCTCTCGGTGCATGGCTTGGTCTCCCCTCAAACTCGGGGAAATTTTCCCTGTCCAGCATCATCTCAGACAGTATTAATTTAAGTCTTTGCTATAAAAATAGTAATGAAAAGCAGAATATAGTACATCCTTTAATAAGGACATGCACTGCCAGGAGCATGGACCAGCAGAAGCATCAGCACCACCTTGGAAACTTGTTAGAAATAGAAACCCTTGGGTCCCCACTCTAGACCCACTAAATCAGAAACTCAGAAAACAGTCTAGACAATCTGTATTTTTTAAAAAAGAAACCTACAGGTTATTCTGATCTCACCAAAGTTTGAAAGACATGGTCTAAGAGAGTGCAGAGGCGTCTAACTGGTTCTGGTAGAGAAGACCATGCTGTCCACAGGATAGTCACAGAGAAGAGGTAGGGAGAGAAACCACACAGGAAGTCATCCAGGCATTTGAAATAAAAGTTTGAAATAAAAATAGTCAGGTGGCCTACAGCAACACTCCATCTCACTCTGCTTGGCTAACTTCAGATGCAGCTTTTTTTGGAAACAATGCTATCTGGCATGGCCGGGTCCTTGGTCCTCTGCACCTTCTTAATCTAAAGTGAGCCAAGAACAACTGGAATCTCAACTATCTGCCCACGGTGAAATTTATTTGCATTTGTAAAGTACAACCTCAAACATGTTTGTTCTTCTGTGCTGTGCCCAACTCCGAGTGGATGTGGGATCCTCTGGGCAGGGGAGCCCAGGTTCAGAAAGTGCTCCTGCAACAGCTCAGGAGTCCGCCAGTGACAAGTGGGTCAGCTTCTCCAAAGAGCTGCTTCCTGAGAGCATCATTACAGGCAGAGGGGGATGAGAGATGGCTGTAGAGATCCTCTTCCATCAGGAAAAGACTCTACACGAATACTGTGATTTTGCACTTTGGATTCACGGTCTATTTTTTCTTGGGCTCTTAGTAGACACCTTTCAATTGATGAAGTCCAAATTCTGCCCTCGGTCATGAGGTCTGAGAAGTCCATGCATTGTAGTGTGGGTTAAAGAATTCAGTAAACTCATGCCATATTTCTTTCCCAGGGGAAGTGGGAGAGGAGAGCTAGGAAGAAGGGGCTCTATGGGCCATCATCACTGGGGAAGGAGGCTGCAGGTGCAAACAAACTCATTTTTGTGCAGAAGCCTGTGTTTGCTCTCTGCCCCCACCCCCAGGTTCAAAATTTGTGTCTTCATAGCCACCTCTGCTCACAATGAACCCAACACCTTCACTCATTGTGAATTATGCTGCAGAAATTTTAGGGCAGCAGCAAGTTTTCCCATTGAATAGTTTCCTGGAAGTAGCTTTCTGTCTGGGGCTCTAACCCACCAAGGGCTGGGCAAGCATCAGAACATCAGCAGTGACAGCTGCATCAGTTTTAACGGCAATAATGCTACTACTACTAATAGAAGTGATAGCAGTAACAGTGATAGTAGTGGTAGTAATGGTCAGATCAGTATTGTTTATCCCGTCTACATTCCAGGTACCGAATTATGTACTTTACTACTACACCGGGTTATATTTTCCAGATAGGACTGCACCCAAATATCTTATGCCACAGGTTCTTCCTGCAGTGTGACGCTGATATTCATGGAGAGATGGAGTCAATGTTCCCTCCCTTTGTATCTGGGCAGGCCTGTGACTGCGTCAGAAGTGACACGATGAGTTCCAAGTTCCAGTATGAGTTAATGAAAGGTGACCTGTAGTGAGTCTGGCTGCCCTGAAGCTGTCATGCTGGATGGATCACACAGAGGTGGAGATGCCTAAGGAGCCCCAGCTCTTTAAGCCCCCAACTGTGAGTGAACAAACCTTTGGGCGGTTTCAGCCCAGGTGACGCCAAGTGAAGCAGAGACAAGCTGTCCTCGCTAAGTTCTGTCCCAGAATGCAGGTTTGTGTCACTGTTTTAAAACCGCAAAGTTTTGGGGTGGTTTGTCACACATCAGTAGTAAATGGGACTCCTACATTATCTCAGTAAGCCCACACAATAAAAACATTATCTCAAACCCTCAATAACCCAGGTATTATTATCACAGCTAACTTAAGATGAGGCGACATGCAAAGAGGTTAAGCGATTGTATAAACCGTAAAGAAATGAGGACTTTTCAGACTTTACAAAATGAATTCCATGGCAGCCACGAAAGTAATGTCAACTTGCGCGTGATGGGAACACCCTGAAGGTGTGATGAGAAAACCTCAAACCATAGAAACACCAGCTTCTACTTGCAGGAGCCAAAACTCATGAGGATCCCACCTTATAAGGTCCGTATAAGCTGAACACCTTAGACAGATGATGCTCAAGCCTAACCCGACAGCATCACGGATGGATATGCCAGAGCCAAAGACTCTGACCTTCTGACCCACCATAGTTATTGGCTTGGGACCCATGTGGAGCTCTCCATACCCCAAGTCAACAGAGCTCACTTCGGGAACGCTAAGGACTTTCATCCCTTGGCTCTGTCGAGTCAGACTCTGCACTTTCCTTCTCTGTGTGTTGTGATAACCTGCGTGGGTACTTGATTAGTCTATCTGAGAAGCTTCCACTCCACAAAGCTGGCATTGTGGAAAGACACAAATGCGTTCAAGAGTGTTACTTTGGTAGCTGCTTTGCTTGATCACAGCAATAATCTTCCCAAGATCTCACATCTGGTAAGTGGCAGAGCCAGGCCGGAAGCCTAGGTCCATCTTACTCTGCATGCGGCTCTGAGTCACATCCTGCCCAGACTTGGCCACGCATTTATCTCATTTATGTGCTACAGTCCCCAGTGGGTCTATACTCTTGCCTGGACATGTCCGCTAGATTACACACGGACATCCGTAAGCAAAGATGACCACTGGATCTCTTACTGTCGTAGGAAAGGGGACTTATCTTCAAAGGTCTGAAGATTAGGCTGGTTCCTATACCCAGTATGAAAAAAAAAAAACCACTTAGCCTTGAAGTGGAAATGGGAATGCTGGCTGCAATGAGGTTAGAGTAGGTCTTTGATGTCTTGGTTTACTCTGGTGGACTTTTAGAGGTTGGATTTCTTTTATATTTTATTTTTTTATTTTTTTACTGTCCATAATATTTTTTTTTTCAATTAGGAAATGTGTTCTAAGAGTCAAAAAGCTTCTTTACTGTCTTTTACTTTGGAGTCCCATTGGTTTGTAAGCTGGAGACGGTCCATTTGGGGTAATATTTCCAGGCTGTAGCAAAGTCAAATGCGTTGCTGATATTTTCACCAGCTATTACACCCCCAAATGATGTTGGGGCTACCCTTAGTATTGGCAAGGTCCCAGAAGCAAAGGTTACACCATCAGGGACAGCATCTAGCATAGCTGATCCAGTGCATGGCGTGTAGGAGAAAGGATCGCCAGCCTTACTTATGGTGAGTGGGGACCTTCACCTAGGTGGAGCGCTTTGCTCCTGCAGACCTGGTTTCCCTCTAGCTTGAATAAACAAAGAACAGATGCAGGCAGGGTCTGCTCATCTCTATTCCTCTGGGGTTCCCATGCTGAAGGGCAGAGGCTTATTCTGCTTATAATCATATAGGAGGACTGACATAGCCCATCTTCTAATTACTGAATGCTCCTTCCTCTTTCATTGCTTCCTTTTGAGTGGTTCAGAAAGACATTTCTTTCTTTTTAAAATTAACTTTATTAGGTATGATTTAAATGCAATAAAATCCATGCATTTTAAGGTTACAAATTGACAAACATACATGATTGTGTCACCACCACCATCATCAAGATACAGAACATTTCCGTCTCCCTGGTAAGTTCCCCTGTGCCCCTCTGCAGTCAAATCTCCCCCCACACCCACTTCTGGCAACCAATGATCTGATTTCTATCACTACTGGTTAGTTTCATCTGTTCTAGATTTTTTTTCATGTACGTAGATTTAGATAGAATCTTTTGTGTCTGGCTTTCACTCAGTATAATTTATCCAAACATCTGTAAAATTTATCCACTTGTTGCATATATCAGTGGTTTGTTCCTTTTTTATTGCTGAATAGTATTCCATTATATGGATATACTCCAATGAGTATGTTTATTCTTCTGATGATACACATTTGAGTCATTTCTAGTTTAGGACTATTGTGAATAAAGCTGCTATGAACATTTGTTTATAAGTCTGTATGGACATATGTTTTCATTTCTCTTGGGTAAACACCTAGGAGTAGAACCTCTACCAAATGACATATGTTAGTGTATATTTAAGTTTGTTAAAAATTGCCAAACTGTTTTCCAAAGTGGTTTACCAGTTTACACTTTTTGTTTTAAAATGTAATTCTGTTGATTGACTGATTAGTTGGTTGTTTAGGTAATAAAGTATATTGGCATAATCCAAAAGTCAAAATGCAGACAATAAATACAGTGAAGGTGAGTGGTGTTACCAGTTCTCCATGGACCTTTCGGGAGATAATTGAAATGTTCACAAGGAAACACTTAACTACATTTCCCTTCCCACTTTTTATCTGGATGAGTGTGTGCTAGGCAAACCTTGCTTTACCTACTTAATAATATATCGTGGATATTGCTAAACAGTCATTTCCCGAAGTGTATTCTTGAAGAACTCTATCCCCATCAGCTGCTCTGTAAATAAAGGGTTCTTGTGACAATGCTGCGGGCTTTCAGAAATTCACAATGCGTGTTCACTTATTAAAGGCTCTAAGAGGTTCTGTGATTAAAAAGCAGGGTTTCCACAGTCATTTTATCTGAGAATCCTTTTCTTTGCAGTAAAATCCATGGAACATTTTTTTGCAGAACTAGAATTTTACAGGAGACTCTTGGGGAAGCACTTAACTAGGCCAGAAGTAAACAAACTTTTTCTGTAAGGGCAAGAGAGTAAGCCTTCTAGGCTTTGTGGATGTGGTCTCAGTTGCAGTTACTCAATTCTGCCATTGTAGTTTGAAAACAGACCTAGACAAGATGTCAATGAATAGCTGTGGCTGTGCTTTAATCACACTGTATTTACACAAAGCAGCAGCAGATTGTAGTTTGCCAATTCCTCATCAAGTAAGTGGTAGGATTTGAGATGGGGGAGGTTCCAATTAAGTTTTTAAACTGTTTTTCCAAAACCTACTGTTTGTGCTACTTTTTCCTTGTCTGCCTCATTCCCTTCCCCATCCTAATCATCCCACCTAGAAGAGGGATGGGAAAGGAATGGCGGAGTGGACGAAAGCAGGGAAAGAAGATGGTGGTGGGAGAGGAGAGAAGGTGAGAGGAAACTGTGGGGAAGGTGTCTGGAGGAAAATAAACACTGCTGAAGTCTGAATGAACAGATGCCCTATTTGAAATGTCCTCTCTACTCAGCTTCTCTCCTTCCCTGTCCTCTCCAGGCCCAAGGTGCCTACTTGGAGCACTGAGAAAAGAGCCTCCATGTTCCACATTCTCATGATCCGTCTCACTAAACAAACGTCCAGTGATAGAATGGAGGCTTTTGGACTCTGAGCTTCAGCATCTCCATCTGTAAGACCACAAACACCCGAGACTCCTTTACAGCTCCCTTGTTCTAGGATGCCACAAAACCTTTGTTGTTCATGGCTCTAGGTCCCAGGTCTGGCTGTGATCCAGGCTCGCAGCTCGGGATAAAACTCTGGATTTAAAATGTTACATTAATGTAGTAAGACACCTGCACCTTATGCAACCATGACTCGGCTTGTCGTTTATCACGCATGTGTGGCAGGATGCCACTATTGTTCTCTGACACATATAAAGCCCATGCGGTCCCCAAGCACGGATGCATGTGCTCCCCGCAATAAAGTTGGTCCCTGCCATTTCATTCTCATGTCGGCTCCTTGTGCTTTCTTTCAACTGGGCATCTCACCACCAAAACCTTCCCATCTTGATCAGCTCAGTGCTGACACATGGTGTAGCCAGCGGGTGAGTATGGCCCCCGGCATTCTGGACAGTACCGGGTGGAGGATCCCCAGGGGGAGGACATGTGGCCCCCCGCCTCCCAGTGGTGCCCTGTGGCCATGTATCTGGCTATGTGGACGTCCCTGGAGGACTGGGATGGAGTGAAGCCACATCCAGATGATGTCCGGAAAGCCCTGGAGTTGCTGGAACCGAATGTCGCGACCGCTCACTGAGAGGCAGTGGGTCGGGGGGCCTGCATGTTCTTGGCGGTGCTGCGGCAGGACAGCCTGGAGGTTCAGGACCAGGCTCAGTGGATGCAGCAGCTGTATCGTCAGGAAGAAGCGCTGGGAAGGTGGCTGGCAGCCGCGGAACACATGCTGCAGGGCCCTGACGGGTCGCTGCCATCGTCCCAGTCTGGGAGCCCACCAGAGACACTGTGGCCAGCGTGGCCGGTGATATGACAGCAGGTTGAAGTAGAGCAGCTGTTGGCCCTGAGGGTCAAGCTGGTAGTGCCCCCTGCCCACGGCTAAAAAGCAGACCACCTTGATCCAGGACACCCTCGCTGAACTCCGGGCCCTGATGGAACAGGTATAGCAGAGAGCAGGGGAGGTAATTCTGGGGTGGCTGCTGCAGCTGTGGGATGATGGGGCTGAAGGGACTGAATTATTTCCGGAAGAGATGGCTCAGCTGGCCTCTGTAATGGTGACACGGTCCCTATGACAGCACCTCCAGAATGTGGCACTGACGGCGTGGGGTGCAGGCAACCACTCCCTCACTAACTGGCTCATGTCCACTGCACGCTGGGGAGCTGCCAGAGTCGGTGAGCAGATGGACCACCTACTTAGATTCAGAGAATTTGGGAAATGGACATGCGACAGGTGATGTTTCGCACCCAGTACACTAGCCCTGATGAGGAGGCATTTACAACCCGTATGAAGGACTTGATCTTGACCTCTGTCTGGCCCAGCTGATACTCTGAGCACCATGGCAGACTGCTAGCCCCTTATGTGAACAGGTGAATCCATGAGGTAACGTTTGCCATGGCAAAGCTGGGGATGTGGAAGTGAAACACAAGTACAATAGCGTTCCACCCAAGTGCGTGCTGTACCATCCATCCCCTGCCCTCCTAGTGCAGGGACGGAGGCCTGGATGAAAGGGGCAGGCCAGCGCGCAGCCAACCAGCAGTGAGAGGGAGCCGCAGGCAAATGTGGTGTGCTCTCCTCGCGGCAGGGTCGCTGCCGCAAAGGCTGAGCAGACACCTAAGGAAGTTGCTGGCGCTGAGGGATCAGCGGCACCCTGACCTGCTCTGTCCTATTCCTGGGAAAGCCACACCCCGTGAGGTGCGGCTGCTGGTTATCTACCTGAGTAAAGATGCGGCCAGGACACCGGGTTGGCAGGGGAGCCAGTTGAGCTGAGGCCGCTTGTGGAACTAATTATGCCTTGGTCCCCCTGTAATGTGCAGAGGGAACGAGCCCTCGTGGATACCAGTGCTGACGGCACCCTGCTTTATGGGAATCCGGACAAGTTTTCCAGGCCCACTGCAACCACAGAAAGCTATGGGGGTCGAAACATGCACGTGCAGCAGGTCTCTACGACACTGAGTATTGGCAGACTGTCTCCTTGGATACGCCAAGTGTACATAGCCCCTGTATAGAAGTACATTTTGGGGACTGATGTTTGTGAGGCTTGACTGTAAATACTACTGCTGGTGAATTTTGCCTTCATATCTGGGTGGTGAAGCTATCATCCGGGACATCAACACCATGCTCCATAGGTGATGCCTGGCCTACCCGGGTAGTGAATATAAAGCACTGTTGGGCGGCCATGAGGAAATAGGACACACCATTCTGAAGCTGGAAGAAACCAGGGCCATTCGTCCTACTCATGCCCCGTACAACTCCCCATGTGGCCAGTGTAAAAGCCTGACGGCTTCTGGGAGTGACAGTTGACTCTCGGGAGCTGAATAAGGTTACGCCGCCCTTGCATGCTGCCGTGCCAAATGTCGTGGATGTCATGGACCGTTTGTCACATGAACTTGGACAATACCATTTTGTGATGGACTTGGCAAATGCCTTTTTCTCTATTGCCATAGCCCTGGAAAGTCAAGAACAGTTTGCCTTCACCTGGAAAGGGTGAGAGTGGACATTCCTCATCCTTCTCCAGGGCTATCTGCACAGCCCTACCTGTGCCATGGTCTCGTGGCTCAAGATTTAGCCACATGGAAACGATCGCCGGCAGTGCACTTGTATCATTGTATTGATGATATAACACTAACCTCTGATTCTCTCACAGAACTAGACCGGCCTGCGAGCAGCTCTTGCCGACTGGGGCTGGGCAGTCAATGAGGACAAGGTCCAGGGACCTGGGTTCGCTGTCATATTCTTGGGAGTTGTTTCATTGAGTAAGACGAAAGTAATGCCAGAGGCAGTGATTGATAAGATGCAGGCATATCCCTGACCCAAAACCGTGAAGTAGCTTTAAACCTATTTGGACTGCTGGGGTTTTGGAGAGTGTCCATTCCTCATTTCGCCTCCTTGATGTGACCATTGCACGTCTAGTGTGACGGGGTGCTCAATGGGACTGGACCCTTGAGATAGAAGAGGGCTTTAAGGCTGCAAAGCAAGCTGTAGCACAAGCCCAAACTCTACATGCAGTAGATCCAGCCCTCCCATTCCTGCTTATGCAGGGTTTGGATGAGGCTTGCGGCAGAAGCACGGTTCCTGGGAGGTGCCGAATGGCTTCTGGTCCCACTTATGGAAAGGTGCGGAAATGCGGTATTCTCCGATAGAGAAGCAACCGGCTGCCATGTATGTAGCCCTTCTGGCCAGTGAGGCCATCGCTGGCTCCGATCCTGTAGCCGTGCAATCCACATGCCCTGTGGAGGGGTGGCTGTGGTCGTGGGTGAAGACTTCCTGTATGGGGATTGCACAAACCCCTACACTGACCAAGTGGGGGGCGTACCTGGAGCAGTGGACGCAGTTCTCTGTGAGCTCCCTGTCAGGTCAACTGCACTCCCTGTTGGGACTGGTGCAGTTTCAAGCAGAACTCCTGGTGGACCCTGCTGAGATGGGGAACATACCAAGTCCCTATGTAGAGGGTTGGGCTCCCATCCCTGAGGATGCCTGGTATACAGACGGCTCATGCCATGGGCAACTCCCGACGTGGGTGGCCATGGTGTGGCAGCCGTCCACAGAAACCTTTTGGTATGAGACCGGTGCTGGCCAAGCCAGCCAGTGGGCAGAGTTTCGTGCTGTGTGGCTGGTCCTCATGAATGTAACTGGCGCGGTGCACGTCTATGTATCGAGGTCTAACTCTGTGGCTGCCTCGGTGGGCTGCCCAGGAGTGGATGATAGGCCACTGTCACCTATGGGGTCAGGGTTTGTGGAAAGACCTGTGGAAACGTGGCCTTCAACAGGGGGTCACTATGTATCATGTCCCTGGCGATTGGCCATTACAGGACCTGGGCAATGATGCAGCTGATGAGCTGGCACAAGTCCGCTCCGCCCACGTACCACCAGTTACAGTGGACGTTGGCCCCTGGCTCCACTGAAAACTGGGGATGGAAGCACCCGTACCATGCAACAGGTAGTGAAGTGATGGGGGCTATCTTTGACCCAGGCACAAGCACAAGTTGCAGTGTCACAATGCCCCTGGTGTACTGAGCAGCACCTGGAGAGACGGAGGGTAAAGAGAACCCCAGGGGTGGTGCCCCGTAGGGCTAAGCTACTCCAGGCACGTGGACTACACAGGGCCTTTGCCCACAAACCGGGGACACTGTTATGTGTTCACAGGTGTGGACACAGCTACCAGTCTGGGGTTTGCTTGGCTGGTGGCAGCTGCTGATCAACGACATACTGTGACCGCTTTGGAGCACCTCGTGGCGGCCTATGGCTGGCTCTTATTAATCTCTAGTGACAGAGGCACTCATTTTACTGGACAGAAGGAGCAGACCTGGGCCTGCACCAATAATGTGCGGTGGCAGTTACATGTTTCTTATCGCCCACAGGAAGCCGGGATGGTAAAGCTGTTTAATGGCTTGCTGAAGGGTAAATTGTGTGGCTTGGGCCCGGGCTGGCACTGTTGGTACACTAACCTCCTACAGGCTATCCGCCTTCTGAATGAGCAGCTCTGGAGAACGGGGTTGTCTCCCCTTGTCAGGTTGTAGCAGGTTTGCTGAGGGCCACTGAAGTGTGCCTGGGGGCCACTGCTAAACAGTTCTTGCTCCAGGCCTACCAGGGAGTGTTGCTCCTGCCAGCCCCAGAACCTTTGGCAGCAGGTAAACAGGCCACTTGGTTGTGGTCCTGGATTGTACAGGTAACACGAAGGCTGTGGGTGGCCCTGGTGGAGCCCTGGGGACAGGGCTTATGCTGTGGGTTGCAGGTAGAGCCCTGAATTTGCATTTGGCCCATGCCCCTGAGAGTGTCACTCCCGATGACGGAGGAAGGTTCCCTGTTAATAGGGAGTTTTGTCCTTGGCCTCTGGCCCATTCCTCTCTATGCTGTGACACCAGTGGAGACCCCCTGGCCTGCTACCCTTGGAGAAACTGTCTGGTACCACAGGCCAGGGGCAGTTCCTCTCCCAGCTGTCCTTCTATCTCAAGATGGGCAGGTGGCCTGTGACCTCCCAGAAGGACAGAACTTGCCCCTAATGGCCCTTTGTCTGTCCTATCCTATCACCCAGGCTGACAACAGGGAACAGTGTTTTATGTACTGGGCTCATGTGTTTGCTGCTGTCCACAATGCTTCCTGCTGCTGGCTGTGTACTGAACTACCAGTGGAAGCAGCTGAGAGACTGCTATGGCACATTACTCCAGCTACGCCTGAGAACTGGATGTGGCTGCATACCTGGAATATCACACCTGAATGGGACAGCAACGGCCTGCCCCTCATGGGCTATGTCATTTCCAGTGGGTGGGGATGGCTGGTGGGAGAACGTGTGGAATTGCGGGAGCAGGCCCCTCACTGCATAGGGCAAGTAAGATCCGTGCCCAACCATATCATGGGGTGGCTACGCCCCGAGCTGTGTGCTAACACCACCCTTCCTAATATTTCCAAGGTCTGGTGGGATGGGTGACACTATGCTGGTACAGAGCCTACTGACTGGTTACCTGCAGGGTATCTCTGGGTCTGCGGGAACTATGGCTGGCCCTACTTGCCTGCTGATTGGACTGGCCGTTGTACCTGGGGACGTCCACATTTAGCTGGACACATATTATCTATGTTGTCCTAACTGCCTCATAATTGGGATCCCATAGATCACCACTGGCACCGGCAGAAACGCGCAGCATGGTGGTTCCATACCCTGCCATTATTCATTCCAGGGGTGGGATCCATAGATGTAGAACTGCAGGTAGAAGCTTTAGCCCAGCACACCGCATAGGCATTGAATGCTATGCGTCGGGCTGTAACCCTTTTAATAGATGAAACGACGCAAATATGGAAAGTAGTTCTGCAAAACCGCTTGGCCTCTGACTTCCTAACTGCTGCCCAGGGTGGCACCTGTGACCAACTCCATGTAAAAGGCTGTGTCTACATTCCTGACAGGCACAGGCAGCTCTCCAGAAAGTGGATGCTGAAGTCCAAGCCATCCAGGCCCTGGGAGGAGACCCCTTGACAACTTGGTGGAGTTCCTTGGTGTCCTAGCCCTTGTAGCCTGTAGCTTGGTAGTATTTTGTTGTTCTTTATATTGCTGTTGTAGATTGTGGGCCCAAGGTAGCACCCTCTGGGCCAGATCCCACACCGTAACCCTGTAGGGGTGGAGTGTGGGTCCCAGGTCTGGCTGTGATCCAGGCTCGTGGCCAGGGATAAGACTCCAGATCGAAAATGTTACATTAGTGTAGTAAGACGCCTGCACACAACTTATGCGAGTGTGACTCAGCTTATTGCTTATTACACACACGTGGCAGGATGCCACTATTGTTCTCTGCCACATTTAAAGCCCATGCGGTCCCCTAGCGCAGAGGTGTGTGCGCCCCCCCCAAAGCTGGTGCCTGCCGTTTCATACTCATGTCGGCTCCTCGTGCGTTCTTCCAACTGGGAGTCTCACCACTGAGACCTTCCCTTCCCGATCAGCTCGGCGCTGACACTGGCAAAACCAGCTAAGGATGCATCAGCTTGTGGTCAGTCTTGTGATTCTGGGAGTGAATTTTATAAATTTTCCCATGCTAACAGGCCATAAATATGCTCGTTATCTAAGGAAATTCTAGCTCTTCTGTTTTAAGTACCACACTTCATCAAATATAAAAAGCAACGTACTATTGTTATATGCACTAGTGAGAAAGAGAAAACACTGCCAGTTATACTCACATAATGATTTCTTACATTTTCAACTTTTATTCTATACACATTGAGAGAGCTCCTTCAGGCTCTTCCAGACACTTCTATCATATATCCCTTCACTCACATCACATGATGTGTAACTGCCAGTCTGTCTGTGTTTCGGCAGTGAAATACCACCCAGTTTCAACGGCTTCGGGTCTTTCCTTTAGTCCCACTTAGAAGTTTGTTGTTACTTTGGAATATGGGATGGAGACCATTCTTACAATAACAAACATTAGTTCCACAAATGTCACATTTCTTTGCTGTTGCTCTGCTTTGATGCCCTCTGCATACACAGCTTTTTGTTTCAATGCTGAGTCACAGCGAATCTTTGTGAAGACTTCTTAAACAGCAGTTGCATACACATAGTACCAGTGATGGAGGGATGAACAACTACAAACAACAATTGCCTGTGTGTGGGCTGTGAAAACTGTGTCATGCGTGCTGTCTGGCTGCCAGAGACCACAAGATGCACCCTGATCTCAGAGATGTTAAAAAGAACAGAAATTTTTCTAACAGCACAAACCTAGATGAAGACGTGCGCTTAAACAAAGTCTCACTTTTAAACATTAGGAGGGAAAGGAAGAAACAACTGCTTTGAAGCAGGATATCGTAGCATTCTTTTTTTCTTTGCAACCGTTTCCAAATGCTGTGTAGGGACATTCAGATACTTTCAGCTGAACATCTGTGCAGTGGAAGTGAACTAGATGGGAATAGGTCTAACTATGGAATTCCTACAGGTCCTAACTTGCTATGACCCACAAAGCTGTATCTTCATGCTTACACTCCCTCTCAAGAGCTTGAAAAGTGATCTTATGGTTCACATAATGAATTATGCATGAGAATGTGATATGCTGATCGTTTTAAAATAAGCTCGGAATTGAACTATAGATAGTTTTTAAAAAACATGTGCTTAGCACATATGCCAAAGGATGTGTAAAGGAAAAAGCAAAATTAGAAATTTATATTTGTGTAAAAAATGGTTATATGACATTTAAAGTAAGATCTGACAAGCTACTGCTACAGTTAAGGAGGCTGCTTGGCTCCTTAAACCCCCTCCGAGCCACGCTTGCCAGGTTCTGTTTGGCACGGTGGGGGTTGCAAGGATCTGGTGAGGCTTGGGTGCCTGTCGGTGTAGCAGGGAAAGCACCATGCCATCCTGTGGGCCACTTCTCTTGGTCATGAAACTTTTGTCTCTCTTCAGGCTGAGGTCTGCCTAATCCCAGTTCCCTGTTCTTTCCATCCAACACTGTATCACAAATGTGCTGCTAGCATCCAATATCGAAACCTTCATATTTCTGTTCTGTACAACTCATCGTAGTAAACAAGCTTCCTGGCAGAACTCCCTTGGAGATAAGGCTGAGTGATGTTGTGTCTGGATGCCAGCTCATCCTTCTGTGCCCCTCTACTATGGCAGGTGTCTGTCAGCTGCCTGTCTAGATTTCTTGGGTGGCTCCAATGAATCTGAATCTCTAGATGCATCCCTAGTGCAGAGCTTCACTGGCACACACCTGATGTCGTGTTTGCCATGCTCCTACCACAGATGTGGGGTGGGGGGGTGGCAAACTGGTGAAATTTGTTTTTGACGTATGCCTCTCATGCTTTCCAAAAATGCTCCAGGGTGGTTTACAACAGGATGGGCACCAAAACAAGTTTTGCAACATAAAAACTGACATCAATACTTTACAGAAGAATTAGAAGATGAAAATGCGCTGAAACAGAGGGTGGAAGCAAACCCAACAGAGGGAAGCAAGAGCCACCTGTGAAATCCCATGCTGCTCACCCTGTCTCCTGTGGTCTCATTGCTAAGCAACCTTAAAGGACACGAGCAAATCAATACTTCTCCAGAATGTTAAGGAACAAAATCTGGGAGAAGTCACGTGCATGCCTAGTGTTTGTGGAGGAAAGTTGGGAAAATGGGCTATATGAGTAAATTGGACAGCAGGCAAGATGCAAAACTGTTCTTTTCATGAAAGGGAGAGCCTGAACCTAGTGACTGGCTGGCTCCTAAGCCTCGTGTGTGTGTGTGTGTGTGTGTGTGTGTGTGTGTGTGTGTGTGTGTGTGTGTGTGTAAGAAGTGATTATTTCTTCTCACTGTACTACCTTTCTCCCAGTTCAAATCTCACAGCTAGTTCTTTCCTGCCAATGTAGAAGCATGAGGACAATTGGGCTGGGGCAGACCCCACATGTCCACTTTGGGTTAGATTAAGGTCCTAATTGATTGAGTCAGAGATAAGACTGCACAGGGCAGAAACAGAGAGAGTAATCTTTGACCCTGGCTTCTAGTTCCCTAATACGTAGGACCTTCATATCTGAGGTCATACCAGATTCTTGTTCTATCTGTGCTCTGGACAGGCTGGAATCTTACACCTTCATTTTGGAAGAACAACAAAGTATGTGCTTCTGTTTAAGGAAAGCTTGCAAATAGTCTCTCCTAACTCTATACTCAGATAAACATCAAACTGCTCTCCATATCTTCAACTTCACCGGGGTTGGGGTGGGTGGGGAAAGGTAGCATTATCAATGCCCTGGTGTCCCCTCAACAATGACTTTGCCTCCAGCTTTCTAGTATTCTGGAGAGAGGTTATGCCTCACCCTTAGCGTGTCATTCTGCTGCTCAAAAATCTAGTTGATTTTCTTCAGTTTAAGGAGAAATTTCAAGATCAAGGTCACATAGACGGCAAGTGGCAGAGCTGAACTTCAACCCAGGTTTCCTATTTCTGTTTAGAACCATGACTCCCCGTCACATATGAGGATGCATGGCAGCACCTACAATTTCTACTGAAGCTGCTATGCTCCGTGTTTTTGTTTAGTCACCATTTCTGTTACATTAATATGAAAATAAAGTTGTCCAATAATACAATCTCAAAGCTTAGAAAGGAGGTAATATTAGCTTTTAAGATGACATGAACTTTGTATTCTAGGGCGTTTTTTGGTGCACATCTAATTAGTTCCCAACCTTGGCTTTTCACCGGAACCAATATTTTTAAAAACTCCCCAAAGGGAAAAAGAAACCCTCATACACTGCTGGTAGGACTGCCAATTGGTACAGCCACTATGGAAAGCCGTATTGCGGTTCCTCAAAAAACTAAGAATTGATCTACCATATGATCCAGCAATTCCTCTACCAGATATATACCCCAGATTTGAAAACCCACACCTGAAAAGATATTTGGACACTGATGTTCATAGCAGTATTATTCATGGTGGTCAGGATATGGAAGCAACCGAAGTGTCTTATGATAGTTGATTGGCTAAAGAAGCTGTGGTACATGAATACAATGGAACATTACTCAGCCATAAGAAAAGATGGAATACTTCCGTTTGCAACAATGTGGCTGGACTTCGGGATAAGCTAAGTGAAATAAGCCAGACAGTTGAAAATTTCATATCATTTGCATATGGGATATAAACCTAAAAGCAACAAATAAACAGGACAAACTGAGACTCATGGACATGGACGATGGACTAGTGATTACCAGAGGGTAGAGGAGGGAGGAGGAAGGTAGATGGGGCAAAAGGGGTCAAATATGCAGTGACAGAAAGAAATCTAACTATGACAGTGAATACACAATGCAATACACACACACACACACACACACACACATACATATACACCTTACTGCTAAATTGTACACCTGAAACTTACTGGATTTCATTAACCAATGTCACCATAATAAAATAAAAAATAATGAAAAATGAATCTATACACATAGCCACATTTTTCAGAAATATTAACTCAAAATGAGTTATAGGCCTAAATGTAAAACATAAAAACTGTAAGACTTCTAAAAGATAACATAGGAGAAAATCTAGGTGACTTTGGGTTTAATGATGAGTTTTTAGATATAACACACAAAAAAAATTCAATCCATGAAACAAAAGTTGGACTTCATTAAAGTTAAAAACTTCTACTTTGAGAAAGACACTGTTAGGAAAATGGAAAGCTACAGATTGGGAGAAAATATTTACATATATCTGATAAAGGACATGTGTCTAAAATATACAATTAACTCTCAAAACTCAACAAAAAATACCAACCCAATTAAAAAACGGGTAAAACATCTAAACACATACCTCACCAAAAAGATAACAGATAGCAAATAAATATACAAAGAGAGGTTCATTGCATGTCATTACAGAACTGCATATTAAAACAAGATACCACCACACACTCATTAGAAGGCTAAAGTCTAAAAAACTGACAATACCAAATATTTGTGAGGATGTGAGGGAACAGGAACTTTCATTCATTGCTGGAAGGAATGCAGAATGGTACAGCCACTTTGGAAGACAGTTTGACAGTTTCTTAAAAAGCTAAACTTAGTCTTACCATATGATCTCACAATTATGCTCTCAAGTCTTTATCCAAATGAGCTGAAAACTTATGTCTACAAAAAACCTGCATATGAATGCTTAAGGCAACTTTTTCCATAATTGCTACAAGTTGGAAGGATCTAAGATATCTATCAATAGGTGAATGAATGGCTGTAGAAACTGGTACATCCATACAAGATTATATTTAACGACAGAAAGAGTTTTCAAGCCACAAAAGTCATGAAGGGGCCTTACAAGCACATTGCTAAGTGAAAGAAGCCCGTCTAAAGGCTGTAGGCTGTATGACCCCAATTTACACAAAGGAAAATTCGCATGTGTTCAATGTGCAGCGTACACCCATTAATCAGTGCTCCAATCACGATGCAGAACATCTCCATGGCCCCGGAAATCTCACACTCCTTTTGGGGCAATACTCCCTCTCAGAACAACCACTGTTCCAATTTCTATCACCAGCGATTAGTCCTGTCTGTCCTTAAACCTCATGTAAATAGAATCATTAGTTATCGATTTTTTTGTATGTTGGCTTTGTAACTGTATACTAGTGTCTGATGCATTCTAATGGCACAAGGTTTTTCAGGAAAATTCATATTCCTACAAATCATAATTTTGCATTACTTTTTCATAGGTTTGTTACTTTTATTTTACATTTATTGCACTGACATAGACATTCAGAATAAGGGTATCTAACAATAATTGTGGTGGGCATCCTTGTTTTGATTCTGATTTGAATGGGAATGGCTATACCTAATAATAGTTATTGGTATTAGGTTAAAGTAATATCCTTCTCTATATAATAAAGTTTATAAAAGAAGATATTAAATACTATCAAATATATTTTCTGTCATCTATTGAGATGGTCATTCAACTACTCTCCTTAGACCTCATGGTTTATATTAACGGATACTACCATCAATCCATCTGCACAGTCTTTGAATAATCCTTATTTTATCCTGACAGAGCTTTGTTTCAGTTTGTTAGATCTGTTTATGATTAGACTGACTGATGTGTATTGTGTGTATGTGTATGTTTGTGTGTAAATGTGTGTGTGTGTGTGTGTGTGTGTGTGTGTGTGTGTGTGTGTGTGATAAGGCATCAATCAGGTTAGGTTTTGATAACCAAGTTACATGAGCTGTGTAATAGCAATTGAGAAGCTTTAAGTGTTTTCTGCAGTGCAGGCCAGTTTATATAACATGTAAAATATTTGTTCATTAAACTTTTTTTTTAGCCTATTTGTAAAACAGTAAAACTTCTTTTTTGGAGATATAGTTCTGTTTTTCTATATAATTTTGGTTATTTGAATTTCGTTGAATTTTCATACTAAAAACATAGAACAAAGTGTAGCCTTTTAAAAAATTTCCTCATCCGTTATATATTTTTCTCATAACAAATTTTGTCTAATTTTCTCTTTTTTAATAGACTTGTCAAGGCAAACTTAACATTATTTTTTCAAATGACTCCTGAATATATTCATAAGGGATTGTTTATCTAATTTCCAATTATATTCCCTGTTTTTTATAGTTTCCTCTTGATGTTTTATTTTGTTCTTTTGATTTTTTTTGACGTGTATTCATAGGCAATTTATCTTCATTCTTCCTCATTAAATAATGGAAGCATTCAAGGCTACGGATTTGTTGTCTGAATCGAGCCGTAAGATTTTCTGCATTTTTGCTTTTGCATTCAGAATTTATTACCAAACCACCTTCCTTTATCCTTTACATATGCCTTGACTATTTCTATAAAATATTTTAATCACCTTTCAGCCATAGCTTTGATATGCAGTTTTGCAAGCCATATTTGAGCTTTTCACTTTTTCTAATACCTAATACTTATTTAGAATTTCATTTTAATAGCTGTGAGATTTTGGTTTACATTTGTTTTTATTTCTAACCCTAGTTTTTATTGCATTAAAAGTTCACTATTTTAAGTTTATTAAAGTTTAAAAATTTTTTGTCCAGCAGAGAAAAATTTTTTATAAATGAATCATGGATATTTGAAAACATTATATTATTTGTGGGGCAAAGTTTGATATATAAGCTATCAAATTAACCTTATTAAGTATATTTAAATCCTAATCATTTTTGACTCCATTATTTACTGAAGACTAAATATGGTATGCTAATTTTCCTACAGTTTTGTTTTTTCTAGCTTTTCTTTATCTTCTAACAGCTACATTTTATAGTATATTAGACATTATATGCTACATTTTATAGTATATTATACATTACATAGTACATTATACATTCACTGTGGATCACACCTTTATAAAACAATTCTCTTTATCCAAAAAATTTTTGAGTTTTATTCTAACTGATATTAATATTGCCACTCCTATGTTATTTTGCCTCTTTTGCTTTTTTTTATTTAAAAATATATTTCTGCTTTATTTTTGTCCAATGTTTCATTATCCTTGTATTAGTAAATCTTTTGTGTCACTATGTTTTAGGTGAATAGACTACAAGTCTGTATTTAGATGAAAATCTTTGTCATCTTTAGGGGACTTTATTTGCATTTATTGACATAATGTTGTTAGGTCTTATGTCTCTCATTCTATTTTATGATTTCTGTTTTGTTTGTTTCTATGTTGCCTTGTTCCTTTGTTTTTAAGTATATCTACTGCTATTGTTCTGCCATAATTCCATTTCTCTAATTATCCATGCCAAACATGAAATTTTGAATCCCTCCCTCACCTTTCTACCAATCCCATTTCAAAGAGAAAATTTATCAAGCTAGGTGGGCCTCATCCATTTCTGTTTTTAAACAACTGTACTTCTTTAACCAATCTGTTTCAAAGTATTACCAGCAAAAAGATGTCAATCGTTCCTCATTATTATGATTGAATTTTATAACTAGCCCTGGTGCCAGGGACATTTTAAAATGTCATTTAAAAATAAAACTGCTTGAGGACAAATCAGAAATGAGCAGATTTAATTCTATTTAATTACCATAAGAGATCTTGGTCATAGTTTCCAGATTCTACTTCTGTCTGCTACAGACTGAAATAGTAACTCAGAGCCCTTCACTATATACAGTTTCAGATTAGCCTCAGGGAAGGCAGACAACCAAGAATTCCATCTCTCCTAGGACCATAACTCACCAGCCTTATCTCATCCATCTGGAAATTCCTACTGGACAGATCCAGTCAATGCCCTCCTAGCGATCCCATGTCCATGACTGTTCTGGCTACTGTCCTATATCCATAGCGATCCTTCCATCCACCTATTTTTTCCTTCAAAGCTAGGCTCAAATCTCACTAATTTTCCTGACAACTTGCTTCTCAGTATGGCCAAAGAAGTGGAAGTTGTTCTGCTTATTGGATCTCATTTGTCATCTTATAATAACAATTTTACATGTCAAAGTGCCTTAATTTGATCATGGAATCCTTCAGGGCAGAATCCTGTCTTACACTTCAAAAGTAGGATTACTTCATTTTGTGGTTGGGAAGAATTTCAAAAGTCATCCATAGATAGAGGATCAGGAAGACTAGGGTAATGCTGCCATTTCTGATTCTAAGTAAGTGACTTTAAGAAACTCACATTTTTTTGGCCCTGCAAAATGAGGATGAGCTCCAGAGCCACTTCATAATTTTATCTATAACTTGACAAAACTAACAGTCATTTTGTAAAGAAGGAGCTGACTCATAGCCCAAAGAGAATAAAATGACTTGCTTAAGTTCATAGAGCTAATTAATGGCCAAAGTATAATTAGAAGTTCAATCACCTGATCCCCAGCCTGCCAGGAGCTTTCTGAGAATGCCCTTCGACCCTCGCAAAGCAGCAGCACAGAACCTTGTTAGGACAGATGTTCGACGAAAATACACGAATTAACTTATAAAGAAAACAAACTCTCCAGAAAGATGCAGTTGACACCAAACTTTGAATATCCTTAAACACATTATTTATTTACTGAAAAATTGTTATAGTTACTTCTCCATTTCAACTCCTAGGCATCATTCCTTCTATGCCATGCCAAAGATCAGTTATTTTTTTCTCTCTGTTAAAAAAAGTCTTATTTTTGACCCTGGGACCATCTGTCAAGCTCTGTTGTCTCTTATGTTTTTCATTTTCCACTTGCTCTGATTTTCCCCACCAGAAAGACAAGTTACAGCAGAAGCATACTAATGTCTTTGGACCTCTGTTTCCTTATCTGTAACCAAAAGGTTTCAAAATAAATGTTCTATAAAGGTCTCTGTGACTCTGATATTAATAGAATTTTTTTTTTTGAATGAAGGGGCAGGAGCAGAGTAAGGAAGGTGAAAGGAAGTGGGTGTTTTAACCCTACTTTCCCCAGGAAGCAGTCTGAGATATGATTTAATTGTAGGTATTGTGCAGAGTGATTTCGGAGAACAGGTGTAGGGGACTGAACAGAGTGAAAAAGTGAAGGAGAGGAAGAACACCCAAGATTGTGTTATTGAGCTGATCACCACTATTAACAGCCTGGGCTCAGTCTTGCTGGGGATCCTTGGGGAAGCTGTGTAGAATGATCTCACTGTCCTCCAAAGGGACAGAAGAGGGAGAATCTATCCACTTGCTCTGTCCCTCATTAGTCAATGGATGCCTGCTTTGGGCTGTTAACCTGCTCACCTACCATGAGTGTGCATGCAGCAAAGGGGCCGAGTGGTCCTCACAGCCATCCCACACACAGGGGTGGAATAAGAAAGATGAGTTGGCTGAGGCAGGTGCTACCTGGTTATTTCTCCATGTGGCTGATTCCTGCAGCAATGGCTTGAGAGAAAGATGGACTAAGAGGGAGGGGAAAAGGTTTTGAGATTGAGGTCCTAAGATCTAACTCAGCACCTGGGTGACGCAGATGAAAGAAGCAGTAAGTAAGAGTCTGGGTGGACTGAGAGATATTGGTATTTTCCAGAAGACTTAAAAATAGGGGGAAAATATGAAAGAAAGATAACATTAAATAGGTTACTTATCTGCTCAAAATTCTCTAGGACTTCTAAGCCTAGCTAGAGCAAAAGCTCAAGTCTTAATGACCACTAACTTTTCCTCTGACTTCATTTCTTCATGTTTCCCTCCCTCCCTTGGCTCCAGCTACACGGGCTTCCATGGTCTCCTCCAAAACACCAAACAGGCTCCTGCCTCAGGGTCTTTGAACTCGTTTCTGCCTTAAAGGCTCCTTCTGCACTTGATTTGGTCTCTGCTGCAATGTCATCTGAGAGGCCTTCTGTGACCACCCCATATATGAAAGTGTACTTTCATCACCCTTTACTTCCAACCCTACATTTTTTTTATATAATGCTTAATACTATATCTCAGTTCATATTACATATTGTTTTTTTAAATTAATTTATTTTCAGTATCCTCCAGTGGAATGCAAGTATCACCAAGACAACACTTTTCTCTCCATCCCCCCACCCCCACTAGCATATCTCCAACATCCAGGGACAGTTTCTGAAAATAGCAGGTACTTGATAAATTAAAAAAAAAAAAGAATGAATGATAGATTGAATGAATAAAGATATTCATGCCTCGCTGATGCTGAACTTGTTTAAAAACTAAACAAAACAGGAGGGAGTAATAATTGTCAAAAGTCCCTTAAATAAAAGCACAGACTGTTGGATCATGTTCTTTCTGGATGGTGATGCAAGATATTAATGTAAAAGGCTGTGATGTAGCAAGACTTGAGCTCTTTAGACCTGAAAAGACCAGTGTGCAGACCGTGTCACATGCAGTTGTGTGCTACTGTTAGAGACTCTGGGGGCTGAAGGGAGCCATTCTGAGACAGGTTGCATCAACTGTTGTCATCTGCTCCTAGTGTGCCCCCCCAAACCTTCCATGGCTTCAGATGATGTTTTGTCCTCTTGGCTAATTCAATCAGGCACTTAACCTAAACTCACAGAATGTCTAGGTAAGTGTAGGTATGTAGGTAAGTGTCTCTATGTGTGTGTATTTGTCCGCACGCACACGAGTGGACAGATTCTCTTTTAAATTCTCAATATATAAATCGACAAAAATTGCAAGGATGTGCTACAGAATCCAGGGTGACAGCCCACTAAGTGTGACTATGGCAGCAAAATGTGCACATATCTGAGCCTGACCGGAACAGCTAGTGGAAGGAGAAGGCTAAATGAAGGTGTTTCCGGGACAAAGACCTCAAGAATCAGAAAAGATGGGAAATATTCAGGATTCTGACAATTTTCTATAGATGAGAGATGGCTGAGATAGTGAACCTAACAAGAGTCATTGAGTCCAGACTCTTAGAGGAGGAGCTGAAAGTAGGAAAGGGGTTTATATTAGGTAGAGGCAATAGTTCTTAAATGTTGGTGGGCTTGTCAGTGAAACTCAAAGAATATCAGTGATGCATGAAAGTGCACGTAGAGCATAACCCTAAACTCTGTAGTACTTCATTTTAAAGATGTATTTAATCTTTTGAAATCATAAAAATCTAGTATTTATGGATTTCAGCAGCATGAATTTGGGGTCTGGAGAGCCTAGAAAAATGAAACTAGCAAAGAAGTTTTAACTGAGCTTGGTTCATGTGGATGAAAGTACGGGGTTCACAGATATCCCAAAATTGCATACAAAATTTTATATGTAGCCATGTTCATTTTTCTGGAAAAAGGGAATAGTGCATGGTTGGCAAAACATTTTCTGTGAAGGTCCATATTTTGGACTTTGTGGGTCAAAAGGTCTCTGTTGCAAGCTATTCAATCCTGCTCATGTAGAGTGAAACTAGCCATAGTTAATACATAAAAGAATGGGTGTGGCCTTTTTCCAATATAATTTTCCCTACAGTCACAGAAGGTGGGCTGAATTTGGCCCACAAGTCACAGCTTGCTGACCCGTGGAACGGAGAAGTGCTATCGACAAGAACTCTCTGCAGTAAGGAAGTGTTCTATGTCTATGTCTATGTCTGTGCTGTCTAGTGTGGTAGCCGCTAGCCACGTATGCTATTTTGTACTTGAAATTTAGTATTACTGGGGTGCTGAGTTGTTAATTAAAAGTAAAATATGACAGGCACACGTGTTTACCAGCTTCCACACTGGACAGTACAGGTCTAGAACTTTCATCACAGAGTTAGTTGTGTGGCAACAAAGTCACAAGCTCCCAGAGAAGATGCTCGCCCTGCAAGGAGAGGTGCAGTGTCCAGGCTGAGCTCCCCAGGGACTTGCCATCATGATATATGCAGTCATTCAAATCTTGCCTCAGATTGGTTCTTGGTGGATTTGTGACAAGGACTGAGGAAGTGATCTGATTCTACGACGCCCATGATCCACCTAGTACGTGGAGCACTATAGGAGACACACTTTCTCCTCTCTTTTCCTCAACTTATCTGCCTGAAATAGTTGCAAAAGTGACATTAACGGTCGACTTTCCTAATGATTCATTGGTTGGATGCTGTGCAGTGCGACTAATCAGCTTAAAGTACAGAAGACTCAATCACAGTGATTGGTTAATGACTAAAGTAGAAGGGCTTTAAGATGTATAGGATATTTCTTTCCCTCCATTTTTAGCAAGTCTTGAAATATGCCAAATCCTGGCTCTAAATTTAAACTCAGGGCTATGAGCATTTCCCAAAATGGCTAATTATTATAGTGTCAGAAGGATCTTTCTGGAATACCATTTCATCTACTTGCCTCTAGAAAGTATCCAAGTTGAAATGGAGATATCTGGTCTCCGTGCTTGGCTGTGGTGTCTCCTGCCACAAAGTCCAACTCTTTTGGTAAGCATGTTAATCATCCTCTAGAGCTGGTGGAAATGGATGTGTCAATTTGCATTTGGTACCTTGATTCCAAGAAGTTCCCTTTTGTCAACTTTTGTCATGACTACAGCAAGAGTCATACAGAGACTTTTCCAGATAGTCGGCATCCCTCTTCAACGGAATTACTCCCAGTAGGATCTCTAGCCTGGACGAAATATGCAGCTTCCTCAAAACTCTAGGAGATGAGATGATTCAAAGGGCAAACCATTTTCTTCTCATAAACTGCCCTGCCTAATACAAAGAGTGGCTAGTCCAGTGAAAAATTGTATACCTCAGCCTCCTCTAAGGATCCTGACTCATCCAGGCAGATCATGATTCAAAGTCCCAGCCAGGAAACTGAATTCAAAGTTTCAGTACATTTTTTATTGACACAAATTGACTTTTGGTCTAGCGTCTGTTTCTGTTTCTGTTGTCTCTGTCTCTCTCAGTTCCTGAGACTTTCCATCCTCCACCACTAGAATTCCCTTGACAAATATTAATAGGAATGTTGAGAGTTAATTAGGTTTGTCCCTAGGGAAGTATATACATCATGGAACACGGGGGGCCATGCTTCTGGGGAAAGCAGAGAGAAAGCAACGATAATCAATATGAGTCCTTGGGGGAAGCCCGTGGACATGTAGCTTACGTGTAGTGTCTAAACGGAACTGACAGCATAGCTAAGGAGAGATTCCATATGCCTTCTGCTCCCCAGAGGATTCTGACACACGAAGAAAGGCAATATTTTGTCTGTTCAATCCACACTGGATGTTTTGTTGTTGATTTTAGGAAAGTCATTTGTCTAGTTTCTCTGTCTCTATTAGAATGTTCCATCAGAGGAATGTTTCATTAGGATGGAAAACTGCCCCCAAAAATAGTCAGTAGTGGAAGAGACCTATTAGGCCTGGATCAAATCCATAACCAGGAGTTTCTTTATTCCAACATGATTTTTCATTACCAATAAGACATTTGATGACAGTGAGCACCCCAAATAGAGCAACCACCACACTAATTCCTTTTAGAAAAAAACTTAGAAGCCTGCAGCCTGATTTCTTTGTGATTACTGTGTTTTCTTCCATATCTAAGGGCAGACCCGAGTATTCTGTTTCTTCTCTTTTTTTATTGTAGACTTATATGAACCTATGTAAAAGTAGGCAGAATAGTATTATGAACGTCCATGTACCAACAATTATCAGTCCTGTCTCATCTAAACCTTCATCTTCTATCTTCCTCTTTTCCACTGCTTTGAGGTAAATTCCAGACATTATATAATTATAACTATTTTATAGGGTTCCCTCTCATCCCCCTTGTTTGGTATGTTATGTTGTCTACACTCACCTCTGATGTTTTATTTTGAAGTGAATCCCAAATATCATACTTTTTAG
The DNA here is from genome assembly GCA_030015415.1 of Cynopterus sphinx. Taxonomy (NCBI): domain Eukaryota; kingdom Metazoa; phylum Chordata; class Mammalia; order Chiroptera; family Pteropodidae; genus Cynopterus; species Cynopterus sphinx. Next base: position 129,846,000 of record CM057381.1, read on the forward strand.
GGATACTTTTCTTCCTCCTGTCTGATGTAGTTTATTACAAAGTTTCTTGTTCATTAGTTTTAATAAATTTGAACATATTAAAAAAACAGGTGTGACCTAGTCAGCATAGAAAACATGAGTGATAAATCTAGTGAGGCAACAAAGCAAACTCCATTCTCTAGAAAGGGCTAAATAGAGTTGGAAGACACAGTATTTTATTTTAGCAAAAGCAACAAAACAAAGCAAATATCCCACCACCAGCAACAACAGCAACAAAATAAAGAGAAAAACTCACAATATACTCTATCTGATCAGACACTTTCCTCTAAAACCAGATGGTTTTATTGCCCAAGATTTTCTCCTCTGTCGTCCTGGGAAAGGATTTTCCCAAGAGAAGTAATTATAACCCACATATCAAATAAAACATGTTCTCTCTTCAATTTGTCTCTGTCTGTCTGTCTGTCTGATTTTAGAAGAGAGCTTCCACCCACCTCTTGGCCTCCCCCATGGAATCTCCTGGCTGAAGATGCTCTCCTTAGCAATGCAGAGGTCTCACACACAGCGGCCACTGGGCTTCAGCATGGGAAGTGATGCTGGTGAAGAGAAAGCTTCTTATCTAAAGGCAACTTACTTATTCTTAAAAAAACTGTCTTAATGAAAAGAATTGTGTATACCCAGTACATTTCAGGGTAGGCAACTAAGCTTGAGGTGTTTGTGGCAATTTTTTTTATTGCCTACAGCACCTGTCTTCCTAGGTGGTCTCCCATCCACATACTAACCAGGCCTGACCCTGCTTAACTTCCAAGATAAGACAAGATCAGGTGTGTTCAGGGTGGCATGGCCATAGACGGTTTATGGCATTTTTAATGCTCCTTTTCCTTCTCACTTGGTAGTGGTAGTTTCTTTTCCAAAGCAAAGCTGCCAGATGCAAAAGATGAAAAGGCAAGAAACTGGTTCTATAGAGAACCAATATGGCATCATCCCCAGCATCATACTTGATATGGGGAATTTGAGGCTTGTTAATCTTCTCTATGCGGAGAGGATATAACCACCACAGCCTGGAAGCATGTTTAATTAGCAATTAAACATCCGCTTTCAGGACAGTTCTGGAAAGGATGCTGCCTGTGAGTGCAGTATTGGGTGAAGGCTGAACAGAAGGCCCTGGACCTTCGCTTTGTGTATTCGTGAGCTGCAATAAGAATTATTTGAACTTTTTCTTTGCCTTAAAAGAAAACAACAAAGATGAGGCTAACCAAACAAAGGAAAGGGTAAGTGAAATCCCTCCCAAAAGATGCTCATATGTAATTAGCAAAACTGCTCAGAGCTGAACTTGCAGGGTGAAGGGGCGATTGGAAGCTGGGCTTCTTCCACTTTCAGGATTGTCCTTCTATTTTCACTGGAGTTTTTCTGTAAGGCCTTGAGATCCTGTCCACAGAGGCAAGACCCAGCAAAGCTCTGTCAGGCACAGCCAGGCTGTCACAGGCTCTAGGCATCAATGAACTCCTGCTTAGAGAACAATATTTATCTTTTTCAGCAAACAGCCCCAACATCATTTCCCAAATGCCTTCTATGATTAATGTGACATAGACTGGAAAGTGTTCCAAGGCATTAGCCAATAGTTACTGATTTTATTTTATTTTTGAAGCAGACATTTTCCTTTTCCCTTGCACCCACCACACATACAATGTGGCTGAACTGAACACAGCAATAGGGGTTTTCACAAAATACTAGTGTTGTCACATATACGCTGAGATTCATTCACTTAATAATTTCTCAGATACTTATTTACCACCTACTATATTTCCATCATCATACTAGATTACGAAAATGGTTAAAACAGTTCTGACACTCTTAGGCAACTTATGGGTAGATGGGTTGTGGGGAGGGGTCATACACACAGATAAATAAACACCAGCACAATGTGATAAGGGTTAAAGTAGAGGTATGGGTTTAACGCAGTGAGATAAACACTGAGAAGTGAATAATTAACTCTAACCACCTTCTTCTCCTCCCTAGTATTGGGGGAGCCTGTGGCATAGAGGGTTCAGAAGGTGTTGTTCAGAGTTCAGTCCTATATCACACCTATCCTGTTACAAACTCGGGCACTAAAAGTAAAAATCAACCACACTGGTTTCCTCCACCTACTGCTCTCTGAGGGTGGACTGACTCTGCTGCTGTTATGATAGTCTGACAGCAGGAGATGAGAGACAGCTGGATGAGGTTAGGAAAAATCCACTTCTGTAATCTGCCTGGAAATGTCTGATAACACTTATATTGCCCTGCTTGGGTAGAAACAATCAAAGAATCCCTCTTTTTCTCACAGTGTGACAGAGAGGGAAGATACCTGCTGACCCAGGCTGGGGACTCCAGACAGTCAGCAGGTGGAGGAGACCGCAGATGGTTGTGTTAACTGTAGAAAAAGGAAGTACTGATCAAATTATAGGGACTTTCATTGATCTCTACCCGATTTTTAATTACAGGTGACAGGCGTAGAGTTTTTCCAACATCCCATCATTTCCTGTGGTTAGGAAGTCATGGCCTGATTTTACACTAAGGCACAGATGATTAAGCCGCTATTAGGTGCAAACCCCTGCCCAGAACTGTTCATTCTGACCTCATGATATTGGGATCTAAGGTGCAAGATGATAATGAGTTTCCCTGTCTGGGAAAGCTCACATCTAACTTCAGTTCTGAATGTAGTTCCATGTCACCCTTGGACTACTAGCACTCCCAGATGCCAACTCGAAACACTGGAATGAGACCAGCGACAGATCAACGAGACTAAACAGAAAACTCCCAAAGGATAAAAAAATTAGTCTACGATAAAGGTGGTATCAGGTAAAAAAAAAAGAAAGAGTTTTCAACAAATGGTATTGGTACAGCCAATTAAGCAGTTGGAAAAATTAAATTATATACATAGTCCATTCCACATACTTGTTATGCCTATCTCCTTTCTCTTGCCTTTCTGTCTTCCTTCACTGAACCTTGCTGCTCTTCTTTTCAAAATTTTCTCAGCTCTTCTCTTGCTTTTGCTTGTTCTGACAGAGTCACTGTGACCTCACCCCAAACACATCAACATAAGCAGGCCTTGCCTCCGCAATTTCCTTTTAGATGGTAGGATCCCTGTCCCTGAGTCTCTGTGGCCTTGAACTTCTGAGATGAAGTAGCAAAACTGTGATGGGGCAGAGGAGATGCAAATGCTTACCCCATCCACACTGACCTTGACACCACTCTGGGGAGGCAGCCACCTCTTCAAACACTTGAGGAAGCAACAGCCCTCGGGCTTTTCTGCCCACAGACTTTTGCCAGGAGGATTCAGATGGCTAAAGTGATCAGTAAGCAGTGCTGAAGTGCAGAGCTGGGACCTGAGGCTAGCCTGGGGGAAATCAGGCCTCACATGTAGCCAGGCTCAGGGTGGCCACCTCACTCAGACAGCCCTCCTGGCCACCTGGCACATCCACACATCTGTCTTCATTACAATCTGTCACCATGCTGCCCAAACTGGGGACCTGAATCCATCAAGAAGATATTTAAACAGGCTAAAAAAATGTGATTTGCTTCAAAGAAGGCCAAATGCTTGGACAACAGCATTTGGAGTCATTTTCCCCTTGACTCTTAGTGCTTGTCTGAGTCATTCATTTAAAAAAAAAAAAATTTCTTTCTCTGGGTGACTGGCATTTTTCCTCAGAGCAGGGACACTGAGAGTCCATTTAGCACCTTTGCACAGAGTAGCCAAAGGTGGCCTTCCTTCGGGTGAATAGTCCCACACTGGCACAGCTGGAGGAGTTCTCCCAGGTGCCCGTGCCGTGAAAAACCTGTGCAACCTTATCTGATGACGCTGCTTCTGAGACACCCACTTTCTAGAGAAACATCTCATCTAGTTACAACACTGATTTTGTTACCAAACATCAAGAGAGCACCTAAGGGTGGTGGGAAACTAACACTGTCTGAGCCCCAGCTACGAGTGGGGTATTTGAATGTCTTCAGTCATTAAATCCTTTTAGTGGGCATTATTACTGCTATTTCACAGATGAAGAGGCTAAAACATTTGCCAAAGGCTACATGGTAGGTAAGCAACAGACACAGAATTCAAACCTAGGACTCTGTGACCCCAAGGCTATGGTCTTCCCACCTCATATGCTGGGAACACAAAAAAGCAGAAGGTATGATTCCTTCTCTTAGGGAGTGCAGTCCGGTAGGGGGATAGAGATGACCTAGAAAATGTCAGTCACTCCCTCAGTAGAGATTAGTTCTTCCCCCAAATAATTGCTGGTTCTTAGCTGACTGGTGCATTTGGAAGCCCAGATTCTTGGGGAGATCTTTAGGGTTTATACTCTTCCATTATATTTATGTTGTTCTATTTGATCACCTCAAGGTTTAGCAAGTAAAGGGCTTTGCTCAGGATCATGTGGCTACTAAAAGGTAGGGTCAAACATCCAATAAAGGACATTCCAATTCCAAAGACCACCTTCTTTGCCTTATATCCCATTGCCTCCTGGGTTCCTTGAGTGAGATGGTCTGTGGGGCTGATTGCATAAAAACTGAAGACCTAGAAGAGGAGAATCTACCACAGGCAGGACGTCCAGTGATGTCCTGACCAGCTCTATAAACCAAGGCAGCATCGGGCAGGGGCACATGAGCTTTGACCATTAGACTTGGTCCTTGCATCCAGCCTAATGGAAGAGACAGGGCAGCTAAGAAAGTATTGGGTGGTCAGTACAACCAGTTCCACATTCCACATGGTGCTAGTCTGAGTCATTCATTCGAAATTTTAAAATATTTTTTAGAATGTGAAGACCACGTTTAATGAGCTGGTGTCAGCCGCAGGCCCAAGGGGACATCTTATGGCCATTATGGTCACTTCGTCAGGGTGTTTTGTTGGGCTTATTTTTACTTTTTATTGTGGGAGATTTTAAGCATTTATAGACTTGGGAAGAAGAGTATGCAAGCACCAGGATCTTGCCACAGTGCTGATCAGCAAATAGCCAATCTTCTTTATCTATACTCCCTCCGATGCATTATTCTAAAGTTAATCACAGACATCATCCTCCGGCAATATGTATGCACCTCTAAGTTAACTCTTGTTAAAAAACATAGCCACAATGCTATCATACTTAAAAGTAAAAAGAATTCTTTAATATTTTCAAATACCCTGGTAGTGTTCAAATTCCTGAGTGTGGTCCATATACCGGTATGAAATAGTTTGTTTGAATCAAGATCCAAATGAGGTCCAAACATTGCAATTCGTTGTCTCTTAAGTCACTTTTAACAAATAGGCTATATCTCACTCACTCTTTTTCTTGTGATTTATTTGACATTGTACAGGACAAATCACAAAACAAGATAACTTGTCCTATACAGCGTCCACATTCTGGATTTTGCTGAGTGCATCTACACCTGGTTAATATTTTTAGGGTAAGGAATGAGACACTTTTAAAAACATATCTGGGCATAGTGTAAAGACCATAGATTGCGGCATCAGAGAGATTTGCGACTATATAAATTTGAATTTGAGCAAACTGCTTAATGGTTATTTCTCAATTTCCTAATCCATAAAATGGGCTTGAAAAGTGACAGGGCTGAGAAGGTGAATTCTTAGAAAAAAATGTTAAAGAGGCAATTACAAAAGCCTGTGATATTCTCAAGATGTAAACCAGTCATCCCTATTTTTTTTTCCCTCCCATATGATTTCCATTGCCCAGTGGCAAGCACCAGTGTGGTGGCTTCTGGGAACATTTACCCCAAAGCAGAAGTCTCCCTCTGGGCAATCTGAGGCTTTATTTTACTGGCACAAAAGAACACTACTTGGTGAATCACTTTCTAAATTTGAAATCCAACCTGTTTCTTGATTTCTCTTGTATCATATATCAAAGTACCATCATTGACCAGAGCTTAAGAGCTTGTGAAAAAGATCGCACAGTCCAACTGCTTCACTTGATATGTGGGAAATGGCTGTCTAGAGAGTGAAATGACTTGCAGGAGCCTCCAACTGCCTGCTCTGGAAACTGCTCTTCTCAAATTAGAGCCACTGGCTGCATTTCTCCACTTTCCAAGCCGAAGCATCATCCTTCAACACATCTATTCTCCTTTGTAGTTTTAGATTTCTTCCTTGCATAAATCCCCCATCTACCATACCATATATTCTGCTTATGTATTCTGTTTATCAGTCTTTTCATGCTAGCATGTCAGCTCCATAAGGGTAGGTATTCTCAATTCCTAGAATGATATCTGACACACAGAAGGCAATACTTCATTCACATCTGCTGAATTGAACTATGTTGTAAAAAGCCTTTTCATCCACCCCAAATAACCTCTCTAGCCAAAATAGCATTAAAGGTTATAAGCAATTACTATTTCAGATTTCTCCTCTGCTTATTTTCAAAGTTTGGTTTGGTGTTTATGACCCTGCTGATAATTTCTGTTCTGTTTCCAATTTGTTATTCACTAAGCCATCTCGGTGATCTGTAAATCCATTACCCACAATTTGGAGAATCTCATTTCTTATAAAAATCATGTAATTGATATCTGTCAAGATCTTCAATATTTGGCAAAATCCTTCATTTCCTCTCTTTCAGGTAGTGTTTATTGTTTTCTTAGCAAAAGTGGTAAAAGCTCAGCATTTTTACTGAGAGCCTGTCAAGCATCTTGTATGAAGGGAAAGGTATACATTTTTTTTAAAAAATGAGTTATCATAGCAATATTGTACCCACAATCTGTGCATTCCTTGGAGATACAAATCCCTTTCAATTTCTCTATCATCAGATTTAGATAAGCAGGAATAGGGCTGTGGAAACACGGGATGTGTGTCAGTCCAGAAATTTGAAATACTTATCAATCACTCACAGTAACAGCGGCAGTTCACATTTGAATAAATCCTTACTCCAGCAAACTCAAAGGGGTTCACAAACCGCCCCATCCCAGCCGCACTGGCATTTTTAATGGCATTCTGCCCCCTGTCTATGGAGAAAGAGGCTGAAGCAGATCTCTTCTTCCTGCACTTTCTCCCACCCATGACTTGATCCCCAGGAGTTTTAGCTCCCTGGGCTCTGTCTTCTTCTGTCTTGGTATCCACCTTTTCCTGTTCTGTCAATGCCAACTCACTTGGATGGTCTTCTGGCTTTTGACTTGGCATCTCCTCAAGACCCTGTTTTTTGGCTCGCCTTTGGTCTTGCATACTGTAAAGTGAGGCCCAGTATGCCCACCTCGGGCCTGATTCAGCTCTCTGGGGACCTCGCCAGCCAGGACCCTGGCCAAGCAACAGGATAAACCTTACACTTGATTCGTTCTCAGCACATTCAGGAGGCACTGGTAAGGTACAGGGTTTGATCATATCTCTTTATGCACAAAGAAAAGATGTTCACACATGTTTTTATAAGCCCTGCCACTGTAAGGGCAAGGTCTTCCTCAGTTTCTAAAGTTCAGACTTCTTAAGTACCAGGCAAAGTGACAAAGTGCAGTGTCTCACCAGGATGGAAACAAACTAAGTGACCACACAGCTCTCTAGATGATGATGTGGGCTCTGCAGTGTATACCTTTACAACTGGGACCTAGTGGGGACTGATTTAAAAAATGGACTTTCTTCAATTTCCATTGTAAAATACATTCTTATAACTATGGAGGATGCCTATAGGAAGAAAGAACAAACTGAATACCCACAATCTTACCACCCAAAGAGAACCACTCAACCTTTTGGTACATTCCTTCCAATCCCTTTTTTTCCCCCACGAATATGAGAATCATATTTGTTTTTATTTTTAAGTCCTGTTCTACCCCTTCCTCACAGGTGTCTCCTTTTATTCTTACTGTTATGGTGATTAATAAAATACTCTAGAACAGTTGATTATTAGAAGCCGTGTTTGTCTTTTTATTAGCCCCTCTTTTCTTTTTGACATTTTTGTGTGTTTCAGGAAAGGCTGAAGGGCTTTAAGTTGTTCCTGGATCTCAGGAGCAGGGAGGTCTCCTTTGAGAATATGTGCTAGCTACAGCTGCAGAGAATGTATGTACGCTTTTTATCTCTCTTTATAACTAGTGTTGATGATACTAATGTTCACTCAATTATGTATTCTGCTTTCTCTCTTTTAACCTTAATGTGTAACAAAAATGAAGTGCTTTTGCAAACATGTGCTTCTGTGGTGTCCCCTGTCAAAGTTGGGTCAAATTTAATTTTCATTCTTTAAAGATCTGAAGTTATAAAATCTGTCACTCAGACACTTCCTTGGTCTTTCCTTCTGAAGGAGACTGAACTTTACATTTGCTGCTGCCACTGTGGCTGTCGGGTTTGGTGGAAGCAGCATACCACGTGAGATTTCCTGCTGGGGTAGCTAGGAGCTTGGAAGGGGCAGGGGCCATGGGGGTCGTGCTGTTTCTGCCCCCATTTGACTGGCTTCTCACTGAATCTGTGGCAGCTGTCACAGATCCACGTTCTGGTGGGCTTGAGGGCTGGGGCAAGGAACCAAGAATTTCTGTGGGGACATGGTCTGGTCCTGGCCTTGTTCCATATGTCCAGGTGGGGTCTTCAAGGCCTTCTAGGTTTCAAAACCATTTAATGTGATAAAATGCTCAAAAGACTGGAGGGAGGAAGGTCTCAAAAGCTCAGAATGGCTTCCTGCTCTCTTAGGTCCCCATTCAATGACTGTATGATGATAGGCAGATCATCGAATTGCTCGTTTCTACTTCTTCATCCATCAAAACAGGATATTAATCCATGCCTTTACTTTCTTGGGTAGGATATTAAGATAACGATAATACTTGTATTAAGCATTTCCTGTGTGCCAAGGCATCATTCTAAGCACTTTATCAATATTATCTCATTTAGTCCTCACACCAACTTATGGGCAGGAAACCAGTATTATCTCCATATTATGGATGGTGAAATTAAGGCACAGCAAAGTTAAACAACTTTAAAATTACATAGTCAGGAGATGGTGATGACAAAATTTAAACCAAGGCATTTTGTCTATATTGCCCAGAGGAGATATTTCCAAGAGTGTTCTGAAAGGGCAAAAGGTTATACAAATCCAGATTATTGTCAATTGTTATTTCTTTCAGATGTATCAATAGTCACAAGCTGTGGGGGTTGGGCTGAGCTTTTTCTACAGACTGGGGAATTCCAAATCCTAAAGTGAGGCTACCTGTCCTCACCCCATAGACTCTCAGGGAAATTCTAATCCATCCACTAATCACCGGGATAGATTCCATGCATCAAAGGACCAGCCCTGGACTTTGGTTGGACCAAGTGGAGAAAAGACTTTAGTGTTCAGATGACAGCTCTCTGGTGACCTGGAATGCGTACAATTTCAGATGCAAACGTTACTTTGAGAATGAATGTTTGCCATGAAGACCTGCTATACAATCATTCCTTCCAGAATCATGCATGTTCCTAGAAGTAGTCAGTCTGAGAATAGGAAATGGATCTAGAAACTGTGTTCCATCACTGACACCACAGTTAATAATTGGTAAGTTAGCTTTTGAAGGCAACTGATCCTCCTATTTGGATGAGTCTTCAATTAGCATCTACATAATTTAATAACAAAGCTGTCATCCTCTCCTATGAGCTGGATGTTGAGATACTGATGAGAAGTGGCACACGCTTTAGATTTGTCATCATCTTTTTAATATTCCCAAAGTATTAAAAATATTTTTTCTCCCAAGTATTACTCTTTCCAATAAAGTTGGAGCCATTTCGTTTTAAGCTGTACTTTTATCTTGATTTGATGGAATAGAAAAAAAAAATAAGCCCTTAAAATTCCTACAGGAACACAGCTCCATCCATTTATTCATGAACTAGCAAGGCAGGGATCAAATCAGGGAAGTCTTAGACTGGAGATATTAATAGAACAGCGGAAAGAAGTTAATCTTATATTACATTATAGTGGATAAGAAAACTGTCATCCACTCGGTAGCAGCTTTCTCTAACTCTAATCACCCATGCATTAGGGAAAACCCTTAAATACACATTAAAAAGGTCTTCGAGATTTAATGCCATTATCAATGTTCCCTTCTCAGAGGGTAGCAATTACTTGTAGTGTTGCAAGTACAGTCATTGTTCCTCTCCCTGACAGTGACGCTGAAAATATATCTAAGATCTTGGTTCAAAAAGAAAGTCAGAAGATTTATTAAATGTAAGGGGAACATGGTAGTTACATAGTAGAGAAACTGAACACCATTTTGATTGGCTGATGAAATGAACATCAATGACAGGCAGACGGACACTGGGTGCCTCCAGATGTGTCACCCGGAGGAGGACACACCATCCCCTAAGTGGCATTCTGACTTGGAAAGCACGACGCAAATAGAATTAGGTGGACACATCAGACAAGAAAAAGCAAAGAACATTTATCTTGAGTAATTTTTAAATTATTTTCAAAACTGTAAATATATGTATTTTTTGAAATCTGATGTTTTTTGAAAATGTATTTTCAGAACTGTCAATGTTGTAAAACACAAAGAAAGGCTGAGAAAGGGTTCTAGATTAAAGAGACATGACAACTAAATGAATTGTGTGATCCTGGTTTAGATTCTGTTTAGGTAGAAAATATGCTATGAAACATTGCCCAGTTGGTGACACTGGGAAATGGATGACTGATGATCAGATGCAAGAGTTGTAGCAACGTGAAGTCTGGTGAAGTTGGTAACTCTCCTGTGATTAGGTAAGAGAATGCGTTCTCAGGAAATGCACACTGAAGTGTTTAGGGGTAACAGACATGATATGTGCAATTTGTTTTCAAATAATTTAGAGACAATTACATACACACAGAGAGTATGATAAAGCAAGTGGGCAAAATGTTAACAATCAGTGAATATGAACAATGGGTATATGCATGCTCTTTGTACTATTCTTACAACTTTTCTACAAGTTGGAAATTATTTACAAATAAAAAGCTGATTTATAAATTCACTAACTATGTCGAGATGTCAATTCTACCAAAACTGACCTATCAATCTGATATAATTTCTATCAAACTCCTACTAAGCTTTTGAGGAGAAATTAACAAGCTCATCCAAAAATTTATATGAAAATGTAAAAGACCTAGAATAGCCAAAACAATTCTGTAAAAGGACAATGATGGAGGACTTATTACTACCTGATTTCAAAACTTTGTATAAGGCCACAGTAATTAAAACAAAGTAGTACCGGCACAAGGATGGGCATATAGATCAATGAATAGGACAGAATTCAGAGAGATATAGATCCTTATATTTCTGGTTGACAGATTTTTGATAAAAGTATCAGGACAATCAATGAGGGAGGGGAAACAGTATTTCTAACAAATGAGCCTCAGACAACTGGATAGCTACATGCAAAAATAACTGAATTAGATCCTTATCTCACACTATACACAAAAATTAACATGACACACAAACCTAAATGTAAGAGTTAAACTGTAAGATTTCTAGGAGAAAACAGGAGAAAATCTTTGTGACTATGGGCTGGTTAGGGATTTCTCAAAAATAACATCAAATGCATAAATCATCAAAATTAAAAACTCTGTACTTTAAAAGATACTATTAAGGAAATGGAAATATAAGCCATAGACATAAATACAAATATAAATCACAGGAGAAAATGCTTGCATTATATAGAATTGTAAATACTTGCATCTAGAATATATAAAGAACTCTTAAAATTTAATAGTAAGAAAACAATCTAATTTAAAAATAGGCAAAAATCTGAACAGACATCTCACCAAAGATGACGTGTCACTTATTATGTGGCAAATAAGTATATGAAAAGATGCTCAATATTATTAGCTATTAGAAAAAATGCAAATTAAAAGCCACAATAAATATCACTTCATATCCATTAGAATAGATATAACAAAAAAGACAAAAAAAGCATCAGTGATGATGTGGAGAAATTGGAATATTCTTACAGTGCTGGTGGGAATATGAAATGGTTAAGCCACTTTGAACAACCATTTGGCAGTTTAAAAGAGTTAAATGCAACCTTACCATATAACGCTGGAATTTTACTCCCATGAATCTACCCAAAAGGAATGAAAACATATGTCCACACAAAGACATGTACATGAATGTTCACAGCATCATTATTCTTAATAGCCAAAAACTGGACTCAATCCAGATTTCCAGCAACTGGTAAATAGATAAACAAAATGGGTATATTGAATAATGAAATACTACTCAGCAATGAAAAGGAATGAAATACTGACACATGCATATGATGGCTAATCTTATGTGTCAATTTACCTGGGCAAAGGGATGCCCAGAGAGCTGGTAAAACATTACTTCTGGGTGTATCAATGAGGGCGTTCCAATAAGAGATTAGCATTTCAATCAAGACCACTCTCACCTATTTGGTGTGGGCATCATCTAATCCTTTGGGGTCCTGAATAGAACAAAAAGATGAATTTGCTAATTGACCTGGGACATCCATTTTCTGTTCTCAGACACTGGCACTCCTGGTTTTCAGGCCTTCAGATTTAGACCGAAACTAGATCAGTAGCTTTCCTGGATCTCTAACTTGTAGAGAAGGTGGGACTTCTGGGCCTCTGTAATCATATGAGCCAATCCCTCATTATCTATCTATCTATCTATCTATCTATCTATCTATCTATCTATCTATCTATCATCTATCTATCTATCTATCTATCTATCATCTATCTATCTATCTATCTATCTATCTATCTATCTATCATCTATCTATCTGATTTATTTATCTATCATCTATCATCTATCTATCTATCTATCTATCTATCTATCTATCTATCATCTATCTATCATCTATCTATCTATCATCTATCTATCTGATTTATCTATCTATCATCTATCTATCTATCATCTATCTATCTATCATCTATCTATCATCTATCTATCTATCTATCTATCTATCTTTCTATCATCTATCTATCTGATTTATCTATCATCTATCTATCGATCATCTATCTATCTATCTATCTATCTATCATCTATCTATCTGATTTATCTATCTATCATCTATCTATCTATCTATCTATCTATCTATCTATCTATCTATCTATCTATCATCTCCTATTGATTTGACTTCTCTGGAGAATCCTAATACAATGCTGCAACATGGTTGAACCTCAAAAACATTATGCACGATGAAGAAGCCAGATACAAAAGATTGTATATACTGTGCCATTCCATTTACATGAATGTCTAGAAAAGGTAAATTTATATAGAGAGCAAGCATATGCTTCTGCCTAGGGCTGAAGGCAAAAGTAAGGTGCTGCAAATGGGCATGAGGAAACATTTGGGGGTGATGGAAATGTTCTATAACTGTACTAGGTGATGGCTGCACAACCCCATACATTTATGGGACTCACAGAACTATATCCCTGCAATGAGTAAATTTTATGGTAATTTATACTTCAATAAAGCTGTTTTAAAAATAACTTCAGTCAAATTCAGAAGGAATATGAATATATAAGGTGGCTTCCACTCTTTCACAGACTGTTCTTACATGATTATGGCTGAATTAAGATGTCAACCACTGTTTTGGAGTGGGATGACCACAGCCCTTTTATGGAACATGTAGGTAAGAGAAAGAATTGAGCCAGGCATAATTTACCAGGCATTGTTCCTTTTCTTATATTATTCTATTTAATTACCATGACAGCCAGTGAAGTTGATTAATTATTCTCATTTTGCAGGATTGGACTCAGAAGTTGTTAGGATGTCAGAGCTATGTTAGTATAGCTTGATGAAGCTAAATCTCATATCATGAGACATATTGGAAGTAACAGCTACTGGTTCTGATCATATTTCTTGGACAACTTTAGCCTCTCCTCGCAGAACTTGTCAAGAGACGGTTAAAAGACAGGGCAGATGGGTATGAGGTCCACTGTTCTGTTAATGACCTCTTTTTAGGCTTGAGGGTCCACTGAGGAGTGTAGTAAGATGAGCATGAGGCTTAATACTATTCTTCTCATTCTTGAAGGCAGGTATGACACATGTAAGGGCATGTTCCAGGAATGTCCAATGTCACAGGATAATGCTGAACCTGGGGGTCAATACTACTTGAAGATTAAACACATTCTAATATTAAATGTGAATTAGAATAAAAATTCAGAAGATTCTTGAAATTTTACATTTTTAATGAGTGGCTTTGGAATATATTACCAGTCTACCATGTGTTTAAATTCCCTGATATGTGATGTTTGGCAATGTGTGTGCACATGCGTGTGTACACACATGATGCTCTTGTGGTCCCACTGATGTGACAGTTTCAGTTTACATTGAGATAATGAGCAGAGAAATGCCTCAAATCACATATTCCTGCTTCAGACAAAGTGGCAAGATCATAGATTCAGTGGATGTGAGATGTAAGGACCCTACAGATCCTGTTCCCTCTGCACCTCCCTTCCTTGGCCATTCTATAGTTGAGAACACTTAGGTCTAGAAATGCAATGCCATTATCCTGGCCTTCCCTCAAGGTAGAGGGAGAGTCAGGGCAGGGAGCCAGGTCTCCTGATCCCATGGCTGGTGGGCCTGAGCACTCACAGAGCAGAGCGCTTCCTGAGTTGCAGCCACGTCATGTGCAAATCAAGACACCAAAGGAGAATGAGGAAGAACAGATAATGTAAAGCTTAACACATGGTTTTACCCAATGTGTGTGTATTTGTGCTGGGCTTTGAATATTAGGAACACGAAACCAAATGCAATGAAAATGACGGTTAGTCAGTACAGGCTTGCAGAGCCTATGGAACTGAAAACGACTGTGCTAAATGCTTTTCTATTACTTGTCTTTTCCCTTAATCCCATCCAAACAATCACTTTTATCTCCTAAATATGTATTGTTAAGAATCCCCCAAAGTGACTATTAACAAGTGAGCCAGTCAGCGCTTGTAAACCATTTTACAAACACAAAAGGCTCTGCAAATGTTTATTCTCATTACTGAAGCTAATTCAACAACAGCATGATATGGTCTTCCCAGATAACGCTTTCTAGCAATGCTAACTGTGCCTGAGCTCTGGTTAAACCTGTCAGGTAGGCTGGGGAAAGTGCATTTTCTGTGTTGAGACAATCAAAATGACCAGATATGAGCCCTGCACTGCTTGGAGTTATCCTCTCAAGCCTGTATCCTGTGAACTACGTGCTGCTACAGCATAAAATGCTTCAATGTTCTCTGGGTCCCATGTGCTGATCTTGAAAGACGGATGGCTTTTCTGGAGGCAAATTGCTTAGTGTTAGAACTGACTGTAGGCTTGCTGGCTGTGTACCTGGGCATTGAAGAGAAACGAAATGAGAGATCTTTCTCATATTGCCCTTTATGATTCCTTACATGCTCTGGGAAAACCAGCCGCTAAAACAATGATGCCTCTTACATCACAAAACAAACAGTAGTTGCTTTGCTTGAGTGTGTGTATCAAGATCTGTATCAACTATACTTTCTTATCCACTCTATTCTCATGCTCTGGCACTGGGCCTTGCAGACCCGAGGAAGGAGCACCCCTACCAGGGTCAGCTAATTCCTAGAGATACTGAGGTTGTCTGTGAGCCTGGCTTTGATACGCAGACCAAGCAATCCTGAGTCCATACTCCCACTCACCTCTTTTCATCAGGCCCTGCAGTATGAGACACTATTCCTCTGCCCTAATCACCCTAGAGCCAGGTACTTAGAAACTAGAAACCACCCCTATTGGCCAGAGCCCACTAAAATTATTTAAACTAGCCAATCCTGAACCTGTCTACTCTGACTACCCTGCCTCACTCATTCCTCTTTATGAAATTCACAATAAAGACTCTCACCCATGTTCCCCCTTACTCCTTCTGCCTCCTGACTGGCCCAGGTGCTCCTGTGTGGCCCTGTGTGGCATGCTGTGCCTCCTGTTTCTAGGGGTCTGTAAGTGTAAACTTCTGTGAGTGTAAACTTCTTCCTTCATGGCAGTCATTTCCATGTCCGTGTGTCTCACCAAACCTATCAAAGCAAATCTTGGGTACATTTTAAAAGAGTCCCTTATCCAGTTTAGCTATAGTCAGCAAACAGGAGTAGAGGTGGTAAATTTGCTCTTCTGAACATTCCTCCAGTTTCTCTTTGCCTGGGACTCTGTTGCTTCAGGGTGGCAGGAGGTCACCAGGCATTCAGCCCCTCGATAGTAATCACTCTTTCAGTTCTTATTTACTTATGAGTTTATTTTATATGGCTCAACTTCCTCCTCCTAACAACAACAAAACCATTCTTTATCTTTTGAACACCTTTGAAGCTTTCCATGACTTATTAAAAGACACAGTGAGCTATAGAGCAAGGGAAGAGATGGACCTGTGAGGCAGCCTGTGCCATCAACATACTTCATTCGGGCCTCATTAGCTCATTACAATTTCCTAAAACTTGGGGTGAAAAATCAGCTATTCCTATTTTCTCCTCACTGTCACATTCCACCTCTTTCTAATTTTCATATTTATCACTTCTATGTGGTAGGAAGACCATTTAAAAATGTGCTAATGATATGTGATAATTACATTTATAATTGGGGAGAATGGAAAACAGATGTATGATTGTTAATACTGGGAAGGTCCAGGAGTATGTGTGTGTGTGGTTGAAGACGTACTCTGGCTTGGGGGAATGGGAACCATATTCAGTCTCTGCTATTTATGGTATCATCTCTGGCAAAGAAGAACAGTGGGCCTGTGTCATAAATGAGAAAAAGCAAAGAAACAAAGAAATGCCCTATGATCCACTAAGATTTCTGACGATTTTGGTCCAATGTCTTTCCAAAACCTTAAGCATGACTTGACTGACCCAGGTGGACCAAGGGGTGGAAGGGCCACAATGTCCGTGAGCTCCTCCACTCTAGGCCACCCTCTAAACGAATATCCTGCAGAAGGAAGGATCCGTACTCGCTGTGCAAACACAGCTCTAAGACAAATCTACTTAACCCTCCACTCCACTGCCAACCCCATCTCCATTGACCTCCAAATCAGCTATCTACAGGATGTCAAAACATCCAGATTAAAAGACAAAGGCTAAACTCGCTGACTGGTTGGTTAATCTATTTGCCACTGAAGGGTATTCAGTTTTTATTTCCCCACTGACATAAATATAGACAATTTGTTTCTCTTGCTTAAAGAGAGGCTTCATGGCTACCAGGTCACCCAGGAGACACTGAACAACATCAGGCTGCAACGCATCATCAAGTATGTGAAGCCTTCACCTTCACTAAGCTGCATGCGAGCTTTATAATTTCCTTTTACTGTGCCTAGATTACACTGGCCATAAATCAAGCACTAACAACCTCACAAAAATTGTCCTTTCTCCACACAGTTCAGTTCTCCCCAGTGGGAACTGTGTAGGACTGCCACCTCTGTCCACCGGCTCAAAATAGAATGGAGCAGACAGCTCTCTTGGAAACCTATCCTAAATAAGTAATCTGAAAGAATGAAAATGCCTTTAGCAACAGGATGTTCTTTGCAGTTATTTATAATTATAAGAAACTATAAGCAACCTAAATATTAAGCAGTAGAAAGGTAAATAAAACGTCAGCATTGCATAGTGGTTATGAGCACAGAAGAGCATATGTCTGTCTCTGCCGCTTACTTACTGTGTGATCCTAGAGAGGGGATCTAACTTCTTTGGGCCTTGATTTCTTCATCTATAAGATGAGCCTAATAGAGTTAATATATATTATAATATTTAAGTACCTAGAGCATGGGAAACATTATGTAAGGATGTGATAAACAAAGTGGTATCTTTTCTAGATGGAGAATTTTGCAGCTTTTACAAAGATCATTAACAAGGCTATAAAGCAATGAGGAGAATGCTTATATTAGAAAAGGTCCCATGAAAATCATAAGCACTCTATGTAAAATACAAATATGAACATTAATTAAAGGACTACATCAAATGAAAATAGTTGCATTAGGATTGAGGAGATCTTCCATTTTCCCAGATATTTTATATAGCTTTTCTAAGTTTTAAGAAAATTTTGACAAGGATTGGTGAGGGGAAATGGGAGGGAACAGTTTTTCTGGGCCTCTGAATGAAATGGATCACCTGATCCTTCTGGCAGAGCTCGGAGAGTTGTCTGCTCTACCCTGAGTTAATAGAAGCCAACTTATAATAATATCCCTCAAAAGGGAGATAAATAGGAAAAGAGAAGTTTCAGCAGCCAGGAGCTGGGGTGGGAGATGGGAAGGGACTAAAGTCAGTGGACTGGCACTTCCTTTCTACCCAGTCTCTGATTGACTAGAGGTGTGGTCCATCAGGGGAGGGCAGGAACTAAAAGCATCTTAGCAGGAGAGATGGGTAAAGAGATCAAAGTATTTGATACGAGGTAAGGAGAAAATACCCTCATTTGTCAGGGGCTTGTCCATAATTAGTGAAATAGCTGAAAAAAGAAATAAACACCCATACCAAGCATCCCACTCTCTCGTCCTCTGACCTTGATATCTCATCAGCCTTTACCAGGAAGAAAAATTCTTCCACAGGATAAAGCAACATAATAGAGCAGTTCTGCCCTTTGTGTTTGCCCCACATCCCCTTTTAGTCTCCCTTCTCATAAGCAAAGGCTCTCAAGGATAGAAAGGAACCTTAGAGACTGCCTCACCCAGTGGCCCTCAAGGCTGGCCCATAGCCTATTCTTGGGGATTTATAAAATATAAAGGTCCCGATAGGAAAAATTAACATTGTTAAAATGTTCATACTACCCAAAGATGATAGATTATAGATTCAATGCAATCACTATCAAAATAACAATGGCATTTTTAACAGAACGAGAACAACTAATCTTAAAATTTATAATGAACCACAAAAGACCTCAAATAGCTATAGCAATCCTGAGAAAGAACAAAGTTAGGTATACTATAATACCTGATGTCAAACTATACTACAAGACAATGATAATCAAAACAGCATGGTACTGGCATAAAAACAGACATGGAGATCAATGGAACAGAAATAAATCCATGTCTATATGATCAATTAACTATGACAAAGGAGGAAAGAATATACAGTGGAGTAAAAGTCTATTCAATAAATGGTGCTAGGAAAGCTGGGCAGATACATACAAAAAAAAGAAAAAAAAAAAAAGAAAAAAACCAGACCACCTTCTTACACTATATACAAGAATAAATTTAAAGTGGATTAAAGACTTAAATGTAAGGCCTGAAATCATAGACAGTAAAACCTCTGACATTGCTCTTAGTAATATTCTTTTCTGGTATATCTCTTTGGGCAAGGGAAACAAAAGGGAAAATGAGCAAATGGGACTATATCAAACTAAAAAGTTTTTGCACAGTAAAGGAAACCATAACCAAAATAAAAAGATTGGAGTTCCAGCAGTGCAATTGGTGAACTTGCAGTACTTTTAACAAAACGAAAAGACAACCTACTGAGTGGAAGAAGATATTTGCCAAGGATACAACTGATAAGGGGTTAATATTAGAAATTTAGAAAGCACTCATACAATTTAACACTAAAAAAACAAGCAATCCAATTTAAAAAGTGACAGAGGACCTGAACAGACAGTTCTCCAAAGACACCATATAGATGGCCAACAGACATATGAAAAGATGCTCAATGTCATTATTAATCAGAGAAATGCAAATTAAAACCACAATGAGATATCACCTCACACCTGTCAGAAAGACTTTAATCAATAAATCCACAAACAACAAGTGCTGGTGAGGATGCGGAGAAAAGGGAACCCTTGTGCATTGTTGGTAGGATGGCAAACTGGTGCAACCACTAAGGAAAACAATATGGCGTTTCCTTAGAAAATTAAAAATAGAACTACCTTATGTCTCAGCAATTCCATTTCTAGGTATTTATCCGAAGAAATCCAAAACACTAATTCAAAAAGATATATGCACCCTTATGTTATGTTCACTGCAGTATTATTTAGGATATCCAGGGTACAGAAGCAATCTAAGTGCCCATCAGTAAACAACTCGATAAAGAAGTGATGGTACATGTATATAATGGAATGTTACTCAGTCAAAAAGAATGAAATCTTACCATTTATGATAACATCGATGGACCTAGAGGGTATTATGCTACTGAAATAAGTTAGACAGAGAAAGACAAATAACATTTGATTTCACTTATATATGGAATATCAATAAACAAAATAAATGAACAAACAGAACAGAAACAGACTCACAGAATAAACTGATGATTGTCAGATGGGAGGGGAGGTTGCGGGGTAGGTGAAAAAGGTGAAGGTATCAAGAAGTACAAATTTGTAGTTACAAAATAATCATGGAGACGTAAAGCACAGAGAATACAGTCAACAACAGTGAGATCACTGTGTAGTGCCAGGTGGGCACTAGACTTATTGGGAGGATCACTTCATAAATTATGTAAATGCCTGACCACTATGCTGTACACCTGCAACTACTGTACAACTAAAAAAACACAGGTTCCTGGGCTTTAAGAAGTGATAGCTCTGGGGAGGAGACCAGGATTCTGCATTTGTAATCTCTCTGCACCCCCAAGGTGAATCCCACTCATGTGTGGAAATCATAAATCACCAAGATCATTTTACTAAAATGGTTTAGTAAAACAAAGCTTGCCTTCTTTTTTTCTACCTCTTGGTCGCTTCCTATTTTCTCTTCTACCTTCACCCCAGTTCTTCTGTCCTCTATTTCTCTCAAAATCTTTCCCTCTTTTTCTGAACTGGGATTGGCATTTTTTTTCCATTTTAGCATTTTATTTCATAGTATTGTTTTATGCCAACTTTGAGCTTCTGAAATTATTTTATTTTATTAATTATTTTTCATGGTAACGTTTGTTAGCAAAATCCATTAAGCTTCAACTGTATACTGTAACAGTAAGGCATATTTATATTTACACTGTGTGCTCACCTCCCATGGATTTCTTTCTGTCACCTCATATTTGACTCCCTTAACCCTGTCTACCACCCCACCTCCTATCCTGCCCCCTACCCTCTGGTAACCACTAGCGTATTGTCCATGTCCATGAGTCTGTTTATTTGTTGCTTTTAGGTTTATATTCCACATATAAGGGATATCGTGTGATTTTCAACATTTTCTGACTGTCTTATTTTGCTTAGCATGATGGGACTGGCATTTTTAACTACAGAAATGAAAATTCCAATTGGGGGAAGGGAAGCTGACAACCTATTGTCACTAACAAAACATGCTGGCATTATTCCAGCATAGCCCAACATCCTGACATCTGTCTCCAGAAGGGAGAAATATGCCCAAGCCATAAACCCATCTGTCCTGGTAACTATGAAGGGACACAAAGAAAACACTCTAAATTAAAATCGAGTGAGCTATAGGCCTAATGAGCATTATTAGCGGAGCTGCATGCATTTAAGAAAAACCAACTGTTAGCCTAATATTGTTTTGACTTCCTTCAGAGACTAAAAGGATCTGAGTGGTTCAGCTCAGATCTGGCCTTGTTATTTTCTCTTGATTGGATGTCTAAGGACCAGGGCCCCCAAAAAATGGAGACAGTAAATCACCAGGGGTCCATCATTCTTACTGGTTTCAACTCTCTATTCTTCCTCTCACCCAATGGGAAAGCTGTTCACTTAGATTCTACACATTCGAATCAGTTGGATATACTTTTTTTCAAACCTTGTTTCTGGCAGTCATCCTGACACTCCTCTCCATGTCTGCTCCTGACCTTTCTGTGCCAGCCAGCCCTTGGCCTCACTGCCTACCAATGGCCTCCAACAGCCCCTGCCTTGCTCTGTTGGCCTTGCTATGTTGGTGGCCTTGGTTCAGGTAGGTCCCTCCTCTGACCTGTCCATCTCCCCATAAGGGTGGGACAGAGATCTGGAGAAACATAAGGCCAATGAAGATGTCAGATTATTTCTTTTTATTAGTTAGTTAGTTTGTTTGTTTGTTTTTGCAGCCTAGCAACCTGGTATTAATAGTGTTTAATACTTATATATCACTTCTCAGTTAGCATGGCTACTTGATATTTTGAGTTTTGGAAATACAGGCAGAGAGAGGTGTGATCTCTTTGTGTATCAGATTTTTCATGCATTTTGTGTGTAAATATAAATCTCATGACAGTGCTAAGCACCTTGCCTTTTGTGTGTTTAATTCCACTTGTAGTGATGTAAGGCTATTTTACATGTAATAAACTAAAAAAAAATAAGGGTTTTGGGGGCAGGTACTCTGAGATTTAAACCCAAACTTCATTAAATAGCTTAATTCAATAGCTTTAATGCTTCTTCTATTACTCTGGCTTAGTTTGTTGTTGTTGTTGTTTTTTGCCTTTAATATTTAGTAAAATTCTTTAAAAAACTTAAACATGACTAAGAGAAAAACAAGAAAAAAAGAGACTTTTGTTTATGTTTGGACCAGAGTGTTACGGGTGAATGCGCATTCAAACAGACATATTAGGAGCAACAGGAGTCAAAATAAGACAAAGGAGACTTTTGGAGAAATAGTCAGTTTGGACCAGATCCCTTCTCAGTCTTAAAATGCCATCTTGTTCTTTCATTTTAGTAAGAGAGGTTGTTCCCTCATAGTCAGTCCCTTTACCCTGTTGGCTATAAAACGTTTGTTTTCATTTGGGGGGCCTTGGTGACTGTGCTTGCATCATGTGGTTTTCTCTTTAGTGGGCCCAGATACAATGTTGGCATCTCTTATCCAACAGCATTGCCTCTGGACTATATTTATTTATCCCTATGTAGTGGATGAAGCAAAGGAGTGTAACTAAGTTGTCCAGCGGCTAGTGGTGGCCCAGAGTTGTACTCATTATCTCCCTCCTGCTCTTTGTGACCCTCAGATATAGGAGGAACCTGGACTGGATGTTAGGACATCCTGGATACCAGGCTTATTTTGCCAAAGAATGCTCTTGGGCAAGTCACTGGCCACTTTTGCTCTTCATTAGAAAGTGAGGGGGTTTTCTAGATAACAGTAATAACAATGACTGACCCTGACATTGGGCTTTATGCATAGAGCTCACATAATGCTTTCAGATTTTATTTCCTGCTCATGACTTTTTAGGTAGGCATATGTGTTATCACCATTTCCATTTATAGATAAGGAAACTGTGGGCCAAGGGGTTACCTAATGGGTTCAAGGTCACATGGCTAGACAATGGAGAGTAGGATCTTCCCTGCCCACTTTTCCATCCCTCCTTCTAGAGGAGTTGCTCTCAGAGGCCCCTCTGGATCTCAAATATTATGATTTTCAGGGTTTAGTGCAAACTCTGTCTAGTTTCTTCATCAAAAAATTTGGATAACTTATACTAACTCCAACCTTGTCCTTGCTGTGAAACAAACATGAGAAAAGTGTTTATGACCTATGTGCTAATAATAAAGAACCTTAGCATCTCAAGTTTTATCTAAATTAATCATTTCCCCATACTTTGTTGTTACCAAAGTACATAATGGGGAGTAGCCGAAAACAGAGCCTTTAATTAACTTGATAAACTCTAAATGCTTTTGCCCACAGTAACACTCCTAGAGTTGATGAAATTTGATTTCAGGCTAAGAGTGTATATAATTCGGTTGGTGGTTCAGCTCTCATTAGACTGAAATGACACATACATTCATTTATTTAAAAATAGTTCTTCAGGAAACAGTAAGGACATATGGATGCTTGAAATCTCATAAATCTGAAATTACCCCAATTGTGAATCGGCCAACATTGTTAAAAGGAGTGGGCTGGCCTACCATTTCCTGAACTTCACCATTTCGGTAGTAGCCATTTAATAAAAACTGATGTGCATTTAGTTTTAATTAGTTTCCATCAACAGTGATAAAATTTAAAAAGTAATCAAGCTAACGCCAACAGAAATACATCTCAATATTGCTACTTGGGAAGTAAATGGATTCTATCCTTTAGCAGATAAGAGAATTAACACAGGAGGCAAATCCCCCATCTCTAGAAGTAATCTTCATGCCAGTATTCAAATTAAATTGTCCAGAAATAATCATATTTGAAGGAAGCAGAGAAAACATCATGAGATGAGTCATCATGGGGTGATGGCTCTGTGACATAACACTGTGCGGTTTTGTGGTTTTATAGGTTTCTTTGGCTTCTCAACTCTAAATCGGAATTTTTTAAAAAAGCAAAACAAATAACACAAAAATGGTGGTTTTACTTTTATTACCATATTTTTTTTCACAGAAGTTCAAAGAATTCTAGAGTCCTGTTTCTTTCTATCAGCTCAAAACAGCTGTAGGGCTGGAAGACTTTTACTGGACAATAAAATTTTCTTCCTTACTTTTAATACTATCACTTACCTTCTGCCAAAAGATGCCTTGTATTTTTATAAAGAAAAGAAATACAAATGCTTATATTTAAAAAGCATGTCTAGTAAATTAAATTCACTCAAATCACGCAAAAGGCACAGAGGACTAAATATTTCAGAGAATAGAAAATTAATATTCATACACAACGAATCCAAGATCTTCTGCATACCAGGCTGGTATACCTTGGCAAGAGGATTGCAGTGTTCCAATCTATAGCAACTTCCCTCAGGGTGGTTGATTTCTGTTACCAGCTGCTGTTGGAAGTAATTCTAACATTCAAGTTGACAATTTGCTGGCTCCTCTGTTGTACTCTGAGATGACTGTCCCTGCTTCCAACCTAAACTAGATCAGGCTCTATAAGAAGAGTCTTCAATTATGTAAAAAACTTTATACACAAGATGCAGGTATGCTCTACTCCGTTTCATTTAAGTGAGGAAAGAGGAAATGGATGTCAGCTGTGCAAAGGATGCTCATGCTTGATGAGTTAGCCAGCGAAACCACTCCATGTCCCTTTAAGGAAGGAAGTAAAAATAAAGGGTCCTAATGTGTTAGGTGCTTAAAAGTTGGCTCTGAAGAAGGGCAGGAAGTTGGCAAGATGAATCCTTAAAATCCATTCCAACTCAAGAACGTGTATTGTGTTAATCTTTGGCCTGAAGTGCATCTAATCCAGTGCTGGACAGTGTCCAAATTCATTCTTTAGTAGCCAACATTGGGTACTCTGTGGCAGGCCCTGTGTTAGACTTAGGGACAGGTATAAAGAAGGTTTCTGCCTTTGAGGTGTGTAAGAAAGGCTTTCATGGGAGGAAATGCTAACTTCTTCAATGGGAATCCATAGGAAGGCAGGACTGACTCCATCTGCATTTAGTGTTGAAGAAAACTGGGGCCCAGATTCTTTGATGAATGGTAGCTGGTCTAGATGTAAAAGCTTTCAATGAGAGTTAACATTTCCTGAAAGGTACCTACTGGTAAATCAACTCTTTTGTCTCAGAAAAAGCAACTTGCCTTACAAGGTTAAATTAAGCAATGTTCTGTTCCCTATTGTTCTTAAGAAATAGTACCGCATTTATAGTACACATCCATTTTCTCGAAGCTCCATTCACATAAGATCTCACCCATTTTTCCTGGCTGCAGAAAGTCAAGCATACTATTATGTCAATTTTATAGAAAGGGAACTGTGACATAAAGAATGTCTCATTTGACTATGTTATTTGGCTGAAGTTAAACAAGCAAGTAGCACATGAAATAAAACTAGAAGCCAAGTATCTCCTATCTCAAACCCAGAGCTTTCCATGGAGCTTTAAGCCGAAAACAAATTCAGAATTATACAACAGGGGAATTGTGGCTACAGCAGAGGAGAGGACTTGGTGCTTAAGAGGAAAGGATTTGGTGCTTGAGAAAAACTTTATGATGAAAACTGTCTCCAGGTTTCCCATGGTGAGAAGGCTAAAAACCACACAAATTCATTGCCAACTGCAGAGCACTCAGGGTGGATTGCTCGTGTCTGATGCATTTTATCAGCAGCCGAGTTCCAAGCTATGTTGTTTCTCTCTTATTCTTTGCCAAAGCAAAGAATAAACAAGAGGTAGCCATGGTGGGATCAAAGGAAAGCTTGAGACCAACCCAGATTCTGGTGCTGGGCCTAATGAAGACTGGGCAAGGAACCCGCCCCCCAATGAGGCGGAAACAGCAGAACCAGAGAGAAGTTTAGTAAAGAAACCATTATTAGAAGAATTCTTATTAAGAATGCCAATATTTATAAAACAGTGTCCTCCTCATCTGAGTACTTTTTGTGAGCACAGTTTGAAAACCTACATTCTCTTGAACTTGCCACACAAGCTCCCTTTTCTATACTTGTCCACATGGCATTTTATGTCCACGTGCAAAAAGAATGCTCTTCTTCCTTTTTCCAATCTGGTAAACTTCAACTCACCCTTCAAGAATCCCAAGAAGTGCTTTCTAACAGAATCATCTGAGGCAACAATTAAACATAATAAAGTCACAGCCGCATCCCAAATGTACTAAATCCAGATTTTTGTTCTCGAGCAACTTGAGGGGAATCAGATGTGCAGTCAAGATTGGGAACTACTGCAGATCCTGCACTGCAGAATGGTTTTTAACACGAGATGATTTACAGTGGGACTAACTCCAAGGGTTTGGGAAGGCGAGAAGGTGGTTTAATCTGGGACTGTAACTTGCCAAGAATCCAGTGCTGAGAAAGGCCAAGATGGAAAGCAAAGGAGCTGAAAGGGCTCCAGATCCCTTAAGGAACCCCACCCTCTGAGTCTGATGTCTTCATTAAGGACATAGAAGTGAGACAACCAGCAATCTGAAGGACATCCAAGAAGTTTATAATCCACAAATCCGCAATTTTCTCTAGGATGAGGCTTAGGGAAATTCCAAAGCTCCATGAAGGTTGCAAGTGTCCCATAAAAAGATTTAATGGTGGTCATTTAAACTTAAAAAAATTCTGATATTTCCATTTACAAGGTTTTTAAAGGTACCATAAGGACAACAATCCACTGCTTGTTTGATGATTCTAATTGCTATTAATATTTTTGGTATTGACTTCTGCATATTATCCATTGTTCAATTAAAAAAATATCCCCTCATGGCCCGTCACTCCCATCTTCATAAAACATCTCCATACAAAAGCAAAATATTGTTATTATATTGAGCATCTGTTGTTAGTACAGTGTAGATCCCATTTAAAACATTGATCCCATTTAGCATCTCAAATCATGAGAACATGACTTCTTATCTGCATAAAATCTCCAGGTCCTTCTTCATTTCCCATTGTAATTGAGGTATAGACTGAGCTAGTACTTATTACCTTTGTTCCCTCACCCTCCTAGTTCAGTTTCCTCTAAAAACAGTGAAGTCAGGTAATCCACAAGGAAGAAAAGTTACACACTGGTGTCCTTTTTCATTTATTTACTGGTGTAGGATAGTTCCATTAATTTTCTATTTGTTGTACAACTTAACTCTAGGGCTGTTTCTGAATCATTTTTTTGTTATGTGATAATTCAGAGGCTGACAGTTCTCTTTACCCAACAACTGTTATCTCAGTGAGGTTGTCCCTGGCCGTCTTGTCTAAATTTCAGTCTCCCCTCTCTACTCCAGCTCCTATCCCCCTGGCTTGCCTCTGCCCATTCTTAGCACTTATCAGAATCTAAATATAACACATTTGTTAATTTTATTTTCTGTTTTCCCTATCAACATATAATAAGCCCCACTGGGGAAGGGATTTTTGTGTCTTGTTCACTGCTGTACCCCCTGTCTAGCATGGCACCTGGCAAATAGCAGGTGCTTCATAAGCACTGGTTTAATAGATCAGTGGATGAACCTGTCTTGCTTTTAATGATGAAGTTGGGCTAGCATAGGGGACTGACATTCGGGTGCTCTATGTTATGGCTTCTATGTCTTAGTATAGGGCAGGGATTGCCAAAACGTTGGTTCACAGGGCATTTAGTTAGGTTAAAAAACTTAGGAAGTTTTCATGTCCTAATAATCTTAGTTGCCACTTGAAAAAATATATACATACACTGAAAGAAGAATACTTTAATATTTAATACTGCAATTGCTTTCTGATGGAATATGTGATCCTAGTAGGGCCTGTACAGCTTTTAAACCTCAGAATCAGATCGGACACGAGTACCCTTAGTTCTTGTTCCATGGATTTTCACGTGGTAGTTGCTTTTTATCACAAGAAATGCTGAAAAGCCAGCTTCACAAAGATATGATATAATTATAGGAATGAAGTGCAATCTAATGTGAAAATTGTGAATTTGAGTAGTAGTTCAGATGGTATCTGACAGATGTGGAGTTCTGCCATGCTTCCATCATAGTTTAAAATAACCTGCAGGACCCTGAGTGCTGTTCACTGTTGTACCCTGAGCCATGGGTAGTGGCTAGATGTGCACCTTCTAAAGTTGTGTGAACTTGAGCAAGGCCTCCCATGTATAAGAAAAAGAAAATAATAGTATCTACCTCGTAGTTTTTGTTTTGCTTTTTATTATGGAGAACTTTCAAACCTATGTAAAAAATACACAGAACAAAATAATGGACCCCATATCTTGTCACCAAGCCCCAAGAACCATTCAGTTATGGCCAACTCTGCTCTTGGCACACTCTGTAAACTCTGTTCTCCATAATTGAGATGTAAATCCCAGATTTCAGCACCTCTTAGTTTTATTTTTTGATTAGAATTAAATGAGTTAATACATATAAGGCATTTAGCAGAGTGCTGAGCATCTCTGTCATCTCACCACTGGCAGCTCTACCACACGAAGTACTCAGTGCCTCCCCTTCCAGGGGTAAGTCATAGTATAGGTAGAAAGTCAAGTGATTTTTGCCCCGTATAAAGGAATACCCGCGATCACCGGGAACAGGGCTGCTGCAAATGCATGCCTCGCCAGTAGAGTTTAGCAAGCATTTTCTCCACAAGAAACTTGTGTGTCCACCTTGAAGAACACACAGGGTGCAGTGGAGTTTTGGTTAATTAAGTGTTTCAGAATGTTGCTAACCTATTATAGCATGATTTTGGAAGAACTAAGAAAATCAATTTAGGGAGAGAGGGTCCAACCTTCTTGTAGCTGCCCCCCACACACATTTGATTGTGAGAGGCACGACTGCTAATTTATGCAGCTGTTCGGGCATGAGGTGTGCCAATGATTACGAGGGCAAGAAATAATTGCTATTTTCTATTAATGATTTTAGGTAATTCTTTTTTCCCTCCTGGAGACTGATTAAAATGTAACTTAAATTGTTACCGTCTCAGGGTCCCTAGGTCCATCATCCCAGAACCCAGCCTAAGGCTCCCCAGTGAGTGAGGGATGATGACCAGAACATTAAGTGCTCCTCTGACTTTTATGCCACAGCAGTGAAATTCTCCATTCAGTTTTCCTCAGTTTGTTTGCTGTGGAACTGAAGCGATTATCTGTGTTCAACAAAGCTCAACAAATTATTGATCTGTACTTTTTGATTTACAGTCTATTTCGTTTATGAACCTAAGAGAAGTCCTAACTAAAATTCTTTGTGTTCCATTTAGCCCAAGGGCAAAATTTACAATCAAACCCCCTATAGCTAGCGTCTCTTTTAGGCAATAAGTGCATCTTAGATTGGGAAGTTGTTTTGACATCTTATCAGCATACGCTCTCTCACAGCGTTAATTTTATTGTAATCTGCATCCACGTTATAAAATCAATCTAGTTCTTCCCAAAGATGTCCAGCCATCTCATACAAATAAAAACATGCTGCCAAACAGAGTGAATGGCTAGAGTAATACTATTAACCTCTATGTAACTTAGGAGGGTAGGGACTCTATAAAATCACATTTGTCTGTAACTTGTTCAGGGAGTAAATACATTGTATTATACACTTGAAAACTCCATAATGCTTTGTTTCAACAGTTTTTTCTGGGTTAATGAAATCACTGACTGAGGTCACTCACACCCAC
This sequence comes from Cynopterus sphinx, assembly GCA_030015415.1. NCBI lineage: Eukaryota > Metazoa > Chordata > Mammalia > Chiroptera > Pteropodidae > Cynopterus > Cynopterus sphinx. The sequence goes on from CM057381.1 coordinate 129,875,599, forward strand.
AGATATATTCAGCCTTGATCTATTTCTAAAAAGCTTTTATAAATAAAATTTTGGGGTAAATTTTAATCCGTATTCTTCACCAATGACCTGCTCATTCTCTCCTGAACTTCACTACATAAAACTGTCTGGAGCAGGTGAGTTGCTAAAGATACCAAAGACCTTCTTGCCAGTCACACTCTCAATTCTGGTGGCAGCGAGGCAGGACTTTGTCTAGCCTCCCTGTCCACTTTTAAAGCATAGAGGGGCACGGGATTCAATGCTGAAACTGGAAAAATAGAGAATACTCAAATGTGGGTATTAATTAGATGAAAATCTAAGAAAAACACTGGATAAGAGAAGCAGATAACAGTCTACATGAAGAAAATCCAATCCATCTCATGTTTGGTCTGCTTCCTGCTTTCCTGTTAAGAGAAGCTTTTTCAGTTTCTAAGGCAGTTAGGATTTAGTGACAGGACCTACCTATGTGTTTACTAGACATAGAGCAAGCAGGACCTTGAATAATCTGTTGTTCAACATCATTTTATTATGATGTTGATGAGATGCTGTAGGAACTTAACTCTTATTAATATCAATTAGTCTATGGTAAAATTGGCTTTGTTATACATCCTTTTGTTTAGTCATAGAGCCTATTAATGACACCAAGTGAGGACTTATGGTACAGGCATGCTTAGGACCGCTCAGGGCCAAGAGCCAGCGATTTCACTGCTGCTTAGTTTCTGGTGCTGATATCCCATTGCAGCTGGTATGTTGTTAATGACTGGTAAACTGGGTCAGCCAGGGGCTCTCAGGGTGATGGCTGGTTTGGAGGAGATGACAGAGCAATGATGGCTTTGTTGAATAAAATCCAAGACCTGTGAGGAGTGTGAGGAAGAGTGTGCAAGAGGACTCTGAATGTGTGAGGTTTTGATTGAATATTGTACAAAATGCGTTGGTTTAGTGATTTGGGGGAGCTGCTAGGGAAGAAAGAGACAGGAAATGATATTAGTTCCCTATGTTGGACAGTGAATTTTTAAAAAAGATTGACTGTCTTTTTGGAGAAGAGAAGGGTAGGGGCTCCAGAAAGAGGATATAAAATCACTGCTGTGGCCCCTCACCTGGAACATCAACAGAAAAGTGAGCAAAAAAGATGACCCTTGGCTATCCACGGGTATCTCATGAAACTAACCACCACCAAATCCGTCACAGGGGACCATTCACTCTGGTTTGCTTGGGACAGTCCCAATATTAGTCTGCTGCTCTGGGGTGACTATGAAGAACATTTGATTCTCACAGGCATCCAGTTTTAGATGATAAGGTATGTGCCTGCCCTACTTTCTAGAAGCCTGTGTGGCTCAGTGAAAGAGAGTTTGGAACACATTTTATATCATCCCATTAAGATAACACAGAAAGGGTTTGATGAAAGGTTATGGGGGTTCTCCTTTGGAGGTAGTGCTTGTCTTTAGATCTGATATTTCATATAGTCATTAGACAAATATTTAATGAGAACTGACTGTACCGTGTTCTTTCCTACTTATGACCAAACGCTTGGGGAATGATGACTGCAAGAGTGACAAAGTCTTTTCTTGTGTGTTATGATTAGACATGGTTTTGGAGAAGACACCATTTGACATTATGCTAGAATTGTCTGAACAGCAAAGGCAGCAATTCAGAAAAATAATATAGGAAAATGAGACAAAAAACATATATTTATTTTTAAAAAAGGTAAACTCAAATCATCTGCCTGGTCACTGGTCTCAGGAGCCACTGGAACAGGCCGTGAACCTCCAGGCTTCTGGAGCTGAAGGCAGCAACATCTGCCCCATGAGAAAGTGAAGTAGGAATGTCAGCCGTCACCTAGTGAAGGCAGCCATCTGAGGGTAGATTGAAGGACAAGGAGGATCTATCTGTTGCCAGTGCTTAGGAACCAGTTAGCCTGAGAGAGGTAGGAAAATGGCCTTGAGGCAGAAGCCCTAAACCATGTGGGCCCCCAGAACAAATCGTCTTTTCTGTGCAGACATTAAGAGGATGCTATAAAGTACTGGGAACCAGGAGAGCCACAGTGGGTGGGAGGGTGGAGGAAAGGGCTAACTCTGGGAGGGACCTGGCATGTTCTGCCGGAGACTAGATGCTGCCTCTTCTGGCTGAGAGCTGAAGACTTAACACAGGAGACCAAAAGGGATGGTTAGAAAGACAGAACTGGCTGGAGGGCAAGCTAGCCCCACCTCTCACCCTTAGCACCACGCAATCTCTAACAGCCCTCCGGCCTGGAAGGTTCTCTCTCAGTTTGCTCTAGATTCATGCTGTCCAGTACTGTATCCACTAGGCACACGTAGCTAGACCTACATCTATAAACACTCTGCAAAGGTCTTTCTTCCTACATCTCTCAGGTGGGAGATGCTATTGCTGATTTTTCTGAGTACCTGTGAGGCACCAAATATATGGCATACAGATTATAATTTTAAATGTCACAGAAAACCAACACCAGACACCACCCATAATTTTAACTTTCTTTGAAAGTTTCAAACTCATGTTAGGAACTTGCAGTATCTCAATGCTATTGTTATAGACATCAGTTACAGCATATGGTACTATAATTGCTGGACGTATAAGAAATTAAACATCATCCGGACTGACCCAGTGACAGAACTTGAAAGGTGTTTTTGGAAGAATTCCTGATTTTAGCCACTAATTTATCTCATTTTCAAAAAGCAGAGTAAAGAGGCAATCTGTTGATTATGTAAGCTTTCTGGTTGCCCAGATTCTAAAGAAACAGTACTCACCTGTAATTAAATCGTAAGGAGTTAATTGTAATTAAATTGCACAGTATTTAAGAAAAGCTGCCACTTCTTCAAATTAACTCTGAGAGGAACACCGAAATGATAGAGTAATTAAAACCTGAAATGCGTACATTTTCAGATGGTTCTTGTCCAGGTTGGAATAGACAGCTTCCTTATTTCCCAAAAGCTTTGTTATTTTCACTCACACTGGTGGGTCAGAAAGATGGTAACACCTCCGTGCACAGGGTGCTGGGTTATTAATCCGAGAAAGGGCAAGTGATTTTCTTCCTACCTTTGGTTTATTTTCTTATTTCCAGAGGTGAATATAAATCATTATCACCTCTTTACAAAAATCTGTTACATTTGTTTTTAATTGCATAAATAAATGATTATTTTCTTAATGTTACAAACCTAAGTAATACTGATAAGGGAAAAATTCTCATTACTCTCCCTTACCCCTATCTACTCTGCTGTCTTGAGGAAAACACTGTTACCTGTCTGTCTTTCCTGAGGAATCTTGCCTTGTTTCCACACATCTACACCTACATACACTGAAATATATCACTTAAATTAGGCTTTCCATGAATAATACCATATTAGACACATTGTTCTCGTTATTTTACTTATCAATATCTTTTGGAAAATAGTCCATGTTAATATCAATGAATCTTACTTCTTTTAACCGCTGCATTATCTTCCACCAAATAGCCGTGCTCTATTGTATTAAACCATTCCTACCCCTAAGGGCATTTAGGTTTGTCCCACTTCTCGCTCACACAGATAACGCTGCAGTGAACTTCACACTTTATAAAAAGGCTGACTGGAGATGGAGGCAGTAAACGTATCCTTAACCTCACAACTGGTAGAGAAAGAGAGATGTAACTACAGTGGGCAAATGGAAACACACACAGTGGAACAGGGTATGCTGTTTAATAAGTGTCAGGCACGGGAGCGCCTTCTTTGGTACCATCTGAAGACTCGGTGATCCAATCCATCGGAGAAGTAAAATGCCAAGGCAAAGAACGTTTTCTAAGCACCTCAGATGTGAAGAGTTTATGTAAAAGTGGAAGCAACAAGATGACTGTTAAGAGATGAGGATGTGCTGTAGGGGTGGGGTGGGAACAGAATCCTAAATTCCTGGGAGCCTTGTGTAACCTAAAATGCTCCTGGGAAAACTGGGGAAGAAAGAGTCCCTTCTGATTCTTATTTGTATAGTTACTTTTTTTATCTCAAAGAAAATCAGCAAATTAGATTTGGCCACAAGGCCCATGCCCAAGACAAGGCCACTAAATTCTGGGATTTAAATGATCTAAAAATATTCTTTTCCCCTGCATTTCTCTTTGAGACAATCCATTATGTGTTAAGGTATTCAGCCCAATAATCCTAAACCTACTCTTGGAAGCAATTGTAGACAATCAAACCCACTCTATTTGGTAGAGTAGGTAACCAAAGCCTAGAGAGGCAAGGTGACTTGGTCAACGTTACAGAGCTGGTTAATGGCAGAGCCAGGTGCAGTTACCCTGAACCGGACCTCTGCAGCTCACTGTTGACCCCCTCTTCATCACCATCCCTTGTGCAGAAAAGCATTGGGAGTCCCACTTCTGCTTGCTGTTTTCTTAGTCACGTGACATAACATTTTTTGCTAGACCCCTGTGTCCTTGGTTACGATGCACAGAGAAAGATGCTCTGTCAGCTGTGGTTGCTCCCAGCTGTCTGAGGTGTATACTGCAAGGTTAATGTTTATCTGATGCTGTGCCTCTGCATAGCCTTGAAGCACAGATGTTTGGGAAACCCCACCCCATGCACCTTTCCTAAAGTGGTCGTTCATTCCCGATCAAAACCAATTTTGCAAACTCTAGTGGAATGATCTGGCTCTCATTCCTCCCCTCAACTCCCTTGGTCAGAGTACATTTAAATATATCACACCTCTGACACCCAATTTCTCTCCTTTTGCCCTGGCAGTTTAAACCTTATTTACTGATTTCACTCAGGGCTTTGAAGCTCTTCCCCATCAAGAGGTGAAATTTATTTCCCAACCTCTCTAATCTGTGTGACTTGCTTTGGCCGACAGAATGAGGTGGAAGTAATGGTGTGCCAGCTCTGAGAATGGACTTCAAGAAAAGTCTTCTTCTGTTGGTTCTCTTGGACATCGGCTGAGCCTCTATGTGAACAAGCTTGAACTAGCTGTAGGTGAGCAACCCCGAATGAGACCATCCCAGATCAGTTAACTCCCCAATTACTTGGCAGCTGAGCACAAAGGTCTGTGTGAGTCCAGCTAAAACTAGAACTACCCACCTGAGTCCAGTCCACATAGCTGACCCACAGAAGTATAAACTAAATAAACAATGGTTGTCTTAAGCAAGTGAATTTTCTTGGGAGAGAGGGTAGGTTATGCAGCAGTAGCTAATATAGAATATTGATTCCTTTATTCCTGTCTGCAGAAATGTTTATTAAATTGAGCCTCTCAGAGCAAAGAGATGCTTCCCACTTAGTTCTGTACATTAACTAGAAAGTAGCTTAATGAAGATTAAAAAAAAAAATTATTTCCTTGAGAGGAATAAGGAAATGGGAAAAACTGATGAAGATTTGATTCCCATGTTCCCTCTATACTTAGCCCATCTCAAACTCTATAGCCTGTGATTAAAGAAATAAATAGAAATCCACACGATGTAGGGCATGTTATTAATTAATACTAGGATAGCAAGACAAGCAGAAGAAAATTGTTTCCTTACAAGATTGTACAAACATATACTAGGAAAATTATCCAGGAACAGGGTGAAAACCCTATATTTTTTCAAACATCCTGGCTTCCCTGATTCTTTGCTGTGCCAACTCTTTGGCACTGTCTTAGGGTCTTACCTTTGAGCCCGCCTTAGTTCCTTCAGAAAAGCAGCAGGAGAGGGGAGGAAGGCCATGTCACTTGGCTGTTGTGACCAAGGCTGTTTTAAGTCCTTCTTAGGCCCTAGACACTAACTTTTGGAGGCTCTATCCATGCCACATGTTAAGATGTGCCCACATCCCTCAATTTAATATAATTTATGTAGAACTCTAAGGGTCAAGTTGCACTTGACTAGCTGACATATCATAACCAGCTAATTACATATTTTAATGTTTACTTTGGAGTTTTCTTTCTGAATTCTGGAGTCATTAATTTTGTTATTGATCTTCAGGTCTGAAACATTTTCATCAGCCCTTGAAGAGCTCACAGGTTCTGGGCTCTATCTATGCCTATAGGCACCTAACAGGAAAGTTGCCCTGGCCATTATCAATCAACTAATGGCTATTTATTGAGCACTTAATAGCTATAAAACATGGTGCTGGCCAGCTACTGAGCTAAGTGCCTAGCACCACCATATAAACCCTGCAGTCCCTACCCTTGAGGGCTCTGAGTTAACTGAGCCTTAGCCCGAAGTAAACAAATTGTGGAGTTAGGATCTGCTTCTGGGCCTTTCCTTTAATCCACTATAAGGGCGAGCAGAGGTCATTTGAGGTCATCACCACCTTCTACCTCTGGCAGCAAAAGGAGACTGAACAGCCAGTCCTAATTCCAACTTGTAGCTGACCTTGGGTTAAGTCCTACATTCGCTCCCTAGCATAGGATGGTCTCATGATGGACATGGTGGCTTCTAGGCCTAAGGCAGAACTTGGGAGTAACAGGTATTCCAAAACTCAGAGGGGACTGACAAAGTGATGGTAGATGGAGGCACAGGGGACTCACTCCTTGAGCTTAAACATGTGCTGAGGCAACATCTGTGCTGGAGTGCCTAGTGTGTTTTTAATGTTCATCAGACGCTATGCTCGTTTGCCAGACCATTAAAAGACATACTGTACAGTCTAAAAAGGCAAAACGCTGAACAATCAAGTGGCCTCAGTGGTTCCAGCAATCATCGGGTCATTCAGAAGGTCTAGTTTTAATAAGTTCCCTCAGGCTTCTTTTTAAATGTATCACTTTAAGAATCAACTCAAGGGAAGTGTTTTACTTCAGCTTCTCAAACTTTCCTGTGCATATGAATGCTCTAGAAAAGTTATTAAAATGTAATTTTAGTTCATTAAGTCTGGGGTGAGGCCTGAGGGACTACGTTACTGTCTCCCCACGATATCCATGCTGAACTACACTTTGAGCAAGGCTTTGTTATATAGCCTTTTACAGCTTACCAAGAGCCTCCAAATACTGTGTCTCATTTAATTAATTCACAAATTAAATGAAGCATGAGCATCCCCACCTCACAAGGAAAGGAACCGGCTCAGAGTGGCTTGCTTGAAAACCACAAGCTAGTAAATGGCAGAGCCAGCATTCTGATCCCAGTCCTTTGATTCCTAGTTTGGTATTATTGTCATCCATTCTCAGCCTCAGACATTTTTTCTTTTTACTTTTACCTCCCATGGCTTGTGAGGTCATTTGTCTCAGGGTTAAGGTCCAGAGTTAATTTCATACTTTTCAAACCTTCCCGCTGATAATCTGATCTTGCTTTTCATGCTGTGCGGCAGCTGGGGAAAGAAAGATTTTCAAAAGTATTTTAGAAAGGGCTTACAGCTTTTCTGTCCGAAGTGATTATGCCTGCTAGGAAACCAATCATGCTTGGAAACACTGCTCAGAGCAGTTAAATGAATAGGCTTTCCATAGGGGTTTACGATTAGAGGGCTTCAAGCAGGGCAGAGCTTGAGTCTCAGGCTCACAGACTTGGGGACAGACTGATGTTTTCTGTTTCTGACAAAAATAAGACTATGGCCAGCAAGCTATGGTCTTTCTGTGGAAACGAAAATATATTTAATTTTGGGGGACTACCTTTGACATGCCAGATACTCAGTCAGATGCTTTGCACACGTCACCTCCAATCCTAATAGCCAAGCTGTGGGTAAGTTACAGTACAGGTTAGGAAATGAAGCTCGGCGAGGTTAAAGAGCGAGGGCACTGCAGTGCCCCACTGAGTATGTCTGATGTGTGGGCTCTTATCAACCTGCCACACTGCCTCTGAAGCTGAAAACGAAGTTCAAGGCTAGACAGACCTAAAGCTACTCTAGCTGAGGCACTGCCTGATTCAGGGAGGCAGGGACCTTCACCCTGTCCCACAGTTATCCCTTTGGAACAGCTGTTTTTGGACTGTATTAGGCTACCATCCTTTTCCTTTTTATTAATTTTTTTTTTTTTTTACTGAAAAGTTATAAGAATAGTACAATGAACTTCTGTATGCTTCATACTGATTTACCAATAGTTACCTTTTGCCACATTTCTGTGCACATGTGAGAGTATGAGTATTTTTCTGAACCATTTGAAACCATAAAAATAAACTTCACATTAAAACATTAGGAAACAAACCATTTTCACAAGTACTCTCTAAAATGAATTATATTCAAATTTTACCAGTTGTCTCAATAATGTCCTTTTATAGAAACTTTCCCGTCCTCTGATCTGGGGTTTAATCAGAGATCATGTAGTGCATTTACTTATCCCTTTAAGTCTCTAATCTGGAACTGTTCCTCAGTCATGCCACTGCTGTTGATCCAGCACTTTCACAAGTCACTGGAAACAATGTCACTAAAAGGATCCTAAGTGTACCTTACCAAATTAGTGGATATCATGCCGTCCTCTACTTAGTCAAATTTGCCACCTGCTTCCTTGATTCTCTCTGAGAAACAGAGCCCCCAACTTGGCAGGGAGTTCTGGGAACAATGCTGTTTACCGGAGCGGAAGCCCACTTTTGATGCAGGTTTCCAGCCTCTCCATCCCTGTACCAGGGAGAGCAGATGGTTCTTAAAGCAGTGCTTCCTCTTGGCACCTCAGTTTCTGAGGCATTTAGAGAGAAATTTATGCTGTCAACAAATGTCCACCACTGCCCACCCCTCATTTAAAAAACAGAGATTGTTTCTAATTTACACTCATTGATTTTCTCTCTGGAATCCTTGATAGAGATTTAGAAGCCCTGGAATCGGGGGCTGCCTGATTGGTTTACAGTTTATGACCTGACAAGGTTCTTAAGGGCTTTAAGACAGTCAATTAAGAATGCCTGTCAGATTAGTGTTTGGCTCCTCAAAGCTCCCCCTGCAATGACCTATGCCATGAAAACCGCAAATATCACAATTGTACCTAAATTTTGTTATTCTTAATTTTTGGAATTCTGAAAGTAAAACCCCCAGATTTCTAGTCCCTTTAAACAGCTAGGCTGCTTTGTATGTTTCATCTCAGCAAATGTGATGCGAGATGAGAAAGACAGTTTTCCTTCATGCTGCCTTAGCTGGCCCACTTGCTGAAGTGGCTTTTAGCCTGCCCACCTTAGTACATAAGAATGCAGTATGCACAGGTAAATCTAAATTTTAGATAAACTTTATCTGAAATTCAAATACTTTGTGGGACCTACTAATACTTAAAAATTGTTTGATGTTTATCTGAAATTCAAATTTAATTGAGTATCCTCTATTTTATCCGGCAACCCTAAATCTAGGCCCCGTGGATCACCTTTTAAGCTAGCTGGAGAAAGCTGTCACTACTGATTCATATAAGGGAGAAGATGCAACCAGCATGCCATGTCCATGGCTAGCAAACAGGCAACTGCACTGCCATGTCAATGCCGGGCTAGTTTTTGATAAGAAAAGTAAATATCAAACTTATGCACACAGTTTTCATGATATAGGTCCACAATCCTTTATCTATAACTCCAAAAGGTAAAAAAACAAAAAACAAAAAACAAAAACCCTCTGAAAACCGAATTCTTTTTATTTAACTCACCTGGCTGAGCAACATTCAACCTACACTATGTTATTTGTTGTCTTTATCTCACTCTGAATTATACTTTTCACTACAGAAATTTTGTTTGATCATGGTGTGTTGCTCCAGACCCCCTAGGGGCATTATTTATCACATAATTAATATATGATAAATATTGTATTACCTATTAAAATAGGAAAAATTGACTTCTGCACCTGACCTTGAAAATGTCAAATAAGGAATTATGGCAGATTAAAAAATTCATAGCCAAAAAAAACTTCAGAAAATTTCACTGTGCAACCTAATAGTCATTAGCTCATATGCAGCCACACTAAATACTTGAAATTTGTTTAGTTTGAATTCAGATGTGCTGTTAGTATAAAATACACATTGGATTTCAAAAATTTAGTATGAAAAAAATGGTATATCTGATTACATGCTGAAAATGATATTTTGGACATATTAGGTTAAAATATATTATAAAAATTAATTTCACCTATTTCTTTTTTCTATTTTTAATGTAGCTACTAGACAATTAAAAAGTACTTATGTGGCTCCTATTATATTTCTAGTGGACAGTAATGCTTTAGAGAATATTTAAATGTAAAACTTTTTTGTTAATAGTTGGGAAACTGACTAAAAAAGTGACTTTGGTCATGTGGGAAGTTACCTGTTGATTCTGAGCTACACCTTTGGTCGTCTGATGCCTGGTTCTTTCCATTCCTCCTTTAAAATATCTAATTCCAACATAAAAATCCTCAAATAATGAGTCAACAGCCTTTGGGCTTTATGCCTGGCTTGGAATTCTAAGACTATTTTTAGAGTCTGAGTATTTGTGGTTCTTTCTTTACGTAAGGAAAATCAAGCACCAACTTGGAACTGATGATTTCAGGTGTAACAAGATGAGACTCAGAGAGGCAAATGAAAAAGATTTATAGTTCACTAGTTCCAGTTGATGAGATATTTCTCAACAGGTTCAGGACAGGAGAGGCTGTGAGTGCCCTGAGAGCCAGTGGAATTTCATTCAGAGATGCTGATCCGAGGCAAGCTCCTTCATCAGCTCTGTTGGAAATGGGTCAGGGGTAGAAAATCACAGCAAGTAGGTTTCAACTCTCTGGATGACAAATGGCACAAACAAAGGTCAACTATCTCCAGAAAGATCACCTTCTAGATACAAGGTAATCAGAAATAAGATCCTAGTTACTTGAGAGAATGGTAATAATCACAGTGGGAAGTCATCTGATGTTCAGCAATAATTATGACTCCCCCAAAGCAGCAATGGGAAAGGACTCTCGCCCATCAGCACACACTGTATTTGGCTGAATTTAGGAAAAAACAAATCTCCAAGGAAAGCAGGACAAAGAACTTTGGTGGGATAGAACAAAGCCATCCGCTAAGTCACCTTGGGAAAGCGGATGCAAATGCCCTTTTGATTTTTCTGAGCCAAGTCTGGGAAGATCTCAGGGGTTGCCATTCGCACTCAGCAGTAGCCTTGGTCTCTCCCCCCAATCTAGAAGGAAAGGATCAAAGTTAAGCAAAAGAGGGAAGGAAGCCCACGAGATGTTGTCTTGATAGAATTCTGTATGGCTTTGACGGTAGCACAGACCACCAAAAAAGCTAAATGGAAGTTAGCAGCCTTGCCCTCAGTATCCTGGAAGGACCCAGAGCATCTTGAGAAGGGTCCGATAGCTGGGGAGGCTGCTGTAATTGGAAGCAATGGAGTCACCTGCTGAGCAAATAATTTTGGCTGTTTGAAAGCATCATTAACTGCTGTTCACTCATTTTCACAATCTAGCTGGGTGTCTGGGAGGGCCTGGGTTGGGGCGAACTTGACTGAAGAGTCACACAGAGCTGGGTTTGAATTTTGACTTGACTGTGAAAAATTTACTTTATCTTTCTGAGACAGTTTCTTCATCAGAAAAAGAGACAAGAAAATAGGCCCCAGAGGGTTCTGTTCGGGGTAAATGAGATGTGGGTAAAACTCCTGAAGAGTAATTATTTGAAATGTGTGTTTGGCCCTACTTTTACACCTGACCCTAAATCCTTTCTCACAGAGTGTTACCGAGCTACCCGTCTCCTGTCTCCTCATCCCTCCCCTCCACTCCTTCCCTGCCTCCCTCTCCAAAACAGCACCACAGAGGCTAGATGATTCACTACCCGTTGCAAAATGGATGCAGCATCCTGAAATGGGGCGCTTTGCCATGTAACTGATTGAATGAGTCAGAAACTGCCCACTTAGAAAAGTTTAAAAACACAGTGTCTGATTTACAGCTTTACAGCTTGACTAGTAATTAAAACCTGAGGTCCTTTTAACACTCAGGCAGGATATATACTGCTTCAGAAGAGACTTCACAGCTCAGGGTGAAGGTGCCTTTGAAGCAAGCACCCACTTGCACCTCCATCCTGCTCCTAGTGCTTCTTAATGTGGGGGCAGGAAAGGGAAGGTAGGTGCTGGAAGTAGGTTCAGTGTTCACTTGGCTTTCACTAGGAAAATCAGCTATAATTTTCAAGTGATAAAGTCTATGGCTTCTGATGAATGAAAAAAAGAAAGACAGTCTAATATTCTAGATAGCACTGTGCCAGTTGACAGGAAAAAAGGACAAATTTACTATTCATTCCATTAGAAAGACACTTTTTATTAAAAAATATACACAAATTTAATTTCTTCTACCTTTATGTCTTTCTAGACCAGGGATATTAACTTGGGATTTATGGATGGGCATAAAGAGGCTCATAATCCTGCTAATATTAAGTGCAAAATCTGTGTTTGGGGAAGTTTCCAGGAAGAGGTTTTAAAATCAATTCAATTTAAAGTCAATGTAATTTACCCCCAAATACACACACAGTGATAAACTACAATTCTGTAAACAACCACAGAGCCTAGTCCCGTCTTTGCTTCCAACAAGTTCTTTCACTTTTAGCAAAGTCACATTAATTGCATGTTTCTCAATGTGCTGCTGCCATCTGGGGCTGGGTGAGTCTTCACTGGGTAGGATTATTCCACCTATTCCAATATGTTTAGCATCCCTGTCACCTACCCATTAAATTCCAGTATCACTCCCTTGTCACTGTGGCAAGGTGATCACACACATTTCCAAATCCCCCTTAAAGTGCAATAACCCCATGGTTGAGAAGACCAAGTTCAGCTTCTCCGACTTCTCTTTCTTCATCAGGAAAATGAAGGAGGTGGCCAAGGTGACCTCTAAGGTCCCTTCTAGCTCTATGATTCAGTAACATCTCACACACATCACCCCCTTTGAGTGTAAAGCTAGTTCCAATTCACTTCACTATGCTGCAGATGTGTGTTCCTTGGAGGGGCCTGGAAGGTACCCTAACAAGTGCAAAACTGCGGCCTGGTTCTAGACTTGGTTCTGTTTGTGGTTAGCTGTATGACTTTGGTAGTCCTTTAACCTCCCTAGCTTTGATGTCCATCAACCATAAACATGATGAGTTGATTTGGAAGGTCGGTTCACCTCTAAAGTTGGATGATTCTACATAATAATGAGAGTAAGGTCAATGGGATTTCTAGCACCTCAATGAAGTTCTCAGAAGTCTCTTTTTAGATACTATAATTAATCTACCTTTGGAAAAAATAAAAGGGGATATCCTGGCCGGCCTTATTAATGTGAATCTGGGAATCTGACAGCATTGAGAGAAACTGTGAGGGATCAAACTCAGATGATAACTCCTCTCGGAAGCCTGCTTTAGCTCACAACCTAATGTCCATGTACTTTTATTATGATATGCACTAATTTTGCCAATAATTATTTGCTTACCGGCTTATATCTTTACTGAGCATCTGAGGTCTTCAAAGACAGAGATTGCATAGGCCTCATCTTTGCCTGATCAGTGCATATCTAGCACACAGCCTGACTCACAGAAGGCATTGGGATGAATGGATGCAAGAAGGCTGGAACAAGACTGGGCCCATGGGCTAAGGAATGAAGTGACAGAAACAAGCTCAACTTGCTTCTAGGTGGGGCTGGCTCGTGATTTCTATAAAGGCAGCGTTCAAGCTTTGTCTCCTCTCACTCCTAGGAGACTGAGAAGAGTGCCTGGTGTGTTAATCACTCTGTCCCTGCAAATGAGACACTATCTGAACTTACACACTAGCTAGGGTAGTCCTGTGAAGCCAAGTGAACCACACTGCTAATTCCTGCTCCTTAGTTATCTCTCTCCCTCTTGCCTGCTGTTCCTCCTCCTCCTAGTCTCTGTCTCAAATAGTATCTAATGTGCAGAAAGACATTTCACATTTTTCTCTAGAGACCTAACTCCATGTAAAAAGTTATTTGCAAGCAATCACTTATGAAATGCTGATTTTAAGTATTCCTATTGGAAAATATCAGTCCTGTAATAAGAAAGAGAGATGATTTGAACATAGTATTATTCAGTGGGTAAAAAATAAATATTTTCTAATGGCATGATGTAGTTGATTCAACTCCTGAGTCAATTTGCCTCTGTAGGGCTGTCAGGTCCTGCCTATTTCTTTGTCCTTTCCCTGATTCCTAGTTCTTTTCTTTCTAGAGCTCCTGACCCTGTCCCTCAATCAGTGAGCTCAATTTTACCTGGTTTCTATAATTCTCTTTTTAGGCTCTTTGGAGATGGTAAGAATGGTATGGTGTAGGAGAAAGAGTAGGGAAAAACTAGTTATATGTTAGGGTCTGGTTTTGGGGTTCAGAGCTGTGTTGTATGATCATCTAAAATAACTAGGAGTTTTAAGAATCAAAGAATCACAGAAGGTAGTATCCTGGAGTGGGTCAAAGGTCAAAATAGTGGTTGTATCAAGCAGATGACTTAGAATGAAGCTTCAGCACCTCAATAATTTTCATCAACAATCCCCCTGCACCAAATATGGCTCTGGGGCTGAGACTATGACTTTATCTGACAGAGCTGTGTGTTGATTTGGGCAGCTAGAGAATTGTGTGTATGCCTGTGGGGCATTCTTCAAGCAGGCAGAAAATCCTGGAACCAGAAGTTAGCTATTATAACCAAGGAACAAAAGCTACATTTGACTACCAAGGTCTTCATGGTAGAGAATGTTCATGAAACTTGCCTACTTCTGGGCAGGACACAGAAAGTCCCTTTTTATAGATGGATTAGGACCAGTAGGCCCAAGCCTCCACCCCAGGCCCATCAGTCAAAAGCAGCAGGAGTGATGGAAAGGGCACAAGCTTGAGAGAAAGATCAGGGTTCGAGTTTCACATCTGCTTCTGCAAACTAGCTGCGTGACCTTGGGTGAGTCACAAACTCTCAGGGTTTTATCTCATTATCGCTAAACAAAGGCATTGAACAGGTTTCAAGGTCCTTCAAGGTCATATATGTATTCCAATAATATTATATACTATGTGCCAGGTAAAGCAGTTAACACAAAAGACTAAAATCCTAAAATCCTTATCTTCATGAAGTTTGCATTCTAGTGGAAGGAGTATGATAATAAAGGTAAGTATATTTTGTTATAGTTTAGAAGGAGGTCAATGTAATTGGATGAAATAGAACAGAATAGGGTAAGGAAGACCAGGCAAGCTAAATTCGGGGGTGGGGGAAAGGATAAGTTCAAACTCTCTGATATCTGATTTTCTAGAATCTCAAAGAATGCTTTTAAAAGTAAATCTGTTGAGGAATAGGGATGATACCTATCAAGCTGATATACTCAAGAAGAGAAAAATGAGGTTTATGTTTAACAAAATTTCGGAATGATCTTAATGAGCATCTCTTACCCAGACTCTAGCTTATATCCTTGAAGAGAAGATGGATCTTGTTTTCAATATCCACTAAGGGTATATAGTGGGAATACTGACATGAAAGTCTCAGAAGGAGGGGTGTGGCGCTACTGAAATTTTTTCTTCCTACTCATAATTAGGGATCTTTGGAAATCCCAGATAAGTAGTTTATAAGTGAAAAGCAACTTAGACATCTACTACCTAAGGCTCTGTACGTACCAGGAGGCACAGATTTACTGCTCAAGGACATGCCTCAACACTCTAAGTGGCAACAAATAACTTCATGTCATTGTGAAAAGTCACTAAAAATAACTCAAAAATGATTGATAATTCACTGGAAGTCAGACTTTCAGGGGCTGAGATATGGAAGGGAGTCTCAGACAGCAGGGCCAAAGAGAAAGTGCAGGTTCCCTTTGGCCCTTCCTCTATGTGGACACATCCTGATGGAGCCATTTAATCTCTAGCAGCTCCTGGGGCCAGGTACTTCAATGCTCTTTGAAGAACTTACCTGAATTATGTTCTCCTTATTAGTAAGGACAGCAATTCATGCCTGAAGAATGAGACTAAGGCTCTCTTAGGTATTAAATCATTAGCCACTAAAGTAATTGAATATGTAGCAAAAGGAAACTCTCCCTCCTCCAAGAATAACGTAATTTAATTGTTCCAGTGCTTGTTTATAAGCTTCTGGAAGTTTTCATTCATGCATTCATCCCTTCTTCCCTTTCTCTCTCCTCCCCCCTTCCAGAGGTGGCTAACATATTTATATGAGTTCTAAGATCCAGAACAAATTGATTTATATACTTTTCATAATTACAAAGACCTGGCTAGAAAAGAGAAGGAAAATACCAAGACTGACACATAGCACATGATGATAGTTGGCACTTGCCAGCCCACAGACCAGGACTATATCACACAATGCACTTATTCTTAAGTGCACAAACCACTGGGTGGTTGCTCCCATTGACCAGAATGCAAGTAATGGATTTCCTGGCAGACATTTACTGTGTGAGGCCCAGTGGTTAGTTGGCTCCTACATCTGACCCCAGAAAAGATAGTGCTTGGAAAGGTCATTTGGAAATCAGGACATTTTCCAGAATGTGCATTATCTCGTAGCTTTCCAAATCTCTGTTCATCATATTATTCCATTCTTCATGGCCTCTCTTGTGAAAATTTAGGTTATCTGCTCTTCGGACGCTGAGACAAAACAAATAAGCTGATTGGAAAATAATGTAAAGCTTTATAACAGGAAGAAATTCAGAAGGTTTTCTCTGCTGGCACCATTTACATGATTATAATTTATAACAAAAAAGAAAGCATGCCTGTTATTAGATTATATCACACCATTAGTTACACTGTGAATATCCACAGCAGTCTGGACTCACAGCATTCTTGCCTTAGATTCAGGCAAAAATGTTTACAATATGCTTTCCAGCTTGGAATTGGCACAAATATGACTTGGGAGTCAGTCTTCTCTCCCTTTTTCTCTGCCTACACATACAATTTCTAATTAGTTCTACTGCATCTTCTATAATAGTACTTCTCAAACTTTTAGGCCTATATGAATCAGATTCTACTCAGTATGTCTAAGGTGAAGCCTGCATTTCTACAAGCTTTTAGATGCCAATACTACTTGTCCACGGACAATATTTTGAGTAGCAAAGGTCTACACTGACACGCAACTGTCCTGATCTGGGCCCACATCACCTCACTGGACTTTTTTGACAGCTCACTAGTCCTTCTGCTTTAAACCCTTTTCCATACTCTCCAAGAGGCCTTTTTAAAATGTAAACCTGACACCATCAATCTCTTCTTACTGCTTCTTCAGTGGCTCTGCATTGCCTATAGATAAAGTCTCAGCTTATTACTGATGGCCTTCAGCAAGAAGGCCAGCTTCTTCTGCCACTTCCTGTCTTAAGCTTAATATCCTTGTGTGCTAGCCAGCTTCCAAAACCTCTTCAATGATCCCTGTTCACACCCATGTAGAGTCCACTCCCACACTGCATAGGACTGACCTGTGTAACCACTAGAATTCTGTGTGACTTCTGAAATGTTGTCATAACAGATATTTTAGATTTAGTCTTGCCTTCTCTTAGATGATTCAGTCTGGGAGAAGCCAACTGTCATTTCATACAAACACATGGGCAGGCCTACCAAGAAACCCACATTGTAGAAACCAAGGCCTCCTGCCAACAGCTATGTGAGTGAAACATTTCATAAGCAGACCTCCAGCCCCAGTCAAGCCTTCAGAGAACTGATAACTTGACTGCAGCCTAAGCTCTGGGGTAATTTGCTGCACAACAACAGATGACCTCTTCTGTACACAGTATGCAGTTCCCCACGCAGTGCTGGGGATACTCTTCTGGGGATACTTTTCATCGGGATAACTACTATTCATCCTTTGAGACCCAGATCTCTAGATACTTTCTCCAGGAAGCCTTCATTGACCATTTCCATGGGCTCTCATGATGACCTGGGCATGTCTCCATCCCTGAATTTATTACAATGTCTAGTCATTAACTAATTATCTGACAGTCTCATTAGACTGTGAACTCCTTACAGGCAGGGAGTGAACCTTTTCGGTATCCTCAGTGCCAACCACAGCACCTGGCACAAGGTTGGCACTCATATGTGTTGGGATGAACAAATGAAGCCAACTGCCCTGGAATCATGACTTTACAGCAGCTATAACCCTTTATGTTGTAAGTTCTTAAAGCACTTGACACTATTTGCATTACCTTGCACTCTCATATAGGCCAGCTATAATTCAGTCATTTACTGCTTAATTTCCAGTTTTTTAAAAAAATCATACCACACATTCATTACTTCAGTGGCATCACTTATAGAGATTTAAAAATATATATATATTTCAGCCCTGCCCCCAGAGATTCTGATTCACTAGTTGTGAGGTGAGCTCTAGACACATATATTTTAAGTCTCCGTAGGTGACTTTTCATATCCAAGTTGATATCCACTGATTTAATATATAATCTATGTTAAAAAAGAATAATAATAAAAAAAGAACAGGTTCTTAAGAACACCCAACTACTAAAACAAAAAACAATAAAAACCCCAACTCTTAAAGTATAATAATAAGAACAAGTGATGAAAAGGTTGCATGGGGGAATGAACATTATACTAAAAAACCTAGACTAGGAAAACTACTGCAAGTAAATGAAGATTTTTTTAGAGCTCCCTTGGAGCCAAGGCAAAAGGAGATTTGAATAGATTACACTATTCTCAGCATTTGAAAGGGGTAACATAAGTTTTTCAGTAAAGACTTTTGCCCTAATGTTGAATTATAAGATAAATTTATCTTGCAAGTCTTTATATAAGAGGCACTGAACAACACAATAAATGCTATCTTTAATATAGATAGATAGATAGATAGATAGATAGATAGATAGATAGATTTTGGATATTTGATAATTTAGCTTTACTCCTTTTAAGCCTCATTTTACAAAGAAATATTTAAAATATTGCAAAATTAACAATTGTTTAGGTAAAATTAAATCCCAATGTCTTTTCAAGACTATATTTTACAGGTTTTGTTATCCACAGCTGATAGAATATTCAGAAATATAAAACAAAAAAGAAATACAACAAACACAATTTAAAGATAAAAAATAAACTTTCTGATTGTTCTCAGAAGGAACATATTATGAATTTGAAAAAATTATATTTTGATATTATTGACAAGTATATTATGATATGAGTAAGTTTATCTTGCAAGTATTTGAAAAAACTAAGTTCAAGTTTTAGAAAAGAATAACAATTATTTTTAAAATTCAATTTATAACAACTTTTGAAAAAGTTATATAATTTTAAAGCAATGCTTAATCACTTTTGATACTTTTTTTAAAACAAAAGTACAGAAAAATTTTATGTACAGCCACATTTGAGGAAAGCCAAAAGCATAATGTTAAATTATAGGCTGGCATAGGTAGTTCCATGGAGAGCCAAATAAAGTATGTAACTTCCTTGTCATCTGCCTTGCTATAGAAGACTTATAGAACCTGGTGGAGAAAATAGCATGAATATTCCATTCGTTTTCAATGGTCTCACTCAGGCCTTTTACAGTAGCTCAGCAGATCTCTCTCCACCTCATCAGCTGGCAGTCCAAACATGGGATATTCTCCCATTACAGCTGTGCTTGCCAAAGACAGAAGGTGGAGGCAGAAAGCTTGTAAACGTGGGATGAATGCTAGAAACACGGATTCACAAAGCCTCCCCCATGTAGGGCTTGGAATCACAGTACTATAGCCTCAGGAAATGATGGAAAGATACCAATATTCCATGTGCAAGTGAATACAGCCCAGTAGTTCAGGCTTTGGTGATCACATTCGACCCAAAGCATATGTTCTGTCTACCAACACATTGGGAGCTCAAGGACAACTTTTTAAAAGGAATAATTTCAAAGCTTCAAAGTGAATCATCAAACCTTGGAGACATACAGAATGTTAGAGGCAGGAAGGAGCAGCAGTCTGGAGGAAGTTAAAAATAAAAGAACAAAAGAAAAGAACACATCATCAAAGGACCCTGCCTTGCTTATGTCTGGCTGTGATGACTTCTAGTGGATCAATGCCAAACTGGTTCATCTAAGCATACTCAACCTATGATTAATGGGCAACTGGTCAGTGAGGTATCAAACGCTCACCATCATGCTCCTGGCTTTTCTTGCCAAACACAAAAGGTAGTTTTGAAGGTCATGGAAAAGCCCTAAGACTGTAGGTGCTGACAGGGAGAGGATTGGGGTCGTAGAATAATAGTCTATGCCATTAATATTGCAGAAAACTTGCAAGGGTTGTACAGAGTTTAAAGGTATGCCTGCAAGTCCTGATTCACATGTTTAAGAGACATTTTAGCAGTGCTGTCCAACAGAACTTGCTAAAATAATGCAAATATTTTATATCTGCACTGTCCAACATGTTGGCCACTAGTTATATGTGGCCATTAAGAGTTTTAAATTTAATTTTATTTAACTCACCACAGGTGGTTAGTGGCTATCATCTGGATGGCACAGTTCTATAGGGTATGGACCAAACTGCTTCTTCTCTGGAACTACTAGTGAGGATCCTGAACTTCACCTTCTGGTGAGTGGTATCCCCAAGTATAGCTGAATGTTCATGACTTGTGCCCTGAGAGTTTGGGTTGCTATCTTGGCCAAGTCAACAGGGCCTCCCAAGCCAGTAGTGCTAACTTTAAGCCTCAGGGAAAGAGGAACCCTTCAGTCCTTCTGGTTCTCTGGGTGCCATTAAAAATCAAGGTGTCAAAAGAGTTTGTGGAAATGAGGGCTGAGACACCAGGGTTAAAAGGATTACCTTACGTCTAAATACCAAAAGCAACAAAATATAACTAGACTTTAGCAGACAGTGCATTAAAGTACTTTCCTGCTGTAGTAAGTAATGTGACTTGATTTCTCTACCCTCCATTCCACCCTGCTGGCTGGTAAGGTTGAAAATCATGTCCTCCAGCCTCCTGTATGTAACAGTGCTCTGGATGTGCACTACTACGTGCTTATGGGAGATGTGACCAGTGAGTGAGAGGCCATTGTCCTGCTTCTACAGATGCTGGCAATTCAGCTCCTGCTCAGAATGAGACGAGCAAGGCAGCTGTGTTCCGTGTTTCAGCATTCTGGTCACTACTTGGTTGGTGCTTAGAGAGATGACTGTGGTGGTGGCCACAGTGGCTCCTGGAGTGAGGCAGGAGCAGTTCCTGATCTCTGCAACACTGCTACAGTGGCGTGTCCTTGGACCTGACAGTCCCTGACTTCTACTGTCCCAGCCTTTCCAATGGTTTGTAAGCATTGAATTCCTTCCATACAATCTCTTGCTGCTTGAAATATCTATAGTGATTTCTGCTTCCTGAACTGTTTTCCTAACCAACACACCTGTGTTATCTTTTAATCCCCTTGGCAACCCTCTAAGGTAGATAATTTCAGCAGTGCCTGTTTTTACAGACAACCATCAAGTCCAGTTCTGTTTGTGGGAAGTACTCTTCATGGTCTCATCTTCTTCTGCAAACAAATCTAGACCTATATCATGGGCTGTTTCAAAAGCCAGGGTATGTGCTTAGGACATCAATGCTTCTCTTTGGGATAAATTTGTACCCAAAGCAGAAAGGAACAGAATGTTAATGGCAACTTGCAGATTAAATGGTGTTATCTTTGTTTAAAAAATGGTGCTGTCAACTGCGGACGTAAATTCAATCCCAAACTAGCTGGCTTCCTGCTGAGAAAGTCTTAGTTCCAAGTTCATAGAATGAATCTCTAACCACAGACAAGTGGCTACAACTGTTTCCTGATCATGAGTAATCTGGACAACAGAATGTGGATGGCTGAAGTAACATATTACCACCTGGGAGATCAATCTAAAAATTAGCCTTCTTTAGGTGAAATACTGTTTCCTACTTCTCTTGAATATCTAAATTCTAAGAATTTTCCCCTCCAGATCACCAATGCTCCATAACTCATTGATTATTCTCTTTGTAGGATGAGACACAGACCACTCTGGGGACATAGCACATAACTGCTCTGAAATAGTTGGCTCAAGCTTGAGAGGAAGAAAACAATCATTTCTAAACCGGCTGTGAGACTTCTGCAGCAGATCTCCCACCCTTCAACTTCTCACAGCAGTTGTGTAGTCTGGAGAAGGACAGCATGACAGAGTAACTTTGCTACTTTGCCCAAATGCTGCCTGCAAGCTTTGATTACACTTTGATTACATAATTTGTGGTTTTCCTGTGTGCTTCTCGATCTTCTGTTGCTAACTTTGGGTCACTTGACTATTTAAAAGTCCATCCTCCCAGAGGCTGATTCATGAATAGAATTTAAACTCACACCAGTGAATTTGGTTTTTTAGTATTATTGGAGTCTCTAATTACATCACTCTGAGAGCTTCTTTTTGCCCTTCGAATGCATCAAACTGAAAGGGAGCGATGTTCGGGGATTGGGGGAAGGTCAAATTTAAAGAATTTGTTAACATCTTAGTTTGGCTTTTTCTTATTCACAAGAAAACTGTGTGGAATTGAGTCATTTTTAAATTTAAGTGAAGGACTATTACACAGAAATCCTCTGAGGAAGGAAAATACAAGATTATAAGTAACTCATTTAAACCAATAAATCAGCTGTTATTATCAGCCAATATTCTTCAGTGTTTATCTTCTAATAACTAAGAAAAATCGTGAGCTCATCTATGAACCAGGACACTTCAGATCCATGAAGAAATTTCACTATTATAACTTGTAAGCCCGATTCCCCAAGCACTGAAATGATTTACTTTACTCTAACCATAATTAGGATAGAACAGTAATGTAGTAAACAGTACCATATGTAGCATACCAGAACTGATAGAGCTTTCAAAGGTAGTACACATTCAAGCAGTAACTTAGCTTCAGATGACATAAATGTTCCTTGCTACTTACTTGCTTATGCAGAAAATGGAATTCAGCTAATTTCTCACTTGTCACTCCAATTCATTCCCTCTAATTTACCACCACAGTATTTTGATTCTTTTTCTCCAAGAAACTACAATATTTCCAGTTCACCACTGTCTGTAGTTCTTGTAATATCTGTGCTCTCCATCTCACTTGGGGTATTCTCAATAGGTCAGGATCTTTGCAAGGGAATGAAGCAATAGGTTTGCAAAGTTTTATAAACCATCACCTATGATCTATAACAGTAGAGAACTTCCAAAAATATGGAGGGCTTATTTAAGTATTGCAAATGGAGAATCTCATTTCATCCCATTAGCAGGACAAAAAATTGTTTTATAATCATAAACCAATAGCCCATTCTCAAGACATTTGGGAAAAAGAATCCTGGTAGTAAAGGAGTTCTATTTGAATTTTTTGTTAAGATTTTTGCAAAACAATCCTTTTGTGTGAAAAGTAGTATGATTGTTAGACTGCATGTTCTTTGAAAGGCAGCAACCATATCTTTTCCTGCTTGCATCCTCATCAGCCAGTGGGACATGACACACATGTTTACTAAATAGCTAATGAACTGAGTTCTCAGAATCCACAAATCGTACAATCTCATCTCTGACAGTCAATAACTTTGGAAGTGGGCTCTCTGCTTTCTCTAACCCTCTATCTTGGTTGCTGAGCTCACAGAAACCTAAAGCAGTGAAGAGGAAAGCTCAGTGCTATCTCTTTCTCCCATTTTTGTTTGAACAATCTTTCTATGTTACTATGGTAACGCCTGGTACCAGGATGCTCTGTAAATGAAAGTGGGAAGGAGGAGATCATGAGTGATGCAGTTCATAGAAAAATCTTCCCAGAGGGCAACCTCTTTGACAATCTGCAGAGCTTGTGCATGTCCCATTTTATAATAAATGCATTTAAATAATACATGACACTATATGGAATTGATACAATATGTTGAAACAGAGATCTACTAAGCCCAGGAAAACTGCATTAAGTCTGAGATTATAAGTGAATATTTTAAAATGTTTGAAAATATGCCAGAGGAGATTTAGTCCACAGATAAGACACATTCTCATTTCAACACATAAAGGTAATAATTGTGGAATTCCAAAGATGAATACATAAGACTATACTGAATGAAGGCTGAATATTGACCTGGGACCTGATCTAAATGGTGAGTAAAGTTACAAAGGACAGGAATAAACTAATGAAACAAAGACATCTATTAGTGATATTTGCCCTCCAACATGTGTAATTAATTGTAAGGCCAGGCATGACCAAAGCTAGAGCTAGAATCTGGGACATGAGAGAGAAGAGGACATACAGTGCTTGACACTTGAACCACAAAGTCAAGTTTCTCCATACCACTTGGGCACTGTGCGGGTTGTAACTTAAAACCCAAGCTGGAAATGCTTCTGCCTACCTGAAGCAGGTGCTATTACACCATAGGAAAACTTATATCCTGCAGATAATTTTGTGTGAGGACATTTGAAGAAAGTTGCAATGACTTCTTGATTTATGGCTTCATTAAAATGTTTGGGCTTCAAGCCTCCATCAACATTTATTGAAATTAACAGCTTCTTAAAATGGAAATAGTCCATGATAAATTAACGCAGCTTGTATCTTATGAGAGATAAAAATAGAGCGCTCTAGGCACCATTTATATTCCTCCGGGAAAAGAGTAATGCTGTCTGCCACTGTACGCTAGAAAGTCTCAGGAATAAGTAGGTGAGAAGAGGAGAATAAGAGGATGAAGAGAACAATCACTGATTCACAGTGAGGAAGAGTGGAGATGCAAGCATGCCTTTCAGAAATGCAGTCAGGAAAAGGTCTAAATTGTTCCTGCTGTAGAAAGACCACAGCCAACTCAGAAATCAAAAGGTTGCTGTGTCTGTTACAGACATTAACTGACTTGGTATATCCACAGAGATCTCCATCTAAAGATGTAGCTTTTAGGTAGGCTGTTTGTGAAGGTGTCCACAGGGACACAACAGTGCGAGCTTCCTAGGTAGCTCTAACTCATTTTTTTTATATTCAAAGCACTTAGCTATATCTAGCGGATACTAAATATTTGATGAATGAATGAAACAGCTACCATTTCTGAAGAGAGTCCCAATACTTTCCTTGTGGTTTCTCGCTGTCCATTTGGTCAAACTATCCTAGGATCTAGAGATGTAGTACTGCCATCAGCACCAAGCTCAACAAAGTCTTACTTATCCCTTTTCTTATAAATTCAAATGTGGACAAGAAGCTCAAATAAATAATGGGGGAATTTGGACCTAAAATCTACCTGGTTAGGACATCTTTTACCCTGTTGCCTGCCAGGATCAATAAAACATCATTACTCCCCCACTATCATCCAATCCATGAGCAAGTCCCTTCCATCTACTTCCAAGATGTTTGCTGACTCTGTATCTCCTCGACTCCATGACTGCCACCCTAGTCCAAGTTATAACCATCTCTTGCCTGACCACTGTAACCAACTCCTAACTGGTCACCCTTCCTCCACTCCCAACCCTTACAATCAATTCTCCACAAAGCAGTCGCTCTCTTTTCAAAACATAAAGCATATTATGTTATTTCTCTAGTTAGACTTCTCCAGTTGCTGCCCATCCCACTTACAGCCCAAACCTCTTGCTCTTGCTTGCCCTCTGTATACCGTGTTTCATTCCACTGGTCCTCTCGCTTACTGCACTCCATCCATACCTGGCCATCTTGCTGTTCCTCAGCAGTTATGAGCATGTGCCCACCTCAAGGCCTTTGCCCTTTTGTCCTTCTATGTGGGATGTTCTTTTTTATTCACCTTGGCAGGGTGGACTTTTTTTAATTCAGACTTCAGCCTAATGTTACATACTCCAAGATGCCTTTATTGGTATTTTAAAATTATAATTGACATTCAATACTATATTAGTTTCAGGTGTAAACCAAAGGGGCTAGACATCTGTATAACCTACAAAGTGATCTTCCTGATAAATCTAGTACCTACCCAACACTATACATAGTTATTACATTATTATTGACTATGTTCCTTAGGCTGTTCCCATCCCTGTGATTATTTTGTAACTGTTAATTTGTACTTCTTAATCCCTTCACCTTTTCTACCCAGCCCCTGACTCCAAATCTGGCAACCCAAGATGCCTTTCTTGACCACTCAGTCTAACTAGCTACTCAGTCACATGCTATCACAATACCTTGTTAGACCTCTGCATGGGATTCTCATTCTGATGTTTTTTAAAATTTCCCTATTGTCTGGTTTGCCCAAGTAGCCTGTTAGCTCCAGGAGGCAGAGATCTTATTTATCTCATTTACTATCAAGAATAATCCCCAGCACAATGTAAATTCCTAATATCTTTAAGTAAAAAATAAAAAGTCTAAAACAGCCACAGGCAAGTAGCTTTGCAATCAAGAAACAACTTTATTGAATGCAGGTTCCTGAGCCAATCTAGGTGCTAAGCAAAGACACTTTGCACCCAGCTTGGAGGTACATGAGTTGGTGAGTTAGCATAGTTGCTTACATCTCTGATAAGAGTCTCACTCACCCCTGATACTCACAAAATTAGTTTTAATTCTCTTTGGCTCTGGGTTCTGTCTCCACAAAGCATTCACCTATCTGGACCCCGGAGAGTCTGCTGTGGGCATCCACCTGTTCTGTGCCACTTCAGGAACTGCTCCCTTGAACATCTGAGTCATTCAAAGGTCTGAGATGCCAGGCCTATTATTTTGAAGTCTGTTCTATTTATAAATATCACACCCACTCTCTAGGTATTGAAGTTTCTTTGCTTCGTGTGCTAAGTTGTCCTCACCAGTGGCCACTTGGCACAGTGTCAGGGCTCAAAGATACTCTTTCCCCTCTTGCTGCAAAACTTGTTATTTCCCTTTTGTTAACCCATTATTTTTCCCAAATTACTAATGTAGGCTAGCTGAAGGAATACTGGGCTTGAAGAAAAAATACAAGGATTAAAATCTTAATTTTTTTTTAACAGCTAATTCAACCTTGGATATATGATTTAACCTCACCAAGCCTCAGTTTTCACCTCTGCATAATGGGGATGTTACTACCTACCCCTTAAATAAATATGGAAAAGCACTGGGGCACGCGCTCTGCAGGCACTATACATCTGAGCCAAGGAGGGTGGCAAGCCTGCAACTTATATCCTTGTCCACTGCTCAATGGCTTCCTCTGGTAGTTCCTCCAGTATTCACAGGGAAGTGAAAGATTCTTCCAGAACTCCATCAGGAGAGTTTCAGAACACCAAAACACTGCTTTGGTAATAAAAATACAAGTATCATAAAGGAAAGGATGCTATCTCATCATAGCCTACTTAGAAGCATTAGAGGCAAAGGGAATTAATCAGATTAGGTTTATTAAAGTTCAAAGTCAGAGAGATGACAACAATGAATTACATAAGATTTTGATAAATACCAGTAATGTGTTAAGTGCCAAGAAGGTCTAGCTGGTGGATTGGAGGAATGTCAGTCAGTGGACCTATTATCATACATTAGAAAGCTACCCATCAGGACAGCCGAGACTTAAGACTAAACCAAGCGACAATGCAAGGGTTACAGCACATGGCTTGGTAAAGACTAAAACATCAAAGTAATTATCCTCATGTCATGAATAAGAACCTGCTCAATATTATCTAGCTGAGTGAGAATTTTTATTCTCCCAATCTTACATTTAAATTTTTCTACATTTTGTTAGTGAATTGTAAGCCACTTGAGGTAGAGATTAACCCATTGTTTCCTATGTAATAACTCTAAGAATAATCAATCCTCTTCTCTTAGAAAACTTCCATTAGGTAATGAAGTGGGTTCATCCGGACTTCTGAAAAGCATGTCTATGATTGGTAGTGCTCTCTACTCCAGGGTTCTTTTTCAGTAAACATGCCTTGACACCACCAGAAACTACTTCAAATCGGTGGGGGACCTGCTAGAAAACACTGGATTTTCTAACACAAAAGGTAGGCAGAAGTGGGTGTGGGAGGTGGGGTAGACGAGAATAAGGAATGTGGAAACTAGGCACTGTGCATCCATCACTGTACTGCCATGTCCACGTAGACTATCTCACTGGACCTTGGAGGAGTTATACTTTTTCCCATTTAATAAGTGAGGATGCAAGCAAAAGTCCCCTAGCTAAAACTGCAGAGCCAGGATATCCTATGGTCTCAAGTCATTCGAATTATTGCCATTTCCAGTACAATTTATTAGATTTAGGAGTTCTAAGAAGAAAAAAGAAGAGAAGAGAATTTAATTCTCAGGTAGTTCTCACTGGCAGCTCTAAACCTTACAGACTACTCGCTGGGCATGGGCCTTTCACCAAAATACCACCTGGATTTGTCAGAATGAGAATTATGTCCTGTGTTTCCTCCAAGTTTCTCATCCAACCACAGTCATCAAGACCAGATCCTTTACTAGAAAGCTACATAAATAATTAATTTCTACAAGTTACTTGTCATCCATCTATTAGGTATCAGATATTGTGCTTGGAACCTATTAAGGTAATCTCATTTAAACCTCACAAACTCCTGCATGGTAGGTTATCCTATTCCTTTTAGACAGATGAGGAAACTGAGGCAGCTAATAAATGACAGAAACAAGATTTGAATCTGTTCGTCAAAGCTCAAATGGTGAACTCTTGTCATTATCGTAAACAGCTCACAATCTGCTCAGATTAAGACAAAATAAAATTGACATCTTGGATACTTGACGATAAAGCATAAACAGCAATATTAAATATCAAATTGATTTAACATAATATTAGAGGTCAGTTTTGCTCATCTCATCATGTTAAACATAGGTAATGGGTAGACATATAGAATAATGATATTACCAGAAAACTTTCGATGTAATTCTTTTGTAAAATGCAATCACTACTTCTAACCAACAGCATCTATGACAACATTTGTGATCTAAAAATCAGGCAAAAGAGCTCTGAAAACATAGCAAAACAGCAACTGAGCATTTCACATTTAAATGTAAATTGAATGACATTAGAAAAGGCAAAATCTCTGACTATTCCTAGGAACGTCCACTGGTCTGTTGGCACCGAAAGGGTCTGTTTCAGTGCTTTCTCAACTGCACTAACAATCAGCTAATCCTGAAACTGCTCTTCATACTCCAAATTTAGTCTAAGAGGCTTTAACAACCATTTTTTAAAAAGTAGAGATGTCACTTTGAGACAAACAAAACACTACCCTTCCTCAAACCAACAAAGAACAACAAAAAAAGTTTCCCCACACAATGCTTTGCTCTTTGTTCACAGCACGAGTTGTTTTCCAATTCCCTTCTCTAGCTCTTCTCCTGCCTCGGTTCCCCCTCCCCTCTGGATGAGTTGCTCATTTTGCTTTCCTCCAAGTCTTGAGGATGGCTGTTGGCAGCAGGAGGGGGAACGTTGGAAGTGGCAGAAGAGCAGCAGGTGGCAGTGGTGATGCTGTACAATGCTGATGGGAATGGTAGGGATGCACCTCTGCTTCCTGAGCTGCAGGGATGGGAGGTGAGATGGCAACAGCCGCCTCAGAGAAAAGGATGTGACATATAGATACCTGAGGGATTCCTTTGGATTTCTACCACTCTGCTTCATTCACTTTTACTGGGAGTAGCAGGGTCCAGCAGCTAGCTCCTCTAGATGCCCCATGGCCTTCCAAACCTGGTTCTGGAGAACCACCAAGTGTGCCTTCCTGCCTTCACAAAATTCTTGATAGATACGATGGTGGGTATGGATGGGATTTTCATCAGGGGATTCTCAGGCATCTGAATCCTGCCTTACCCTTCCCACAAAGTTCCTGAGGTAAATATATCAATCAACTCTTCTTGGAGCCCTTCACATTGAGGAGATCCTTTCCTCTACTAAAAATTGTCTGGGTCTCTGACTTCTTCCCAACATGTGTAGTTCAGAGCTATGCACTCAGTAAGTAGATCTCTGCCTGGAAGAAAAGTCCCTGCAATTGTCTCCCTTATCACCGGGAATTGGCTAAAGTTTACAGCGAGGCAGCAACTACTCTGCTCAGGTCAGATGCACTACTGAACCCTATGAGGCATTTTCATCCTATTTCATCTGCCCTTTACTCAGTAACAGCTCTCACAGAGAGGGGAAGGAGGAGAGGCAAATCTAAGCTTTTAACTTTTCCAACCGGAGCTTTAAGACAACACTGAATAGACGACAGGTCGATCTGCTGCATTCAAAGGGAGAAACAGAATACTGCTTAGGTTTTGTTTCAGGAGGGTCAAATTTTAAGATGTGGTAATATTATGAGGTCGGGTCTGACTGTTGCATATTTCTGGATATGAACAATGCTTAAACCATGCCAAATGTACTGCTTTTCTAAGGATTATTAATAATGCATTTGTAGCTACTCAGAGAATGGTTATAAACTTTCTGAGACAGAAAGAGAATGTAATCTGTCCATAGGAACAGGGACGAATCACTTTGATAAATTCTTTTTGATGGTGCCTCGTCTCCTGTAACTCTTGGATTGGCTAAGAGTTTATAGTTACTCCTTCAATAAATCCCACCAGCACCTCAAGACTGTGACATCGTGGGCTATAAAAGAGGTGCTGTTATATAACACAGGCGCTGTGCAGCAGCCTCGGGTCATAAATATTAAGAGACAACCTCAAATGAGATGATATCAACAGAGGCCTCCTGTGAGCCTCTACCCCAGAAATAAACTGGAAGGCAGTATGATGTGTCCTTGCAGGGATTCTGAAAGCAGAAGGGACAGGTGCAGATACTGTGTCCTTTGCAGCTTTCATGATCGCCATCCCTCTCACCAAGCCGTGACTTTACAGTTATGTTTAAGGGTAAGACTGACCCAGAATTTTCTCATATTATCCCTGGCTTTTGCATTAAGTGTACAGTAATCTCTTTAACCTAGTTGTGAGGCACCTAACTGGTTAGTTTAGTCCATTGACATTTGGGCTTACTGACGATTGCTTTTGAAGTCTGTTCTTTCTTACATTTAAGACCTTCCTTCCGAGAAAAATTTTCTTCTTCTTAAAGCACATCTTTTAGAAGTTCTGTAAAACGAGGTTCCATCTGTGAAATGCTCTATTAAAAAAATCTGCAAATGTCTAATTTTCTCTCATGCTTTAAAGATAGTTTCATTGGATCCATAATTCTTGGATCCATAATTCTAAGTTGATAGTTATCAACTATCAGAATAGAGATATTTCACTTGTCTCTTGTATGCCATAATGGCTGCTAAGAAGTCAACTTTACACATCATACTTTACGACTTACACATTATCCCTTTATAAGCAACCTTTTCTCGTGGCTGCTTTTAAGTCTATTTCTTCATCTGCAATCTCATTGTTTGTATCCTCAAGTGTGGAGTTCTTTCTCCTTTTTTCTTCAGACTCACAGTACTCACAGCATCTGAATATTCATACCTTTCACAGAACCTAGAAAATACTCTGAGCTATCATGTCTTCAAATATTTTTTCTCCCTCATTTTCTCGGTTCTCTCTTCCTTGAAACGTAATTACACCTGTGTTAGGATTCCTACTATCTTTCATGTCTCAATGACTCGAATTTTTTTATTTCTCCATAATATATTCCATGTCATTTCTTAAACTCTGTATTCCAGTACATTGATCCTTTTCTAAACAGATTTTTTAATCTGCTATTTAATCCATCCAGAGTTTAAAATTCTCATAACTCCCCCCCCCCCTTTTTTTTAATTCTATAAGTTCTAGCTGGTTCTTTTTTCAAATCTAACTGGTCAATTTTAATAGTCTATCATGATACCCCTGTGCCATTTCTATTTTTTATTTCAAATATTTTTACATTTTGTGACATATTATCTTTTGGTTGGCTTTCTCTGCAGATGCCCTGGGAATCAGGCACCATGCTGCGGGGAAGCCCAGGACACACAGAGAGGCCACATTTAGATGTTCTGATAACTCCAACTCCAGCTAAGGTCCCAATCATAGCAGGTAAGAACTACCAGAAATGAGTGAATGAGCCTTCAGGATATTGTAGCAGCCAGCTATTGAGTCACTCCAGCCTTCCAGCTACCCAGCTGAGGTCCCAGAATACATGTGGCAGACACAAACCATTCCCCTTATGCCCTGACCCACAGCGTCCAAAATCATAACAAACGGTTGTTTTGTTTTATGCCACTAAGTTCTGGAGTAATTCACTAACACGAATAGATTACAAAAATAAATGCCAGTATTATTGTCCAGTATATTTACTATTTTTATTTTTATTTTATATTTGTTAGTTTATATTCACTATCTAATCAGTCTAATATCTAAAGTTCTTGGCCATCTAAATAACTTTATTCCTCTTCCCCCTCTTCTCTTTCCTTTCTCTCTTCTCTTTCTTGCTGACTGCTACTATCACAGGTTGTTTCCTTATGTATTTGGTAATTTTCACCGAGCTCTCATATTTGGCTGAAGTTAATCTGCAGGTATCCTGAGGCCCCTTGGCTGAGGAAGCTTTCCTACTAAGAGAATGTGCACTTGTTTTGGCTGCCTCCCAGAAGATGCTACCCACCGGAAGTAATTTTATTTATATCTCCTTTTGGAATTACCCATACTGCACATGTAATATGGATTCAAAATCCAAACCACAAGAAAGGGAGTCTATGGTTAGACATTCCTAAGGGAAGCTATTGTTATTACTATTTTCCTCCACTAACAGCCATAACAATGACTGATAGTTTGTTCACTGGTTGCCTTCATTGCAGGTGGATTTTTCCTGGGCGCATTTGTTCAACTAACCAAAATTTAATGAATATCTTTTATGACTGTGTTCCTTTAGATGATGTGTTTAGGATCCCCAACGGTGCTGCAGCCAGGTTTACAATTTAGTTTTTTAAGTTACCTTTCCAATGACCTGTTTTCCACACATATTGGAATTAATGAGAAGCTATGTAAGATCAAGTCTATTATCTTTTTCCTTTATTTTCTTTAATACAGGCACACCTCAGAGATATTGCAGGTTTAGTTCCAGACTACTGTAATAAAGCTATTATTGCAATAAATTGAGTCATAATCTTTTTGCCAGTAGATGATCCTGGCTTCTATTTGTAAAAAATGCAGCATCTGTGAAGAGGAATAAAGCAAAATACAATAAAATGAGGTATGCTGGTACACATAATAACTACAACAGTCCAATATGCACAGAAATCTTCTGAACATTTCCTCCCCAGCTTTGCTGAGGTGTAATTAAGATTTTATATATCTAAGGGGTACACCATATTTTCACATACATATACTGTGAAATGATTACCGTGGTCAAGCTAATTAACCTATTCATCATCTCACATAGTTACCTTTTTTTTTTTTTTTTTTTTTTTTTTGTAATGAGAATATTTAAGATCTATTCTTTTAGCAAATTTCAAGTATACAAAACACATTTTTGAGGATGACTATCACCCAACCAAGGGAAGCCTGGTAAACCATGAAATCAGGTGAAATTAAATTAACTACTAGCAAAGCAAATCTTCCTACAGACAAGATTTAGAATTCAAAAAGTTTATCAGAAGGGTGGTGTATATTTCAGTTTTCTACATAAATCTGATCATATCTAAAGAGTTAAAAAGTCTAACATGTATTTAATAAGCAGTAACACCTGGTGTGGGCTAACTGAAAAGACCACACACTGCCCTTTACTTATATTTCTTCTCTGGTGAGCTTTCTCCATGCTATCTGACTCCAATGTGGAGCTCTAATGACATCTAAATTCATCCATTTTTAAATTCTAGAATCAAAAAATATTAAGAGTAGGAACAACCTCATAAAACACTATTTTTTAATCTTCTTTTTATAGGTGAATAAACTGCAGCTCAGAAATGTGAAATAATTGATAGCAAGAGCAGCATTAGAATCCAGCTTTTCTGACTCAGACATTTCTGCCACAGAACTACTTGTCTTACGTGATATATTTTTTTTGTGTGTAGAATAGTAACTTCTGTACTAGGTTGCTCTACATTCTGTTTCTTTGAACATTGTGCACAGGAATG
Source organism: Cynopterus sphinx (assembly GCA_030015415.1). Taxonomy (NCBI): domain Eukaryota; kingdom Metazoa; phylum Chordata; class Mammalia; order Chiroptera; family Pteropodidae; genus Cynopterus; species Cynopterus sphinx. Next base: position 129,909,170 of record CM057381.1, read on the forward strand.
GATGTCAGAGACCCCCTAGCCTAAGCTTCCCATTCTACAGATGAGTGATCAGAGGTCCAGAGGAATCTCTCCATCTACTTGTGTATTACTCAAAATGTCATAGCTCCCCGACCCTTCCATATTTTGTTTCTCTACCTTTCATTAAACACCCAGCTCTCTTCATCCTGATTTTTACTCTCCATTTCTCCATAGAAACATGAAATATCTGCACAGGAAAAGCACTTCCTTACATACTATTTAAAGAAAAACTTAATCAGAACTTAGAAAAATCTAAAAGGAAAGTTATCTGCTGGGTCCCATTGTGAACCTATAGTTACAACATCATAAACTGTGTTTAAAACACTACTGTCCTCCTAACCATTCCACTGCTAAAAATTTTCATTCAGCCCTCTAGAAAACAGCCACATAATTCTAGGAGGAAACCATTAACATGGCCTACAATGCGAATGGTGCCCCTACCATGTGCAGTTCAAAACTTGAATAATCTTACATAATGGCCCTGTTTTCATTCATCCCACATACCCAGATGTTTTCAGCTCTTTTATTACTACCATAGCAGTGGGCTGACATGAATTATGTTTTACTTTCCTTTCATCTGCCTCAATCTGTGAACAGCAATATTTATTCCCATGAACCTATCAAAACTTGAAATTAATGTGGTTCTGGTCACTCATTTATTTCAAAGGTGCTCTCATCAACAGATATGATGATAATGGCAGTGTTGATAACAAAACTCTGTAATAGAAAACTATTAGTGAAATAATGCTGTAGGAGTTCCATAGCAATGGTGGTTAGAACTAGTTATTTTTGAGAAGCCTTCCTATTACTTTTATTTTACTCTATATTATAAGCCATCAGAAGAATTGAATGCTTGACAGGTTTTCTTGATTCGTTAGTTATCCTTCCACCTGGAGATTTAAGCACAGAGCCAAGAACACAGAGATGATGAGTTTACTATGCAAGATGCATGCTTCCCTCCCATAGTGCACATGTGTTTCTGGGAAGGGGCTGCACACCACAGACAACATTTCCCAGTCCCTCTGCATCCAGATGGGGCCATATGACTAGATCTAGCTAATGGGACAGAAGCAGAAATTCATGTGAATTACTTACAGGCAGAGAAGGATAAGCATCCCATACTTATCCCCCTTCTGTGATGGTCTTGGAAGCTAGCATTAAAGATGGGTTTCTGATCACACCTTGTAGGAAAGTCACCCAGCTAGAAATATCTACTTAGGAACTTCGGGTGAGAAACAAACCTGTGTTATGGTAAGCCATTGTGATCTTAGGGGTATTTGTTATAGCAGGTGACCTATGCTGACTAAAACAATGAGTATCTGTTGGTTTGCTGTATGAAATTTTTTGAAGAGAAGAAACCCTATCTTTATACATTATATTCTCTGCAGTGCTTTCATAGTTAGTGCTGAATCAATGTCCATGAAAATCTGTTTTGCAAAAAGATAATTTTTAGCTATCTTTCTCAAGGGTTTAAGATTTTTAAGGTTTTGTTTGTTTGTTTTTTAAGGGCTACATCCAGAATCTAGCACAGTGACCACAATACAGTAGACATTCAAATATTTGTTGAATGAATGAAATTAGTGCATATCTTTTGTCTATTAATCTCATCCAGTACCCATTTGGGTTATAGAATGGCTATGGACTGACTGAGATCCTAGGGAAGTTCACCAACCCACCAGACATGCCGGGAGGACTACATGAATCAAAGACTAGACCTCAAACGAAGTCAAACAAACAAAGTCAAAGGGATTCTTGTTTCAGTGATACAATGTATGACTTTAAGCAAGTGGCTCAATGCCAAAGAATTCTGCTTTAAGAGATGAGAAAAAATGAAGAAAAACAGACAAATGAGAGAACTGAGAATTTAAAAGTCACCCACCTGTACAGTTAGAGATCATAATAATGTTTTAAATCACTATACTTGCTATTCAGTACAATTTCTATAATAGAGTAAAAGTCCCCCCAAAGAACTGGGTCTGAAAATCCCAATGCTTGGCATTTGATTGAAATGCTTGACATTTGATGATTTGCTAATATCCTGTAAAATCCTTTTGATTAACTATTGATGCTGTCCCTGCCAACTGCAAAAGTAGACTTGTTAATCTTAGAATATAATGCATTAGAAGTCTGTAATCTAGGATAGTTCTATCCAGAACTAAGGCAGAATACTATATGTGTAGATTATTAGATATTACTCTACTGACACCCCCAAAACCATAATTTTTGAAGCTTAAAAATGCATATTTAAAAAATACATGTAACCCCTACCTTACCATACACAAAAATAAACTCAAAATAGCTTAAAGACCTGAACATAAGACCTGATACCATAAAACTCCTAGAAGAAAACATAGGGAACAGGCTCTGTGACACCCATCTTGGCAATATATATCTTTTTGATTTGACACCAAAAGGAAAGACAACAAAAGCAAAACTAAATAAGCAAAGCTATATCAAATTAAAAAGCTTCTTCAGAGCCAAGGAAACCATCAAAAAAATGAAAGCACAACCTATAAAATGGGAGAAAACATCTGTAAATAATATATCTGATAAAGGGTTATCAGATTTATATTTTTTATATCCAAAAATATAAAAAGAACTCAGATGATTTGATGGCAAAAGAAAAAGACCTGGGCAAAGGACACGAAGAGGTATTTTTCCAAAGAAGACATATAGGCCTATGGGTACATAAAAAGGTGCTCAACATTGCTAATGACTGGGAAAATGCAAATCTATACCACAATGAGATGTCATCTCATGCCTGCTAGAATGACTGTCATTGAAAAGATAAGAGATAATAAATATGGTGAGAATGTGGAGAAGGAGAACACTTGGGCACTGCTGGAGAGAACATAAATTGTTACAGGCACTATGAAAAATGGTATGGTGGTTCCTCAAAAAAATTAAAAATAGAACTATCATATGTTCCAGCAATTCCACTTCTAGGTATATCTCCGAAGAAAATTAAAACAGGATCTCAAAGAGATATCTGCACTCCCACATTCATTGCAGCATTATACACAACAGTCAAGATATGGAAGCAACCTAAGCATCTATGAACAGATGAACGCATAAAGGTGATATGGAATATATACACACACACACACATATGTGTACATATATATACATACATGTACATATATGTATATGTGCATACACGTAGGAATATTATTCAGCCATCAAAGAACATCTGCCATTTGCAATAAGTGTGGAACTTGAGGGTATTATGCTAAGTGAATTAAGTCAGACAAAGACAAATTCCAAGTATGATATCATTTATACGCAGAATCTAAAAAAAGCTGACCTCATAGAATCAGAGACTGGAATGTTGGTCACTAGGGGCGGGGTAGAGGGTGAAAACTACAAGATCTTGGTCAAAGGGTACCAACTTCCAGTTGTAAGATAAGTCCTGTGGATCTAATGTACAGGATGGTGATTATTAATGATTCTATATCATATACTTGAAAGCTGCTACCACACAAAAGGGAAATAGTAATTATGTGACATCATTCAGGTGTTAGCTAAATCTACGGTGGTCATTATTTGCAATATATAAATATATCAAATCAATTTTTGTATATACAAATGTATCAAATCAACATATATGCCTTAAACTTACACAATGTTATATGTCAATTATATTTCAATAAAACTTGAAAAACACACATAACTACATTTTTCATAAACTAAAATTTTTTTCTTTAAAAAATGTTTTCCATTGTACATATGATAATCACTGACATTACCACATTGTTCAAAGAATGAAAAAGCTCTTTGTTCCTTTATTTACTACAGAAGTTAATTTAAAATGATGGTGCTTCCTGTAGCTGGGTTCCTAATCAGATGTACAGGCCTCTGAAATATCATCAGTTATAGGATAAAGATGATCAAGGTTATCCTAGAGGCATCTAAGTAGCTATGGTAACAACAAAAACTCAATAGTGATGTCACTATTGTAGGAATCTCTGATGAATTTGAAAACTCATCACTGAGGTCTGGCTGCTTCCTTGCTCCTGCTTTTTTTTTCTGACATAAATAATTCACTGTCACTATTTGTGGATGACATGATTCTCTATATAGAAAACCCTAAAGACTCCACAAGAACACTACACAAGAAACAATAAGCAAATAAAGTTTCTGGATACAAAATCAATGTTCAAAAATCCATAGCATTCATATAGTCTAATAACGAAGCATCAGAAAAAGAAATAAAAAAAATAATTCCTTTCACAATTGCAAAAAAAATTAAAATAAATAAAATACCTAGGAATAAATTTAATGAAACATGTGAAGGACCTATGTAATGAAAACTACAAAACCCTATTAAAATAAATTAAAGAAGATACAAAGAAATGGAAAGATATTCCGTGTTCTTGGATTGGAAGAATAAAATGACCATATTACATAAAGCCTTATATAGATTTAATGCAATCCCTATCAATATCCCATTGGCATTTTTTAAAGAAATACTACAAAAAATCATCAGATTTGTATAGAAGCACAAAGAACCCCGAATTGCCAAAGCCTGCCTGACTTCAAATTATACTATGAAGCGACAGTAATCAAAATGGCATGGTATTGGTAGAAGAACAGACATATGGACCAGTGAAGCAGAATCAAGAGTCCAGAAGTAAACCCATATTTATATGGGCAAATTATTTCTGACAAAAAAAGCCAAAAACATACAGTGTCTAGAAAAGAAAGCCTCTTAATAAATGGTGCTGAAAAAACTATAAAGCTACCTGCAAAAGAATGAAACTAGACTGTTGTCTGTCACCGCACACCAAAATTAACTCAAAATGGATTAAGGACCTGAATATAAGACCTGAAACAATAAAATGCATAGAAGAAAATATAGGAATGAAACTCAAGGACCTTAGACTAAAAGAGAATTTTACGAATTTGACCTCAAAGGCATGGGGAATAAAAGCAAAAATAAATGCATGGAACTACATCAAACTAAAAAGCTTCTGCTCAGCAAAAGAAAGCATCAACAAATTAAAAAGACAACCATCTGAATGGGAAAATATATGTGCAAGCAATGCCTCCAATAAGGGCCTAATATCCAAAATATAAAAAGAACTCATATGACTCAATAACAACAAAAAACAAATGATCCAATAAAATACTGGGTAGAGGACCTGAACAGACACTTCTCCCCAGAGGAGATACAAATGGCCAACAAACATGAAAAGATGCTCAACATCGCTAGCTATTAGGGAAATGCAAATCAAAACCACAATGATACCATCTCACACCTGTTATGACAGCTATAATCAATAAGACAAGTAGTAACAAATGTTGGAGAGGACGGGGAGAAATAGGAACCATCATACACTGCTGGTGGGACTGCAAATTGGTACAGCCACTTACGGAAAACAATATGGAGGTTCCTCAAAAAACTAAGAATTGATCTATCATATGACCCAGCAATCCCTCCACTGGGTATTTACCCCAAAGACTTGAAAACTCATATCCATAAAGACATTTGCACACCGATGTTCATAGCAGCATTATTCACAGTGGCAAGGATGAGAAAGCAACCAAAATGTCTTACAATAGATGACTGGATAAAGAAGCTGAGGTACATATATACAATGGAATATTACTCAGCCATAAGAAGAGATGAAATACTGCCAATTGTGACAACATGAATGGACCTGGAGATAGTCATGCCAAGTGAAATAAGCCAGATAGAAAAGGTTGAAAATCACATGATATCACTTATATGTGGGATATAAACCTAAAAGCAACAAAAGAACAAGATAAACAAACAGAGACTCAGGGACGTGGACTATAGACTAGTAGTTACCAGAGGGTAGGAAGTGGGGGAGGAAGGTGAAGGTAGACAGGGTAAAGGGGGTCAAATATAGGGTTGGGAGGGAGAGGGTGAAGTGGGTAAAGGGGATCGAATATATGGTAGCTGAAGGAAACTGGACTTTGGGTGGTAAACACACAATAGAATATAATGTACACCTGAAAATTATATAATTGTATTAACCAATGTTACCTCCAATAAACTTAATTTAAAAATAACTAACTAAATAAATAAAAGCAAGAAGACTAAGTTCAAAACCATTTTATAACTAGAAAGGAAAAATATCTTAAAAGAAGACCCATTATTTAAATAAACAAAAAAATAAAATTGAAAAAGTAAATAATTCAGTGTGATGGGCAGATCCTTTGTACTATAGTGTTTAGACTCAACAAATTTAACAAACTTTGTTATTTAGGCTTTTTATCTTGTTTCTCTTTAATTTCTTAGGATATCTTTGGCTTTTGATACACTCACTACCCCCTGCTGAAATTTACCTTAACAGTTCACTTGTGCAGTTAGCAGATAGCCTCAATGGTTAAAGACCAGAATTTTGCGAGATACTTGCCAAACCACTAGGGTATTCAGACTGCCATATTCTGGGCTTCTGGGGACTTTTTCTCTATTATGAAAATTGTATTGAATAGCAAATAAAATATAATGACTTAAAATGATCCATAGCATTATGATCTCTAGTTATAGGATTAAGGGTAGGTTATAAAAATTCTCCATACTCTCAACTCTAATTTCTGTCTCCCATTTTTCTTTTTTCTCATCTCTTTCCCTGGCTTTCCACCACCCTTATCTCATCTCCTCATATCTTCATAATAACTCTGGACTCAACTATGACCCCTTTTCTAATTTCTTGTACTCCTTTAACTACTCTTCTTAATTCTGTGTACTCTGGGATGCTAGGCTTCTTCAAAACATATTTAACACATCTTTTCTGGACTCCCTCATTGGACCATATCATCCTTCTGGGAAAACAAAATAGGCTGCCAAACAGATTTTTTCACTGATCTCATGACCATATCTTGCATATTCTTTTCTCTTGAAGGAAAAGGAGCTATGTCGGATGGGCTTGTCAGTACGACACTAGTGGCCCCTCAGCAATGAACCAGTGAAGATGTGAAAGAAGAACCAAGACTAGGCAGGCAAAGCAGCTGGAGAAAACTAACCAAATACAGGCAGTGTTGCTGATGACAACTCAGGATGTCCAATGGGATGTGAAACTATTTGGTCTTCATCTGCACAGGTAACGAGAGCTCAGGTGTGGAGCTTAGGCAATATCGAAAGACTCCACGCCAAGTTGGCTTCCCTGTCTCAGCTCTTGGTGACCAGTCTGCTGAGGGCTGGCCTTTAGCTTGGAGGACTTTCGGAAAATAGAATCCAGTTCCCTAGGGGAAAACAATGACAGGTGTTCTGCAGGCAATTCTCAGATGAATTTATGGCAGGGTTCTAATGTCCACAGGACACTGGAGTGCCTGAAGAGAAACAAAGGCAGAATTTGGAGGCGGGGTTGGGGAAGAGACAGCAGGTGAACCCTCAGAGAAAGCAGAGGGCATGTGGAGGAGGGACAGCTACTATAGCACCCAGGAGGTGGCAATATAATGTCAGTTTACATCCCTCATGCTCAGTGTATTCCTTTTTCCTTTACGACGCCTTCAAAGCTTTTCCAAAATTAACCAGAGTGTGAGAGAAACAGTTGAAAGAGATAAGATTCCCCACCCTTCACTGCACTGGTGTGGCCCAAGGGTTTGCCATGTTTATTTCCTTTCTAAATTCCTCCAATGTACAATGGGGCTGTCCCATCATTGTCTCTTGCTCTTGTCCTATCAGCTTGAATGAGGCTTAAGTGCCATGACTAGAATATCAGATTTAACACAAATTGGTAATGTTTCACTCAGAACTGTGAAGGAGATTTCACAGTTACCCAAGCTTCCTCTTTGGTCTTTTCCAACTCCACCCTCCCACATTCTGGTGTCAAGAATAACTGACTGGACGAAGAGGAAGACCACACCAGCACTCTGCAACATCCTTCATCATTGGTGTCCTTGTCAGCAACCACACTAATGTAGCAGCTTTCAGTCAGCAGCAGGTCAGGGTGCAGCATCCTTTGAGGGCTAGATGAAGACAAATTTAATTCAAGAAACAATTAAGCAGGATGTATATGGGGAGCCAGATTTCTTTTCCCATCCTTTTTCACAGTTGCTATAATAATCTAAGACTTCTAAAAATATAGCCATAAGGATGGCAAACCAGAACTTGCTAACTAAAAAATAATGAGCCTAAATGAACTACAGATTCATCGGCTTATGAAAGGAATAGCCCATCACTTTAATGGGTTGCAACATTTCTTTTCCCAAATATTCCCCAGCCAATATTTGACTCGAGAGCCAAAAACCTCTATCCTGCTACTGTTTGTTTTATTTCTTTAAAGAGACACAGGGAGTGGGGAGGACAAAAAGACCAACCACCAAAGCTGGTAAAACAAGATGAGGCATATTGCAAGGGAAAGGCTGGAGGAGTTCGCTGATTAAAGTTGAAAAACTCCAAGAAAAAAACACACAATCAGACAGCACAACTGTCCCGAGAGGGGAGCACAATTTTCTCAGTAAAAGAACTGTTACTTAGGTAAAACATGGGAGGCTGCGGGACTCTGGAAAAGACATTGGACTTGGAGTAAGAAGACTTGGCTCCAAGTTCCTTACAGGATTTAGGGCACCACACTTGGCTTCTTTGGGTTTCCATTTCCTTAATGGCAACATGGCAATAAAAATGATGCCAATCAACAGATTTGTCAGGCATTTTAGATGGAAAACACTTTATGAAGTATAAAAGGCTTATTTTTTTCATCAGTCTCTTGTTCGTAATGCTGGTTATGGCAACTAATCATTGCCTCTGTCCAAGTTTGGAACCAATTAAAGTGTATATGGAGGAACCGGAAGTTGGATCAAAAGTCATCTTCATTACTTGTTATGTTGGATTTAAGAACATGGCTTGACCTGAGGCTTCTTATTAAATCCTATAACATACTATGTTCTTTTCATCCACTGTATCAATTTTTCGGATTATATCGTAAGCTTCTTGAGATCAGAGATTATGCTTCATCTCTCTCAATAGCCCCAGAATTTTCCACAGAGCCATGTACATAGCAGGCACTCTGTCTGATAAGGGACTACAACTGACCACATTTGTACTCTAGTTCTCTGTGTGAAGCCTCTCCTTCCACTAGCCTGAAAGCTCTTACAGGGAAGAGCTCATGTTTTTTTCATTTCCAGTGCTTAGCATAATGCCTGACACATAGTAGGTGAACAGTAAAAACAGAAGGATTGACCAGGTGGTCTACCCAGGGCTTAAAGAGAGGGATTTAAAGTAGGAATGTCTCCTCAGATTTCCTCTCTTGACAGCGTGGTCCTATGGGAAGAGCTATACTTGCAAATTATTTATGATTTAAGGATTTATTTGAAACGGTTTTCTTCATGACAAACTTTAGCTTTTGTCTATTTGTCAGGCACCTTGGCTATGTGAGCATCTGCACCCTGGATATCTCAATTAGAGTTACTCTGCTAATGTTCTTAGCAGAGAAGAACTGTCACTTGGTAATTAACTTAGAGCCATGACAAAAGCCTGTGACATCTGATGTTTCAGAGCATAACATTGACCCTGTTCTTCTCCCAAGGGATGCACACAGCATGAAATACTTTCCTTTGGTGTTGCTGGTAGACTTAGCTCACAGCATGATATCTGGGCCTTCTGGAAAAGTATAGGAAAACAGTGAGAAATAACAAGTGTGCTCCCTGCATCATTAAGTTCCCTGGTAACTGAGGGATACGCAGTACTGCCAGGCCAGGATTAAAGCAGAGATAAGGATGAGATGGCACACAGAAGGCAGGAGGATCTTACAACACTCTTCTGAGGAGTGATGCTCCTCAGTTCAGGGCCTTGCAAGGATCTGAGAAAAAAAAAAAATAGAGAGCCTTCCTGTACAGATAAATTCTCAGTGCCTCCACAGGGTGTGAGCGTGAGTAGGCCACAGCTCATTCAATCACAGGCACCTAAGCGAGCAGGGCTGCTCTGGAGTCAGGCCCTCTGCTCTCTGTGGTTTTCTCTGTGTTTCTCTAAGTCCTGGGTGCTCCATGAGCCTGATGCCACTTGTTTTCAGAGACCCACATGTATGCATCATGTTTTGTGTTTGACCCTGGACTACACAGTATCTGTGGGCACTGTGAGAATCCCCTGGGCTTGCCCTTCTTCCAAAACAAATTGGAACAAAAACAACTTTATTCTTGAAGTCTTAAAAGGACTCACCAACTCCCATTTCTTAACATGGTGACCAAGAAACCGGTGGGCTAGAGGCGCAGGCGTTTATCTTGGCATAAGGCCTAGGTGTCCTGTCTCAGTGGGCCCCATATACCAGGCTCTGTATCACAGGGCTGATGTCAGGCAGGAAGAGCAGAGAAGCTCCAAAACCAATAGTCTGCTGCAACCAGTACAGACCTGCACAGCACTAGCCATGTGTGGCTTGAGTACCTTAAATATTGCTAGCGTTACTAAAGGACTCAATTTTAAAATTTAATTTTAACTAATTTACATTTAAAAACATATAACAAATTCAATTATAAAAATGTTAAGTATGTGAATTTAATTTTCCAACTGTAAATTTTATGAAATCTAAATGTCAGTCAAGTATTTCTAATAAAAATTCAGTGTCCAATTTGAGATACACTGTAAGTGCACATTGTACACAGGATATCAAAGGCTTCATGTGAAAAAAAGCAAGATAACTCATTAATAATTTTTCATATTGATTATGTCGAAATGATAACATTTTGAATATACTAAGTTAAATGAAATATTATTAAAATTAACTTCACCTATTTCTTCCAACTTTTTTGAACGTGGCTATAAAAATCTAAAATCATGGCTTGTGTTCTACGTCTATCAGATGGTGCTGATCCAATCCTCTCTCCATAGAGTCTTACCTGACAACAGGACCACCCAAGAAACCTTCCCACTGTCCCTCTGTCCACTTCATTCCACTTTTACACTCTGTGTTTTGGGGGTTCTTCTATGAGCCCGGCAGTGTTTTAGGCCAGGAACATGGCATATTGGCTTTTAACTGGCATTCCAAAGGGAGATGCAGGAAATAAAAATAAACAGCAACAAATTACATCAGATAACTTCATGTGCTATGTAGAACTTAAACCTAGGGTAACGTGATGGAGATGGCCTGGGTGGTGAGGAAGCCGCTGGGAGGGGGCCGCATTGGCTACATTCCGGACAGCAAGAAGCCAATGGTATTAGGTCAGGAAGAACGGCTGGTTAAAAGCCCCAAGCAAGAGCGAAACTGGAATACTTCAGGAAGGAAAAGAAAATCAGTATGACTGGAACATGAGCCTCGGCCTTCACGTCAACCAGGCTCGGATCTTAGACAAGTCACTTATCCTCTTAGGATGGTGTCATCTCGTTCATCTGCTAAATGGGTGGCAATTACTAAAGGATCTTCCTTTAAGCTCTGTAAGTATATGATTTTATGACTCTTCCATGTAAAGGACTAAAAATCCTCTCCTGGAAAATGAAAAAAGAGAAGCAAATTGAAACACCCTGAACTCTCCTTCCTTTCAAGGTTTAGCAATCTGATGCCTCCCTCTCTTCTGACCCTCCTCTGCCCCTTTTAAGAAAATGAAATTATCTGACAACTAGCCAACTCTCAGACTGCATCTCAGGATAAACTTCTAAACTCCCTGGTGCATACACAAGAATGTTTTTCTCTAGAACCTGGATCAGCTTCCTCACAAGAACAAAGAGATGCCCTGAGCAGAGACGGCCTTCCTTCCTTTACAATTATACACTAACCCCGCCCCCAGAAGTCCATAAATAATTTCCTAGTTTTCAGAACTGTTTGTTTTTGAAGTATGTATTGACTGGGGAAATCCAGATTCTCCAACTGGCAAGAACTCTGCTAAAGTTCCACCTATAGAAAAACATTTCCCATGAGACATCTGTAAGAGCCACATCTCCAGAGAAAGAATAAAATACCTGGTCACACTCATTTATCATCACAATTTAATAATGTATAAGAGAAGCCCATGGAACCACATTCAGGGGGAATTTCAATTATATCTCTAACCAAGGGGCCACATGACGAATGCCTTCACAATCAGCCCTTTGCTGGCCACCTCTCCAGCCCTCAGACAGAACTCCAGACTGGTTCTCGAAGAATGAGACCTAGGAGGGGGACTGGTAGGGAAAAAGAGGGAGGTGTAAAAGTTTAAATTTATAATATGATGAATAAGAATGAGAAGAAGTTCCTAGGTACAGAAGCGAGATGAAGTTTTACTTTAAGTCCAGAGTAACAGGAGGAACAGAATATAAGATGATGATGGTGAGAATAACAACCTCATGTTTATGGCACTGCTCTAAATGCTTTGCACCTGTCAAACGTATTAAACATGATCATGTGTACATCACTAATTTAAAGTGCCTGGCGCATTCAGTGACCCACAGATCCAGAAATACAACACTCTAACTCTGTTACCTGTGATGGGGACAAGTCCAAGGTATGACCTGTACTCTTAACAGAGCTCACAATAGAGCCTAAGCCCAGGTCAGCTTTTTTGGGGCTTTGTTTGGTACCACATCCTTGCTGGGCCTCCTTCCCTTTTGAGGCCTGACCCTGGGCTTCTGGGTTTTCCTGGGAGCACTTCCTAACCCCTTGCTTCTCTGGACTCCCTGTCCCAGGGCTCAAGGTCTGTTTCTAGGAAGCCTGATTGAAAGCACTCGCCAAAAGAGGAACTGAATGTCCTGACAATAGCAGACTAACTTTTTTGGAGTAAAATATGAGATAATTTTTCCATATAGAACTCCTAAAGCTAAGCTATTTAAATAAGTGTTATGTGTTTTATTCGTTAGCGCAATTATTTTGCACTTACCACTGGTCAAAATAACATATCAATGAAATAATGTGATATTCATCTGAGCCTCTTTTTTCCATCTTCAGGGTTTCTCCAAATTCTGTGTTCTCTCCCACCATACATTTTAGCCAAAGTACTTTTATATAGAAATTTGAATTTACTCATTAAGAGTTAACATTTAAATCTACATTAGTTAACAGCTCTTCCAAGTGTGAGCAGGACTTCCTTCACCTACATTCCTGCCCACCATTGTAGTGGAATGTATCCGAAAGTCATCAAATTGAGTTTCTTAAAGATGTTTTATTTCTCTGTCTTCACTGGCATCGCTTCCAACAAGAATGTCTTATTAAGGTTTTCTCAATCTGCATGAGAATTGTCAACACAAATTTAACACAAAGTAAAAAATTACAACTAAAAAGGTAAAAGGCATTAAATCAACATGATACCTTTAAGGACCCTGTAAGCCTAAACTTCCTGGATTAATGTTACATTTAAAAGCGTTACTGCTTCAATTTTTCTGTGTGAATGACTTACCATTCAGAATCAAAGAGACCTGTTCTACCTAGAAATCATTTACAAATCTTTTCATAATTAAAAAAAAATCCAGACTCAAATTCTTGACTTGCAAAAGAATTATCCAGCATAACGGGAGGAAGAAGTAGTCATATAAAATCAAGTTCCAAGGGCCACTCTTGTGTTTTCCTTTGTAGTCCATTCCTTGTGCTTTTCTCACCCTTAAAACAGAATAAAAACTAACTTCTAATGTACCATGAAAAGTAACTTGAAAATTAAAAACAAAATTTACCCTGGTTTTGTTTCAAATCCACTTCACCACCAGGCAGCTCAGTTGATTCAGAGAAGCTAAACACATCTCCTGCTCCAAAATAGCCCTTCATAAGTCTAAGACCATGATTCTCAAAGTGTAGTCCCTGGACTAAAGCTTTAACATCAGTGGAAATTTAGAAATGCAAATGATTGTCCCTATCCCATATCTACTGAATCAGAAACCCTGGGAGTAGGGCCCAGCAATGTGTGTTTAAATAAGTCTTCCAGGTGATTCTATTGGACAATTAAGTTTAAAGCCTCTGCTCTAAACCAAGTATTCCCAACCCTAGCTGCTGCACATTAGGATTACCTGATGCCCAGGCCCTACACTCCCCACCATTCCCCCAAAGATTCTGATTTAACTGATCTTGGGTGGGGTCTGGCGGGGCAAGGAGATTTGTTAAAAGCTCTCCAGGAAATTCTAATATACAGGGAGGTCTGGGAAACACTGATGAAAACCAATCAGAGTAATCCAGTCTAAAATACTGAATTGCAGTGTAGAGAACATAGATGCCTCCATTTCCATAACGCTGACTAGAAAAGAAACTGTCATTATCATTATTATAGCCACTGGGGGTGGCAGGAGAGAACTAAAGGCTGATGAGCAGTTCTGGGCTACTAATTGGAGCATGACCCTATCTTTTCTCAGGAGCAGTCTTTAATAGCCTCAGGAGTGATAGATTTGCAAGGGATGGTGGCAGACAGTCCAATAAGGGTTTGGCAGTGGTGGCCTGATCAATTGGTATGTTTTATATGAAAAGCAATGAAAATAATTTTGGAAAAGAATTCATGGCAGTCCAGAATCTGAGCTGCCACACTGTCTGTCTCCAGAGAGGTTATGACGAGGCAGTACACAAGGCACGGGAAGATACCTTCAATGGCAGAGGAGGAGGAAACGAAGGTCCCTCATTTCATACATACATGCAAAGCAGTATCTTTATGATTGCCTGTAACATCTAAAGGAACCTACATTTTTGGAGTTTCTGGAATCAACTCTTGTTTGCGCCTAAACATTGCGTCAGTTATGATTTGTATCAACTCTTCCTTCTTAACCCCAGGGAAAATTTCCTCTCACTTAGAAGAAACAAACCATGAAGACAGAATACATGGGCCCACTTCATTTAGTTCCAGCCCAGGTACTCTAAGCTCTCTCCAGCTTCCAAAGGGAAGTGCCTTTGTAACACTGGGACCTACCTGGGAAGGGAGCTGGGAATACAAATGGGTTTGCTGAGACTTAGTTCTAAAGGAGAATTTAGTAGCAGAAACCCAGGGACTATGCAACTCATTTAGCCAGAATCTGCCCTAGTAATTCTGTATTTTATCTATATGTGTGTTTCCACATTAAGATGTAATTGATAAAATGAGATAGTTTTATAGTTTAAGCAACATTTTTTTTTCTTTTCAGTGGTTCATAAAATTACTGTATCTTACAATTACTGAAATCTTAGATTTGATGACAGATGGTAATTACATTAAACATATAGTGAGTCCCACTATAATTCAAGCTCTAGATTAGATTGGAGATAGGGGAATAAATGAAATAGAGTCCCCATGCAAAGGAATGAAAGTAAGGAAAACAAGGACACATATACCCAGAGCTACATATTTTGTTGGGAGTAAAATGTCAGTTTTGGTAGCTAGCGCACACATGGGCATCACCAGGTAAAGTGGGATGTGTGTATGAGGTGGGAGTGTATAAAGGAGAGAAGTGGTGAGACATAAGGTGGAAGAGGCAGTCTGGGACCAGGCTATTAACCAGTCTTGAATGCTAACATAAGAAATTCAGGCCTTATCCTTTAGGTCAGCAGTACTCAAACATTTTGGTGTTTGAGGACCACAGAACAGCCTTTTATTAATGTGTTATATCTACAAATATTCACTGTATTAAAAATTATAGTTGAGAAACAAAAATATTAATTCATTAAAACAACATTCTTAAAGAAAAATTAACTATTTTCAAAAATTAAGAAAATCAGTGAGAAGGATGTCATTGTTTCATATTTTTTAAATCTTTTACATATCTGGCTTATGAAAGACAGCTAGTTAGTTGGCTCTCATACCAGCTTCCATATTCAATCTGTTGTAGTATAACTGAAGTATATGCAAAAATCCTGGCCTCATAAAGATATGTAGTTGGAAAATGGAGAGCATCACAGACTTCCTAAAAAGGTCTCAGGGATCCCCAGAGGTTCTTGGACCACATTCTGAGAACTGCTGTTCTTAGTAATGCACAGCCACTGAAAGGTTATCAGCAATGACAGGCAGCTAGTTCTGCAGCAACATGAGGATGAATTGGAAGGAGATGGCCTAAGAATAGGGTAACAAGGAGGGAGATGATTAAAAGGCAAGAACACAAGAAGCCCATCAATAAGCATAGAAATGAATTGATTCACAATATATTAGAGTCCATGGGAGCTGGTATCCAAATGCACCCAGAGTGGGCCAAAGAATAAGTCAAGGATAACTTCAGGTGTTCAGGGTTGGAGATCTAGGTGAATGGTGATGATAATAGGGTACAGATAATGATAATAGGGTACAGCTTTTAGCTGGCCAAAGAGGAAAGGAATGAACCAGAAAGAGAAATGATTTGAAACTGACTCAAGGAGATCCAGACGAATAGGCCTTGGGAAACTTAGTTGCTTAAACTGCTATACTCAATACAGCTTAAAATGATACCAAAATAGCATTTGCCTTCAGAATGAAAAATAATTTTTGAAGCTCCTTAACTCTCCTTAGCCAATGAAGTACACCTTAGCATTAATTAATTTTGTCAGATTGCTTCGCATTTTAACGAAACACATGAGAACTTCAGATCACAGACCACTGCCCTAGACAGGTACCATGGTGGGGACTTTGGGTCTGTTGTGAGTAAAGAGAAGCATGGAGGAAAAAGAGGGAAAATATTAATCCCTTGCAGAAGGGATTAATTTACTTACATGGAAATTTACAGTTTAAGAAGTGACTGGATAGAAGAATAAAGTCGTGAGGTAGCTGGTTAGTGAGAAGAGCTGGTTAGTGCTGAGAAGGCACCAAAGACAGTTTGCTCACTTTAAAGTATTTTAGGGGCTTCTGCTCAGTCCCAGAGGTCAGAGGAGAGGCAGTTCAGCCTATCAGAAATGAACTACTCACTCAATTAGCTTCTCATTACATCTTGAAAAGTCCAGAGAGGTAGGTAATAAGAATTTTGGAGTGTGTGTATAATTTAAGTCTGAGACCAAGATACAATTCCCTGTGCCCCCAGAAAAAAGAGCAGAAAAGGTGGTATTCTTTTCCTTCTAACTTCTATAGATTAGGGAACCAAATCCACATCAGTTGTTCTCTTTCTCTTCCTCCTCTGAAGATAGGGGCCTGTAGACAGTTCTTTGGGTTGAGCAAATGGTTACTTTGTGTGATAAACAGTCCACTATATGCAGAGAATGGAAAAGCAAGATATCAATATGGAACATAGTTTAAGAACTACAAATGTCTGAGTGAGTGTAGAGCAAACGCTTATTAACTTCCTAAAACTAATCACTCATTAACTCTGAGTATCCAAACAACTTTGATTTGAATAGATATTAGTATATAAAAGCTTGTTTTCATAAGCTCATAATAATTGTCTTAATTTTAACAATTAAGTAACACAAACAATTTCCAGTACACGGAACCAAGGCAAAGACCAAATCTGCTAACTCAGGACTCAGTGTCTTCTCAGCAGTGTTGTGTTCTTAAAGGTTTGTGATGATGCTCCTTACTTCCCATTGTTACTTTTAAAACAATTGTGACATGGCCTGAGAAAGGCATCCTTGATCATGTTAACTTCTTCCTCTGTAGAATGCGATCAATGATCATTAATCTCTCACTTGCATTGTAAGATGTGAGGATCAAATTCATAGAGGTTAAGTAACTTGAGCCACCTACCAATTGAACTCTGGTATGCAGCTCGAAAGTCTAGGTATTCTTAGCACTAGCTTCACATCTACTTTATTACTTAGATCTCAAAAATAAAAATGAAAGCAACTTTGGTTGTTATATATTAACCATGAAAGTTTTCATCACCACCCTCGTCCTCAAGTTTTTGGTTGTTCCAAGGTATCACATAAGCCGTGATAAACCTTCACAAAGAACTAAAACTGGCAGGATGAAATACTTGGTACTGCACTGTGGAATGAAGCCCAAGAAATAAAACAAAGGCAGAAAAAGTCAGTTGTAATAAAAGTAAAATATTAAAACCTTAATTGCCCTGCCTGCCAAAGATTGCATCCCTCAGCCCCTATCAGACACATACCAGCCCCAATGACTGTTGACTGTGAAGCTGTGATCCAGAGAAAGCCCGGATTGTTTTCTAGCCTCACTTGACAAATAAGATGCACACCTTACTGATCACAAGTTAGAATCACCCCTATCTAGCCATACGGATAGCAAAGAGGATGCACTGCTGATTTTTCCTGTGTGTGGTAGAAGGACCAGGCAGCATGAAAAAAGTGGCATGAAGGAAGAGGTCAGGAAGAGCAGAGTGTGAATTCCAACTCCGTCACTCACTACCTGGTCACCATGGGCCAGTCCTTAACTTATTTACTGCCAACAGTTCATCTTGAAGCATGTACCTGAAATGAACGAGATGATGCAGGAAGCTGGTTAGCAGATGTCTGTGAACACAGAAGGCACTCAAGAGGGAGTAGTTTCTCTGATGACTATAGTGACTCATGAACTGGCTCATGTCTACTAGTAAGTGCTTGTTTTTTTGTGTTTGTTTGTTTGTTTGTTTGTTTTTTAAACAGATACTCCTTTTGGTAGACTATGGATGACTACAATTTCTTACTACTCTTCCCTTTGAGTGATAGAGTCCAACTCTTTTCCCCTTGAATCAGAGTTGGTTTTAGTGACCTCCTTGGCCAATACAATGTGACTGAAGTATTGTTCTGGGACTTCTAAGCCTAATTTATAAGAAGCCTTGTAGAGTTTGCCCTGGCCTCAGAGCCCTGAGCTGCCAGGTAAGAAGTCTGACTACCCTGAGGCTACTCTGCTGGGAGGAAGCACCACTCTGTCATGCAAAAAGACCTCAGGGAAAAAAAACATTGGGCCAGTCCCAGCTGTTCCTGCCTCCAGCTGTTGGAGTTATTTTAGCCCAGAACCCAGACACTGGAGCAGAGAGTCTGCCAAACCCTGCCCAAATTGCAGATTCATGAGCAAAATAAATGACTGCTATTGCTTTAAGCTACGAAGTTTTGAGGTGCTTTGTTATGAAACAAAAGATAACCAGATGCTCTCTTTATCAGGCTTTTCCCCCTCAAATTAAAAAAACATCAGTTTGCTGAGTCACATAAAGTAACATTATGTTGATTCTGTTGTTCTCAAGTCTATTTTAGACACTGGAAAACATTTTGTTTGTGGATGTTAATCCAGGCATAATGTAATAATTGGCTGCTTAATGACAAATATGAGCTATTGTTTGTGTGTAAATATGTATGCAAGACAGTTTACATTATCTACGAATTTTACTAACAGTCTAATTCCTCTCATGAGAAAAAAATGCTATAAGTAACAACAGTTCCTTTCATCTCAATGAACTGGTGAAAACCATGCCCTGAAGTCAGACTGAGTCTAGTGCCCAAGTGCTCCACCCTCCAGCTCTGTTCCAAGCTGGGCTCCAGCCCACAATCAGCTATCTAGAAATCAGAGTGGTTTACTGAAGGCCACTATCTACCTTCCTCCTAACCAGCAGGAAACTACCTACCCTGCATTTCTAGGCTAACTTGCAATGAGTGTGTTAAGACAAAGTAGATTTCTTCAGCAATCCAGATAATCTTTGAAGAAAACTCCTTCAACTTTCACATATGCTCCACTTGGGAAGAAGGGCCTTGTTATAGCATAAGAGTTGGCTCTGAACCATAGAATACTTGCCTGATGCCTTTCAAATAATATTTGACTTTATAATATTATGCAAACTTTGGAGGCATATAATCAGCATAAGTGAACTCATTTTGCTGCTTTCCAACTCTTTATGCTCCTTTTCATTTCCTGTTTCTTCTGGCTGTAAAGCCTGTCTCCCCTTCTTGAGTGAGTGAGTGTGTGTGTGTGTGTGTGTATGTAATTTTATTTATCCTTCAAATGTCCCTTCTCCCATCAAGGTAGAGTTAATCATTCATTGATAACATTGCTTCTTCAATCTATAAAGCCTTCTCTCTAACAAGCAAGCTTATCATTAAAAAAAAAAAAAAAAAATAGAAAGGCAACAACAAACCTACAGTCCTATGGAATACATGGAAAAAGAATAAGAGAGAATCCCTACAACTCCTGGCGATGTTCCATCAGTCTGAAAACAGGCTGACGTGATCTGTGTTTCGGGGATTAGAATTCAATAGCAGAAATGAGTCAATTAAAATACCAACCAGAATGCTGTCTGTAGATAAAATGCTTTGCACAGGGGGTGCAACGTAACCTCAACTGCTAAATTCTAAGGGCCAACTGATTTGCATCTCAATCTCTTTTCATGTTATTTTCTTGGCAAAAGTTAATAAGGAGCCACTCAGCCTAGGAAAGAGGTTCTCTTTATCTGCCTCAGCAAGAACCATACAAACACAATGAACTTTGAGTTTTCCTAACTCGATTGCTTTTGTTTGACCTGGAGTGGGCAAACCCCGTTGTCCTAAGTGAGTCAACCACCTAAATACCAATCCCAACAACTGATATTAGTTTTTCCATCTGTTTATTAACAATTCCAATTTCAAAGGCTATTCAGACACTAGGTGGCAACTGGCACTTTATGGCAAACCCCCAAAACACATGAGCAACATGTAGAAAGTCATAATTGAACCATCAATCCACCATCAATCCTAAAGAAATCACACTTTTACCATTCATTACTTAAGAACACGTATAACTATACAAAACATTCCAAGCCGAAGGCTATACAAACACTGTGTGGTAACAGGTTCTATACGACAAAATCCGTGTGAAACCTATAGAGGGTCATACAGGAACACCCTTGATTTTGTTACAAAAACAAGAGCAGTAATGTTTTTGACATTCACTGTAGAATTATCTGAGCTTAACATGTCAATTTAGAATTATCATAACAGAGTCTACTTTACGACTGACATCCAAGGTGATAGGATAACTTAATATTTGATACTTTAAGAACCTAGACAAAAGCAGAGAGAAAAACTTAATTTCTTCTCTCACTGACCAAACTCAGGTCTTCTTCCAAAAGTGTTTAAGTTCCTGGCACTGAACGAATAGTAACACTAGCATATTCTAGCAAAGAAAAAATGTGATATCAACTTACTTAACAGTTGGCAATAGAGGGCCTGTAAACTTCTCTTCATGGTATCATCTGGTCCTTCTTGTCCTCCAGTTTATTCATGATTCTGTCTAGGAAATTGGGAGAAGAAAATTGTTATATATGGGGAACACAATTAAAGTCAATAATCAGAAAGACCTCCATACAGAATAATCCTAGTTTTAAAGCCTAAAATACCTGACTCTGAAGAGGAAAATTCTTAAAATGGATATACCACAATTTAATTCACAACAGTTTATGTTATAAACCACCAATTAATCAATTGGTAAAATCCTGAAACTATACATAGCACTGAAAAGAACCTAAATGGGTAACTAGAGAGTAAGAATATGGCTTTGGAATTTTCAAGGGCTTTCAATTAATCTCTCTTGCATCTCAAGTTTTGAAAAATGAAAAATAAGAAATTTCTAATTTCATTTCTACTATGATGCTTATCGAAACACTCAAAAAGCTTCACCACACTTGAAATTGTATTAAACAACTTTTCTATTATTTTCTGATAATAAGATACCTCTGCTACAGAAAATTTAGAAAATATAGCTAAATCAAAAATATAAATTTAAATATATATATATATATATATATATAGATATATATATATTTATTTAATACAAGTTACCTATCTCCTTAGCCTTTCAAGAATTCTTGAGACTTCTCATTGATCTGTCTCATTTTATGTATTACACACTCTCCTATGTTGTAATTCTTACTTTACTACTTTATTTTAAATGGCACACCAAATTTCTTTAAGATAAATTCCTAGAAATGAAATCATAAGGACACAATTTATAACTTTTGAAATATATTGCTAAATTGATCTTCATCAAAATCAGTATATAAAGACATCTATTAGATTACAATATACCCAATGATGACAATTTATAATTTCTTTCCATCTTTGCCAATAGGCATATATTATAATTGCTTTAATTTGTACTTTGTTTATTAGTCATTTGTCTTTAAAACATTTTTCATTCATATCTGACAAAGATTCTTTAGTCAGGCTCTGTGAATCTTCTTCTTAGTCCATTCCAAGCACTTCTTGTAAAACCTAATTTTTTACAAGAACCCCGCTAAATCAGTTTAACCAGAACACCCCACCCTCAGTATCTGATCAGGAGCCTCATTCTCCACCATCCACAAGTGATGATTACTGTGGCCTGACTTCAGCAAGAATCCTGACAAGTCGGGTTAGCCAGAACCCCTGATGTTTCTTTAAAATATTCTTTAACTATTTTCTACTGGCATGCTATCTTTTATTTTCATGCTACCCCAAATGGAACGAGTTTATCTTTAAATATTTTTTATTGAGATATAATTCACATATCATAAAATTCAGCCTTTAAAGTGTGTAATTCAGTGGTTGTCAGTGTATTCAAAAGCTGGGCAACCACCATCAGTACCTAATTCCAGAATATTTTTATCACTCTGAAAAGGAAACTTCCATGTTCATTAGCAGTTATTTCCAGTTCATTGTCCCCTCCCTGTCAGCCTCTGGCAACCACTGATCTATGAATTTGACTATCCTGTACATTTCACATAAATAGAATCATACAGTACATGGCCTTTTGTGTCTGGCTCTTCCACTTAGTATGTCTTCAAAGTCTATTCATGTTGTAAAGCATTTTTTATTTTTTGCAAGAATGAAATACACACACACACACACACACACACACACACACACACACACACAATCATGATTAGAGAGGCCTTCTACAGTGCAGGATTACACAAACAGTTGCTTGTGTTTTCTTCTGGTATTTTTATTTCTTCTTAGATCTGTTTCTGGACTTCATATTCTGTTTGCTCATTCTTCCATTAGAATGATAAGTGTTGTATAAATTACTTTTGGTAGAATTAATCCTCCACTTTCACTCTTCTTTTTAAGGTTTGTCTTGTTCTTTGAACTTGTTTTACTCCCAAATTAATTTTAAGGTAATTTTATTGAATTCCAGGAAAATAATCATTGGGATTACAGTTAGAATTATAGTTGGAATTTTACTCATTTATTAATTTGGGAGAGACTTGATCCTTTCAAAGTTCAAGTGTGATAAGGAAAAAATAAATGATATTTTAGATTGTATCTCTAGAGATGAGAAGAATTCTTTTCAGAGGATGAGAAGTGCTTTTGGAGGGGAGAGGGACAATAGCTCAATGACTTCTTTGGTTAGAAAAACTGATGTACACTTGAGTGTCATCTGGATGAGTAGAGGGAGAGAGAAAGATAGTTAAGTTCCTCTCCATTATAAAATAACAGGTCTGAGTTCCCAAAGGCTAAGAAAGCGGGGTTAAGTGATCCAGAAATCAGAGAGGCTGAGATGATAAATAAGAGATATTGAAACAGTGGGAGCTAAGAATAAAAGATAAAGTGAGAAGTTCTCCACAGGGGGATGATCTGTGAACTTTAACATATATGTGCAATATTTAATTTTTCACTTTCTTTTTTTATGCTGTTTGTTCTTATATACTACATGTTTTCCTTATCCCCCATAATACTCATCCACCACCACTAGCATCCTCAAAACCTCAGCAAAAGTCCTGTACAAAATAGCCTGTATTGGTGGTTCTCAGCTGGACACTGAAAGAGAAGGCACTATGTCTCAAGATAAGGGTGACTGGGAAGGGAGGCAGGAGCCACTGGAGTCATAAGCCATGGTTAGTGGGCATCCATGGAGTGCTTAGGACACGGTAAGTACCAATAAATGTACAGTGAATAAATGAATGAATGAATAAATGAATGATCAAGTAACAGCAGAGCAGAGAAACAACTGTAGTTTATGTTGATCAACAGGAACATACACCCCTCAATCATCTCTGGAGTTGCTTAGTGAGTTTTGAGAAACTGCTAAGACTTTCCACAAGGCAAGGACTAGAGCCATTTTATTCACATTTTAATAAACAATTGAGGCCCTAAATCTGGAACATTTGGGATCATCTGGGTCACACAGGGCCATCTCAACTACAAGCACTATATAGCCTAGTACTTATTCCAAACTGATCTTTATTCAGGTCTTTCTGTGGAGTTTTGTATATTTTACCTTCATTTAAATTGTACAGTTTTGTTAATTCCTAGGCATCACATATTTATTTATTTATTTTTGCCACTGTGATGGAATTTGTGTTTCCATTATATTTTCTAATTGCCTTAGTATGAAAATGATTGAGTTTTGTATATTAATTTTGTGAACTAACTGAACTCACTGTTGTAATGATGGCTGAGTCTCTTGGGTCAACTGTGTTGTCATGGATGGATGGCGAACCACAATCAGATTCCTTCAAAAGCCTCTTTTTAACTGTACAGTAGGAAACATTAATTGTGTCTGGTCCTTCAGGGAATAATTTGGGAGCTCCACAGATGACAACTAATTTCTGGAATGAAATCTTAAGCAAGTACTCAGCCAAAAGGATGAGTAAAAGCAAAACGAGAGAATGATGAACACATCTTACTGAACATGCAGAGACAGCGGCACAGGTGGAGATCTCACAATTAGCTCAGGAGAAACAAGACGGTGTAACCTGAACCACTCACTCCTAAAAGAGAGAGAGCGAGCTTAACAGAATCCTCCCTCTCTCATTGACTTAAATGGGACAGTTATAGTTCCATTGACTCAGGAGGAAATTTCTCTGTTGTAGAACACTGAAAATGTTCCAATTAGAAATGTCCATGCAGCAAGGAAAAAGTAATAAAGAGCCAAAGGAAGAGCTCTGATATTTGATATGCAGACTGACTTGAAATGACAAGGTCACTGAGAACAAATAAAGAATAGCTAGAAAATCCTGAAAAACAAAAAACTCCCAACAAGGTGGGGGTAGGGGAGGAAAAAGCTGCCAGCCCTACTAGACGTTAAAACATACTCTAAAGCTTCCATAATTAAAATCGATTTGATATTGACACATGAATAGACTAAATTTTACGTGGAAATTTAGGATATGATAAAGGCAACACACCAAATCAATGGGCAAAAAGGTGAACTTTTAAATAAATGTTGCTGAGAGCATGGCAGAGTAACACAAGAAAAGATGATGGTGCCCATTCCAAATACCATGCACCAGCACAGGTTCCAAATGAACCAGACATTTAAATGTGAAAAAAGTAAAGCATATAAGCACTAGAAGAAAATATGGGTAAATTCTTCTGTTACTTGGGAATAGTGAAGCTTTGCTAACTCCGAGTCAAAGCTGAATAAGGAAAAAGATCAACTCTATTACATAAAAAATTACACAGTAAAAAATACAATTAGTAAAAGTACAAACAACAACAACAAAAACAGAAAAAAATATTCAACTTATAACAAGCAAAGAGTTAATATCCCTAACATTTATTTGTAATCCCAGAATCCACACTCTTGGTGCTTTCCCAATCATTTGCAGACATGTGTGGAGTGGCAGAAAATGAGTTGCCCAACGTGCCATGTTCCCAGCTGGGATCAAACAAGGCAATGTTCTGTCTTGTTTCAGCTCTCACATCATGAACAAGTGTCCTTTCTTGAGGCCATTTTGTGGCATTTTTGTGATTTTTCTTGATATCTGTTTGAAATGGCCCTAAGCATAGTGCTGAAGTGCTATCTCTCAAGTTCCTAAGTGCAAGAAGGCTGTGATGGGCCTGACAGCCAAAATACATCTTAGATAAACCTTGTTCAGGCATGAGTTATACTGTTGTTGGCCTGGAGTTCAAAGTTAATGGGTCAACAATATATATTAAATAAGGTATATTTAAACAGAAACATGTAAAACAAGGTTGCATATTGATCAGTTGACAAAAATGTGACCAGAGACTCACAGGAACCTAACCTTGTATCTCTCCTAGAAACCATGGCTCAGTATTCACTAATTAAGTATTTGGGACAACTTCATTGAACACAACTACCATGAATAATAAGAATCAACTGTATCTGAGTTGAGCTTTACAATATTTTGTGAGGCAAAAATGAAGATGGCCAACAACAGAGCTTTACCAAAACAGAACAAGGGCTCTTCACCTCTCTCTAGGACAAGAGAAGATCTGATTAAGCTGGTAACCAACATACCTTACAGTGCCCTCCAGGAAAATGAGTGGGGAGAGGAAAAGGATAGTTGACATATCAACTAACATCACAGGCTTGTGAGAAATTTGAAAGGAGCTTACTCTTCCATTTTATAGGTGGGGACAGAGACTCCAAGAAGTCAAGGTCTCTGCTCAAGGTCAAATGGCAAGAACTTGAGCTAGTTTCTTGACTTCTCTGACCTTTAAATTCCTTATTTATAAAAGGGATAAGAAGAGTACTTTGAAGTGTTAGCTGCAAAGCCTGAGACAATGCAAGCAAAGCACTTGCCTCAGTGCCTGGCACACAGTAAGTGATCAGAGCAAGCTAGCAACTATTTCCCAATAGCAGAAGGAAGATAATGACATATCAGGCCAGAGCTCACCAAGTGTCTCTTAAATTTAAATTTGCTTCGCTTAAACTAGAAATGTACCGAAGGCTTTTGGGCTACTCCCCGAAGAGCCCCTTTTGTTAAATCCAATATCTTATTTAAATAGGGTTTAGAAATTACACTTAGGGGTATAAATTGAACTTTAAGGTTCTTATTTATAATTTATACCTTTATCTTCCTTAAAAAGAATCTAAGGGAGCCTATTGCTAGATGCAACTTGTACAAAAGAATGATTAACACATCAAAGTATATTAGTGGCAGCAGAAAGAGAGATCCAAAATGATACGGAGGAAAGGGAGGATTAATTTTCCCATCAGGTGCAATGGGACAATACATTTCCCTTGGAGCTTCCTGAAAACAAAGACAAAAAGGATAGCTAGCATCATTTTTTTCTGGCTGCATAAATGGAAGTATATTTTTTAATTTTGTTTAAAAATTTAAAACTTTCCTGTCACTAACTTCTGAGGAAAGGTCATTAGACGGATCATCTTTTGATAATCATTAGCATCCTCAGCAGCAGTTTTATAGAATATGAACAGAATATTCTTATCATGGCTGCTCCTTATCAACCCTCAATAACACTAAAGTCATTGTATTAAATAGTAATTCAGGGAAAGCATATCAGTAAGCAGCAAAGGCACCATGCTGTAGGTAAAAAACTCAGACAGGCCTGCCATTGAGTAACTTTGTTATGTGACCTTGGGCAAGTTACTTAATGTCTCTGAGCCTCAGCTTTCTTATCTGTAAATAGGCTGACATCTAGATGAGAGGATTTTTGAGAGAATTAAATGAAGGCATCTACTGTGTGCCTGGAACATTGTATGTGTCTCTTTTTCCTGAGCTAATGGGAATACAGACATGCTTTGGGTCATTTGGGGACAAGAAGAAACTGGGAAAACAGAAGGAACTGACTGATATTAAGCAACTCACCCAGGGCTCGAGCATCATGAGTGTTGGATTACTTCAGGAAGGCAAATATGAAGGCTTCTCAGGCTCACATGACATAAGTCACAAAAGGCTGTATGTATCCAGAGGGTTGGGTTTGGGTTATAATGGAGTTTTTAGTCAAATTCTTTTGATACAGATGCTTTGCATATTAAACAGGAATATGTTTCACTTCCACAAAGAAATAGATGTTCTCTCTCTTGCAATGTGTGGGCTCTTGTAGTCTATCTTCCAAATTTTCTCTTTGGTGTAAGAAATATTTCACTTTTCTCTGAACCAGTGATCAGCAGTGTGAGCACAATTATAGAGGCTGTTCTTTTGTCTCAGGTCAGGGAATTTATAGGGACTATAATGAACTGGAAAGAATAAGGGAATAATGTTTTTTGGCTCCAGCCAATTTACAGCAGAAAAAAAGGTCTTTATTATTTTCTTAAAGAAACTTAAAGTCCTCTCAAAAATGTTTTCCCTAAATTTTCAAAGGATGCCAGATATACAATCTTATTTTAAAATGCAAGCTATTAATTCATGTAGGCCAACACTACAAGCCAAAAGAAATAGGTGTGTGATTTCTGATTTATAAGGCTTTCCTGATGCAGATCCTGCATGAACAATTTTCTGGCAAACTGAGGGCCACAGTGTTTGTGGTGAGAATCATACTGATAGAGGAAGCGGGGAAGTGGGGCAGATCCACCCTCCAACCCAGGCTTCATTAGCCTAGTCCTCCAGTAGACCTGCGGCCCAAACTCTCAGGAAACTTTAAAGGATAAAAAACACCCTCAACAACTCCTTTCCTCTCTTTCCCTTCATATTTACTTCTCTGAAAAATGAAATACTGGAGGTTGTCGGGTTTAATGAGATACTGAAATCCAAACAAAAGAGAAAAAACCGTTCATCTAAGGAAAAGCCTATGAAAGGAAATCAGCTACTGGCATACCTCATTTTATTTCACTTCACTTCATGCTTCACAGATGCTGCAATTTTCATAAACTGATGGGAAGACCCTCCACCAGCAGAAAGATTATGATTCACTTTATTGCGATATGCACTTGACTGCGGTGGTCTGGAACTGAACCCGCGACATCTCTGAGGTCTGCCTGTAATGCAGATTCTGTTTGGAAGCCTGAGAAGCAACTGGCTGAGTGTTCCTCCAGACCAGCTGGAATTTATCTGCATTTGCTGGGGGAGGGTGTTCTGCTATCCACAGCCACTGAAGTCAGCAACGGGGTAAAAATAGGACCAGGAGCTTGAGGCTTATTAGAATGACACAGACCTCCTTCTTCTGGCATTAAGGTGTATTAAGACCATTTATCTCATTTGAGGAGACAGGTGCTTGTGCGAGGTGAAGAACACATACCACACTTCCCCTTTTATGGCTTTAGAATTAAAACCTGAACATTGAGGTCAGGGAATTAAATGATATTGTAGCAATGCCAAATGCTAAAAGAACATGTTCTATCATTTTGACTGCAGTGCGTATGAAGAAGATTATTTCTTGTCCACAGCAAACTCATTTTTCTTTTCTCTTTTGCAGTGTCTGAAAAACACCTTCAGATACTGAATTCAGAGATCTAAAAAAAAAATACGTGTATTTCCTTTGGGCAGCAGGCATTTTTTCTGAAAGATGTGCCAAGTTTTTACAATGGCAAGACCATAGGAAGTTGACAAAACTATTATCAGAATCTTTTACACGTGGAAGGAACATTCAAATCCATGATGCGTCCTTTGAATAGGCAATGCATTTCAGCATGCAAAATTATTCACAATATCAAAGTCATTACTAAATTTTAATTTGGACCTCACACTCTTTTTCCTCCCATTCTCCTTCCTTAGTTCCTTTCATTCCACTTCATCCACCTAAAGGCTTCTGTAATACCTGAGCTAGTGTGAAGACAGTTTTAATCTGAGGTTCTGTTTTTAGTCTTTCAAAATACGCATGTCACTTATGTCAAGCAATTCCCTACGACAGGTAAAGTCTATTGAACATAATGCACAGCTGGAATAAAAATTACAATCAACCGAAAAAATATGTGGGCAAGAGTAGGGTGGGCCAACATAAAACAGTTGCAGCCATCACTGGAAGAATAAAGATCAAGGTCACAGGTAAGACCAGTGCTGGCAAGCTCAGTCGCACGGCGAAGTCATGGCATTCCAAGTATTGCCGATGATTCTCAACTTTATGCCTTGCTCTGGGAAGCATAAATAATGTAATAATTTCCCCTGATCTGTGAAGGCCTTAAGTAGCTCATTTAACTATGTTGATAATTCCACCTTGCTTTGACGATTGGCAGGGCTACAATATCCAAAAGTGCCAAGACTGGTGTTCCCCAAATCAGCTGATGGTCAGAATCTGTTTTTACAATAGATCCCTATATCTCTTTCTCAGGAATTCTAATTACTAGGTTCTTCAATAGGTCAATTTGAAAAGTATTCAAGATGGCTCTCACAATAAGAGAGAGATAGAAACCCCAAAACCTAAGCTAGCAGTTCTTAACCCTGACTGCACATTAGAACTCTGGAAAAACACACTAGACCAGTTAAATCAGACCCCCTGAGGGAAGCTCCCGGGGGATTCTAATGTGCAGCTGGTCAAGAAGCAGGAACCCTTGTCCCTGCCGAAGAGAGAACTAGAGTCACAGTGAGGCCAGTTCCATTTGTTTTCATTCCTGAAACTGGCAGTTTTACTAGAGATGGAAGAAGTGGGATGATAAATGAAACCACATTTGCAAGTTATATTCAAAACAGAAAATGAGTGATTCAGAATTTCTTAAATATTTAGATCCACAGCCTCTCATGCAATTCAAGTTTTAAGCAACATGAATTCTTTGCGTTTTTTCTTTGGTGAATCTCTCACTTGTCTCTGCTACTTGCTTCATAGGGATGTCCAAGATTAAGGAGAGAATGACGGAAAGGGAGAGAGACTGAGGTTCAGTGAAGAGGGTATGGAAGCCACATGCAGAATTATAAAGGCATGAAACCACCTTAATCTCTAAATCACTTGTTCTCAAGATGGGTGCTTATTCCTTTTCCTGAAGGCTGCATTCAGAGGTGAAACACAGTGAAAAGCTGATGCTGCAAATTCGGAGGGCAAAAGGCCACATTGAAAGGGTTCCCTACCTTGTGGGGGACCACAGCCAAAAGCACAGAGAGAAGCAGGGCAGGAGGATATAGTACAAGCAGCAGTGAGTCTGGGGCCACCATGTTATAAGCACTGTGTTAGTAGGAGGGGCTGCGAATGAAAGCAAATGAGACATGATGCCTACCCTCAAGGAGCTCGCGGTTTAGCAGGAGAGAATATCATGTCAAAAATCACTCAATAGCCAGTTTTGTCCCTACCAGCTGCCTTAGACAAATCACTACACTATAACTAATTATAACAAATTATAGAATGTGTTACTCTTCTTTTCAGCATCCTTACCTGTAAAACAGGCATCACACCTACACTGCAAGGTTGTTTTGAGAATAAAATGATATTCCTATTGCTTCAGAGAAAGTTGGAGCAAAAAAATAAAATAAAATAAAATAAAATCATCAGGATCTCAGCTAAACTTTCAAGGTTGAGAGCATTTTAAGAAGGTAAAGGTGGAAAAGTTCAATGGTGCCGAGTGCTAGTAGTAAGGCAGGAGTTTGAGGATGAGTACACTGAACAGCAGAAGATGTATCATTGGCTGCTTTAAAATTCCTATAAAATACAGTTTGGGATATAATGTGACTGGCTCTCCAGCTTCGTTTTTAAACAGGGTTGTCATCTTCTGGGGATGGGAAAGGTATATAAAGGATCCTGAGGGAACACTGATAGGGAAGAAGCAGACAGCAGTTGAGACGCACAGAGTTGTAAACTGAGTCCTCAAGGTTCAATCTTCCCAGCAGAATGACAAAATAAACGCCTACCCATGAGATAGCTGGAGTGTCACTGTCCTGGCAGTCCCAAACAGTTACAGGACCCAGTCATCCCCACTGATGTTTTTCACAGCATGAGATGACCACCAGCAGGTGGTGCCAAACCCAGGTTTGCATTTAGATAGATACTGGATAGATACCTAGGCTGGCGAGCCATGGAGCACACTTTCATCACTGCAATAACTTCACAGTAATGCAACCACACGGTTCAGCCAGTGGTTCTCAAAATGTCCGCAGACGAACAAGTGCCCAGGAATTTGTTAGAAATGAAAATTAGTAGGCTCCACCCAAGAACCAGTAAATCAGAAACTGGTTTGAGAACCCCTGCTGTACACAGTGAATTTCTGCACCCATTTATGATGTTATGGCAAGATTTGACTCTACCACTGTTATCTTGAACAAATCATTTTCATCTTCAAAGGACCAATTAATGAGGAAAGAGCTGGAGGAGAAAGACCCATCACCAAGGTCTCTTTCATTGATTTACCAGTGGAGAAAATGTTTAGTTTCTTAGTTTGAAGGGATTGTTGGTGTTAGCATTTGTGGCTCTTGTTGTGAGCATCAGCAGGGAATGTCTGAATTCTAATGGCAAATCTAGAAATATCACCCATTTCCATTGTGCGACTTTTTAGATGAGTGATATTAACACTGTATGGAGTAACCCCACATGGGGAGGGTGTATTAAAACATGGGCTTTGTGGAAGAAAGACCAACAAAATAATTGTAATGTATTTGCCTCTGCTGTGGTTACACACAACCAGTAAGAACTAGACATTTCACTAAATTAAAATTCTAAACACAGGCAGCCAGAATTGATTTAAGTGATTAAATCCTAGAACAATTACTTTCAAATAGACCTCTCACCCAGAACCTAAAAGACTTAACAATGACAGCCAATACATAAAAGGTAAACCAAATGTATAAACCATTTGCGCCTTGCAAATCAACACAAATTAGAAGTCTAAAATGCAGAGGTAAAAAGTTGAAGAAAATTGGAGCTATACCTCAAAGAAATCAAATGAGAATGAGCCAGGATTTTTAAAAACAATTGGCCATCTGCTTTCCCTCCTCAAGCTATCGATGCGCACTGACATTTGGATGCAGACTTTCTAAATTAAAATGTGAGTTCTGTGAAATTTTATCCAGCATGTCTGCCACCTTATATCCTCAGTGCTTAGAATATGGTCAGGCACATAGTAGGTATTCAGTGTAATTATTAAATAAGAGTATGGATGATCCTGCAAAACTGATGTAGAATTTTTACAGAATTTTCTGTGATGACAGAGATGTCCTATAAGTTGTACTATCTGATATACTAGCCACTAGTTACAGGTGGCTACTGAGCACTTAAAATGTGGGTAGCAGAACTGGGGAACTGAATTTTAAATTTAAATAGCTGTATGTAGCTAGTGGCTACCAAATTGAGCAGCACAGTTATAGAGGCTTGAGAAAATGTGTGTGGGGAGAAAAACAACAAAAGAACGGAAAAAGTGAGTATGTAATGCAGAAAACGGGTTTAAGTAAGAGCAGAAAGGCTGAGCAATGCTTCCTGAGCTCTAGATTCTTTGCACTTTCTCTTCAATCCACTAGAGGCTGTGGCAGCAGATGCTGAGGAAGAAATGGCTGAGTTTCAGATTTAAGGAGGAGCATCTGTACTCTCCGCCCACCAGGAACAACCTGCGTGGTTCTGGACCCATGGACACAACATCTGGTTGAAGGAAACTGACAGGTTAAAAAAGCATGCATAAATTTGTGATACGTGTTGCTAATTTTTTTTAGGAAAGGAATACATTAATCTACATGGCCACCATCATAATTTGAAGCTATATATTCTAGAAAGGGACACTACTTGTTTTGTAAGTATCTAATTTGTTTCCATTTGATTAGCAGCTTAAATACTATTAGTAGGTTCCAAGCTCATAGACTACATGGTGAGAAAAAGCTCTGTGGGATCCCTACTCACCATGACTCTCAGTACTTTGTTCACCCAAAAAAGCAGGACATGTAAGATTCGATTTTATTTTTAATCAAGAGTTCTGTTTTGGTAGAAGCATTAGAAGAAGCTTGCCATCTACCTTTTGCCCATATTAACTACATATCTGTCCATCTGGTTGGATCATGAGACCAGAGCTTACCACTTAGTGGCAGCCAACTCAAATTACAGGTAAGAAAAAGTCTAGAAGAAGCACACTGGAAGTCAATAGGGAGGATTAACTCTCAATATTGAAACTAAGACTAAAATTCTACAAATGACACAGCTGTATAGAGTAGTATTTCTCAACTTTTGCATTACTCCCTTAGAAG
This sequence comes from Cynopterus sphinx, assembly GCA_030015415.1. Taxonomy (NCBI): domain Eukaryota; kingdom Metazoa; phylum Chordata; class Mammalia; order Chiroptera; family Pteropodidae; genus Cynopterus; species Cynopterus sphinx. The sequence goes on from CM057381.1 coordinate 129,942,585, forward strand.
CCTTTTTGGACATTTTTGCCCAACAGTTCCCCCCGTGAAATGTTAATATCATAAATTGTATGTTTGTTCATGTTGTGTATGTACATCTCTGTTTTATACAAAAACAGTAAGCATGAAGCTTACTATTTTTATTTAATGCAGGGTTAAGGATGACTACATAAACATTTTAAGTTAAAAGATAAAGTTAAAACGTTATTAACATTTAACTTAACTATATAAATGTATTTGCTAATATAATTCACTTATTTAATGTACGAAACTGAATATGCAAATTAGTAATTTATATAATTATATAAATGAATTAAGAAAACATTCAAAATTGTTTATTTTCCCCTTAAAAGCAAAATAATTGAAAAAGCTAAGTTTCTTATAAATTATTTTTAGTAAACTTAATTTTGCCTGATGTGAGTAAATAACTTAGCTATGTGCTAGATATTGTTAGTCTTTTTTTTTTTTTTACATATGTAATATAATAAATGATGCGTTGCATAACTTTTACAGGATAATAACATGTAAACTATTTTTATTTAATTTTGAAGGCCCAAATTACCCACAAAAGCACTGACAGTTAACCATAAACAATATCCCCACTGTACCAACAGGTAAACACAGACCACCTCCAGCTACATGACTCTGAGATTGAGGAGCTGACTGAAAGTCCTCCATTTATGATCACATCAATTTGCCATAGTTATGTAGCACTGCATATACTTTGTGTATCTTCCATGAACTAAATGCCAATGTTGCTTTTATGATATCCAAGAAAACCCAGTGAAGAGAAATTATATACCAAGAAATAAGATTTTGTTGGGTAGAATTCAGTTTTGGAGGCCCACGAACTCTTGCAGATAAACTTGAGCCACCCTAATGCCTCTCCCTCCTCAAGAACCAATTTTCATATCCTTGGGGCAAACTGTTCCTATTGGAAATACAAAGTCAAAAGGCACAGAGCAAAAGTCATTTCAATATCTTGCCATGTGACACAGAGTAGAAGTATATCTATGGAGATGTTTTAAAGTCTATGTAAACTTTGCCACAAGGGGCAGTGTCATTGTACACACTTCCTTTTTCTCCATATTCCTTTTAGTTCATTACTGTCTCCTCTTCCTCTGCTACTTCTTAAATGCGGGCATTCCTGCCTATCCTGGCCTCCTCTGTTTCTTTTCTTGCTCGAAACATCCTCTCTACCCAATCTCTTTAAACTCTTACACTTTAGTTACTTCTCCATTAGTTATGCCTCTGAGGTTCCCACCTGCAGGCCTGAGAACTCCTCAGAGAAATCCTGCCCAAACCTCCAACTCAATGTGTACAAAATAAAATTAACGAAACAGATACTTCAACCACCTCCTTGAGTTTTCTATCTTGGTTAAAGATTTACTCTCTCAATTACCCACGCTGAATTTCTTACCTTTTACATTTTATCAGGTAACACATCTCAATGTTTCATTCCTTTGCTATTGAAGTGGCTTCCTAACTCTTCCTCCTATCTCTAAGCATTTAAGCATTGCTTCTTCAGTCTGTCAGAGCCTGGGCATCTTTGGCCATGAAACACGCAGAAATGTCAGCAAAATAGCTAACTGGAAAGAGGAAGAAGCTGGGGAGGAAACTAATCTGGTTGGAAAGGCTGGGCTTAAGATTGGTACTATTCTGGCACGTCAGCACTACGGACAAGCAGTCTGGGTGCATCAATAGTAATGTTCTAAGTAACAGGGCAGTTTTACAACATCAGTTTGTTCATGGCAGGACCCAAAGCCTGGTAGACAGTTGTGACAGTCTCCTACCGGTCTCCTCCTTCTAAAACTCGAATCTCATTCCAAACTACAGTATTTTAAATTCTTCAGTGGCTCCCCCTGCACTGGGCCATGATCAAAAACATAAAACCAAAAACGAAGATGTGAATCTTCACTAGCTGGGAGCAGAAAGTTGGATAAAACAGTTGGCTGGAGAAGTTCCTGCTTCATGCACTATACCAGAGGTGATGACAGGACAAAGTCTGAGACAAAAAACAAAAATCAAGATCCCTCAGGAAATAATCCTTTTTAGTTTAACCACTGGGGAGATTACCTTTGCTCTCCATGCTCTTCCACAGGAGCAATTCCTTAAACTGGGATTATGCTTTACGACTCCATTCCTTCCTGACCCCGATACCTTTCTTTGCCTATCCAAACTCTGCTCAATTCTCAAGGGCTGGTTTAAACATCATCTCTTCTGCGCATCTTGATCAAAAACAGCTTCATGCAGTAGGAAGAAAAAGTAACATGCTTTTGTTAAAGCACTTTCAAACAAGCACTTTTGTTAAAGCAGAGTCAATAGGCTAGAAAGATTGGCTGATGTGGCTGCAGGGCTCTTGTGTGTCTTGTTCTCTTAAACTTCCCCAGGACCTAAGAATAGAGTTTAGTACATAGTAGGTAATCAATAAATATTTGTTGAATGCATAAATTTGCAGAAGTATATAAGGATGGAGCAAAACCAGATTTTATAAGTTAAATAATATTTTGACTCAATAATTATAGTTGACTGTATTATTAAAAAATATTCATAGCCCTTACTTGAAGGAGTAAAAGCTAAGATGATCTGTAATGGGCATGTAGTATTAGTGAACAATAAACCTTTGTTGTTTAAAGTTACTCAGATCTGGAGGTCTTTTGTTACTGTAGCATAGCCTAGCATACCCTAATATAGTAATTGGCATCAGGAAATAGTGCTCCTATAACAACAAAGAGTCCCAAAATATAAGGCACTGACTTGGGGCCAGGCAGTGATCCTGCAGGGAAACTCTTAGTGAAGCCTGGAAAAATGGCAATCTACTTTACAGTAGAAAAACATTTGCTAAAACTGTCACCAGTGACAATTCTGAATACATATAATGTACCCAATGAGCTTGTTGCTCTGGGTGAAAAATGGAATGCCAATAGCATCTTTTGCTGTTGGCTGCATTTGACACGGTGCCACGAGAAAGAGATTATTTAAGAAATAAATACTTTGTAAGCAGAAATGAAAGGGACTAAGAACCCAGAAATTTTATAGGATTAGAAGAGGCAACATCTTTACAACCCAAATTATAACGGAAAAAACTGAGACCTTTGAACAATGAAAGATAATTAAATCTCAGTTTCAGGGAAAGGACCAAATTAAAAATGTGGCCTTCATAATCTTAAAACAAAACAAAACAAAACAAAACAAAACAAAACAAAACAAAACAAAACCCTCTAAATGCCTTCAGGTGGCCCCCAGGTGGACAAAATGACCCAGGAAAAAGTAAGCAAAAGTGTGGCTCTCCCCCAAGAAATTCAAGTCACTTAATTAAGCTTAAGCTTAGGAAAAGGATTTCCTTCCCTGCCCAAGCTTGGTGATGTGAGCTGTTTGGCTAATGAAACGTGAGCAGGAGTGATGTGGGTCAATTTTGGACTGAAGCTGTAACGGCCAGTGCTTAATTAACAGGAGGGAATTCTCTTTTTCCTCCACCACACAACTGGCAGTGTTCCAGACAGAAGCTACATCAGCCTAGGTATCAGAGTAAAGATGACAATAAGCAGAGCTGTAGCTGTCCGTGTTGGCATGTAGCATGAGTGAGGAAGAAACTCGTGATTGTCATCTACTGATGTGCCTTGTGGTTGTTTGTTACCACAGCATAAATCAGCCTACTGACAGAAAGAGTGACTTTTAAAAACACTTCTCAAAACTTCAAAGAAGAGGCCTATTTCATCCTAACAGAGATGAAAGTTTGCTCACTAAACAAAGGTGGTAAAGAGTGGGAGAGAAAATTTTGATAAATTTAAAACCGAGTTGTTAAGGCTCTATATTAAGTTATTAAGGCAGACTATTCTTTGTTAAAACTGATCCCTTTCTCTGATTTTGTCTCCCCACCCCCAACACTTCTTTTAAAACGATCCCTACATGTCTGTCTTGCGTGTAGTATCTCCAACCCCAATCCTCAGATTCCATTTACAATAGTACTACTCAAAAATGTATGGTCACTTCAATAAATTCCAAGTGAAAATGATTTAATGTTTTTGATCATTAAGAATAAAAATGAACCAGACTGACACATTAAATTTTCTCTTTGCAGTGAACCGCTGTTTGAGATACGAGCTCTGTCAAATCATAATATATTTGGCACCAATGGCTACAGAATTTTGCATTGAACAGTTAGTTTAGAACCTCATGTAGAAGTGACAGCCTCTAACGACAACAAACATGAGCCAATGTTGCTCTTTGTTCACAAGGGCAAGGAAGATGGTGCACACTATAATCTCTGAGTGCATCCAGGAGCCAGCACGATGCTGGCCACAGAGCATGTGATCAGTAAGCATCAAATCTCCTCTTGCACCCAGACTCCTCCTTGCCTATCTACTGAAGGTATTTGGCTGATCACTGTCACCTTAAGGTTTTAAAACACAGGTGGCAGGTAATTTCTCCAAAGCATAGCTTATGGAGCAGCTCAGTTTTCTAGACCAGGGTGATCAGGTGTCCCTTATAAGACTGGCTCCATTATCTTAAGCAGCTTAAGGACAACAGAAGGAGGACTTAGCAGAAAAAGAATATGGTGATGTTTAACAGAGGTTAATTTAAGTAGCTCCACCCATACCTGATTTTGGAGATTCTTGCAATATTTAGGAAAGGTCAACAAATAAAATTTCCTATTCTTCTACCCTTGACATAGCTCTGGAATAAAAAAAAAAGGTCACTGTTCCTGGGTAGGAAAAATGTCTTACATGGCTTCAGTATTACTTCTTGCCATAATATAAATAAAATCAGGGTTGACATATTAAAGGCCTTCACTCTGGACATTAGCCCTTTGGCCCAGATGCTCTAACAAAACCCTACTGCTAAAGATCACACTCTCATTCACAATATTGCAATCTTTAAGTCTAGAGAAAAAAAATTTTCATGTAATATCAAGTCAAAAGTTGTGATCTGTTGCCATAGAGATGGGATTTTTCTTGCAATGCTGGCCTTTTGCTGGCAGATGAAGCCAGGAGTATAATCAATAAGAAAGCAGTACTTCATTTTCCACATCCCTCTTGGGAATAAAATTCTGAGAAAAGGCATGTAGAGCCATATTTTATGAGTCCTAAAAGTCCATGGATAGAAATTTCCCCTGTGGAATACCAGCATGACCAATAAAATTCCAATCTATGCCTTCACTATGCTCTGCTCAAGGAGTCACTAAAGTTCAAGTATATAGGCCAATCCTTGACTTCCCTCAGTTCCTAGTCAATGTTTCTTCTTTTGGTTTTATTTAAGAAGTCTTTCATATGTTAGAACTGCTTCTTAATCAAGAACCAACTTCAGAATTAGACTCCGACTTTTGTAATAAAGTTAAGAGGCGTAAATAAACTTCTCTAGAACACTGTGTCCCAAATTGTGTCAAGTAATCTGTTACTAGATATCCTGGTGACACTTCATTCCATTATCATTAAAACTGAAATCTCTCTGGCTTTGTTTTTATTTTGATCATTTGGTATCTTGAAGCCCTGTAATTTTCTCTTTTTCCCTAGATAGGAACAGCTTGGTAGAGAGGAACAATGATTTAGAGCTTTTGCCTGTATAATAGATAAACAGATGAGATCTGCTCTTACTTTCCTTGTGTATATGTTGAATAGTCAGCATCCACGCTCTGCAGAATACCAATTTAAAAATATAGTGATTCAAGCAGGGCCTGTATTTACACATGTTTAATGCTGACAGTAGAAAAGTCAGAGAAAAACAAATGGAATAAAATAGGGTCAAATGAACGTATTCATTTGATTCATTACCTAACCACAAAATAAGTAAGTTCAGATAAATGCCTTGGTGTCATCGCAGGTAGACTACCCTAGGACTAGGACTTGGTGTCATCACAGGTAGCCTTCCCTAGGACTGTGTGCATAGGTATGGACAGCAAGAAGAAAGGGAAACAAGGCAGAGTCAACACTATGTGTTCATCAAACTTGTTTCCTCCTTCTGCAGGTGCAAGTCACAGAGGTGAGCTACATTTCCAAAGTTCCTGTGCAGTTAGGTGGGCCCATGTGACTGAGTTCTAGTCAAAGGCCTAGAGAGAGATCTACCTCTCTCTATCCTGCATGATCCTCTATTCTCTGTCCTACTTCCCTGTCAGATACAAGGAATCCAGTGGAGAGATGCTGAATCTGAGAAGATGGCAGACCTACATTACAGAGAAAGTCTAGGTCTCTAAATGACTACATGAAATAGGACCTTTCTTTCACCTTACCTCCCTCCAACCAACATTGAATCCGGGATGTGACTGGTAAATTTATCATGTCAAAACCACTAAGATTTTGACTGTTTGTTAAAGCAACTAGCATTACCTACCTTCAAACCAGAAGCTAAATAGATCCTGAAATATGGTTCCTTTCTAATGTTCAGCTCACCTTAAGGAGCCAAACAGTATCTTAAGCTAATCTTAAATTTTTCACATTAGGGCCTTGAGACAACTCTTGGTATGTGGACAGTGTTCATTGAGCCTCAGAGTTTAAGAGCCAAGAAGCAATATTCTTAATAGTAAATATAAACCTAGAATTGCTGGCCGAAAACATAAATAAAAATTCTCCCCCTTTATTCCCCAAACCCTCCATATCCATGAAAAAAGAGAACAAAATAAATAGGACTGCCTCTAAAAGCTGGAATGCACAAATACTATTTCAGAGTAGGGTGGGGAAGGACAAGGGAAGGAGAAAGGACCATCTATAACATCCAATCTCCTTCATATTATTCATTCATCGTTTATATGAGATTATCCTCCTCCAACACCACTTTCATTTGCAAATGTTTAGTGTGCAGACTTTCCTGGCTCGATGGAAAAGGTTTCCAAGAAAATTAAATGTCAAGGCTGCTTGGCTTATTGGTTTTGTTCTGTATAAATCCACTTTTTAATTCAGCTTTGAATAATTATATTCCTCAGTGTCAATGTGACAAATTAGCTTCAATCTTAATGGGGTGTGAGAATCGAGAAAGGAGGCAAGGACTAGTAGCTATGGTTCTCACCTTAGAAGGTTAGAAATAGAGAAAATTAAATCTAAAAGACAGCCTTTAATGGCTTTGAGGAAGAAGTGGCCCATGAGGTATCACATATATATATTTTACAAGTATTAACTGTTTCTCTCTTTTCCCTTTTCCAGAGACTCGTTCACTGATATATGTAAAGCTTAAAGTAAGCTAGAAGGACACTCTCCTGCATATGGATAGGAAATTGCTGGGAAAGCCATGTCGTCTTGTTAGATCAATCGCAGTCAAGACTATGATTTATGTTAATAAGTTAGTGATCACCCTGAGAGATTCAGGACCAGAATTCCTCCTCCCGCTTCTTGACCCTACAGTAAGTAGTTCCAGGTAACACCATTCTATTACATAACTTCCAGCGCTGGAGTTGGTAGTGGTGCGGTGATGGTGAAGATTAGGTTTAGGTGTGTGGATCCAATTTTTTGGTCAAAAGAGATTTAAAACTTTTTTTAAACCCCCATCTCAGCTTAAATATATTAAAATATAAAACAAAAGTTAAAAGAATAGTCTTGTATATATGTGAATCATATTATCCCAGGCTCTCAGGCGATGTTATCTGCATGGGCAGTGTGCATAAACATGTGATCTCAAAAGGTGAAGAGGCTCAAGAGGTACAAACGTCTAGTTATAAAATAATCTGTGGGATAAAATGTACAACACAGAAAACATAGTCAATAAAATCATAATAACTATTTATGATTTCAAGATGGTTACTCGACTTGTCATGGCGATCACTTTGCAAGGTATATACATGTTGAATCACTATGTTGTACACCTAAAACTAATATTGTATGTGCACAGGTATGTCAACTATAATTAAAGGAAATAATTCTTTCCTACTAGAATAAAAGAATAAGTATGAAATGCTTAAAATATAAGTGCTATTCCTTTACATTACAGTGTGAGAAGACAGCACAGAAGTTAACAAGGACTGGTTCTCTGATATGACCAACTGATTTGATCTCTCTCTCTCTCTCTCTCTCTCTCTCTCTCTCTCAACACACACACACACACACACACACACACACACATACACACACACACACGGAGAGTAGAAATGATAAAGTAATTTGCATGTTAAAACCTCAGATGTCCGGAAGCTATATGACAGTATTTAAAATATCATCCCCAAAGCATGCATCATCCAGCCAAATTATCCATCCTTAAAGACTTGAAACCTAAGATTAGAAAAGCTTTTGCCACAGTTTTGTCAAAAGGAAATTTGGATTAGGAAGATTTATTTCCTTCTGTGCTCTTTCTAGGGGTAACAGCACATATCAATAGAGGACACATTTCTCAAAAATTTGTCCCAATATGATCTTGAATAACATTTTTGTTTTTCTACTTACAAGTAAGAAAACTAAGTTGGAAGCTGAGTTTTGATTCCTAAGCCTTTTTTAAAGATTGACCCTAGCACAGTGATTGATGCTATGACTTTTAAAGTAATTTTATGGCTTTGTATACATGGTTTAGAGCTAGAGCAGTAAGGAATAAATTATAAGCTGTGTTTACAGTTGGAACAGAACAGTAGTATCAATTCAAATGGTTTGAGGGAAGTGGACCAACTTCTGTCTCCAATATTTTAAAAGTAAGATTCAGGAATGTGCCACACATGAATCAAAAATAGTAACTAACACTGTGAAGCAACCCTTAACAGTACCTAATGAAGTGAACAATACCGGCTCCAGAGAAAACGATATCAAGATGAAGCAATAACAAGTGGCTTAGCATTCTTGATCCTTCAGCCTGAGAAGGCTGTCAACTCTGTTCTAAAGATTGCATTCTCTGAAAAATCGGAAAGGTCCTCAATTCATTTGCCAAAGGCAGTGGAGGTACCTGTTCTTTATTGGGTGAGCTTTCCTACAGCTGGAGAACTCAATGAGCACTCACTGAAGTTCTGCCTGTGATCCCCAGTGAGGGGTTAGCTTGTAGGGTCTTTGGCTCTGTAGATAAGGGGAACACACATACGTGCAGAATGTCAAGAAAGATTTACCAATTCTCTTTTTAACCAGCTACACTGCAGGCTCAGGTGCCCATAGGGAGTTGAGATTAAGCTACTATGTAAGCAAATAGTGCCTAAGCATGAAACAGGAAAAGCCTGCATGGCACTGGATGTGAAATGGTTAAACAGGGACACCTTTAGAAATAGGTAATGATGGAGGTAAGATAAATGCCAGAGAGAAATATAATAGTTACATAGAAAACAATCCCATGTCCATTCAATGGAGGAAACAACTGTTTCTAGCTTGGACCTCTAATTAAGAATATTCCAATCAGGAAGTTACTTTTCCAACCAAAAGGAGCATAAAACATGCCTTCTTATTTAGCCTATAGTCAGAGCAAATAAGTCATTGCCTTGAGAGAACATAGATTAAAGAAATATAGACAGAGCCAGAGCCACAAAGACAAGCTAGGCTTGGGCTAAGCAGGAGAGCAGACAGCTGTAATTCTAAAGAATTTGTGGCAGGAAGCAAACTTTCTTACATACATACAAGTGAAGGTCATATTTTAAAAGACCTTTGAGGAGGTGGGTAAGTAAAAACTAGGATAAACTATAGACAAGAAAGACAAACCTTATTGGTTTATCAGCATATAATCAAGAATACTATGGAAAAAGACCATCAGAAAAATCAGGATTCCGCTGAATAACCTTTTACCAACGAGCTATGTACATTTATAATTTGGTTAATTTATCACAGAGTGTATGTAGCAGGGTTTTAAAGTTTAACTTCCAGTGAATGCAATTTGAAAGTACAAGGGAAAACGTAATTTTTAAAATGTCACATATAACGTGGCCTTCCTTTTGAACCCTTCCCTGCTGTTAGAGAGAAAATGTTACACCATTCTTAACCAATCTCCATTTAATGAACTTGCTGAATTAACCATCATTCTCCATTCCTTCTCCACATCATACTGGCCAATTCTCTTGGTACACTGAGAACTCACAAGTAACACATTTCTCTCTGAAGCATCTCTACATCACCTGTTTTCGAGATTCAGTTGTGTCCCCAAATCTATTATTTTAATTACATAAAATACTGCAAAATGAGAAAAAATGACTGTGAAGAGAGTTGTCTTTAGGAAAACTAAATTGAATGCTTTGAAATAGACTGAATTAAGGTAAATTTCCTTGAACAATACTTTCAAATTAGGTATCAAATCAACTGTAAAATATTTTTTTTAACTAAAAAAATCTAAGATTCTATGCTCAAATTTCTTTGAAACTGTCTTAAAGAGTTACTGACCTAGTAAAGAAAATAAAACTAGAAATTGTGGACAAAGCACTACGGGGTGATTTATGCCAGAAATAAGCAGCAGAACTCTAACAGGAAGACCAATATGCAAAGCAAAGGTCTTGGCCCTACATTAAAAGATTGCTGCGTGAGTGTACATTTACATTAAATTAAAATCAAATGTTTATGACATATACACATTTGTGATTCTACTTTATTTTAGTAATTATTTCTAAAAATTAGTTCTCATCGCATCTGATGTAATACCTTTCACTACAACTAAATGACCAAATCAATTAAAATTTAGTCCAATGTAATAATTTAGAAAATAAATTTTAGAAAATATTCAGATTCCTTGATAGCTTCCTCTCTTCCAATAATGGCATCCCAGCCTTCCTATGTTTATTGGGGCAGTCAGCAGGCATTTCATATGTACTGTGTGGCACCCACTGGTCTATATTAATGCCCCTTGTTTCCCTGTAAGGCATGTATTGTTCTGGTCTCTGATGTACCAGGTTGGCCCCTTCTATCCCTCCAACAATGCTCTCAGATGGGTCTGGCTGGGTCTGGCTGAGGGTCCCAGATGGGTCCCTCAGCTCTGGCTGGCTGCAGACCCCAGAGTGTACCCCAACAGCATTCAGGATCCAGCCCAATGGTTTGTCCCAGCATCAGTTTTAATGCTTCTGCTTCTCACCTTAGCATCTTTGCTGTATGGTAACTGTGCTGCTCCATGCTGGCATGGAGGGCCTCCGCCAGTGCTCTCTCCCATTTCCCAGTCCCAGGGAGAGCACAGGGATAAAATCCTGTGCCTGCGGTGCTTCCCTCAATTCCTCAGTCTCCCACCATCAAAACTCAGAGAGAACTCTGGAGTTGCCCATCTTATGCCCACTTATGCCTTCCTCCCCCTTCCATTCTCCTTCCTCCCATCTTTGCCCTGGCTGGAACACAGGCGGACCTTTCTTTTATTTCTCATACATCGTCTTGCCATTCTTCTTAATGCCAGTCTTCTCAACACTGTATCTAAGGAGTAGACAGATGAATTTAACAGACCTACTCACTCCTCAAAGCCTCCTTCCAAGTCCCTGTCCTGCCCATCTCCTACATGGGAGCCACAGTCCATGGTGCCTTAAGAATGATGTGCTGCAATGAGACAGACTTTGAGGGGAGGAGGGGAAGGTGTACTTGTTTAATATCTGTGAAAAGATATATTTGTTTATATTTAAATATTTACTTACTTATCATTCCAGAGGAGGGGGTCAAACATGCCCAACTTATACTTTTGTTATTATTATAAAGCCTCTTCTACCTTCAGCCAAAGGTTAACATCTGCTATTGCTACATATAGATGACTGGACAGTACAGCAAGGATGCTGGTGACAAAGAAGACAAAACCGAGTCAGGTGTATCTCTTACAGAAACAGTATCTCATCAAGACATATCTGGTCTGAGTATGGCACAAGACATATCTTCCCTGGACTCCAGAGGCTTCGTTGAAAAGATGGGTGTATTCAGCATACTGGTAGCTGGGCTCTAAGCTCATGGGACAGAGGAAATATGAGATTTGCTGGCTGAAGCAGTTTCTCCAGCACACACAAGCAAATAATGGCTATATAAGTCAGTGTGTTTAAGTTTATAAGACTATTACAACAGAAAAAAAATGCCTTATTATGAACCTTCAAACAAGTAGACACAAAAAGCACAGCATGACCACTGTATGCTGCCACCTAATGACCTTGGGATTCCTAGGATTCCCTTCTCAGGGTCTCCTAATTGTAAATGTGCCCAGTGATAAATCCATATTGAAATCTCAGTCTGTTCCTTCTGAAGGGTAATCCCCAGCAGGTCTTCTTAAAGAGCTCACTCACTTTTAGCTCAGAGAAGCTCACGGGGGAGAAATCAAATATACACATTTTTCTGGATAAAAGCAAAATTGAATCTTTTATACTCTGCTTATGACTATCAGTCCTGAAGGGAGAAGTTACTTTTCCCTGACCTCAATGTGGCCAGGTTAATTGCTCTACCAATGGGAAGAAAGGACGACTTCCATTAAAACTGGAAATGAAAAGCTGCAGTAAAGTGCATGCAGAAACAACTGGATCTTGACCCACCTGGCAGATAAATGGCAGGTTGGCGGCAGATCAGGCCAGTTGGGATTGCCTAGGTAGAGTGAGATCTACTAGGTGAAATACTAGGTTGGGAAGATTTGGAGTTGAGAGGCAAAGGCTACTGTCTCAGGTTGATTGTGACTAAAACCATCTTTGACCCAATGCTCTGGGCAAAAGGACTTCTGAATATTTAGATTCTGTTTCAGCATCAACCATCTTCAAAATTTCAGAGCCTAAAGCATAAAAGTGGAAGTTTAATTCTCATCACTGTCAAGCTGCTTTTAAAAAGGACTTACCATGAGTGGATTCAGAACCGCTAAAGTTGGCTAGCCACAGAATCTCTAGTCCAGTTATCAAAGTCCAAGATTAACATGGTGATAACGAAAATTCTCCCCTTCCTCTGTTTAACTAAAAGTTGTGCTTCTGGATTTGGTCTGCTGAAAGCTTAATTTTCTTGGAGCAAAATCACTTCCTGAAAAACTTTATATATGCTCCACCTTAAAGCGCATGAAAATATTGTTCTTTGCAATAGGGTCTCTGAGTCCAGGCTGTGGGAAGCACAACTTTAGTGGAGAAGTGACCCTAAGCATTAGGTATTGGGAAACTGCAGATTTTGCTCTCAAAAGGCATAAAACCAAGGAAGGAAGCTGTCAAACCAGAGTGAAATTAAACACACACATGCCTGTACACACACATGCTTTCCAAGTCAGAGCAGCCATAAGGAGCAATATATAGCCCTTGAGTGGTTGCTAGAAGACAGAGGGTTCTCTCTTTTCTTGTGAAGACATAGGAAGTGATGGGGCTCAGGTAAGGCCACTAAGGCTCTTCTTTTCCAGGACAGGACAAGAGATCATGGATGAAACTCCTCTACACCTTTACTGACCCTCAGCAACATCGGCTTCCTGTGGTTGCCTAATTTCCTGCGTCAATAGTAGACTGAAGATAACCTTCGAGCATACACGTTATCCAATACAGATTGTCTTCATCTGAAAACAACTGGGAAATTGTTTTCAGAATCTATGGAATCCTCCTGACTATGCCAAGTAAATGTCTCTGAATAAAGAATAAATTGAGTGCTTTTGGAATGTGTTATTTTTGCAGGGACAGAACTGGCCAATAGTACCATACAGCATCCTTTATTTCACACAGGAAGTTCCTAGCACAATGAAGATGAAAGTAATCTTTAAAAATTATATTTCAGGGCTTCATTTTTTTCCTTTGTTAGCCAAATGATTCTCTCTGGAAGCACCTACTGTACCTGACTGTCCAGTTCTACCAGGTCCTCATTCCTGTTCACATGAGCCAAGCAATACTTCAATATCACTTCCAATAACTTCATGAATTCTAACCCTGTAAACAGTAAATATCTAATAGTTTCTATGAGGAGAAGCAGGAAAAGGTAATATGTAAAAGCAGGACTCTCAAGCCAGAAGGTCCAGGGTCCATTCTTCGTTCTGCCATGTCTAAGCCATATGCCCTTGGAAAATTAGTAAACTCTGAGTCTCAGTTTCCTCATCTATAAAATGAAAAACGTGGGGATAACTGCATCTCACAGGATTGTTGTGAGGGTTAAATGCACAGCAGTTAGAGCACTGCCGGGCACACAGTAAACACTATGTGGGTGTGACTATCAGTATCAAAGTGCATAGAGAACCTGCCGCAGCAAGATTCCAGGTGTGTCTAAGTCATAGGAACTTTTGACACTCAAAGTGGTAAATGAGAATTTAACATGGGTAAGTGAGGAAACTAACGGTTCAATGTCAGGAAGTTGTCAGACTCTAGACATCTGATTTCCTTTAAACTATCCTCATTAATAGGATAATTAGTGATTTATGCTTGGCTTATTTAGAGTGCTGCTTTTTCAGAAAATGGTTAACTAAATGACGTCCCTCCATACCTATAAATGGACATTGATTTAATCAAAGTTTTTGCTTTTTTTTCTTATGCTCACCCATGCAGTGTTTATTGATCTTTTCAGAGAAGAACATTTACTAGAATATGAGAGTAAATATACTACCCCTCATCCTAACCCCACTTTCTACAGTCTCAGGGTATAGTGGAAAGTGACCTCTCTATACAGGAAATTTCTCTGAAGTCTCCAGTTTTGTATATAAAAACCATGCACATTTTGCTTTATAGGTCATACTATGTACCTAACACTTGAATAAAAAAATATATTTTAAATTATCTATTATCAATAAAACTTGTTTATAATATTTTGTCCCCAACATCCTCAAGTAAAATTGTTACTTGAGCACATTACATTTATCTGTTCATAGCTTTGCTAACTTCTTTTTTTTGTACTTAGTAAGTGTGGACAAACTACATGTGGAGGCACAGATTAATAAAAAGCCAACTATCACCATCGCCATCTATCTGATGGTGAATTATATAGATGTCAGAGGAGAAAGGCAAAACCAATGACCTCAGGCTCACAAACAAGTAAGTAAAATAAGGGAAAAAAAATCAACTGATGACCAACGCACCTCACAGAGCTCCAAATTACTAATACTAACCCCACTGCTTTGAGTTGCCTAATCTTCATTACTTATCTAAAGGTTAGGAACATGGGCCAGGGTGATAAGAACTTTAACTGTTGATTAGGAGTGGACAAATCAATCTGAAGATTAACCACGAACAAAAGTTGTGCACAGATAATTCATCTGTCAAAAAACCACAACAACACAGCATGAATATCTGCATCTTTGAATGTGTCGATTACTGGAAATATATATTAACAAATAGATATTATATCTTATCACATCTTGGGGACATCTCTCCACACACACAAACGCCAACAGTATATTTTAATAAGGTTGATTTTTTTAAAACTGTCATTTTAATATTTTGACTATTTCTTTGCTGAGGAGGTAAAATAATGTTTATGTGCATCATCAATTGCTAAATCATTTATGCTTTTGAATGTTTTAGAATATTAATGTGTTTCTAAATATTGGATATGTTTTGAACCAAATATATTCACAGTTAAAATTTTGGTATCATGTTTTGACTAGTTTTGATTTAACCATATTTAAATTACCTGTGCTCTTTCCTTTCCCCACTTTATACCTTAGTTTTTAATCCAGAGCTGGAAGATCCTGGAGTCTATAGCAGGGTTTTCAATAGGAAGCATCTTAGAAGCTTTCAATATATTTGTTATTTTAACTAAGCAGAAATGGAATGGTGGCCTGAAACACTTGGGTGGCCTCAACCCATGTATGCACAAGTGGGCATTGTGAATATTAATTTTTCCAAAGAAGCCGTATATAAAGCTAAAAATGGCTTAGTGTGACATTCTTTTTTAAGAAAAATTTCCTAGGAAGCACACATTACCAGTCTTTTCAAGTGACTGGAAAGTAACATTGTCATCTTTTACTATAAAATTTACCAGGAAAATTTTAATAAAAACGAGAATGCTGTGGTATAAAAGTTAGTGCTATCTCCATGTCTCCCGATTGTTAACATTACAGTAGTGTTGAAATAAAACACTGTTAATAAACCCAAGAAAATGAAAACACTAGTCCAACCCCACCCCTGTTTCCAGTACACATGCACTGAGATGGCCTGTTGTTATTCAACCAGCTAATCATGTCTTTTGTTCACATCACTGTGTTTTTACTCAATGGGGCTAATCTACACAGCCATCTGGTATTTGATAGATAATTGCCTTTTTCACATCCCAGGAGCCCATGAGGCCTCTCAGGGGGAAATGAACTAGATACATCCTTCTCATATAGAACTACTACAGCCAAGATGGAGGGAAGTTCAGAGGGATAATTTTCAACTGAAGTGCAGATTTGCCCCATGGTATCATGAATCTGGGGTTTATATGGGAAATAATGGTTCTGATAATACTCGTTAATATGACTTAGTCTAGAATCTGCTTCCACCCTCCTTGGCAGCCAGTTCTCCTACCGGTTCAGCTGAGTCAGCATCTCTAGGGGTGAGACTCAGAAAGCTATATCGTTCACATGCTCTCTCAGGTGATTCTCACACACAGTGCAGACACTGGAGGTGAACAGTAAACAACACACAGTCCCTTTTCCTGCATAGATAATATTTCAGGGTTTTGTTTATAATCATTATTTTTCTGAGTAGAAAAAAAATACATACTCACTGTAGAAAGCTTGGAAAATACAAAAAAGTCTAAAGATAAGCCCAAAAGCACATTATCCAATGATAACCAGTTAATATTCTACATATACCTGCAAATACTTCTTTTTACAAAAAGATTATATGTATAAAACAGTCTACAGTCTTATTTTTTTTCACTGTCTAATATGTTATGAAAAATTTTTAATGGGACACTGTCTTTTTATTGATTTGTAAACTCTATTTATAGCTAATGATTTTAAAATGCTCTTCTCAGTTCCTCTGAATCATTCAATATGTCTGCCCCTAAGTCTGCCAAGTCTACTCTCCCTTTTCTCCTCTCATGATTCCCAAGGGCTATCTTTCAAGCTCCAAATGAGCAAAAAAGCCTTCACAAATCCTCTTCATCTCCATGAAAAGGTGATCTGATGATTGTCCTCAATTTGTCCCTTTAAGCCACTCTGTCTACTGCTTTAGATCATTTTAGGAGTGATATGGAAATATGCTATATAAACAGAGGTTGCTCTTTATAAGCCTACCGTCATCCCAGGTGTTCAAGGAGAACACATAAAAAATGGCTTTTTTAAGAGAATCAATTGGAGTTTCATAAAATGTTTTTAATATACACCTATATCTCTCATATCAGCGGCAGTAGTGCTTTTACATTTTGCTACTGTATGGGTATAAAGGCACAAAAATCTTTTCCCACAGAATAACGTGCATTCCTCAACCACATGGCTATGTACTTTTTTCAATATGGCACTCTGCTTGGACACATTAATGCTCTCCCGTGTGCACTTTAAAATATATTTGTTACTAATATATTTGTTTTTGGTACAAATAATACGTGTACTGTGAACTTAGAGTTAAAAAAAGGAGAGACTCTCACAAGAACCTCCTAACAGAGCCAGAGTTGTCTCACACACAGCTGTAAAACCTCCATTCACGAATGTACCAGCAATGCCAACCATGGTTCCTGGTGCAAGGTAGTCACCAACAACTGAGCAACATCAGGTAAAAGGTCTTGACAACATCATGTGGCCAATAAGTTGGCAGAGTGAGAATGGTCCCAAACCCACGACTCAATACAAATTCGGTGTTCCTTCTACTATATTACACTACTTCCCATCGACCGCGTAAGCTCCAAGACAAAGCTTTTCATTCGTTCTCCCCAATAACAGCCTACTGGGTCTTTACTGTTCGGCTCTGGGACTCTCCATTTGCTCAAGGGGTTAGGGTATCCATACATGGCTCATGAGACTGGCTGACTTATGAACTGTGTTAAATTACTGGTGTGTTCCATGACCTGATGAATTAATCTTTAGAGAAGCCGAAAAACTCTTCACAGTGTTAGGTCAAGTCAGGGAGAAATCTCAGCTCTCCCTGCTGTGACTTGACACTTACTTGGTCTTATCTGCTGAGATTAACAAAATTATTCTTGCCATACAGTAGAAAAAAGCTCTAAATATAGTTCATGTAAAGGCAGATACATAAAAATGGTTGTGAAGGCTCCATTGTAAATCAATCAGAGACCAACTCTAATGCAAGGGGAAAGAGTGTTATAAAGAGACAGTTAAACTGTGCATCTCTGAGTCAAACCCAGGTAAGGGTAACCAGATATAGGAAGTACCTAGCCTGAAATAGTGAAAAACCTAAAAATCAGGAACCTGAGACCGAAACACACAGCTTTTAGAAAACAAAGTCCTTCTGTAGGACAAAGTAGAGCATTCCTCAGCTTGAGCTTTGGTGGACAGTGCCACTTTGACTCACAGGGAGGAGAAAGATGAGAGTAGGTGGCAAAATCCTCCAAAAAAACTCATAGATCCAGGCCACTGAGCACTACCCCTACCCCATCTCACCCTGCCACCCTAGGGAGGCAAAGGGCTGAAATATCCTCTCTCACAGCCTTCAAGGCTGCAGCTGTTATTCCTTTTAATCTGATTTCTCTGATGCAAAAGATTTGGAGGATCAGAAGAGGCAGCAGTGTGAGCTCCTGAATGACTGTCCCCTGATGGCCTTGCTAAGGCAAACAGGAACAGCCTCTCCTTCCCTTATCCTTTCACTGTCAACCATGACACCCATTACTACTTGTGATTCTCTGTTCTCCTTATCCTACTGTCCTTGACTCCTGGTATGTATGAGAAATTTGGGGGCAATTTATCCATCACTGGTGTAAGCTGGGCTGGGAAACACTGTGCCAAGCCAGGGTATCACATGTATTCCTATACCTCTTCTGGCTGTTGCCTTCTACAGCGTCCTGCCTCTCCCCCACTGGATGGAGAAGATAATGGCCACTTTATATGTCAATTTACTCTAAGACGATGGGTGGGAGGAAAAAGAAAGCAAGGCAAGAAGCCAGCAGCCCATCTCGTAAAAAGGGTTCCCTGACCTCTGCCTTCTTAGTCTCTCTCTCATTAATATTAATATCTAACTCCTTTCCTTGGCACTGTCTGGGGGATAGCAGGCCAGAGGCTCAAGACTGTGGCAGGTAGAAATGGGAGAACTGACAGACATGTGATGGGAAAGCAGGCAACAGCCATTATATGTAGATTGCCTGGAGGCAGACCTCTGACCAAAACCCACATGGGGTGGGAGAAAACCCCAGGCGGAGATGTTACTCTAGGTTTCATGTTACCGTTTGGAAACCACGTACTTCCTGTGCTTCCAGAAATAGACAGAATGCAGCTGGGAGCTCTGAGCTGTGCTACAAATCACTTAACTGCATACAAATGATAGCTATTATACAGACGGGATCCCCAGGGAAATAATTTCTATCCCCAACTCCTCTTACAACCTGATGAGTCAGTTGAGGTCAGGTGGGTGGAGCATCGTGTTATGGCAGGCAGCCAAGGGCTCAGGAACACTGCTTAGGCAGGCCTGGTGATACCGCAGAGTATTGCCCTGCTTCCCCCAGACCACGTCCTGTAATCCTTAGGGTCCACCTTGCAAATGTGCGGTGGATGTAGGGAGCCTAACGGAAAACACTGTTGGCTCTAGAAGCCAGAACCCTGACTATGGAAGAAAAAAGAGATAAAACATGCCCTGACCCCACTTTAGGCATCAGGGTCACTGATGGCTGTGCTGGGAGACCATCCTTCATCTTGGTCCGCCAACGTACAGCTGTCTGGTATCACATTCTTTTCTCTACCTCTAACAGTGTTCTCTACCTCTAACAGTTTTCCTTACCTTTCAGGTTTGGTTTCTAATCCACGGTAGGTAGTTAAAAACAAAATAATGAAACAATAGCTACATCTAATCAGAGTCAATGAGGTTCTCAGTGAGGAGAAGCTTTGTGACAGTAGACATCTCCTCCCTCTTGGGTCCAAAATTTTGTGGCAGTATACAAAGAATGAAGAGATTTCCCTTCCATGTATTCTGGTTCCTAGTGAAGAGCTCCCAGGAGTTGGTGCTGGTGCTCCCCAAATAGAGCTATTGAGCATAGTCTTTCTTAAATACCACTCAGCTTAGAATTCACTGAAATCTTTTCTGTTTCCCTTTTTGCTGTATGTGTAGCAGGTACAAAGATGTTAGCCTATGAGTATCAGTCTCACCTCCACCCACTATTCCCCCACCCCAAGTGTGCCTGCTTCACTCCTGACTTTTTCTTATGCTGATTCAGAAAATAGGTCCAGCACCTGCAGGTGCTCAGCCAGGGCTACAGATTTTTGAGGGGACTTCTTTGAATGAGAGTTGCCAGGGAGACAGGAAGATAAAGTTGGTAGAGTGGCTGCCACAAGTGTTAGATATTGTGTGCGATACAGGTGGTGAGACAAGAGTTTAACAAGTTTTGTTACAGGTGAAAAACATACCCTCCCACCTTGGGTATTTTCCTGAGGGAGTGAGTAAAGATTTTAATCTCTCTCCCTCAAGTTTTAGTTTTCTACTGGACATCGGTTTCTCTCAACATGTCAACCTTATAGAATTAGGACCAAGTCCCAGTTATATTAAAGTTTCACCTTTTGTTGTTCTCTGATATTATAATTAATAGTAGCTAACAATTATTGAACACTTACATGTGCCACTCATTCACATTCAATAAATATTAACTGAACACTTACTATGTTCTAGGCACTATTCTAGGCATTGAGGAAACAACAAAGAATAGGACATAAAAGGTCCCTGTCTTTGTGAAGCTTATTTTCTAATGGAAGAGATAATGAACAAATTGAAAAAAGAGAGAGAGAGAGAGAGAGACAGACATAAAAGAGTGCCTCAGTGAGGATGCTAAGCCAGGATCTGATGGTGTGAAGAAGCCAGTCATGTGAAGATCAGAAAGCAGAAACAGTTTGTACACAAGTACCGATGTTGGCAGATACTTAACAATACTAGAAAAGGACAAAGTTCAGTGTGGCTAGATCAAAAGAGCACAACTGTACAAATGATATCCAGGATGTAGGCAGGGACCAGATCATGCAGGACTATGCAAGCTTGCATATGGAAATTGAGTTTAATTCATTGTGCCCAAATTGAGATGTCACTGGAGAATTTTAAACAAGAAAGTGACAAGATATTTTTCATTTGTAGAAGATCACATTGGCTTTTGTAGAAAATGGCTTTTGGGGGACAGTTTGAAAGTAGGAAGACCAGTTAGGAGGCCATGATGGGAGCTCAGGTGACAGTGTAGCCTTAATAGCAGGTGCCATGCTTTGCATACTAAAAGTTCTTTAACTCCTCAGTCTCCCAAAGAGGTATATGAAATTACATAAGGACTAGGGCTTAGCATGACAATGCTGGACTGGCCCAGATATTAAAAAAAAAAAAAATTGGGGCAGGATGACTGGGCCAAGTAAGATGCAAGCAGTAGGGTGAGAAGTCCTCAAAGTCAGAGGTTTAAAGGCATGACCAGGTTACCAGTGACAGTGAGCCATGGTCAACTAATCAGATCCACCCTGGGAGAAGTTCCATCAGTTTTTTTGATAAACGCAAAGCATTCAAAGGTGGCAGCCATCCTAGCCATGCTCTAAAACGCGGGTCCCCAGCCCCTGGCGCTGCAGACTGGTACAGGTCTGTGGCCTGTTAGGAACTGGGCTGCCCAGCAGGAGGTGAGCAGCAGGTGAGTGAAGCTTCATCTGTATTTGCAGCCACTCCCCAGCGCTAGCATCACCGCCTCCGCTCCACCTCAGATCATCAGGCACTGGATTCTCATAAAAGCACCAGTCCCCAGTGCCAGAAAGGTTGGGAATCGCTGCTCTAAAGGAACCTGGTCCCAGAGCCCAGGGCTAAAAATATTTTTAAATCTATGCCTAGAAGAGCAGCTCAAACTGGGATAAATCCTAGGGCATTTATCCTAGGGACCTCTAAGAACTCAGTATGACAATCACGCATTGTTTGGTTCTTGATGGCAGAATGGAGTGCCCGATGGAAGCCCTTTCCCAGCTACCAACGGGAAACTTCTCATCCATGGCAAAGACCTACGATCTACAGTCAACACTATGGTGTAACTTAGGTACCTACCCCTTTCATGGCTTCAGCTTTCACAAAGACCTCAACTTCTTTCCGAGGCTGATGTGTAAATGTTAAGTGAATGACACCAACTAAATGTGAACAAAAGTTAATTACTGAGATAGTCCAAGTCCAGTGAGTTAATTAGATGTTGAGGAAAGTTAACATGTTCCCCAAGTCACAAAGTGGGGAGTACCTATTTGTTTGCTTGTTTCTTTCTCTCTCTCCCTCCCTCCCTTTCCTCTCCCCTTCCTTTCTCCAGCCTCCCACCCCCACTTCCATAAGGCAGCCAGCAGTAAGTAAACGTCAGTAATACCAGAAAAAGGTTTCTTTCAATCTAGAATTCCAGATATTTTGCCTGTTTAAATGGATGTGGAGAAATGATGAAAGAGGGGTTGGGTAAATTCAGAGGTAATTTACCTTGAAATCTGATCTTGTTCACAGCTAAGCAAGTTATGCTAAACTATAATATAGGCTAAAAAAAACTCTAGCAAATGACATCTGTCAACTTTCAAACACTCCAACTAACATTTGCTCTGTCCTTCAATAAAGCAGAAGTTGGAAATGAAGTAGCTCGTGGGCCAAAGATCAGGTTGTAGCCCTAACAATTTCTTGTGAAAACATGAGCAAATCTCTTAAACCTTCTAGACCTCTGTTTCCTGGTTTATATAATAAGGATGCCAGGGCAGGGTGCTCCCCAAATTCAATTCCATACTTAAAAAGGATCTGAAGATTCTTTCAAAGTACTTATTTCAAAGTCAAAGAACATCAGAATGGAGATCATAGATAACAGATGATTTAATATATCCTATATGAAGCAACAGCTGTTAAGCTTTAGTTTTTTTAACAGAGGTCCTTTGCACAATATCAAGCTGGGTGGGGGATTTAGGGGAGGAGATATAAAAGGCTTATTGCTACCTAACTTAAAACTGCTCATTCTTTTCTTTTGTCCCAGGGTCTACCTGCACCATAAGATGCGCAGTACCTACACCCTCTTGGCCTACAAGTGCCAGGGATTTCAATAATGGAAGTGAAAAGTGAACCAAGAAGCAAAATGCTTTGTTAAGACTGCAGAAATTGCCTGGAATGAAAATGGAGTATCATTTTAGATCCAAGTCCAACTCCGCAGGTGTGGTTTTGCTTTTGAGAACTGGAACCACACACATGTTCTCAGATTCTCATGCCCAGACCCACTAACAAAGCAAACTTACTTGTTTCTTATGATTCCACAGAACCATGTCAGTTCCTCTCCTCACACCAGCTCCACTTTGTAGAACCAGCATCTTCATTATGGAGTGCTGGAAACTCCTTACCCCAGTCAGACTTAACTTCTCTGCATGTTACATCTCAGGAGATTTAGGACTTTAACCTGAAGTTGAGTGACCCCAAGATGGTGAAGGGGGCTCTGAGGCAAGCCTGTGGGCCTCAGGCTGGCAGGAAAGCAGCACCCTGCCCAATAAACATATCACAGGAGACCACTGCAGTTCTTAACAGCTGTCAACAAAGAAGGTGACTGTGAATCAGGAATATTTTTGATTCCTGGCTCTCCCCCGTGCTTCTCAACATGCATTCTTACTTGTAGTGATATCAGGAGCAAAACCTTTACATTCTCTTTGTGTCCTGGTTGAATTCTCTTAAATAAAACAGAACAAAACAGAAAGAGATCTCACATAGATTGAAGAATTCATAAAAAAGGGAAAAGTAGAAGCAGAATGTGAAGTTAAAGGAAAGAGGCCCTAGAGACACAATGACTGGATCAGAATCCCAGTTCTGCTGCTTTCAGCTTTCTGACGATGGGTTAATCATTAACCTCTTTGTGACTCTGTTTCCTCACCTGTCAAATGGGGATAACAACAGCACCCACTCACAGGGCTGCTGAGAGAGTTACCAAGAACATGCAGAACCATGTCTGGTCCAGAGTCAGAGCTCCGTTAAGTGTTAACTATCTCGTCGTCATCGTCATCATCATCATCATCATCATCACTGTGGGTTTCTTAAAACTTAATGTAAACTTATGGTTCTACTCTTGAAAGGAATTATACTAGAAATATGCTAATCAAGGTGCAAGAACCCTCAAAGATTAAGTAGTGAAGGGGTGGATCCCCTTGAGAAGATGAAGGAAAATAAAAGTCATTTAGTGCATGGACAAATGCAGCCAAGAAGAACTGAGAGAACAGCACAGGTGTATAAACGCTTTAGAATGCATAAATTCCAAAAAAACGGACTGTGGGGATTTGCCCAAATTAATTAAAAAAACTAGAATAGAAACTAATTTACAGGTGAGAAACAAAATATATCATAGCGACGAGTTCCTACTCATCAGTGTCAACTGGTACAATCAGTGACAGTTGGGACACCTCACCACCTGGTTTAAATAGAAAAAACCACAGATGACCATCTATCAGAAACAGCAGGATGTCATAAGTGAAGATTTGGGGAGAAAATGAACACAACCTGAAGAGAAATTAATGTTCTCCTTTTGCAAAGGGCAAACTGCACTTATGCTGTTCTTTTCCAGGTGATTCATCACATGCTCCGACAGTTACAGCACGACTGTAACACTCTCCCTGTATGGGAAAGGCTGACAGTGTTCACAGCCTGGTAAACATCTACAGGCTGAGCTCTACTCTGCTGTGTTAGCCGACTTTTCACAAGGCTTGATTAACAGCTGCCTGACAGTAGCCAGAGTGGGACAGGTCAACAGGAGACAGTAATCTGGAACACTAGGCCTGAGATAGCATCTCTCACAACTTCCTATTTACCGAGTTACTTTTCCTGGCCCTCATTCTGGAGGCACTCAGTTCTCCAAGTACTGCTGGAAGAAGGACAGTGCTCCCTCTCATTTCCTCCCAGGACACCCGTAGTCCTAGGAAGGGGGAGGCTTGCCGAAGTATCAGCAACGGTTCACCGAGCATGGTTGAATTATGGGCAATTTAGATCCTATTGACTCTTCATCTTACTTCAATTATCTATGAAAAAACATGTCCTTTTTGTGATGTTAGAAAAAGAACTAAAAAGTGTGCTTCCTTAGGCCAACCTACCTCATGTCTAACCAATCTCTAAGATCTATGAAGTACAACAGATAAATGTGGAGGACAGAATTTACCTGTTTGGTTGTTTTATCTATGAGGGAGTTGACAAGACTAATAGCATTGTTAAAAGGATTAAAGGGGATAACTCATTTCAAAGTGACTACTCCAGTACCTGGCATAGAACATGTAGGATTTGCCACCAAAAGATGGGTTAATCTCTTTTGTCTAAAGAGACTAAACAGTCAACAGGCCCATGTCACTGCCTCCAGTGTTGGTACCAACCACTTTTCCAACACACTCATACTGCCCATCGATGGGCTAATCAATCATCCAATAACAAAAAGGGGCCCTCATTCACTTGACTCACATACACCTAGAGAAAGCTACATTCAATGGCATACTTTTGAATCTTCATCCTAATTGATGGCTCAGATCCTCAAGGTCAGTGACTATTATACTGTATGCTTATTCTATTAATGCAGAAAAAAGTTCAACATAAAACAGTTCTGTCTTAGGAACCATCCAAGAGGATTTGTCATCCTGAAGTTTTTAAAAGTACTCTTATTCCAAATGCCATTCCTCACATGGCTCTCAAGCACAGGCTCATGGTCACATGGTCTAAAATTGGTCCAATCTTTCACTAAGTGGAAAAGTATGTCAAGTAGAGTAAGAACTTAAAACCCAAGATTTATTTTTTCTAAAATAAGAGACAGGAATTATTTTGTTGTAATCACTACAAACTAATTTTTAAAAAATAAATAAATACACAATAAAGGTAACTTGTCTTTTGTTAATTTTGAACCATTCTTCCAAATATTGTTATGATCAGGTAGAAATCTTGTCTTGACCAATAATTTTTCCCTTCTGTTAGGCTGATTAAAAAAAAATAGAAGTAGACAGAAAAAAACAGTTTTATTCTTGTTCTATAGATACTAAATACCTGATAGGAAAAGTGGGGGAAAAAAAAAAAGACATGATTGGTTTAAGACTAATATCTTTTTTCAGAAAGGGAAGTTTGTAAAAATATGAATTCCTAAATTCAGCAGACAGTACCAGCATAACATACCTAAAACCTGAATATACAGCTAATCAAGTAATATTAAGAATGAATGATACACATTCTAGTCAGAGTGTGCTAGGAAACTATGCGGCGGTAACAAACAACCCCAAATTTTATTGCTTGAACATGACAGAAATTTGTTTCTTACTCATGCTCTACAGTCAGCATTGTTTGGCCAGGGGCTTCATGGCCACTCAAGGGACCGCAGGGTGACGAGGCAGAGCAAGGAGGGAGAAAACAGTGAATCACCCAGTGGCCATTAAAGTTTCCACATGGAAGTGACCAATGTCCACCTGGGCTCACATTTCATTTACCAGATAAGTTACACGACCATACCTAACTTCAAAGGGGGCAAGGCAGTACAATTCTATCAAATCTCTAGTGGAAGGCACCGAGCTGGACATTTCTGGTGAACATCATTAACTGCTATCTCAAACGACAACATTAGCTAAGAACTTGGCACAGTTTTTTCATACTTATCTCATTTGATTTCTATTCCACCCTTACAGTTTCGGTTCTCTCAGCATCCTATTTTACAAATGAAATAACCAAAGCTCAGAGGGATTAACTGACTTGCTCAAATAACACAATTTGTAAGTCAAACAGTTTTTAGAACTCCAAATCCTAATCTTTTAGTTAAAAGCTATTGGTGTAAAATCTTTGCACCCATAATTTGCAGTGCATTTCAATTTGCTATTTATTTGTTCTATTCATTAAACATATTATCTGATATTACTCATCTCATTGCTAACTAAATTATGTTTCTGGAGAAACATTGTCTTATAGTTTTTTGTGTTCTCCACAGCATCTCAGCCACCTGAGAACTATGAAAGGCAATATATTTGTAAGTGTGTCTTGGCTGAGTTGTAAAACACCTATAGAATCGCTATTTTCTGAACACCATGGCTGTGTTTTAAGCATCTCGGGAGAAAAATGCCAACCGGATAAATTAAATCAACTACTTTATTGTTAGGGAGAACTTCAGGTTGCTCCATTTGGAGATGTCCTCCAGGTGTCACCTGCATTTACAGGTACAATGTTTCACAGGTGTGAGATCTGACATGCATGTGCTTCCTTTTTTCATTACATTAAATTACACTGCATACCACTGACAATGACCATTCTTGCAACAGCCTTCACAGACTGCTCAGACTTCCCTTTGCCTTGGTTTCAAAACTGAAAGCTCCTCCCTTAGTGGATTCACTAAAAGTCATTTTTGCCATGATAATGTCATTTCCATTGACTGCCACTGGCAGACTTCCTTCTGAAAACCCCAGAATGAATGCAGTGCTCCTGTATAAAGGGCAACATTGGAAGTCTCAAAAACCAAGTGCTTGATTAGCTCCAGAGTCTGAATAAAATATAGAGGTGATAATGGTGAAAGAAATTCTCCAATAGCTTGTCTGATTTGCATTAATATAACCACAGATGAAACTCACCAGGGACATGCTTCTTAACTTTCCCCAATTTCTTCATTTGTAGGAGGGGGATAATAATGGTACTTAGTTTATAAGGTCGTTGTGGGGATTAAATAAGATAATGCATATTAGAACATATTTAATACATGGTAGGCACTCAATGTTAATTATTACTGTCCTTTCAATTTTGCCAAATGCATCTATTTGAGCCAGTTAACATATTAGGAAATTTTAAGGCTAGAAGGAACTTTGGAATCTATCAGCTGCAGAGAAATTCAAGACTTGCCTAGGATCACATAGTTTATGATGGAGCCAAGATGGAATCTGGATCTCCTGACTGCAATTTTATGTCTAGTTGGAATATCTTGTTTAGAATGGTGGCCAGCACAAGCAAGGAGCTGCCTACTTGATTTCACATGAATCGAAGTTCATCTACTTTGGTTAGTTTTCATTCTTTCTAAAATTCCATCTACTAATTAAGTACTCAGAACATGATCAACTCCCATCACTGTTAAATTTTGTCCTGAGTACAAAAGGAAACAAGTCTGAACATTAAGACAAAGCTCTTTGCAGCCTAGAGCTAGGACTCATCTGAAATTAGTTCTATTTTGTTCACTAGCTTAATGATATTGTCAGTTGCTTTTTAATTAAGTCACCCTTCACTGCTATACTGCACAAATATTAAGAGCTAATGGAAATGGTTGCTGTGTTCCTATGCACTTTATACTGAAATAATTTGACTTGGTTCTCTTTTAAAAGGATTAGATAAGGACATTTCAGAAAATACCTTAAAAGTATTTTTCCAGGTAATCGGAGTCTGAAAATTCCTAGAAGTTTTCAGGCCCTGAAAGTCAAATTCACATTCCTCCAAAGTAAGCCATTAAATTCCTTGTCCGTGAAACAGAAATCATGATCCCTATAAGCGAGGGGAGATAATGTGACAAAATCATTACCCAAATAGGTGGTGGCAATTTCCAAAACAACTGTAAAGATGGATGTCCTGTTTTCATTCTTTCTTTTCAGAATCAAATCAGTATTCAGTGGAAAGCAGGTATGCCATCCTAGTTCCTCTTCTGCCCCTAAGAAAGTTCACCTGAGATACCTCTTAACCAAAAATAGATAAAGTGAACAAAAGTCAGTATGTTCCCATTACATTGGGAGGCAAAAAAGAGATAGAGCCTCCTTCTAGAGATAGAGCCTCCTTCTAGGGAAAGAACCTGATTAAAATAATGTTAATTCCCAGCAAACAAATTGTTTGCATGAGAATGTAATACTGCTGTTTCTTAGCAACTGATGGTTTTTCATCAAAGGCACTGTGAACAGTCAAGTAAGCTAAGTACCTTCTTCTGTCTCTTGTATCTGAAGTGTGACTTGAGACTCTAATTAAATGAATGCTCTACGGGCATCTTGAAACTATTCACTCAACTGACAAAGCTTGCCCATGAAGTTGAGAAATCAGATGCTATTTTTGGTCAACAGAAGTCTCCAACAACCAAATAAAGACATTATCACTTTATTTGTGCAGGTCACCTATAGATGCAAACAATAGTATCTAGTCTATTCTAGGTGGCATCCACCATGACATTTGACTTCCTATTCTCTTACCCAGCCCTAGTTCTACTCTGCCAATAGCACTAAGAGACAACTGATGTGTGAGGCACTAAGAGACAACTGATGTGTGAGATGCCATGGAATGGTTAAATAAATAAAACTCTACTTAAAAAGATACAAAATTTCATGACAATTTGCAATTAAAAATATTTTAGAACTGCTATATAATTGCTCATTGCTATTTAAACACAAACACAAAAGTAGTATCTGTCAAATACTTCATTTAATAAGCTCAAACTATAAGACTAGTTTTATTGCAGAGCAATAGGTTCTTTATTACTGTTACTTCCACTGCTTAAAATCCTGGGTTTAATGCCAAAGGTCCTCTTCCACCCCCAATTTCTATTAGACTCTTCTTGGAATATAAGTGATAAAACAACCCTACAAAGAACATTCATGCTTCAAAGGTGGATTGTAATTTGATTTCTATGGTAGTTTTCCCACTGAACATCTCTGGAATAGGCTTTGGAAAGTCTTCTTGGTACCCAGTTTAGCTTTAATAGTGCTCATGTGTTCGTTTGTTCATTCAAGTGTTTGTTGAGCATCTTGGTGTCAGGAACTATGTTAGGTGCTAGGGATGTGGACAAGATAAATGTGTTCATTGCCCTCAGGCCTACAGTCCCAAAAAGGAAACAAAAAATTAGCAGCCACATACAGGACAGCATGCCAAGTGCTAGTGGTAGAGGAGAATCAATGCTAAAGAAGCACCTAGCTGTGTACCCTTTCCCAGATCCAGAGGGGGTTCAAGAAAGACTTCCTAAAAGTAGTGCTGAAACAGAAGAGATGAAGAAGCAGCAGAAAACCTCTGGGACGAAGGAGTATCAAGTATATAGATCAGGAAGAGAGAGGACATGGCACGTGAAAAAAATGGAGAGATTCACTGTGAATACAGTAGAGTTGGGAGAATGAGATCAAAGGTGGTAAACCGGGGCCAGATTATGAAAGCCTGAGCAGTAAACAGGGGCCAGATTATAAAAGGTTGATAGGTGTTCAGCTTTATTCTAAGAGTGTGGGGGAGGCTTTGAAGGGTTTTAGAGAGGAAGATGCGAGTGTTCTTGGACTGTGGCCTTCTGCCATCTTAGTACCTACTGGATTGATGACAGTAAGACCACCTCTCATAGATAATAGCACTCAACCCCACCCCATTTTAGAAAGTATTAGACATTTTATAACTAGCTGAATGACTTTTGTCTTGGTATAAAATAACACCTCTGTTAAAATAAAAAAGCTATCAGTCGGTCATCTTCTTGACTAGAAGGGACTTTAAAGATCATATATTCTAATACTCCTCACTTTTTAGGTAAAAAACCAGGTTAAGAAAGGTGAACTGTCTTGTCTGAGGGCCTGAGAGTGCCGAAGGCTAAGAAAGTCCTAAAACCCTGTTGGTCATTTCTCTCTGCAGCGATATCTGATAGTGAAGTCTAATTTGACTGATTTTTCTTCTCAATTTATAAGCTGGGTTAAATGAAATTTTTAACCCTACCAGTACATTTGAAAGCTGAAGAGCTCCCCGAATGATCTTAATCTGGAATGTAATATAAGAAATCCTATGATGGATCCCTGTTAATAAGGCAGATTTATAGTTTGAATACATAGAACCTTTGAATAAAACCTCAGGACTTTTGCCAGAGTCAACAGCATTTAATTAAATGTATAATTATATGATACATGCAGTATCCTCATGGAAGATCATTTAAAAAAATTATGCCCCTAGAAACAAAAAGACAATAACACAACCTCAACAAAACCAGGCTCTCTGGTTCCAAAGTTATCCTAAGCATTTCCTACCTGCTTTGAGAAAAACAGCTATCATACAGACTTTAATTATTGCTCTTGAGGATTCCCTGAAAACTAAAGTGGTCATAAACTTTTCAGGTAATGTACATACCACCAGCACTATTTAAGTGTATTGTATGAGGTAGAGCTTTGCGATGTGGGGAAACATTTGACTAAAAACTCAAACAGTACATGTAATAACTTCTACTCACCCAAATTCAGAATGTTTTTAAAATTAGAAAAACACAGACAAATGTTAGGTCCTATTTTTATCTGTAGTAAAATAATACATATAAACTATGGCCCCTAACTTTCCATGACCCTGTCCTTTAGGACATTGTTCTACAGTTTACCATATGAACATAGTTGAGAAAATGGTGCCCTGTTTCCTTAAAAATTAACTACTACAGAGCCTCACTTACCTCAAGGGAAGGTGTAGTCGAGAATTACCTTAAAAAACACCCCACAACTAACAAACCTGAATGTACTGGATTATTTACCAGGTATACTTCAATAATTTTCCAGTTTTCTCAGCTCCTGATAATTTCTTTATTCATTAAAAATTGATCTATTTTAAGAGAATTGTATCTTAAACCAAGGTTACAAAAAGTTAATGTTTTTTGTAATGCTTATATAATAATGGGGGCAGCAGACATATTTGAAAGAGCATAATTCTTAATTAAGATATAAGTAGGTAAACTGTGGTCTTGTAAAGACTGTAAATCCAAGTGCTACAAAAACATAGAAAAAAGTTTTTAAACTTATTTTTAAGTAATTTTAGATTTATGAGAGTTGCAAAGGCAGTGCTGAGTTCCTCTATACTGTTCACTCCCCTCCATGGTGTGATTATAAACTAAGAGATTAACATTGGAACATTATTAACTAAATGATGACTTCATTTGAATTTTCTCATTGTTTTCGATAATGTCCTTGAAGGATTTCAGAACATGCCACCCCAAAAATATGCCACTTTGGCATACTGATCATTTTGAGCCGAAGGCACTTGAGAAACAGGAGATACAGGATGGGCTCTCTGACCACCTCCTTTTCTTCCTAAAAACAGGACATAAAATTTCCCATGAGAAAGGTGTCCTGGAAGAGAACATCTTTATCACCAGAGACTAGGAACCGATGCTGGGTCTGCAAGAACAGCTTACTAAAATAACCCTTATCTTCTACTACTTTCTCTCTCACCCCATATGTATATCCTAGTCACTTCCTACAATATATGTATGACCCTCAGCTCAAACCCCTTAGTCTGTACTTTCTTCACAAATCTATCATTTCCTTGTCTAAAAGGTCTAACAGTTTTCTGCTCTAGTCACTTCTTCAGGTCTTCATTCTCTTGTGAAGGTCCCTATGTACATGCAAAAATTTAATAAAACTTGTATGCTTTTCTCCTCTCTTACATCAGTGTAATTCTTAAGACCAGTTAGAGATCTTAAGATGTTAAAGAATAATTTTTCCTCCCCATTCCTGGCTCCAGCCTAGGATCCTACATTGCATTTAGTTGTCTCCTTCTGTCCACTGCAGTTTCTTGGTCTTTCCTTGTCTTCACTCTTTCGTGAGCCTTCATACTTTTGAAGAGTACTGGTTGGGCATTTTGTAGAATGACCCTTGATTTTGGGAAGAATACCACAAGAGAGGTGAAGTATTCTTCTCATCACACCATGTCGGGGTGAATATAATGTCAACAGGATTTACTACTGGTGATGCTCACCTGGATAGCTTGGTTAAGGTGGTGTCCTCCAGGTTTCCCCACTGTAAGGTTACTGAAGTTTTCTTTTCCATTCTCTGTTCATTAGGAATGAGTCACTAGGTCCAACTTACACTCAAGGGGAATTAACATTTCACTCACTGGGGAAAGAAGCCTCAAAGAATTGTGGCCATATATTAAAACCATGAGAGTAATAACTATATTGGGAGAGAGACTTTGAATCTCTGCAAATATACTGTTTCTCAAAGTTGTGCCCTAATTTTTGTATTCATCAATGGATCTTGACTACAGCAATTTACTGCAGTGTTCTAATGATGATTCATTATTTCACTCTTCTTTAGTTACTAATTGGAATTCTGCTGTAAGGAATATTTATCCCTTGTCCCATTTATATTATATTATTTTCTTCTTGGAATGAAACAATACTATATTGATTTTGTTACTAAAATTGGTCCAGCTTGGGCCATTGGAGGTTTTTTTCAGATTAGCTTCTGTGTCCTTTTAACATTTTCTTTTTTTTTTCCTTGAGCATTTCATTATTCTCTGGCATTACAAGATGCTCATTTGTATTTACCTCTCCCAGCACTAGAATTAGCCACTTCTCCAAGGAGCACTGGTTCATTTTATTGTAAGATGTTACAGGCATACCTTGGAGATACGTGATTTCAGTTCCAAACACCAAGATAAAGCAAGTAGTAATCTTCTTGTTGGTGGAGCTCCCTTTAATTTGTAAAAATGCAACATCTGTGAAGCACAATGAAGCTCAGCACAATAAAACAAGATATGCCTGTATTTAGAAATCAAGATCTGGGCCCTAAGTATGCCTATTGCTTCAGGAGTGTTACTGTTTATAGGTCCTCTCAGGGGACAGAGCAAGAAAACATATGTATGTAAATTAAGCTATGTCTACATAGATATCTATATATCCACATATATGTTAAAATAAACAAGAATTCAATTTGCTATCTCCAACTTTAATCCAGCAGCAAAGGATTCACTCAAGCATTCACAACAGAGTAGTTTCTAATCAGAGAAAGGTTTTAATCAAAGAAAAATTTCTCAGAACCGGTTTTAGGTCAGACTGAGAGAACAAAACACTGAAATGGTCATTGAGTTTTTTTGAATAAAATCTCCTTAGCAGGTAGCAGTAGGTCATACTGACTACATTTTATAGGTGAGAAAAGTGGGGCTCCAGAGAGGTCATGGAACTTGGCCAGTATCTGACATACTGGTAAGCAGTAAGCCTTCCCTTCCGGCCCTTGTGGGATGTTCATAATTTGGAGTTTCAGAGGCAAGGAGAGGGAGCACTGCAGACCACCAGCCTGGTTGAGGCAGAGCACAGGGGATTTGCCCAGGGGCTGGAGGGAATTCCACAACTAAACCCTGCTTCTGGCTCCTCAGGTAAATGATTTTATTTCTCTGTACCTGTTTCCTCAACTGGAAAATGATTATGATGTTTCATTTACCACACCAGAAAATAATGAAAGGCAAAGGAATAAAAGGATAAATGTAAACTCTTCTGCCTCATAAGCAGTTTTGCTTTTGGAGCTGTTGAGCATAAAAATAAATAATACAATTGAAAATGTACTTTATAAACACCAGGCATTCTTATTTTTAACAGGTCTAGATGAGTACAGTATATTTTAATGTCATGGGAAGTGTGAATTGAATGTGTTAGTCCACAATATCTGGAAATGGGACAAATTCAAAAACTACTGAAAAACATT
The DNA here is from genome assembly GCA_030015415.1 of Cynopterus sphinx. Taxonomy (NCBI): domain Eukaryota; kingdom Metazoa; phylum Chordata; class Mammalia; order Chiroptera; family Pteropodidae; genus Cynopterus; species Cynopterus sphinx. The sequence continues at coordinate 129,976,800 of CM057381.1, forward strand.
CAGACTAAAGCAAGCTCAGTTTCTAGTACTTTTAACATTCCAAGTATTTGAGATATTAATTCCAAACACTGAGCTTCTTTGAATTCAGCTCTGGAATATGAACTCCCAAAAGAAAAGTCCAAGCCTCAGGAATAGTTTTGGCTTTCCCAGAGACCAGAGGCTCTGGGTATGAACTAGGAATTCCTTCAGTGCCACATGCTTGTTTCTATCTTATATGTAGTTTTTTTTTTGTTTTTTTTTGTTTGTTTGTTTGTTTTTGCTATCTTTGTCACATATGACAATTTATGAGCATGGATAGAGAAGGAGTATAAAATGAATTAAAAGCACAGACTCAGGAGCCAGATCATCTGTATTCAAATCCTGCTTTTGCCACTTACTAGTTGTATAACCTTATATAACTTCTCCATGTCTAATTATCCTCCCATGTAAAATCAAGAAAATGACAATCAGGGCTGTTACGAAAATAAATGACTTAACATATGTAAAGCATTTAGGACAGTGCCTGGAACATGGTGAAAAGTTAATAAATGTCAGCTACGATTATACTTTACTAATAATTTTATGAGGTAGAATTCCTAATGAAGGTACATGGGTTGTTAAAAGTATTGGCAGGTTATTTAATGATCATATTTAATCACATGAGAAGGGAAGAGTAGAATCACAATGAATATATGTAAAGTTCATTTCCTCAAACTAACTTCATGCCTAGAATGTGATCTTTACAGATCAGGGAAATATGGAGCATGGGGCTCTGCTTCAGGGCAGTGGCTCCTTGGCCCAGACTCCCTTCTTCTACCTTCCAAGCATATGCCTCCACTCCGAGCAGAGCAATGTTCTCATAGTTCCAATAAATACACTAGGGCTTTCTCTGCTAGCTGAGTTGTCCTTCCATCCTCCTTACACATGCCAAATGCCATACATCCTTAAATGCTACTTCCATTCCTGCCTCCTCTTCAGCATCTTTCCTTATGTCAGTCAATCTCAAACCTGTTTTTAATTCTGTTCACATGTATGCTGAGAAGTACACCATTTCAAACATAATTTTTACCTCATTTTCCATGAATATTAGATGTGTCTGCCCAACTGGATTGTGAATTCCTTGAGAGCAAAACCATGTCTTACATAAGCATCTTTTGGATCTTTCAGCGGTGGTTCTTAACTGGACAATATTTTGCCCCAGGGGACATTTGGCAATGTCTGGAGATATTTTTGGTTGCCCAACTGGGGAAGTGAGGTATTACTGGCATCTAACAGGTAGAGACCAAAGATGTTTGTAAACATCCTATAACACACAAGACAGCCTACCCTCCCCCATAACAAAGAATTAGCTGGTTTAAAACAGTCATGGTACCATGGTTGAAAAACTCTGTCCAATGGTATCTAGTGTAAAATTAAGATTCATTTCAATTTTATAAATTTTTTTTTCTATAATATCTCAATGAGTCAAGCACTAACTCTCAACTTCCATTCCAGGGTCATATCCACTAACCTGTTCCTTTAAAAAAATTATTATTATTATTACCAGAAATAATAACCATGAAAACATGGAAATATTGTTTTTGAGGGAATATTTTATCTTTATATTATCTGAGCCTTGTTAGTGTCAGCCTAAGTAACATAAGCAGTAGAGACTGCCCAATTCACTGTGAATAAAGACAATGATATCTCCTTGGCATTGAAAAGATGACTGTAGAGGTCAGTCCCTGTCTCTCAACCTCAGCCAAGTTATAGGCTCTGAAAGCCTTTTACCAGCAGGTTAAACCTGAGTTTCTTAGCTGGATATTAGCTGCCCATCTCATGGGCAGGTAGGGTCTGAGGTTGATTTTGTTGCTCTTGTCCGGGTGCATCTAAGGTGACTAGAATGGACTGCAGGGCACCCATCTGCTACCTTATTGCCATTTTCTCTTACTAACTCCTGAGACCTGCCCAGTCTCCATGAATGATCTTTTGTTCTGAATTCCTGAGTTCCAGTTCAACACTATAATTCAATTCTTAATTCTCTACCTCTAACACTCAGGAGACTCAGCTATCCAGAGGACAGGCTCGGCTCCCAGTATTTCAATCACTGGCTATGAGCCTGTTTCAACCACAAGAGCCCTTCAGGCACCATAACTTTGGGACTATCCTGACCATTAGAGGTCTGTATTTGTTTCCCTCATCAGCTCAGATTACCTGGCCCCAAGGTTCTTCTAGATATCAATTTTTCCCCTTTAGATAGTATGATTTTAACCTTTATCTTAAATAATTTGAATTCCAAACAATTTGAGCAGCACCCACTGCGACTGAATAAGCTGGTCCTTTGAGTGAACCCCTATGTCTAGTGCCTCTCCCCTAATCTACTGCAGCACGCACAGCCTATTTCATTACCAAGGTGAAGCTCAAGATGGCACATGCAAAAATTTTTTGGAGGGGAAGAGGGACAAAGGTAAATATTTTAAAACATTAGCACAATGTAGAAATATAGAAAAGCAAATGAATTTTGGCAAGTTGCTATCCCATTCTCAAAGCCAGATTTCATGTGAATTTTCTTTCTCCTGGTACTGTAATGTATTTCCATCACTCAAATGTGACTATGGCTAAAGGATTTTTAAGTAGTACAAAAATGGAAAGAAATATATGAAAGAAATAGAGTGATTTCACAGCAATCAATTTTGTACTTAATTTCTATTTTGTATGTTTTTAAAAGATGCTTTACTACTCCTTAACTGTTGTATCCTGCTGAAACTTTTCTTTCAAAAACAAAAGAACTTGTAAACTTGTCGGTTATTAAAGTACAAAATTGTTCAGCTAATAACATCCTTTCTAATTAACCTAGCCTCTGAATTATAAAATTCACAAATATTCTACCATTTGCAGGATAATGTCTATTGATATGTCTTTCAAGTTGCCAATAGATCATGAGATAATATACATAGCCAATTGTTTGCACTAAATCAGTATGGTTTATGACCAAGTCATGGTAAATTGCACTTGCAGGGCTCATAGAAGATAAATGAAAGGACTCACATGCTTACAACTAGAGTGAACATGCATAATTTGAAGTCATAAAATTATAAAATATGTTTTGAAGAAAAATTTATAAATACATAAAAGAGGTAGGATTTCTGGAATAACTGAGTGAGGAACTCAACTGATCTTTTCCTGCGAAATCAATGGCAAACCTGAACTAATTTCTGAAAAGCAACCAAATTTGCTGAAATAACAAAGATCAGAGCAAAAATAAATAGAGACTAAAAAAAAAAAAACAATAGAAAATATGGAGGGTAAGAGCTATTTTTTTTTGAAAAGATCAAAATAGACATATCTTTAGCCTGACTTGCCTGGAAAGAGGACTCGAATAAACCAGAAATGAAAATGGAGATGTTACATCTAATACCACAGAAATGCAAAGGATCATAAGAGACTACTATGAACCAATATACACCAACAAATTGGACAATCTATAAGAAATGATTAAATTGCTGGAAATATACAACTTACAAAGGCTGAATCATGAAGAAATAAAAAATCTGAACAGATTGATTACTAGAAAGGACATTAAATGAATAATCAAAAACCTCCCAACAAACCAAAGTTCAGAAGCAGAATGCTTTGCATGTGAATTCTACCAAATATTTAAAGATTAATTCATTTGCATTAATTATTAATAATAATCCTTCTCAAAATCTTCCAAAGAGCAGAAGGAAAGGCCATGCATTCAAACTCATTTTACAAGGTCAGCGCTACCCTGACACCAAACCAGATTAGGACACTAGAAGAAAAAAAGTACAGGCCAATATTTCTAATGAACATAGATGCAAAAATCCTTAACAAAATATTAGCAAACCAAACTTGACAATACATTTAAAGGATCATAAACCATGGTCAAGTGGGATTTATTCCAGGGATGCAAAAATGGTTCAACAAATCAATCAGTGCAATACACCATTAACAAAATGAAAGATAAAAATCATATGATCATCTCAATAGTTGCAGAAAAGCATTTGACAACTTCAACATCCATTCATGATAAAAACTCTCAACAAAGTGGGTACAGAGGGTGTGTACGTCAACATAATAAATACAACAAACCCACAGCGAACATTATAATTACTGGGGAAAAGCTGAAAGCTTTCCAAGATCAGAAACAACACAGGAATGTCCACCTTCTCCACTTTTATTCAACACAAGTATTAGAAGTCCCAGCCAAAGCAATTAAGCAAGAAAAAGAAATCAAAGGTATTCAAATCAGGAAGATGTAAAACTGTCTCTGTTTGCAGAAGACATGATAATAGAAATCCCTAATATCTCTACCAAAAGGTTGTTAGATAGAGTTAATAAACAAATTCAGTAAGATACAAAATTAAATTAAGACACAAAATCAGCTGCATTTCTATACACTAATAACTATCAGAAAGAGAAATTAAGAAAATTATCTTATTTACAAATGCATTAAGAAATACAAAAGATAAATTTAACCAAAGAGGTGAAAGACCTGTACACGAAAAACTATGACATTGAAGGAAACACAAATAAATGAGAAGATAGTCCATACTCATGGACTGGAAGAATAGTGTCTGAATGTCCATAGTACCAAAACAATTTATAGATTTAATACAACCCCTATCAAAATTCCAATGGCATTTTGTGCAGAAATAGAAAAATCCTAAAATTTGAATGAAACCACAAAAGACCCTGAATAGCCAAAGAAAACTTGAGAAAAAAACAATAAAGTTGAGGAATTACACTTCCTAATTCTAAACTATATTACAAAGCTATAATAATGGAAATAGTATGATATTGGATAAAAACAGACACATAGATTAATGGAACACAACAGATCCCAGAAATAAAACCTTGCCCACATAGTCAATTAGTTCATGACAAAGGGGCCAACAATAAACAGTAGAAAAAAAACAGTCTTTTCAATAAAAGGTGGTGAGATTACTGGACAGCTACATGCAAAAGAATGAAACTGTATCACTATTCTACACCATATACACAAATCAACTCAAAAAGAAATTTAAAGACTTAAATGTTAGACCTGAACTCATAAAACGTAGAAGAAAACATTGGGGGTTAGCTCCTAGACATTGGGGATGGCAAAAGCTTTTTGGATTTGACACAAAAAGCAAAGGCAACAAAAGAAAAAATAAGTGGGACTACATCAAACCAAAAAGCTTCTGACATAGATATATGCTACAGTTCCAACTGCATCCAAAACTATTAACGTTTTCATCTTTATAACACAGCTTCTTTTCATAATAAAAGGCTACCCATGCATGTCCTCCAGCTCCATTATTGTAAAGTCTGCTTGTTCAAGCAAGTGATTATAATTTTCTTGTAGACAACTGAATACTCCATATGAATTAAAGGCTTTTTTTCCCAAAGCTTGGTAGAATGTAGAAGCTACTTCAGGTTGGTGCCAAGAAAACCTGCTCCCAAGACAATCTTTATATGTTCCTGTCTTTCTTGATAACTTGACATTTAGCTAATCCTTGGCATTTAGTCAATTTTAAATTACTAGGAAAAATAAGGAACAAATCCCTGTATTTATACAGCTGACATCTTTGCTGCTCAGAATCTCCTGTAATCTGGCCTTGTGAAAAGAACTGCCAAAAATTTTAATAGTTTAAAACATCATTGACAAATAGCCTAACAGGCATTCAAGGGGGTATAAAGCAAAGAATGCAGAAGGGCTGGCTACTGCACACTGCAGTGAGCTCCTTCTTCAGTTCTGTCTGTCTGTCTCTCTCTCTTGAGTTACTTGAAGACAGCATCTGAGAATAGAAGGCTGGAACCTGGGGTAGGCATAGAAGGATGGCGTCTTTATCAATGAAAACACCTGGTTGAGACTAATTCATCATAAAAACCACATCTAGTGTCTTAAAGGAGAAGAAAAAATACCGAAACAAGCCTGGAGGCAGTGTGGTATGAATTTTGCCATCACTTATATCTGCATTTGAACTGTGGCCACCTGGCCAGTGACTATGGACAGTTTCCTTATTCTTTGAGCTTCTGAGTTTCCACATCAGCACAATTGATTAAATGAGATAATTTAGGTATAGAATCCCCAACACTGTTCACGTGTACTCACATACGTCACCAACCACCCCTCTTTTTCTGCCTTAACAATGTTATCCAGAGGCTGGTGCTAACAGTGACAAACCCATCTCTATGCAGATATAGAAAAACATTTTCTTGTCATAATTGTAATTCTGACAATAACAATAAAAAGTATAGAACTCATTCTGCAATTTAACAACTCAAATTCTGTTTTTAATTTTTTTTGGCCAGGATGAAATGATTAACTTTCACTTGACACTTTTCCTACTGAGTCACTTCTAAAAGATCAGCTATTTTAACAGCAGCTGATCTACACAGCAGGATCCCATGGGTCATCCACTACCACCAACATAAAAAGGCCTGGAACTACTTCAGATCATGATGCTGCCAAATAGAGCACAGCTCCCTAAAGAAAACATTTTATAATACTTTTTTCTTTTTCTTTTTCTTTTTTTTAAACAAAACTCCCTGGCCAGCCTCTCCCTCTGTCAAGAAATGTCAGGATGTAATGAAACCTTCTGCATGCCTGAGTCCAGAGCACTCCATGATGGCACCACGTAGAAGATGAGGAGCTACTCAGGTTTCAGGCTGACACACCACACCTGCTGTCTATGCTACTTCACACCCTGGCAGGGAGAAGCTCCTCTCAGCAGTGTCCACTGCAATTATTACATGAGTGATGAATAAGTCACAGAGTCACTAGGATGACTCACACATCAAAAAGAAAGCCCTCATCTAGGCTTATAGGCCAGGCAGCAATCTCCAGGGGAGAATCTGATCTTGCTAGCTAAAAACAGCAGGTAGGAAACATAAGCCCTGCAAATATTTTAATTAAATGGAAGATTTTTTTCTCCCCTCCCCTTTTCCCTTGCTTCTGCCTGCTCTCCTTTCTCTCCTGTATTATCAGATGCTTTTAGACACTCTGGTCACATCTGCCACTTAGGAACAGTGCTAAGATAAAAACAGACCCAAAACAAGAGATCTAACCAGCCAAGAGCAATCACTACCCAGTAGCAATAATTCTGCAAAAAAGAGCAGTGAAAACCATTCTACATTTCAAATTCCTAGCCTAAAATATAATTGAAAATTCAACTACTAACTATATGTTATTTATTGCTGAAAATAGACCCTTTGTATCCTGAAGCAAAGATCTATATTCTAACTCAGAAAGCAAAAAAAGGAAAAACATTTATGACCAGAAGAACCAGATGTAATCAGAAAATGTTGAGTTCTCAAAGAGATAACCCTAATACCTTACATACTAATTTGTCCTAAAAACAAATCAAATGGTTTATGTTACAAACTAAACTCATTCTCTCTCCCCAATGGTACCTTACCTCTACCCCAAACATGTACACCACCTCCTGTGCTCTTAGTCTTGCCAGCCTACTTAAATTAGAGTCCTTGGTGTACGTCTTTCAATCCCCTCTGCTTTAAATCTGTTGTTAAGATTTTACCTTGTCAGTAAGTTTTAAAATTTCATCTTTTCTTTTTATTTCTTTTACTTTGCCTTGGTTTAGTTGTACAGCTTCCTCCCAGGTAACTATTTCAATTTATGACCCTCCATGCAGTCACACATTTCACTAAATATTGCATGTAATCATGTCACTCCCCTGCTTTAACCACCCACACCCCCTCAACTATTCATGCCTTTTACAGCTCTCCACAACCCACCAGCTGGCTAGCTAACCTCTAACTCCATCTGGCACCAACCAGCATCTCAGCTCCAACCTGATAAGCTGATTAACGGTCCATGAACACACCCATAGCTCTCCATAACTTCTCACCTCATACACTTGTTGTCCTTCCTGAGATACCCCTCCACACACCCCACACAAAGCCTCTCTTCTCTTTGTGCTCTGATCTCTTGCTCTGATCTCTAATTTTGTACTTAGTTTACACAATTGTGTATGTTATGTGAGGGTATCCTATTCATCCCTGTATCATTAATATGTAGCATGGAATCTGCTTTTTAAAAACAAATTCTGAACATACTTCGGAAAGAAGGAAAACAGATGCAAATGGAAACCCTAAAATGAAAGAAAGTAACAGTGAAGAAAAATATTAGTAAATAGGTGGGTAAAACTAAGCAAACATTATTTAAAACTATAAGAAAAGTGTGTAATTTGTGGAAAAAAAATAGGCAAGCTGAGGAGAAGTGTTTTAATTTTGGGGTGTGAGTGGTAACACACTCATTAAACAGAAACTTTTAAAAGTATTCCTGTTAAAATAGCAAAAACAGCTACTAAGGAAGTAGACATAAAGCATATTACTTCCAGAGAACTAAGAAAAAAAACTGGAATGGGGAAAAAAAGAATTATAAATTCAAAATGTGATAAGAGGAGGGGAAATAGAAAATATTAATAAAAATACATAAAACAGTGTAGAAATAAATTTAAATATATCATTAACCACAATAAATGCAAATGGACCCAACTTTCCAATTAAAGGTAAATATTTTTAGGCGAAATAAACAAAAATCTGGCTCTATGTTATCTGTAAAAGACACACCAAAAACAAGGAACAAGGCATGCACACGTGCACAAGAATGACAACTCTGTATGCACATATTAATAGTACTTCAAATATGTAAAGCAAAAATTGACACGGTAACTAGAAAATATGGACATATTCATCACCAGAAAGAAACTGCAATACAACTCTCCCAGTAATTGACAACTTTAGAAGATAAAAAAATCAGGGAGAGAGGATTTTAAAAAGCATAATTTATAAGTTTTTTAAATAATATAGACCATACACGGAATATTAAGTGCAATAATTGTAATACATTAAACGATTCTGAAAACTAAGCTATAATGATAGCCTCAATAAATTTCAAGATTCTATAATACAATTAAATATTAGAAATATATTTTTAAACATAACTGAAAATTTCCCATACATTCAGAAGTTTAAAGAAAAACACATTTCAAAACAACTTACAACCAAAGAAATAAAAATGGAAACTAAAAAATTCTTAGCACTGAATAATTAATAAACTGTCATGTCAAACCTTGAGGATCCAAATTGGTACTTACAGGGGAGTTTATAATTAATGAGGGAGGCATTCTATTTAAGAAGGTAGAGAAGAAATTAAGAATAGGAAATTTATGAAAAAGATAATAAAATATGTAACAGAAATGATCAACAAAGTCAAATACTGGTTTTGATAAAAACTAAAAAAACAGAGAAGCCTCTGGCATTGTTAATCAAGGAAAAAAGTCCCCAAACCTAGAAGTGATATATAAATAATCAAAGGGCTGAAAGAAAAGCAACTATAAATGTTGCAACTAATGAACAAGAAGATATTTTAAACTTTAACCCAATACATTTGAAAACTTAGGTGAAATGAATATATTTTAGAAAAATACAACTTACCAAATATGATTTAAGAGAAAATTTGCATAGTCCTATAACCTTTGAAAAAATTGAACTGGTAATTAAAATCTTCCAACAAAAAAATTGTTAGGCTGAGCTTCTTTATCAGGTTGGAATTACTGTTTTGTGAATGTGTCGTAGAACTTGCTCAGTCTCACTCTTACAATCTTCTAAAGGACAGGAAAAGAAGAAACATTCCCTCACTCATAACCTTAATCCCAAACTAAAATACAAATAGAATGAGAAATAAGCATTATTATAGGTTGATTTCACATAGGTGAAAACCAGTTAATGTAATTCATCCCAATAACAAAGGAGAGAAATTGTATGATCAAATCATTAGCTACAGAAAAATACTTGATAAAATTCAACATTCATTCATAATTTTAAAAACTCAGCAAAGCAAGAACGAAAAACAATTCCTTTGATCTGGTAAAGAATACATATCAAAATTAAAAACAAAACAACCCAGAGGGAATAGTACATACTTCATAAAGAAAATAAAAAATATTTCTTAAAATCAGAAATAAGCCCAGAGTGCTAGCTATTACCATACACCTATTCAACACTATTCTGGAAGTCCCAGCCAGGGTAAAAAATTAAGAAGAAGAAACAAAATGTATAAAAATTAGAAAGGTACAAAATTGTTATTTATAAAAAACGTTTACACTGAAATCCCAAAAGAATAAAGATAAATTAATATAATTTATTAGAGTGAATTTGACTTTCACAAAACCAATAGGTAGAAATTAACTGCATGTTATATTCAGCAACAATCAGAATAACATCTTTAACGATACCAAAAAAATAAAGTACCTAGGAATAAATCTAACAAAACATGTGCAAGCCCTTTATCTTTATGTAAAGTGTTTTTAACTGAAGTGGAAAACATTGTATAGAGATCCAAACAGATGAAGGATTTTACTTTGTAAATGGTATAATATAAAAGAAAGAAAGGGGATGATAAACACAGAAGCCAGGCTGATATGACCTATAGGGGTTAGGAAGGTGATGGTCTACTTCTTAACCTGGATGGTGTGTACATGAGTATTCATGTTTTTAATTCTTCAAACTTAACTTATAAATTTTATATTCTCTTTCATGTGGGTGAAATATTTTAGTTTTTAAAAAAGGTACCTAAGTTTGTTGTGTGCCATGCCACAGGATTCCCACCCACATTTTACAAGGAAGCTTGAGAGAAGACACTAATTTTGTAAACTTTGAGAATTATGTCTTGAATAATAATTTCATCTCCAAAAGAGGAGGCAGCAGCTGCTATAAAATGCTAGAATATCCCTTTAGGAAACATTCAATTTTAAGTGCAATTATCTTTACTTTTTAGTTTCAAATGAAAAGGTTTCTATGCAGAGTTGTTTACATAAATATTCAGCTGTTTACCTCTGCATACAGGTAGAAAAGCAGCAATAAGATGACAATTCAAGAACATTAAAAAGGCATTAGCTCAACAATGATGGAAAATTTAGGGTGAGTTTCAACTATCTCCCTAAGTAGCCTAATCCACAAGTGTTTTACAAGTAATTTGTTTCTAATGGTAGAATGCCAAAAATTTGCAGATGATTTACTTTTTGAAGAGTGTGTTATGGTGGGTTAAATTATAAGGAAATAAATTATATTTCATTTGCATGCCAATATGCTCCCTTTGGTGAAAGAGAAATACCCAAACATACATTTGGCTAGAGCATTGGCATATAACTCATAGCTTGGCTTATCTGTGCAGCAGACTGTATTTTCCAAAAATGTCCACTGCAGTATTTCCAGTCCCACATGCTCTTCCAGAAACTTTCCACTTCCCTATCTAGAGATGGAATCTATTTCCACCCCCATTGAACCTGAGAGGCCTTTATAATTGCTTCTGTAGACAGAATGCAGAGTAGAAATGCTGAGTGATTTTTTTGGGTGGGTCATGAAAGATGAAGTTCCCACCTGATTTTCTCTCTTGGGTCCTACACTTTCAGAGCACTGAGTTGGTATAGAAGTCTGGCTATTCTGAAGTTGTCATGCAGGACAGACTACAAAGAAAGAGATGACGGAGGAGCCCAGCTGTTTAGCCCTCCCAGCCTAGGCTCCAGACATAGAATGAGCAAGCTCCATCTGAATGATTACAGCCCCCAGCCTCCAGGCTGACCTAGCTGACTCTAAGTGGAACAGAGATGAACTGTCACCACTGAGAGCAGCCCAAACTGCAGATTTGTGAGTGCAATGAATATGGTTGTTGCTATAAGATACTCAGTTTCTTGTGCAGCGTTAGATAACTGGAACAGTTGTCACATCTATGAGAAGGACATTAAATGCAAATGTCATTCTCTCATGTACCCCAAAATTAAGAGAATTAAAAATATTAAAAAATTAAAAACCAAGATGAGGTATTTCACCCAAGCATCAGCAATCACCACTCCTGAAAGTGTCACCATTGGGGGCAATTTAAACTTCAGTGTTGCTCAAAGGCAGCGGGTAGAATAATGGCACAGAAGGGTAGTTAGCATTTTTCCTCGGTTCTTCTTCATTGACTCAGTGAAGAATCACACTGGTGAGATTTAGAAAAGATTTATTAAAAGCATATTTTAGAAAGACAAAGCACGCTCCAAGGAAGAAAGTAGTTTTAGCAAAGAGAGCTGTAACAACAACTCAGAAATGGAAATGTCTGAATTATATTTGGGCTGTGATAGGTGGTTCCAAAGGCATTCTTAGGTGACTAGCAAGTGAGGTCATTTTGACTGAAACTTGGCTGTTGCATAACGCTTTGCCTAGTGCACATGCACTTACCTAGAAATCAGTCTGTTATAATTAGATGCATGAATATCCAGGCATAAACATGGTATTATAATGACAGCAGAATGAGCATTAGATTGTGGGTAGATTAGGGTAGTACCTTCTGTACAGGTGTGTCTGTGGCCTGATTAAACCAGCTAAGATTATGGCCCTCCTGTCCTTTGTCTCTGGGGATGCAAGAGGGATTCTCTAACTAGTAATAGGGTGTTCTTTGGGCAGTCTCTATGCTGGGCCTCTATTCCTGTTCCCCTATCACTCATGCCTGACTAGCTACCTAACAAAAGTTAAATCTGATTTAGGATTCATTACACTTTTTGCCACTGATCAATGATGCCCACTAGTGGGTATATCTATACACCTATTATTTAAAAAAAAAAAATCCTTTATATTTTTGATCTTAATATCATCAAAGGATCTCTGAGATGCAGGGTAACAACCTCTGCTTACAAAAGAAAAAATTTCTCCATGACTGTACCTTCCTTCCTTTTGGGGTTACATATTGTTGGTATCAATTGTTGGAACAAAATGGCCCTTAACTTTTCACCCCCTCCATCTTAGTGAAAAGCCCACCGGCGCCAAAAGCCCCCTCCATCTTAGTGAAAAGTTCACGCCTTGTGTAAAAGCCCCCTCCATCTTAGTGAAGGCCCAAGAGACCTATCAACACTAGCCCCCTACCACAATCCAATCAATACCCTACACGAACACTAGTCAGTCCCCCAACCGGATCCTCCCCCTATATAAGCTCGCTCCTCCATTTAATAAATTGGAATTCCTCTCGGACTCCTGTGCGTCCTGGTGATTTCTTTCGTCTTGGATTCCTGCGCTTCCTGGTGGTTCCCTTCCTTGTGGATTACTGCGCGTCTTAGTGATTTCTCTCATTTCGGATTACTGCGCGCCTTGGTGGTTTCTCTCATTTCGGATTACTGCGTGTCTTGGTGGTTTTCTTTCATTTCGGATTCCCGCGTGTTCTGGTGGTTTTCTTTCATTGGTGCCGAAACCCGGGACAAGGAGTGCCTTCATTAGGCCCCTTGTCTCCCGTTCGCCACCTAGAACGACCCAGTCCGGAATTCCCCTGCCCATTTGACCCGGCTCCGGCTCGTCACAGTCACCACCGACCAACTGGCTATTCCGTGAGTAACCCCTCTAGGGACGGATACTCCCCAGTTACTACAACAGAAGAGCCAGCCGTGACCATCCGGCGGCCTCCTGACGTTACCGAGGAGAGAGGGAATACACCCCACCACAGTCTTCAAGACTACGGTGGACTCTTGTCCTACCCTACACCAATTTATAGGGACAACACCTGCAGGGGGTGAAAGGGGCTGGCTCCCTCCTTCTCCTATACTTTTCCTCCACGTTCCTTGCCTTCCTCCTAAAGCCCGGTACCGGCACTCTCCGAATCCTGAGTCCTGGACTCAAATTAGGAACCTCCCACGGGTGACGACCTCTGGGAGGTCTCCTAACCCAGTTCTACTGAACCCTCTGGAACCCCCATTGTATAGGGGGCGCCCTATATATTTGTCTGGAGGTTCTCCCGGTTCGGAGACTTCTTTTCCTGCCTCATTATCTCTAACATTATGGGAGCCTCCTCTTCCTCCCCCGCCCGTGGGCTCTCCTCTCCAATGCCTTTTACGAAACCTTTCCACACTCTCTTTAAAGGGAGATATCAAACCTAAACTTCTCACCAGACTCTGTACTCAAAATTGGCATAATACCCTTAGATAATCAGTCTCCGTTTGGCCTCCCCGAGGGGTCTCTTGACTCTAACCTCATCCATGATCTTTCAGTACTGCCAGCGCCTGGGCAAATGGGCAGAAATCCCCACGTTCAAGCTTTCGCCTCCCTATCTCAACACCCTGCTCTCTGCTCCTCATGCTCTCCTCCCAACTCCTCTTGGCCGTCACTCCAAAGCCATCTCCGCCCCCCTCCCTCCTCCTCCTCCCGCCTGCTACCATGAAACCTTCGATCCTGCGGATGAGCCTCCTCCATATCGATCTCCACCCCAAAATCTGACTGTACCCCTACCACTACCTGCCTCTAACACACCTCCCCCAATTCATATCTCTTCCGCTCCTCCATTCAGCCCGCCACACACACGATCCCGTGGCCCTCCCCATCCGGCCCCTCCCTTTCTACCCCTTCCAATCCTCCCACCTTAATGGCCCCACTTCAGGGAAGTGGCAGGGCAGAAGGGTAGTCGTGTCCATGTGCCCTTTTCTCTTTCTGATCTCTCCCAAATTGAAAAAAAAGCTAGGCTCCTTTAGCTCCGACCCCACCACCTATATTAAAGAATTCCAATGGGTGCTCAAGCATACAGCCTTACTTATCAGGACATTTTTATGCTCCTGGCCAATACTCTCCTATCAGAGGAACGCCATAGGGTATGGGATGCTGCCCAAACACACTGCATGTGAGACTAGGCAGACAGACCCTACCTTTCCCATTGGACCCGAGGCAGTTCGGATAGAGATCCTAACTGGGACTATAATACTGTTCAAGGTGTCCAATCCCGTGACCGATTCGCCTCTTGTCTGGTAGTGGGCCTAAAAAGGCTGCCGGAAAGTAGTTAATTTCAGAAGGTCCAAGACATTATACAAAAAGGAAGAAACTCCCTCTGATTTTTCTAGACAGATTAACACAGGCCGTCCGACAGTACCAGCTTAGATCCAGACACGGACGAAGGAAAACATATCTTAATGACCCTCTTTCTAGCCCAATCCTACCCGACATAAAAACAAAATTAAAAAACTAGAAAGCATGGCCCGGCAACCCCTCAGGCCCAAATCCTTTCCACTGCCTTTAAGGTCTTTCACGGCCCTTGAGGAGAAAGAAAAACTCCGTAATAAAGGCACGCCAGGCTGACTTTCAGATGGTGGCTCAACTAGTGTCCAAACAGACAAAAGGCCAACCCTACCACAAGGACACCTCCCGGAGCGTGCTTTAAATGCGACAAGGAGGGCCACTGGTCGCGTGCGTGTAATCCACAGCCCGGGCCCCACCCGGCCGTGTCCTAAATGCAAACAGATGGGACATTGGGGATCCGATTGTCCCACCACCCGAAGGGAGATGGAACAACGAATCTTCACTCTCTACAATCCCCTCCCTGTGATCGCCTTGGCAGGACTGACTGATGGGGCCCTGGGCCTGTCCCGACTCTTACTATCACTAAAGCAGAGCCCAGGGTTAGTCTGGTGGTGAGCGGTCAGCCTATCTCATTTTAGTGGACACTGGAGCTAACCTTTTTCACTCTTGAGGGAGTTTCGAGGCCCTACCACACCCAGTTCAACCCCTATTGTCGGGGTAGGGGGGAACCTGCATACTCCTCATAGAACCCCCCTCCTATTTTGCCAATTACAAAAACGCTCCCCACTCCTTTTCACCTCCTTTTGGTTATCCCACAATGCCCAGTTCCTCTGCTAGGAAGAGATATACTTTCTAAGCTTGAGCTTCCATCTCAATCCCTCTTCAGATCCTCCAGTTCCTTCATCCTGGCCCTGACTTTATCTGACTCTCAAGAATCCAATAATCCTCCCTCATACCCTACCCTGCCATACCCTGTAAACCCTGTAGTGTGGGATGTCCATAACCCCTCCTCAGCACATTGTTCCCCAGTCAAAATTGTGTTAAAGGACCCCTCCAGCTACATCCATCAAACCCAATACCCTCTCACCACAACAGCTCTCCTCGGCCTCACTCCCATCATTAAAGACCTACTCCACAAACAATATATACGCCCTACACACTCCCCCTTTAATACCCCTATCCTGGCAGTAAAAAAGCCAAATGAGACCTATAGACTTGTACAAGACTTGCGATCAATCAATTCGGCTGTAGTTCCTATACATCCTTAGTACCCTAATCCCCTATACCCTCCTCTCCCTTATCCCTCAGATACCACCCATTTCTCCGTCCTAGATCTTAAGGACGCTTTCTTTTCTATTCCCTTACATTCTGACTCCCAAGATATCTTTGCCTTTACCTGGACCGATCCACACACCCGACACTCCGAACAATATACTTGGACAGTCCTCCCTCACGGATTCAGGATAGCCCACACATCTTTGACCAATTCCTAACCTCCGACTTAAAATCCTTCGTCCTCTTTGTCCTCAATCCACACTTCTACAATATGTAGATGATCTCCTTCTCTGTAGCCCATCCGAGAAGAACTCCCAAGAAGGACACCGCTACCCTCCTCAACTTTCTCGCAGATCACGGATACCGTGTGTCTCCGTCAAAAGCACAGGTCTCTACCACTTCTGTCATCTACCTCGGCTTTACCCTGACCCCTCATCACAAGTCTATCACCTTGGATAGAAAACAAGCCCTTTCCTCCTGGCCCATTCCTAAAACCAAGTCCGAAATCCTGTCCTTCCTAGGACTGGCTGGGTATTTTAGGGCTTGGATTCCAAACTTCTCTCTCTTAGCCAAACCTCTCTATGAACTAGCCAAGGGAGACCCCCAGGAACCTCTGTCCACGTCTTCTGCTACTCCCTTTTGCGCTTTACATGACAAGCTCCTCTCCGCTCCTGCTCTCCACCTACCCAATTTGACACAACCCTTCCTACTATACTCTCACGAAAACCAAGGACAGGCCTTAGGCCTCTTAGCACAAAAACAGGACTCCCTGCTGGCCCGGTGGCTTACCTTTCTAAGCAACTAGATCCAACCATTAGGGCTGGGCTCCTTGTCTCGTGCCCTGGCTGCAGCACAGAAACTTCAACAAGAAGCTTCCAAACTCACTTTCGGTGCTCCCATAACTATTCTCACTCCCCACCGCCTCAAAGACCTGCTCACTTACAAGGCCCTCCAAAGCCTCCCTCCATCTCGAGTACTCTCCTTACTTACAGCCTTTTTAGAAAATCCCTCAATCTCCTTTCAGCCCTGTTCGCCTCTAAACCCAGCCTCCCTCCTTCCCGTCCAGACTAACGTTCCCCAACCCCTTCACAGCTGCTTAGAAACTTTACATATCTTTACATCCATCCTTCCCATATTCAACCCGACCCCATACCCTCAGCACACCACAATTGGTATACGGACGGTTCCTCCTTTAGACACCATAATACTCCTAAAGCTGGATATGCCATAGTCTCTCTTCAAAACACCATAGAGGCTCATGCACTTCCCCCCAACACAACCAACCAACAGGCGGAGCTCATAGCAGCTATTAGGGCTTGTGTCCTGTCCCGTGACAAGACTCTCAGATCACTCAAAATCTTGCCTCGTCTCTCTCTCTCCCCTGGCATCTTCACTGCCCATATAGACCCCAGGCATCAGGAAAAGTTGAAAGATCTAATAGGACCCTAAAGGAACTCCTTACCAAATTAACGCTTGAATTACATCTCGACTGGACTCAGTTGCTACCACTGGCTCTTCTAAAGATTAGGCTCTTTCCAAAAAAACCTACCAACCTTTCTCCCTTTGAAATTATGTATATGGCGTAGCCCTTTACCCCTGGCATAGTTCCTCCAACTCTGTCATTCCTTCACTCCCTCACCATTCCCTCCTGTCATACATAAGAGGTGAAATATGGAAATATCAGGACTGGCTATTGCCTGCACCCGTAAGTCAGAAATACTAACCCCCTTACAACCTGGCGATCAGGTCACTCTACACCCCTCCTGGCGGAAAGAAGGACCTCCAACCAAAATGGAGGTCCTTACCCAGTTGTCCTAACCACTCCAACAGCGGCCAAATTACTCCTTCAGACAAAAATCTAACTCCTTGGATTCACATTTCCAGGTTGAAGGCACACCTCGAAAAACCTCTCCTCCAGTCAGACGGCAGAAAACACCAGCCACTCACGATACCTCGCCTGCTCCCCACACCCGTCAACCCCTTAAACTCAAAATCACTCGCGCCGGAAGCCTGTCGCCTATCCCAGAGTAACTATGACCCTTTTCTTATTTTTTCTTTTTAGTCTCTCTCCCCTACCCTGGGCTCTCCTCCAGTCTGTTTGTCTGGAGGTTCAAGGTTCAGGAAACTTACACTGAAAAACAAATCCAACTCACTCGCCTTACCGCCACTGCTGACTGCCCCTAGTGGGATGTTCCGGGCCAGTCACTATACCCCTGACAAACAGTAAGCTTATCTCCACGCCCCGTCCCTATGTCTGCTTTTTATTTGACCAAAGACAGGATTATTGCAAGCGATGGCGGAAACTTATGGTGGATGTCCTTACTGGGCCTGTAAATCCATGACCCTATCTCCAACAGGTCAAGGTAGGTGGCAGTATTTTACAGGTCTCAGGTGGCTCCTTCAAACTCCACATCCAAGATTCTTGGAACTCTAGATGGGCAGGGGTAGTTCCTGGTGCCTTTTATTGTAATGGCTATGCTTCACGCCCTTGCGGCGCCTTACTATCACCCGCCAATACATTCCCATTAACCACTCGGTTTCTCTGGTATCTACTGACATCAAACATAAAGAGACTCAACTCATTTCAGCCCTAGAGTCCACTGACTCCGACAAGTCCACTACCTGAAACACCGACACATGGATACAAATCCTCTCGAAGCAGCTTATCTCTCTTAATCACACTCTCCCTTCTATATCTCCCAAAACTGTTTTCTTTGTGCATCTCTCAGACGACCACTCTTGGCACGCTGTCCCTCTAAACTTAACTTCATTTCCTTCTAAAACCTCGAAACATACACTCCCCCCATCTCCCTAATGTTCCCTTATGGGAACCGAGGACCAGTCCAATCACACCCTTATCCCCAGACTCTGCCTCCTAGGAAACTCTGCCCCCTCTCTATCATCGCCTTTCCACTGCGACTATAACATCATCATTTCTAATCCCACCGCAGCATCCCCGGGTTCTTTTTTCTGGTGCAACGGTACTCTCTACACTGTCATCTTTCCCAACGTTACTACTCCCTGTCTCCCCGTCACCATTGTTCCCCAGCTCACCCTCTTTTCTAACTCTGAACTACTCTTCCTCCTCAACCTGCCCTCTAGGCATAAGAGAGCGGCCTTCCTCCCAGTCTTGATTGTAATATAAATTACAACATCAGTGGCAGGAATTGGATTGGGAGGAGGTAGCCTCGTATGCACTCTATGGTCCGTACACGATCTTAATTCTAAACTCGAGTGCTCTTACATCTACTGCTGAGTCCTTAGGCTCTCTCCAACGACAGATAACATCACTGCAAAGGTTGCCTTGCAAAACAGGAGGGCTCTGGACTTACTAACTGAAGAAAATCGTGGAACTTGCTTATTCTTAAAGAGGAATGCTGCTACTATGTTAATGAATCAGGTATTATTGAAACCAACATAAAAACTTGAGGACCCTAGCCACTTCATTCTATAAAACTAATGCCCAACCCGCCACCTGGACATCTCTTTTACAAAACCCCTTCCTCACCTGGCTCTGGCCCATTCTAGGGCCACTCACTATAATCCTTCTCGGCTGTCTCTTCCTTCCCTGCTTAATTAAATTTCTTCAGACACAGGTTGGGAGAATTTCTAACCAAACCTTTAATCAGCTTCTCCTCAGGAATTATAACTACCGTCCTTTGGCTCAGGATCCTGTTTCTTTTAAAGAACAAACCACTGAATGCTGATGGCTACCTGGGTACAGTTCCTGGAGGCTCTCGACTCTGACCTGTGGGCCCTCCACCCCGAGGATTCCTGGGAAGATTTTTGTGAACAGATCAACGATTTCTGGTTGCAGGGAACCCTCCAGGACTTCACGCCAACAGAAATTATCTTCTTCTCCCGCCTAACATGGGATTATATACAGGTCTTTTGTTCCAACTTTCCTTTCCGCAGCAACTCCCCTCCTCTCCCCAAGCAGCCCTAAAAACTTCGCCCCTTTCAGCAGGAAGTAGCTTGAGACGGTCAGCCGCCCCTTTCCCCCCAAAAACAAAGAGGGGGAATGTTGGAACAAATGGCCCTTAACTTTTCACCCCTCCATCTTAGTGAAAAAGCCCACGGCGCCTAAAGCCCCCCTCCATCTTAGTGAAAAGCCATGACGTAAAGCCCCCTCCATCTTAGTGAAGGCCCAAGAGACCTATCAACACTAGCCCCCCTACCACAATCCAATCAATACCCTACACGAACACTAGCCGTCCCCAACCGGATCCTCCCCCTATATAAGCTCGCTCCTCCATTTAATAAATTGGAATTCCTCTCGGACTCCTGTGCGTCCTGGTGATTTCTTTCGTCTTGGATTCCTGCGCTTCCTGGTGGTTCCCTTCCTTGTGGATTACTGCGCGTCTTAGTGATTTCTCTCATTTCGGATTACTGCGCGCCTTGGTGGTTTCTCTCATTTCGGATTACTGCGTGTCTTGGTGGTTTTCTTTCATTTCGGATTCCCGCGTGTTCTGGTGGTTTTCTTTCATCAATAGCGTGATATCAGGTGTCCTCCTCAAATTCAGTGGAACCAAATGAAATCACTGAGGTCTACATGTTATCATCCGCTATTGGATGTTAGTGGAAAGTGATCAGATTTTAGAGCTAAATAAAATCCCTGCTTACTTACTATGTGACCCTAGGCGGGCTAAGCTACATAACTTTGATGAGCTTTTATTGATCTGTAAGATGGAAATAATTACCATCTACCTTACAGGATGGTTATAGGAGACATATATATATATGTGTGTGTGTGTGTGTGTGTGTGTATATATATATTTCTCATATATATATTTCTCATATATATATTTCTCATATATATATTCCTCATATATATATTTCTCATATATATATTTCTCATATATATATTCCTCATATATATATTTCTCATATATATATTCCTCATATATATATTCCTCATATATATATTTCTCATATATATATATGAGAAAAATACTTAGCAGGCCTGTTATGTAAAGGGCAATCGATAAGTTTGCTTGGCACTTGTCATTTTTTTTTTTTAAAGAATGATAGGCTAAAGGATTATGGAGGCCCCTGGGTTTGCCTAGCTAAAAGAAGCTCTTCAGAGAAAGCCATGTTCAGCTTCCTGTGAGTGCTGCTCTAACACTTGGAAATAGATCTCCAACCTACACTGAGAATTTCAACAAGAGCAGCCCACTGGGAGTCTGTTCTGCTTTGCTTTGTTTGTTGTGGTTGCTGTTTAATTGGTAAATATCTGAACAAATTTAACTCTACATTCCAGTTACTGCTTTTCCCTTTGTTAACATGTTATCATGTTAGGTTGTTCAGACAGATCCCACATTACATATTATTCAGCAGAAAAGAATTCCTATATATATTTCATTTTTTTTCATTTAGAGGCCATTGGGATACTTTATGCCATAAAGATGTCTGAGCTGAATTACTGACCAGTTACCTGAAGGAGGCAAAAAGCAGGTAATCCAGGGGTTTTACAGGTTTTGGCCAGCAACCTCAAAATACAAGCAGACAAAATGATGTTATGGGGAAAAATAGAACCAGCCATCCTTCTGGATATCATTTAGTTCAAGCTCTCTAAGTACATGATGAAGCTCCTAGGGGTGGATAATCACATAACTGAGAACCAGAGAAGTGCCTCCTACTTGCTCTGTGATCTCAGAAAGTGACTTTCCAGGCCTTTGATTCTTCATCTGAGAAGCTATGAGGTCAGATTAATGATCAAAACATGTGACAGCTGAGAGGGGGGTCTCAAGACCACCTGCTATAACACTCTCACTTGGCAGGTATGAAACAAGACCCAGAGCAATTCAATGGCTTTCTTGATGTTACATCCCTCACAGCTGACAGACTAGAAATTAGCAACCAAGGTTTTCTAGCTGTCACAGATACTCACTCCACAAAGCCCTATTTAAAATCGCTGTGCTCCAGAACATGGAAGGTGAATTTCAACACTGTCATCAGTGATGTCCCTTGAAAGTGGCTGGTACTCAACTGGAATTGATGAACTTCTGTGTTCTATAACTTCCTGGTGAAGTCACTATTATATTTTGTGTCAAACAAGCTGCAGAACCAAGCAAGATGCAGTATTCTGGTAAGGCTCAGGGCAGTTTTTACCTCCTAATTCATTACCTATGTGGATATGTGCCTACTGAAATATTTAATTCCTCCCCTTTAGGGAAAAGAGAGTTTCTCTAAGGTTAAAGTTCTGATCACAAGTGACTACACTGAAAAACTGATTTGTCCAAAAAAATATACTTCTGTGGGTAAAGAGGAGAGTGAAGTTTCCTCTCTTAACCAACTCTAGAAATCTGGAGCATGGGGCAAAGGAGGAAAATTTTATTATTCAAATGAAATCAACCACAGTGATCTTGATATAGAGGACTTTAATTAAGAACTAAACTAGAATTCAAACATTTGCACCCTTCACTAACGTAAATCAGAAACTAGAAATGTGGAAAATGAAACAATGAGAAAGATAAAGGGGCCTATGACCAGGAAATGCACTGATGTAATGGAAATGAGCCTACTGGGAGTACAGAACCAGAGGAGCCTGAGGGAGGCAAACTGTCAGCAAATGCACTGATGTAATGGAAATGAGCCTACTGGGAGTACAGAACCAGAGGAGCCTGAGGGAGGCAAATTGTCTTATCTATTAGAAAGACAATGAAGGGTGGGTTTGGGAGCAAAGGTGGAGATAGTATGGTCAACCAGACAGATAATTCCTTGCCAGGCAGGTTCTAATTAATATAGTTTGAATGGAAATTTCCTTTTGAATATAAACTCTTTGTAGTTCCAAGCTCATAAAGTGAGATTCTCTCTCCATTAGATTGTTCAGACAGGTCCTACAATCTGAGGTATGTGGAAGCTAAGAAGCTAGAGAAAGGCAGTCCTCTCTATGCTGTCCAATATGGTAGCCACACTAGCCATATTGGTTAGTGAGTGCTTGAAACGTGGCTAGTGTGACTAAGAAACTAAATTTGACTTTATTTTAAATTTTAATCATAGACACTAATTCAGTTATTGAAAAACTGATATGCACATTTGGAACTACTTGGGTGTATAAATTTACTTTTTCAACTCTAAATTTTAATTTGAATACAGATGTGTTTTATGTAAAATTTAGTGTCCAAATTGATATGTTTGTAGGTGTAAAATGTACACTATATTTCAAGTTTTACTATGAAAAAGAATGCAAAATCTCAATAACTAATTACTATTAAAATGGCAATTTTTGGATATGTTGGGTTAAACATATTACAATTAATTTCACCTATTACCTTTTACTTTTTAAAGTGGCTACTGGAAAATTTAAAATTACACTTACAGCTCATATTTGAGGTTCACATAACACTTTTATTGGACAGCACCGCTCTATATTCTAGGGGTTTAGGTAAGAAAATCTTTTCTAGATTATAGCCAATATATATTTTGGTTTCTTTGTCAAAATCAAACTAGAAAAAGCTTATACCATTTGAAGAGTCCAAACATAGCCTTTTTAATTACACTCTCCAATTATTAAAATTTGGCATTTGGTTTATAAATTAACTCAGATTAATTTGTATCAATAAACCAGCATCAACTCTAAAGTGAAATTGACACTGAAGTTCGAAGCCAAAAAAACTGACCAAGGGAGTGAGCCCTGAAACAGCACGGTGAGCCCTAATCTGGGTCAAATGGCATCCTTTGTATTTTTACTCGTCTCTAGAATCCAAAAATTTGAGAATAAATACCATGTTCTGTTAGTCTTTTGTTACATGACCCAAAAAAGAAACCACATAAAAAGAAACAATTACATATATTCCCAATATACATGTATATAATCTAAAGAAGAAACTATTTTAAATACCCTCTGAACATGAGTCAGATATATGGCAAATGAAATTATATATACTTCATATGAACAATTAAAACTTTATCAGTTAAAAAAAATTCCTAAGACTATAACCTGAAAACTAGGAACTCTTTGACCTAAATCACTACTGAAAGATAAACTAAGTCTGTCATTATCATCAGAGGCACTTTGGGATCTTACAATATCCCAGAAATTATGTTCAATAAGAGCAGCATCCACGCTCACACAATTCCAGAGAGGCAAGGATTAGCTATCACCTCCATTTTAAGAGCTGAGTAATCAATCAATCAATCATAGAGAAGTTAAAGAGCACATTCAAAATTTAACATTTGCTAAAAACTGTTTATTTCTGCTTGGGCCCTGAGCTGTCCTGGAAGCTGCCCAGATGCATAAGGTGCTTATTAATAAGCTCATCTCAGAGGATCTCTTCAAGGTTTAATACCAGCAGCACACAATTTGGTTGTTATTTTCCTCTGTAAAAACAGAACTCAATAAATACAGCAGCATAATTCATTAATAAATCTTTAATCACTATCTTTGTCTTATGAATTAAAATAAAGATATAATTTAGTGTAATATTTACATAAATAAAAAATACTTACCTTCAAATTAAGTATATTTTTCCATTAAATTTCACTATTTTAAATATCCACCTAATTTAAAGCTGGATTTACTCCAGTGTCTAATTGGAATTCTCCCTGACTTAATTCTGGATTGTAATTTCTCCAATAAATCTCAGGTATTCAAAATAGCCTAAGAGTTCATCAAGTAATTTTCCTGAGTTAATCTATTCTTTCTTCTCATTTTTATCTTCGTAGGCCATTAGTACAAGGGCTGAGCTCCTTCCTCCCTTCAGAGGATGCACTGTCCTTAAATCCTTCCCATCCCTGACACCTAGAGAACTCTTGGTTTCGATCCTTCCTCTCCAGTGCATTAACCTTTGCTCCACCGCCCATTCTGGGCTCCCATTGCCAAGCAGAAACAACCACAGATGCGGCTGTCTTGCTCTCTCCACTCTGTGGTCTTGTTCCAATCAGGGAAACATTCCTATGGCAACCAACATGCACAACCATCTCACTCCCCTTTCCTCAAAATTCCCTATTTGCATGGCAGACGTTTGGCAAAAACACTGAATTACTTTACTTGCCTGGCAACTACTAACCTATTCCAGCCTCTCTAAGGAACTTAGCTTTTTTCTCTTTATCTTTTAAAACACAGTCAGGGGCTGGCTGGCTCTGGAAAGGGCAGCTGCCAAGTCAGCCTCCCTGGGCACTGGCCTGCAGCATGCACAGCTACTGGGCAAAATGGAGCCTACTTTTGCATGAAGATAAAAAAAAAGAAATGCCCTTGGGCTCAAGACAATGGCCCGAGTAGACAGCTGTTAGGGGCTCACACTGGGCTAACTCCAAGGAAATTTCAGTTCTTAGAGAACCTCAGGTTCCACTCATCCTCACCTAAAGAAGAGTCAAATTATCACTATATTTGCCTCCATTCAGAAAACCAGTTTATACATCATGCTGTGTATTTAGGACCCTCTTATTGACATATTGATTTATTTAACAGGCTAGCTAGCATTTTTACTTACAGATTGTACTTTACTCATTTAGGTAATTTTTGGTATCAAGAACCAACATGGTCCCAAATGACTGATTCTTCTAACCACTTTTCCCCCTCTTCAATGAATTCTAAAGAAATACTTGAAATGTCTATAATTTAAGTGCCCTAAAATGAAACACTTTTTCTGAAAATCCATAGAACTAGGTGAGTATGGCCAGTGAATAAAATGATAGGATCCATACTTGCCTTGTGCCCTTTCAGAACTGAGACCAGTAGGTGACGTTAGCTTCTAAAAACAACTGACAAGATAATCAAGCCAAGTACAGGAGGAAAACAAAACATACTGCCTTTCACAAGGAATGTAAGGTCACTACAGAAAGGGAGAGTTGCCAATTTAGGTCATGAATAGAACCTAAAGTTGACACTCGTGGACACTGTCCATCCTTTATGAGCAACCTCCTTCTGCCAGCAAAAGACCCATTTTTCTATGCTTGTAACCTTTAGATTTCTTCTAAAAAGAGGCTTCTTATTAACTTGCATGACTCGACAAGGACAATTTTTGATATTCAGATCCTATATACATGATGACACATAGTAAGTATACAGTAAGCATTTATTGAAAAGAACCATAGTTTCCTCTAAAGTAATTAACAATATAAATTAAAATAAGATATTATTTTGACCTATCATACATGCAAACTAAACTATGCAATGACAAAGGTGTGGAGAAAGAAAACATATACTGTTGGTAGAAGTATAAATTGCTGCAGTAATTTTGGAGGACAATTTGATACTATTTAGTGACACTAAAAATGCATACACTTTCAATAGTAATTCCCCAGCTTTAAATGTATCCTATAACACACGTACCAAAAAAATGTAAAAGATATGTCTAAGAATGTTTAGGCAGCATTGTTTACAACAGGATAAATCTGAAATCAACCCAAATGTTGATAAATAGAAGGCAAGTTAAGGTAAGTTAACAATGGAATTCTAAATATCCAGTAAAATGAGGTAGACTCGTAGGTAGTGATATGGGAAGATACTCAGGATATATTGCTAAGAAAAGTACATTACACAACAGAATTCCTTATGCTTCCATATACACATACATATGTGTACATACGTATATGTATGAATGTGTGTGTAGATAATAGAACATTAAATTATTTCTGCAAAGATTTGCAAAACCTTAACAGTGGTTACTTTAAAGAATATAGGAAGACTTATTTTTCACATTATAGATTATTAAAATTAATTAATTTTAAAACAAAGTCTTACTCATACTTTAAAAAAATATTTATGATTCACAATTGCTTTCACATTAGTTTTTTTTTTTATTTTAATTAAGCCATCAGGTTATTTTTACCATTCAGGTATATACTGTGTAACTAATATAGAAGTCCCTAAAACCATCTACAGTCTTATGGTGAGGGAGAAACTGCAGAAGTTGAAGCAGTAGCTCACATAAATTGTTTACAGAGCTTGTACTTTTAATAGGTTGAAAATGAGTTGGAAAAATATAACAAAATTTTATTAGAAATTAATAAATTATATTAGAGCTATATAATCAAGATAAAAATTGTGAAAACACACTTTGTAATACTCAAAGAGTAAGCCAAAATAAACATCTCTTCTTAATGCTTGACTCCTTTTATTTTAAAGGTAGAGGCAGCAAAGAAATAACTAATGCTGCTAAATTAGAAATCATAAGCCTCAGAAGCCCTGTACATACATAAAAATTAAGAACGATAAATATTTAATCAAATAAAAAGACAGAAAATTACGAATGTGTCTTTTTGGTGGCAGGGAGGCAATTATTTAAAATGCAGAGAGGGACAGTTGAAGAGAATTTCCCTTAGTCATTTTCAACTCAGTAATAAGAAGATGGGAACCATGGCATAATTTTTTTTTTCCAACTTACAAAGATTAGAAAGAACATTCCATTTTTAAAAGCATTAAAGTTCATTTCCTCATTATTTCCAGCCTCCCAAATATTCCTACTTTTATCATACAAACTCAAAAGAAAAAATTTCCCTTGGTATTCACCATAAAAGCCCAGAATTCTCTTGACATTACCATTTTAAATGTCTATTGTTCTTCTAACTCCAGGAAATCTCTGAAAGCCAGACATAATGACTGTTGTGACAGTTTTCAGTAACAAAAAGTGAAGTTTTCTGTCACAAGAAGTGCTCTCTCCATTTTCATCATATGTAAAACAAGATGCTTCTAAGAGCACCTTTGAGAAGAGCTACTTTGAGACCCTAAAAATGTGCTACAAGGGATGAAAGAATGAATCAAAATGACAGATAAATTTGTGGGAGTTTTTCCCTTTTAGTGATAGCAAATTATGTGTTTTATCTCCCAATTAGTACTGATTCTTCGGGCAAAGAACTGGCTTTTTACTCTGGAGTCATTAAGGGCAGATTCCAGATACTAACCCAAGAAGTAAGGGAAAAAAAAAGGTTGGGAGTTGGTGCGATTTGGAATAGTGGATATGAAACATGTTTATATATATATATATATATAATGTTCTATATATATATAATGTTCTATATATATATATCATGTTCTTCTAGTAACTGCTCAAAGTCACCAAGAATCCACATCTCTCATTATGACTGAGAGGCCAAAGACTTCCATAGAGACCTACCAGTCTGATGAGAAGGTGTTATGTTTCTGGGAGAAGAGACTTGGACCAGGATTCAGAAGTCCTGGGTTCAAGTACCATACAGACCTGCACCTGTGGAGCCATCAAAAGCAGAGACTCACCTTCATTTGCCTCACTTCTCCCATGTAAATGAATGGAGATGGATGTGTCAGATCAAGTAAGGTAATATATGGGAACAATTTGAAAAAAAATGAGATGCCAAAATGGCCTTACAATTCTAAGAGCAAGAGTTTGTTTTATCAGTAAAGTGGAAATAATAACACTCCATGGATACCACGAAGATTAAATGAGAGAAGATATTAAATGTTCTTAGTGTCTGGCACAGAGAGAGCAAATGCTCAAAAATACCAGTTATTACCTTTAGTTCAAAGCTATTTACTTAGCTGTGGATGGATCCCTGCTACCGCAGAGTCCCTAGATGTCACACAATTATAAAGTGAAAAATATGAGACATGAACATAAAGCAGAGATTGGCTCTACCACAGAATCTGCCTTATTGGTGACTAGTGGCCCAACCAGGCAAAAAGCAATAACCACAGGAGGATGCCTGGGAAATGACTTGGACCAAGCACATAGCAACTCTGAGTGAGAAGGAAAGGCTGAACCAGTTTCTCTACTGAAAGTTGAGTGGCATGTACACTAAATATGACATGTATGGGGGAAAGGACTTTGTCTTCTCTATGCCAGGCTGGTTCTATAGTAGGTTTCCTCCAAATATTTGAAAGATGGGTAGGGGGATGGATGGGAGGAACACAGGTAGAGCATTCAGTACAATCCTCTTGCAGAGTTCCTATCATAATACAGACTGATTTTAAAATACAGTTTATATGAAAGACAAAGGAAAACTCCAAAAATGTATGTAGTCGCGTATTTTCATTCATTTAGTACAATGTTCACTATAGGTCAAGCACAGTGCAGTAGTTATTTTATGAATTACAGCTTGTTTATGCACTATAGAAATCTAATCAAGTTTTTAGGAGAAGTTGGCATCTATCTGGGACTGGAATTTAGTTATAGTGAAGATACCTCCCTCCCTCTTTCCCTAGTTGGCTTCTTTCAGGCAACTCTTCTCTGCATCCAAACCTCAGCAATGCCATTTAAGTGTCAAGATATATGTCTTAAACCAAGGAGAAATTGAAAGTCCTCTTCAAAGAATGTAACTGCGTCAGACAGTATCCAAGGGATATAGGAGTATGTAATTAAGTACAATACCTTACAACAAATTCATACTGATGGAAGACAAGTGTGAAAATATTGAATTATGGATGAGCTTTAAACAAGTGAAGTTTTATTAAAGTAATCCAAATTAAATGCTAATAAAATATTACCAATTAGAAATCCTTGTAGGACTATTTAAGGACTAGAATCACTCATAATCAGTAGGTAGCTAGGATACAAAAAGACGCATCTCAAGCTGGTTAATATGTTTCCTAGAAAACTTATTTACACTATTCATCTAATCTGTGGCTCCTTTTTTCATAGATAAACTTCAGGTTTACCCTGAAGAAATCATTAAGGACCATGAATTAACAAGGTACAAACAGATAGCATTGCTGCAAAGAAATCTAGGACTCTGTCAGATTCAAATGACTGTTTATCCTCCGGTGTTCATGCACGTTATCACGAGAGGCTCTGTCTTTGCATACAAAGCAGAAAAAAAGTGCTGAATGAAATCAGTGTGCTGAATGGATCCAGAGAGTGGGTGGAGGGGAGTACCTGCCCTTTTTTCCCCTTCCTTTCCTATTCTCGGGTATTCTGGGATATACTCCAACAGCTTGTTCAAACTGAGGAGCCAGAGGAAGATGCACCTGACAACCTAGACTCAAGAAAAGCACATATGCACACACTTTTTTTCCAGCCTGTGTAGGATCATCAGACTTCAGTGAAAGGAGCTAGCACATTTCCAAAGCACTCCAGAAACTGCGAAGAATGATCAATGCTACCCGTTTGCTACAACCACCTGTGGAACAAGGAGGCTGATGTCTTTACAAGAGGTTACTGATGTGTTCAAGGCCACATTGTTAGAAAATAATGGAACGAGCATTGAGTCCAATCCTTCCACTATTGGTCTGCAGAGGTGTCCCACATCACACTGTCTCAGCACATAACAAGGCTTTTTAAAATACCCCTATGATAAACTGACAACCCCTGGCATCCAACCTATTATATCTGTGGGAAGCAGAACCTCTACTCCTCTACTAATAAAAAGTATGATTTGGGTGCAATGTTCAAGGCAAATTACCTGTTGTTCCCAATTTTAATCTCTAAGCAAATTTGAGGTGTACATTGAAGGTAAAAGTGGCTGGTCTTCTAAGAATAGATGAAAGGCCACTGAAAAATATTTTGCTTAATTAAATTACCTCCAAAACTCTACATGCTCTTGTTCCCTTCTTTTTGGAAAGAATGATTCCATTTAAAGGCCTCTAGTACTCTACAACTATAAGTTATACATTAACATGGAGGTTATTTTTTCATTAGAGATAAAGCAAAAATCTGATGAAATTATGATATCAGTTTAGGTTTGGGGAAATCTTAGGATTGAAAAGTCTGAAGACAGTCTTGAGGTTATACCACTGAGTGGTTCCCACACCTAGACAATGGGTATCAGAGTCCTAAAGAAGCACTTATGTTTAGCTAGGTGTGAGAACCACTGAGTAACCAACCCCCAGAGATCATACAACCTGGTGGATAGCTAGAAGCCTATCAAGTCCATGTTGCTCTCTGTCCTAGAAAAGCTTAATAAGAAACTCTAAAGAAGGGCAGTTTTAAAATAGCTACCCACCCTCGCCACTTGCGGGACTTTTGTGGGTTAGAGTTCCAAACCTCACTCCTTACTGATTACTCTAAGGAGCAGCTGGAACTGTTCAAGAGCAAAGGCAGCTGACAACAGGGATTTCATGGACTCCATTTTAAGATCTGCAGACACTGTGAAACAACTCATACTTCTGATTTTTCCAAAACCCAGTGCACCCAATCCAACCCCACAAATCTTCATTTAGCATTTATTATGTACAAGACACTGGTGTCTTCTGACTTTGGATTCAGAGTAAAACATGACAACTTAGCCACAAGCAAATACATCTAGATAAACTCCCACACCCCACAGCAAATGTAGTACAAATGCATTTGTTGAGGACATTAGGGAGGATCTGTGAGGTCATCAACGATTGCCATGACAACAACCAATGCCAGTCATTTTCAGCTCTTAGTGCAATGATCTGAGATCTGAGTCTCCCTTGGAAGATCTGTTGGCTTTTGAGGAAGGCCAGATAGACTTATTATCTTTCATTGGGAAGTTCTGCTTTTGTCTCTGGCAGAAAGGAATACATTTTTTTTTTTTTTATTAAAGGTTGTTCACATTTCAGATGCAAAGCAGAGAATAACAATCCAGAATTCTATTGTTCACTGATTTATTTGTTTTTGAAGAGTCAAAAGAAACTGCTCAGCTCTAGCCTATTGAAGTCCATCTGGTCAATCTCATGGTGTAGCAAGCCAAGTCTCACCCGTTCCACTTGGGGCCAACACTCAGTGCTGTGATCTGTTCTTGAAGCAAACTATCAGCCTATGAAGCTGTCTAAATCTCCAGCATACCAAACCAAAACAAATACTCTGAGTTAAATGTAAATAAATAAAATACAGATATATTTTCCTTAGTATGTCCTAGTAATTCATGACTAACACTAAGAGTATGCAGCAAAATGTTTTGGGTCATGCTGAATCCTAGTCAGTTTAAAATTTGGCTGAACTTTATGATATGGTATTCACCCGACAGGAGAGTATCTTAGAATTAGGGGCATCTTAAAGGTAACTTTGAACATCTTCATAATCAGGATAGGAAAAAAAAGGGTACATATAGAATGACCCATTTATGTAAATATGTGTATATTTAAAATATATATATACATACCCATGTGTGCATATAAAACACTAGGAGAATATACACTGAAGTTTTAACACTTACCTGTGAACAGTAGAATTAAAAATAATTTTATTTTGTTTGTTCTGACTTATAGTTTCTAATTTTTTTTTCTCTTTTTAGGGCTTGAGCTAATCATTATCCTCAGTTTCTAGCACATCATTACTGTTCTTCCAAGATTCTTTCTTGCTTTATTATTTCCCTATTTATCTCCACTTCTCTCCCTCATCCAACCCTCACATAATCATTCTAAGAGTTTAACAGGTTTCTCTTTTGTATGTACTCTTACTGATGAGTATCATTTTATGTGCATGCATTTTAACTTGAAGAAATGGTTCTGCACTGCGTCTCATTTTTCTTACTTTTTTTTGCTTGACATTATGTCCTAAGATCCATCCATGCTGATAAATGTTTATTTAATCAATTGCTTCTAACAGCTGCACAGTAGTCCTTTATGCTCATTCACCAAATCTAAACTTCTCTCCAAGTGGAGGACAGCCAGGTTACCTGTAACTCTGTTATCGGAATAACCCTGAACAAATATCCACTTATGTACACCCATATGTATCTGTACCTGTATACATGGGTACATATATACTTATATAAATACATATGGAACAAAAGATATTTTTATACATTCCCAAGGGTGTAACTGCTGGGTCATGGGGGTATGACTGGCCCTGATTTGAACAAGTGTGTCCAATGACTCTCCAAAATGGTAGGTGTATGCTCCTATTTGCAATGCATGTCCCAGAAACACCTGGCATAATTCAGCTCTCTAAAATGCTATACGTAATATATCATTATTGATTTAATTTTCATTTCTCATTACTAGTGCCTTGGAGTATCTTTTCCAATGCTTGATGGCCTTTTGAGTTTCCTCCTCATAAAAATATCTTTTTAAACCCTTTGCTCAAATGTTTTACATATAACATGTATTGTTTTAAAAATAATCTCCCACCCCCAGTGAAATCAGTTGAAAAGACAAGCAATAGAGACAAGAAAAACCCACATATGAGAACAGATGGCACTTAATCCATCTTTTGTAACTGGCAGCAACTCTACAGTCAACACTGCGTTTGAGAATTGCACAATAACAATAGCAGAAGCAGCAAAACTAGTGATGCTGTGTGAAATATATCTACTACGGTCCCTGGCTCATAGTAGATGTTCATTAAACACTACTTCCCTCCCCTGTCTTCTTAGATTACCACAAAAAAATCTGGGAGAAAGAAAAATCATGTATTATTTTTATCTCCCTTCAGTGAATAACAAAATTGCTTGGAGAAATGCCTTGAATTGCCTGATAAGTAAGAGGGATGGTGAAGGTAGGTGCATCTAGCTCCTCTCTTCATTTCCACTAGGAGTGTAAGCTTGACAGCAGACGGCCTCCTTTTGCAACCCAGCTCAACTTACTGGGTGGCATTGGGCAAACCACCTCTTTGAACTTTGTCTCCACACTCCATCAAGTGGAGTAATAATAATGACATTTTCCTCATGGAGTTGTACTGAGGATTAAATGAATGATTCCCCTCTGTATGCCATGCAGAATGGCCTTGGAATCTAGCAAGTACTCAGTGAATGTTAGCTGCTGCTGTTGTTTTTATTATTCAGCTCGTCCTTGGGGTGTGGAGACAGAACTAAACTGACACCATAAATAGTCTTTCACATGAATACCCTCTACTTATGTAATTTTTAGAAATCATTTTGAATGGTTAAAGGCCACATAACAGCATATGAACACTTTATATCTTAAATATATTTCATTCTAAACATGTTTCATAATACATATTTTTCCAATTTGGTTTTAAAAAAATGTCTTGAAGAGTTAAACATTTTTTCCTGAAATTCTGAGATATTTTTACCCCAGATCCTTGCATCTCTAGTGAAATAAGTCTTAGGACTTCACTGACTAGATAAAACAAAACAGGTGAAAAACAGGCCTCCATGCAAAGTTGGCTAGCACTCTTGTTTTCCTTTTACCAGGATTATTCTTACTTGCATGTCTATACATGGAAGTAAGAAAGGATGTCTACTAAAGAAATAATTAGTGGTGACCAGGGCCTGTATACAAATGGCTCTCATTTTGCTCAACTTTAAAAATAAAATAAAAAGGAAGTAGCAAACAGGGGAATCAAATCAAGCAGGTGTAACACATGCCAGGGCTCAGGGAACAGCAGCAACAAAATGAGGACTGCCTGGATTCTTAAGTAAGTGCTCAGAACTCACCAAAAATCAATCCTATGGTACCAGGAGAACAGCTAGGAGCCCTAGTATTTAAGTCCACGCTCTTCCTGCTAGTTGTGCTGCTTCTATAGGTTTGATTCCATATTGTAAGGTGAAGCATAGGACAAAATATCCTCTCTTTCCACATTTCCTTCTAAGCCTAAATTCTAAGAACTTATAGTTTACTTTCACATAGAATTTTTAAAATTTCCTACATATTTATGTGCGAAATGCCTATCCCAGCAAATATATTAGTGATACAATGTTCATCTCTCTGTAATATGAATGCACCCATGAGAATGCAGCTTCTATAACCAAGTGGAAGAAAGGTTCTTCCAAAGACATCATTTTTACTATGGTTTTTTTGGGGGAGATGGCTAGGCTAGCCTCAAATATGGACTCAAAGATGTGGTGCTACTTTTTTCTCCATATAGATTTTCTCTTCTTTCCCAAGGTGGACCTGAAAAGGGTAACATACCCATCACTAACCATTACAAATATTCTGCATGCAGGAGTTGCCACATACTGAAATCAACCAATGAGACCTAGGAATTATCCTGAGAACTGCAAAAATGTGTATGTATGTGTGTATGTACATTTTTTTCACTGAACACCACAAGGCTACCTCAACAGGTACCACCTATGACTGTCAGTCAAGAAAAATAACAAGGGAGGAAAGGAACAACATCAAATCATCAGTGACTCAGCCCCACGTGGCTCAGCTCAAAGGCAGGTGTGGGGTGGGACAAGGTGAGACCATGTCATCTTGACAAGGCCATTTTGCTATAAAGGGAAAAATTTTATGTGGCCTAAAAAAAATTAACATTTGTTTTGTAATTTTGGGAGGGGTACTTTACTCATTATTATTTTTTTAACAATTGTCTAAAATTTTATAAGAGATAGGAAATTAACATATATAAAAGAGCCATCCTCACGTCACAGGTAGCGATCATGTATTCTAAAAACAAGAGGAGAGAATCCTTTGAGACTTGACCAGTAAAGGTGATTCTGTTTGTTTTGAAAACACAAATTTGATTCAATGCAATTGATATTAGGGAACAATTTGAACATAGTGCAAATTGTATGTTTGCTTATGAACAATTTCATCCATAAGAAACACTAAGTGACTGTGAAAACCACACAGCTTAACTGAAGTGTATGTACCTACATGCACAAACATCTAACACCAACTAGCTACCTAGTTCACCTTTTATGAGCCACCCATCCACATCTGCTGTCACAATTTTCTTTCAATTTCCAAATAATCCTCCTACCATTTGACAATATCTCATAAGGTGTAACCTTTCCTGTGCCCACTTCCATACGCAAAGTTAAAAACAAACAAAAGAGTGATTTTATATTTTCCCAGAGTCATTTTGTTCCTGGGGCTATCTATGGCCACCTTTGTTCCCTGTTTATCACCATTCCTCCTGTAATCCAGCTCCTTGTTTCACTATAGCATCCAACAGCAAATGTTAGAATTTTTGTTATTAGTCTCCCACTGGAAAAAGAGATGTTTTCTTTAGGAAAGAGAGGAAAAAAAACATACACTGCTATTAAGGTGGACAAGGTATGTAAACTCTCACTGCAGACATACTCTGAAAGCCCTCGGAGTTTGTTCTTGTTTTCCAATGGAGTGAATATGGCCATCCAGACTGCCAACTGTCTTCCACCAGTACTAAATGATGCCCTCATCTCATTTATGGAGAAATACTAGGGGAGAATGGGAGGAAGTCAGGGCAGCAAAGGCAGTTTCAACTCCATTTAGTAATGGCAGTCAAGGGCACAGCTGAAACCTAGGATATGTCTATGGCTACGAAAGAGACATTTTCTTAGATTTAATGTGAGGTGTGGAGGAAAAGCCAACCTGTGTGTGGATGACTAATGTATGTGCATATATTCACTATACTTGGGGGTATTGTGTATTCCTTGTCTTGTTCCTAAATTGCTTCAGAGCAACTTAGACAGATGCATATTATATAGTATGATATAGAATACATGCAAAATAAAAATAAACCAAAGAGCATGTGTGTGTATGTATATTCATATACAAATGAATACACACATAGGTATAAATGTCATAATTCAACCCCTAATTAAAGAATCCTTATACTCTTGGCTATATAAAAATGAGAAAAGAGGGTGGTAAAAACCCTCAAAATGGAATCCAGGAGAAAGAGAACTTAAGTGAAAAAAAATCAGGAACTGAAGCCAGAGTCCTGGGTTAAAATATCAGCTCTGCCATCTACTTCCTGAGCAAGTGAGTTAAACTTTTTGAGTTTCAATTCCTCATAGAAAAAAGTGAAAATATTCCCTTGTTATTTTCAAGATTAAATGACAATGTTCCTAAGGTGAAAGAAGATCGCAAATTCTGCCTTAAATCTCTGGTTTTTAAACTGTACTGAGAAATTCAGACTGGCTGGGCATCCCAGAGTTCAGATAGTCGCAGCTCTCTGGGACACTTCAGAACTGAAGGACAGGATATGAGCAAACACCCATGACCCCCAGACCAAGGAACAGTGGGTCAGAGCAAAGCCTGCTCCAAGGAATGGTAGAATTGAGAAAACCAGAGAGACTATTGCCCCATTTTAAATCACTTCAGGTTGGGAGAATCTTAGGACAGTGATCTTTAAAATGTTGTGCCTGGACCAGCAGCTTCCACATCACATGGGACCTTGTTAGAAATACAAATGATTGGGACTTATTTCACACTTACTGACTCAGAAACTCTGGGGGAGGGGCACAACAACTGAATTTTTTAAATCCTCCAGAAGATTCTGATGCAGTCTCTACTTTAAGAACCATAGACTCAGGAGACAGTTTTGCTCCAGCAGGTTCAGGAGTTTGTATCAGTTTCAAGTTAGAGTTTTGAAAAGGTCTGATTTAGTATAAGAATCCCAGCATCATTTTTGCCCTGTTCTATAAGTTAGCAAGGAATTCACACCACCCCTCTGTCTATGCGAGAGCAGGATGCTGAGGATGCTGGTCACCAGGCAATGCTCCTCACTTCCTCAGACCATTAGAGGTGTGGTCGAATCCTGATCTGACCAGAAGTATCATAAATATGCTGATCAAATGGCACTAGAGGATCTGTGGAAAGAAAGCAATGAAGAACGTAATCCTCTTAAAATAAAAGGAGTGTAGAAAAAGGAAAAAAAAAAACCTACTGCAGTGTGTAAATAGGATCCATAGTGGAAGGACCAATGTTGAAATATTTCTTTTTACATACTCAGCAGCAACTACTTATTTCTACTTGTCATCCTGTCTGCTCAGTGTCTTAAGTTGTATTAGCAGGCTCCAACAGGGCAAGCCGCTGTAACTGGTGACCATGTGCTTTCCCTCCCCTCCCCACACTCAAATCAACTCCTCAATCTCCAGTTTGATTTTACGTAGTTCTTACCACATATAGGCCCCTTAATCTTCTTCCTTTTCATTCCTTTCCTTGCTCATCTGACTGTATTTTCACCAATCCTCTGAGGAATTGATGGGTGAGAAAAGGAGGAAAAAAAAACAGTAGGCAAAAAAAAAAAAAAATCAGGCTTGGTGAAGAAGAGTTACAATTACAGTGGAAGCTAAAATACAGGATTGTGATTAATCAGTGGATTTCAGTTATCCTGCAGGGTTCTATAAAGGTCCCTGTGTCCTGAAAAGAAAATCTATAACAGCTACACACAATTACCAAGCTTTCTAATGTTGCACCAAAACTTAGATCACTCTGGTTAATAAACAGGAGGCTGCACCTCCTGCAAGGTATTAAGAAGATGCTATAAACCATAATCCCTGATAAAAGTTGCAATTATTAAATGGAATATAAAACACACTGAATGATACCTTTGGCACAGACACCCTTGCTTACTTATGCCTTATTAATGCATGCAATAGCAGGCAGCCTTATAAATTCTTCCTACCATAACTTTTATGAGTTTTAGAAATTAAATAATTCTTACAGTTACAAAGAAATACTCATGTTACACAGAACACTAAGTAAATGGATATAAACTGTGTCTAATAAGGCTATAAAGTTTCCAAGGAACATTTTTGGTTATAATATCTGTCCTATTCCCTTTAGAAATAGAGTCAGCTTATCACTCTAAACTCTCCCCAGAGACAATGGTACCTCAATTTTGACGAAGAGATTCCATAAAATGAATCGTAAGTCACGGGATACTATAGTTAGAATGAACTTTGGGAATCATCTAATCTAAACCTCCCTCTTTTTGTGGGTAAGGAAATTGAGACCCAGGGGAATTTAGTATTTGCCCAACATCATGCAGCTTGTTAGTGGCACAGTGAGAACTAGCACTTTCATCTCCTGACTAACCAGTCTACTGTTCTTTCCATTGTATCATTAGGCCTCTGAGCTTTAAGCAGAACCAACCAGGGATGAAGTCTCTGAGGTCACATGCATGATGGACTGCACCCATGATGTAGAAGGTCATCTTCAGAGGCACAGTTATCATAAGAGATCTATTAGCTCTTACAACGTTCAAGCAATCATAAGATGTGGGGTCAACTTAGGCCAAGGGTTGCACCA
This sequence comes from Cynopterus sphinx, assembly GCA_030015415.1. Classification (NCBI taxonomy): domain Eukaryota; kingdom Metazoa; phylum Chordata; class Mammalia; order Chiroptera; family Pteropodidae; genus Cynopterus; species Cynopterus sphinx. The sequence continues at coordinate 130,015,624 of CM057381.1, forward strand.
GTGCATGGCCTATTAGGAACCAGGCTGCACAGCAGCAGGTGAACAGCAGGTGGTAAGGGAGCGAAGCTTTATCTGTACTTGAAGATGCTCCCTAGCACTAGCATCACCACCTCAGATCATCAGGCATTAGATTCTCATAGGAGCACCAGGTGGTGCCAAAAAGGTTGGAGACCACAGCCTTAGGCCACCTCTCTTAAACCTGAATTTCACTTCACTTAAAAGGAAAGGATTCACTCCACTCCAGAGAAGGTTTTGGTTTAGAGGCCATGGTTTAGGTAGAGGACTTCCAAGTCCTAAAGGTCTCAGAGATGCAGGATGTGTCACCTGATTCTTCCTAAGTATCCTGGTGAATCATAAACAATCACTCTTTCCCAGTTGCTGTAAGTTAATGTCAAGATTTTGCTGGCAATTAAGTTGCTTTCATAATTTGACTCCACCAGAAGGCCAGAGAATAGAGGCTTCAGATCAGAGTTTTCCCACCATGCACTTTTTCCTAAATCTGTGTTTGGCTGAAATTCAATTATTACATACTTACATACCATGTATATTTCCTCCTGGTGGTAAATCACAGATTTGCCCCTAGTATACAATTCAGATAAGCCAGTCTTTATTTTAGGGGTTCATGCTAACCTTGTAGAATGCTGGAAGTATGAAGCGCTCTACTAATTAGAAATATAAAAATATAATTTCTAGGATTGCAAAGAATCCAAGACAGACTTTAAGATTCTCACTCAAAAAAAAAAGATGAGACAGATGTGTTTGGAGGGTATTTAATCCCTTAGTGACTGCTTTCCAGGCCCAAATGGCATGGAATTCAGTTAATTTGTAAATACTCCATATTGCAAGAGACCCTCCAACAGTCTATTTTTCCAAGCACTCCGCTGTTCAAAGCCCTTCAGTGTTTCCCTCATGTTTACAGAATGAAAAATAAGGTTCTTAGACTCCAGGGCAATTTTTTTACAATCTGTTCAACACCACTTAAATAAGATTAATTACTCACTCTTTTAAAACTCATGCTGTATTAGCTACCTATTACTGTGAAACTAGTTAGCCTAAAATTTAGCAGCTTAAAACAAAAGTGAACGCCTCACACAGTTTCTATGGGTCAGGATCTGAGAGTAGCTTAACCTGATGATTCTGACTCAAGGTCTCCCACGTGGCTGCAGTCATCTGATGGCTTGACTGGGACTGGAAGATCTGACAAGATGGCTTTCACGTGGCCTTGTTACACGAACCTCCCCCAAGGATGCTTGTCTCTTAGGACATGGAAGCTGTTTGCCCTCAGAATGAGAGACAGGAAAGCCAGCTACAAGCTACAATGTCTGTTTTGACTTAGCCTTGGAATCATACATCATTATTTCTGCAATATCCTGTTGATTACATAGGCCAGCCCTATCCAGTTTGGGAGGAGGCTACACAAAGGTGTAAACACCAGTAGGCAGGGACCACAGGAGGTTACTGGAGGCTGGTTATGATACACACTACACTAGCCCACCTCACTGCCTTCACTTACGCAGTTCTGTGCACATGGTTTACTCTTTCACCTCCTGCTCATCATAATGTGGTAGAGTGGAAAAAAAGCACACGATCTAGCGCTGGTGAAAGTGGGTTCCACCTCAGTCGAAGACTGGAATCTGATTTGAGCAAGTCTCTCAGCCTTAACTCCTATAACTGTATCATAAATACCATAATCCCTGCTGTAAAAAGGAACTGTGACTGCTAAATTAAACCCAGTATAGAAAAGTGCTTTGGAGGTTGCAAATATATAAAATTATTTCTCAAACACCACCTTTCTTCAAGGACTGCCTATAAGCCATTGATTTTTTTTTAAAGCATTGCCTCTCAATAAGAGGTTCCAGCCACCTTCTCTGTCAATCTGACAGCATGATGTGTATTCCTATGCAGTCTTATGTGTATTTATTGTATTTAAACAAAATTGACCCCTACTAGGTTATAAATTCCTTGAGGTCAGAATCTCCCATGATACTGTCTACAGAATAGTCAATAGATGTTTAAATAACTGACTGGCATGCCTTTAGAAGGTCCTTTACCCTTTACCCACATCCAAAGAGGAGGGGTGCTTTATGGGTACACTGTCCATGGGGTGGGTACACATGATAAAACAGAGGAAAAAAAGCTAATCTTAGTTCTAGGTGTCTAGAGCATCTTGAGGCCTATGGTAGAAAAAAATAGTTTGGTACTTCTGAATATTTCTTGGGTATCAACATCTGAGATCCTAGGATAAGCAATATTTTTTGAGGAACACATGCCTATTCAGTTTATCCCTCCACTTGGAGAGGAAAGTCAAGGGAGGTTTGGAGTAAGAATGTTGTAGTCAGAATTCTAAAGATGTTAACCCCCTCTCCCTGCTCCCACCCCCAACTTCTTATTCCCTGGCTAGTCAATTAACTACTAAGCTAGGTACCACTGTGAAGGGACTTTGCAGATGGAGTTAAGGTTACTTGTCAGCTGTCCTTAAGACAGAGGTTATCTGGGTTGGTCTAATGCAATCATCTGGGCCCTAAAGAGCAGAGGAGTCAGATATACATGGGAAACTGTAGGCAGGAAAGATGAGACAGAAGGGGACATCAGAGAAGTTCAAAACGTGAGAAGATTCAACTCACATTTGCTGGCTTTGAAAATGGAAGAAGCCAAGTAATGTAGATGGCCCCTAAAAGCAGAGAAAAACCTTTACCTGACAGCTATCAAGAAAACGGAGATCTCAGTCCCACAAAGGCAAGAAATTGGATACTATCAACAACCAGTAAGGTTGAATAAGATGGTGATATCGGCCTTGTGAAACCTGATTCTGAGAAGTCAGTCAATCTAGACTTCTGACCTACTGAACTGTGAATAAATGTGTTGTGTTTTGAGCTGCTAAATGTCTAGTGATTTGTTAAGGCAGCAACAGAAAACTAAAGCCAAGAATAAGACTTAAATGTTGTTGGGGGGTTATAAAAAGGAAATAGATCCCTTCTCTCCTTATCTCTCTGACCCAAGCCCAAGTGCATGGGGGTGAATCAACAGAATCCCTAGGTAAGTTCAGAAGGTGAGAGAATCTCAGCAGCTCACAGGGTCCAGAAAGATGGAAGAGCCATGGCAGTACAGAATGAGCATGGAAATGGATGGGAGGCCACCTTACAGCTTCTGGACTCTCCAGTGAGGTGCCAGAAAACACCAATAATTTCCCCAAAAAGTATCAGAGATGAAACAAGTGGACCAGGCTCCTGGGAACCAGAGGTATCCACAGGATCTAGAGTGTTGGAGGCAGAAGAGGAATAACTTTCAGCTGTGCACTCACCTGAGCCAAAGACCACTGGGAACCCTACGTCTGAGTGAAAGTGTCAGAGATATGAGAGTAACACCTACTTCTCAGACCATCACCCTAAGGGAGAAGGTATGCAGAAGGCAGAAGGAAAGAATCCCAAATCAACTGAGTATTTACTCAAACTAGAGGCTGAGGAGAAAAGTCTGGAAGTCTCCAAATTTACCACAAATCAGCAAGATTTCATTTTCTTCCAATGAAGGAAATGGAGGGTAGTGAGGTAATACCAAATCTGTGAATTATAACTGCCAGAGATAATTAACATCGATTAAGCAGCTATTATCTTCCAGGGTCCACAGTTTATGTGTATCCTATAACTTAATATTCATAATAACCCTGAGTCTTACATTGCCATTATCTCCATTTTACAGGGAGAAAAGTCAAGACTAAGAGATGTTAAAAAATAGTCTAAAATGTTACAGCTGGTAAATGGTATATTCCAAATTCAAATATCTACCCACTTAGCACTTCTTTGAATTCTTTGCAATGAGTGTGCAGCAGGAATGATAGCATTTATGAAACCATGTGAATGAATCCTTCTGTGATTATACTATTTAAAAGATTAATTTTATGAGTCTTTAGTATCACAATAATCACAATAGCAACAGTGATCATATATTGAAGACATATCATGTGCCAACCAGCTTTTGTGGTTTTTATGGATCATTTAAAAGTTATGACTTTCTCAATTTTATTGATGAGAAAAGTGAGAACCTCTGTTTTCCAAGGGCACAGAGTAAGAGCCAGGGCTGAGATTTGAATGTAGTTACCCCCCAAAAATTGATGAGGGACTCTCATGAGTGGAACCACAAAGGAAAGGCCTTGGTTTTACATCAAAAGACTTGTGAACAAATGACCAGTTATATGTCTTGAGTTAAAATAAAATTTTAAGACATATTACTTTTATGTCTCCCTATTTTAACCATTTTTTTAATTAAAAAATCATGTCTCAGGTCAGAAGTCTTCTACCATAATTTAAAGAACTGAAGTCCATCTTGTAAGTGGCCAAATGTCTACAGATGAGGCTTGAGAGATTGGGACTGCTCAAATTCTCATGAGCTCTGCATACACGTTAGGATATGTGAATTCAAATAAAGACTACAGAGGAACCATTGATGTGGTAAGTTAGATTCCTGTTTGAGAAAGGTCATGTTGGAAATGTGAAGAATGCTCTGGAGAGAGTCAAGACCAGAGGTTGTAGAAGCAAACCAGTGAAAAAATGACGAGGCTTTATCTAAAGCTAGGAGAGTGAGGGAAGCATAATTTAAGGACTCAGGGCCTAAACTAAGCAGTACTTGGTGAGCTGGTAAGACAATGCAAAGTGGTATGACAATTGAGCTCTTAATGTATTTCTCTGGAGGACAATCTGGCAGGATGTTTAAAAAATCCTTATTACTATAGAATTAATCTTTGACCCAGATATTCATTTTTTGGGGGGTACTATTCATAATAAAATAACTAGAAAATTTCACCCAAATTTTTACATAGAAGGCTCTCTTCATTGCCCCACTATGTCTACGAAGAAACACTGGAGACAAGTTGAAATGTCCAAAAATGGGAGACAGATAAATTATGTGCAAGTGACAATGAAGAAATGTTCTTAATTTTGGTAATAAAAACATGATTTTAATTTTGAAAGTCAAGTTATACACACAACAAGGTATGATATCTAAACACACACAAAATAAAGCTTGAAAGGTTGGGTGTTCATAGTGGTTATGATTAAGAGATATCTATGATCTGGGGTTACAGGTTTTTATTTTCTTTACTGTGCTCAACTGTATTTTCTGGATTTTTTACAATTAACACGTTACTTCTCTAATCAGAAAAGTATTAGCAAAATACTTCTTCCAGGTTTCAAATTTGATAGAATGCATAGTAAAATCTAAGTCCTATTACTTATTTAAAGTTTTAAAGAGTATGATTTTGGAGGTACTGAACCAAATCTACATTTTATTGATTTAGATCATGTATCTTGTTGATAAGTATCTAACCAGGCTGAAGAAACTCTCATTTTTTTTTTCAATCCATCCAAAGCACTCTTGGTTTTTCCCAAACTGAATCAAACTGAAACCAGAGGCTGATAAGAAACCTAAAGCAAATATTCCTATAATTGGCAATCCACTGCCAGAAGGAGTTAACTGCAGCATCCATGTGTAAGTAAAGGATATGATAAAGCATGCCTCCCTTTACCAAAAGAGCTAGTCTTGAAAGGTAACAGTAAACTACATTTCTGTCTCTCTGGATAATTATTAAATGATGCCAAACTACCAATGAATTCTATATAGAAGTCTAACATTTAGATAGATGATAACTGTAAATATAATAGATATTAACAAAACAGATAATTTTAAAGCAACATTTTCAGTGCCACCTATATATATAGATGATTTACTAGATAGAAAGGCCAAGCAGAAAGGAGATCAAAAAAATTTCTATTTTACAATAAAAATAAATTTATAAGCTAGTTTATATATCCAAAGTGGCTTCACATACATTGATTAGCTCAGTTAGTTCTTATGATGAAGACAGAATGCCATTTTATAGGTTAAAAACACAGACTCTATTAAGTATACAGTGTTTTCTAATTTTGTCCTTTCAAATGCCAGCAGTGTTATTTTTTTTCTTTCAAAATTCATAGATTGAGGGGTAGGGGATTATGAGACATAGAGAGCCTGCAACTGAAAATCAACTCATAGGCTTGGTTAAAGCACCCAGATTGGGTTATTATCAACGACTCCTTTGTACCTGTACTCACAGCACAGGACCACAATAAATGCCTTCTGGAATCATCACAGGAAAAACATTAAGACATTTAAAAAATGGTTATGTGTTAAACATCAGATGTCTAAACTCTGAGAAATCTACTTCTTTTACTTTTTGTCTACTCCTTAAATCTCAAGTATACTTAGAATGCATTAACCACAGAACATTGTTATGGTTCTTTTCTTCCAATAAAAGATATTTAAATTGATTCTTTAAATAACAAACACCACAGATGCAGGGTTATTAACCTAGAGTGATTGCTTTTCTAAACACACTACATTCTAGAGACAGTTCAAAGGGCTGCATCTTGTTTCTACAATGACCGAAGGTTATTGCCTCTACAGAACTTCAACAACATTGTTTAAAATGGCCAACTTAACCAAGTTTTAGTCCTCACACCCGTTATATACAGTGCTTCTAACATGCAGGGGGGCTGATGAAGAGAAACAAGGGAGAAAGTTACCTGCAGTAGACAAATGGCATCTCCACCGAGATACCCAGATGTTTTTCCTTAGGGCCAATCACTCAAGATAAGTTGAATTTTGCCCTTGTTTCTTGGTTCCTTTTTTCTCATCACTAGTCATTTATTCAATGTCAGTTAACTCACATTACACTGGTATACATCAATTTATATACAGTTGGTCTTCTAGAATCTGAGAAATATAATCCACAGAAAACTGCACAGTGACTGAATTGAGAGAACAAATGGTTACAAAACAAGCAGTCCTTTAGAATGTGCACTGTTCTTAACTAACTACTGTCTGTTTCGACACACATTAAGGATGCAGAGCACGGTGACAAGTGAGGCAGAGCCAAAAGAATTGTCTTTATATCAGGTGAGGCCATTCATACGATCCAAAGAGACGAGAAAAACTGTGCTGTTCACCAACAGAGACAGTATAAGAGTCGCCTTCATCCCCGTCATCACTGAAAATGCCACCCACTGCATCCTCAAGAGTGAATATAAGTGAGCGGTGCTTCATGTGTTCCAGAAAGATACTATGAGAGAGATTAAAAGACGAGATCTTCATTCTTTGGGGTAAACTCGGGCAATTTGCCTTCTTCAGTGTAGCTTACAGCTATGATGGCAAAAGTAAAAACACTGCAGTTGAATGAAAAGAATATTTACAAGGGAACAAAACAGCAGCTGGCTGTCAGTTTTGCCACAATTATTAAGTGTTGTATGGAGAATTTTTGTTTCGCATAATAAAAGTTTAAATAAAAGAGCAATAGAAATACAGAGGCTAGGAAATAGTCACCCGCGTGGCAGACGGAATGACCTTCTCTCCCTGACTACATCCACCCACACATCTCACAAACCTCTTCTCGTCCATTATTTGAAATGCATTCCATTAAAGAGTCGAGCCTTTGAATCTGCTATTAAGAAACAATCTCCTTTCTCAGCAGCAACATATCAGACTATCAACTGTTAAAAACCTCTTCATTAATTAATCAGAAATTAAGAAGCTACTTATCCAGAAAGGGCCTAAGGGAATGATGGAAAAAGCTGAATTTTTTACTTATCAACATTTATTGAGGGTCTACTATTGAACAGCATGTTATTAAATGGAGATACAATGATGAATTAATTCACTCATTCACTTGCTAACATCCTCTTTCATTAGTTCATTCATTCATTCACAGATATATACTTGGCGCTGATATAGAAATTCTGCCCTCAGAGGGACTACTATCCAGTAGAAGAGATATTTGTATCTACAAAGCAGGAATACCAAGAATTTGAAAAATGAGATACATGCTTTGTAAGTTAGTAGGTAGGAGAGATTAATGCTAGATGAGGGAATCAATATGGCTTCATAGAGAAGGCATTTATCTTGATTTTGAAGGATGGCTAGCAAGCATATGAACATGCCAACTGGGAGAGATGGCTGAGGAAATGGCATAAAATTGCCAACCTACTGCCAAAAGGGGCCAGCCAGCAAGAGGAAGCAGAAGTCTACTGAGTGCCAGATGCTGGAGGATGTGGAAGGAAGGGAAACAAATGATGAGGTGTGTAGAATGGAGGAGGAAATTCCAGAGGCAAACAACATGTCTTGCTTTACCAATGAGCCTGGGGCCAGCCCTGCATTTATTTATGTCTCAGGCCTTACTTTTCTCAAAGTATAATTCTGTGAATGCTGTGGAGGTTCTCCAGCCAAAGCCCTCATTTTACCATGGGGGTGTGATAAACTACCCAAGGTCACAGAGCTAATACGCGGTTGATCTGAGATTATAACTGAGTTGCCCTGCAATGAATGAATCTAGTATTCTTTCAATTTGTACCAAGGGTTATTAACCTGGCCAGCAGTATCAGTGTGAGTGTGAGTGTGAGTGTGAGTGTGAGTGTGTGTGTGTGTGTGTGTATGTGCGTGTGCGTGTGTGTAAGAGTGTGAAGAGGAAGGAAAGAAAGGGAGAATGATTGACTTTGAGGTTAATTGGAAGGGATGTGGGTTATGAGAGGGTTAATAAGCACAGAGTTGCATGTTTTCACATCGTGAGAGAAGTTTCCTTTACAAACAAAAACTGGACTGGAAACCTGGGCTACACTATATACATCTATACAAGAGCTGGCCTATGAAACAACAACTCAAGCTCTAAGACCTTAGCTACCCAGGTGCCTGCTTGACACATAAACTCCCCTGCCATCACTTTTGGTATTAATGCAAATGACAGGTTCATGGATGGCCAAAGATTGACCTCTTGGCAGGATAAAATGGAACCAGCAGAAAAGGAGTCACAGCCATCCATCACTTGAGCCTTCAATGAATTTAAAACATCTCTATTCACAGCCAGATTTCCAGTTTAGAAAGATATGCTGTCTTAACAGTAAACATGAAATGCCAGAAAAAAACAAAAATCTTTTAAAGTAAGTTGCATTGGGCCTTCTATCCATCTGTTCTGGGAAATTTCTGTCTGCATCAGAATTAAGTTTCCACTCAGTAAGTCATATTCATTTCTCGTAATTCCAGGCCACTCAGAGTGGTGTTGAGCAGAAATGATGTTTACAAATCACAGAATTAAAGAATCTTGTGTGACTCTATTTTTATATAAGATGGAAGTAGTCCAGAGAAGTGACTTGGCCAAAATCATACACATAATAAAGATGTATAACCAGTCTCAGATGATCTCCTGCCTCCAAACTTTACCCACCTAGGGCCTGAGGAACAAGCTTTCTTGCTTTCTCCTGGCCAACCAGAAGGTAGATGTTCCTCCCCCATCAAGACTACAGTGAGTGTGCTCAAGATTCCTGCTTTAATCGGGGTCAGTTCCAGTTCCCTACCTCAAGTGACACTTCATTCTAACCTTTCAAATGCATATCTACAAACAATAAGCATTAAAAGTGAGATTATCTTTTTCCTTCCAAGCCACTGATATGACAGAGTAACTTTTTCAGATATGTGTAAGTCAACTTTTTAGATACTTACACAGCTTTGTGCCATCTCCTTCTAGGTAATTAATTCTCTCTTTTCATTTTTAAATATTTGATTCTACAAATGGATGTATTTTCATATAAATATAGCTTTGATGAGTACTACGGAATTAAAAGCTATGGACATGTCCTATGATAGAGAATGGTTACTTATGATCACCTGATGGAAAATGATTTTGCTGCTAACATTATCTTGATAATTATTATTATCAAGACTAAAGTGTGAATTAGGACTTTAGGATTTAAAGTGAAAGTCACAATACAGAATAGAATCTATGATCACACTTTGTAAAACACTTAAAAAAAAAGGTTAAAGATTAAAATAATGGCCAACTGTGTTACAGTTGTAGAACTGTTAGCAAATGCTACTTTAATAATTTCTAAAATTCTAAAAAGTAAACTATTATAAGATTTTGATACATCTCAAATTATACAAGTAAATAAAATTATAAATTTAAAATATGAAGGAAAACTTTTAAATAGTGAAATAGACTAGAGGATACTATCACCTGCAGTTCCTAGACCATGGAGTTCAGGAAACAATGGAGGTGTTTCATAGCACTCTGGGTGTGTCAACTAATCAAAGTGGAAGAATTTTCTAGAAACCAATGCCTTTTTCATAGCTGGTTCCTTGTCAGCTTGGATGTGAAATGAAATTGATTTGTTTGCATCATTTAACTGTTTATAAATTCAAGGCTGAAATGATGAACTGTTTCCTCCTGACTACTCCATATCATGTCAACAGTTATCAGAGAAGAGTACCTCAATTTGGTACCAGAGGAAAAAGCTGCAAGCTCCTTCTCAAGGCATGCCTTGCAATTTTGAAGCTCCAAGTACTGCTGAAATCACCATGCTTTATAGACTTAGTATTTTATTAGAAAGGGACAGACCAGTTGAAACTGGTGTGAGAAGGTATAAGTAATGCATATTTTCAGAGAGGCTCAAAACAAGCATGATACATTTGTGTTTTTGTGCTACCATGATGGGTTTCAGATGTCCCTCAAATTAGAGAATTATCTCTAGCGGAGTTTTTAGAAAGAGAGGATGCTCTTTTGGGTATGAGTAAATCTTTGTAAGACTTTGGGGCGTATAAACCAGAAGGCCACATACAAAGTAGTTATCATCACTATTTGTTCAGTTTATAAATCTGAATTCCTTCATGAAATAAAAAATAAATAAATTTTACAAAACCTTATATTTCTAGAATTTAAGTTTATAAATTATTTTCATATGTATTATATGTACCCTTTATTTTTTATGAACACTTTAATGGTGAGTAAAGCTATGATAATATTCTTATTTTACAGATGGAGAATCTAAGTCTCAGTTAGGTTTGGCTTTGCCAAGGTTGCTCAAAGGGCCAGGATTCAAAACAAAGTCTTCATACTTAGTACTCTCTCTCTACTGCCTCTTCCAGCCTAGTTTGATTAGGCTTTGACTAAGGGCAGAAAAATGAACTTGATTTGCCATAGTCCTCTTCAGGCCAAAGAATTTGAACAGGTTGATGGTAAATAAGTAAAGTATTTAACAAAATATGCAAAATTTTAAAGTATTATATTAATGGATTTGTAAATCTATAATTAGAAAAACTATTCCATCCATCAGATAGTTTTCTTAATTACTTACTAGACTGTATTATACACCATAATCGATAAATGTCAAGGAAAGAATAAAGAACAGAAAGTTATGACAGGTGTGCATTACGAGACATAAAAACCATTGATCTAATAAGTAAATCCATAAGAAGAGCTGTCCTTCGCCTGGGTTTGCAATTAGTTATAAACTATGATTGCCCCATCACTCATGCTCACTGGGGAAGCCAATCTGCAAAGAGGATCACTTTCTAGAGTGCATAACAAGCCAAAACAATAATAAATACGAGTATTAGAATGCATGAAAAAAAATCAGTTTTTTGGGTATCAAAAAAATGCAAATTAATAAGCTTCCATGTTTTATTTACTAATCTGTGAACTAATTTTCAACAGTAACCCAGTGTTGGTGAAGAACACTGAAATAGACAGTCTCTCACAGTCCTAGAGGAAATATAAATGGAGTTAGCTTTTTGGAACATTATGGCAATGTTTAATAAAAATGTATATATTTTATGAATAATGTAAATTTTACTAAAAAATTCACAAACACTAGTTTAATGTACAAGGATGAACATTATTGCTTTATATAAATCAAAAAAGAACAGATAACTATCATTTAACAAAAGGGGGCATTAAAATACAAATCTGGGATATCCAGATTTAGTCCTTTAAAAATTATGTTCTCAAAGAATATTCAATGATACGGTAATTTATATGATGCTTGAAAGTGTAGAGCACATATTCTTCAATATAGTATGATCCCAACTTTATAAAATCAAAAAATACCAAGTGCATATAAATTGTACTGGAAAGAAAAGCTCCAAACTGTTAACCAAAGGATTTCTCTGGATGCTGATTGCATGAAAGATTGCCTTGTCTTTCTCTTACAATTGGAATTTCTTGCAGAATCAACGTGAGAATGGTAGTACATTGACTTCTCAAGCTTTATTTGATAATATGAGTATAAAATATCTTTATAATGGTGGGAAATGACAATGATGCATACTGATGGCTTTGTCCCATAGTCATCTTGCCAACAGCTGAGATGGGAAGGAAAGTCAATGACACCTAGACCTCAGGCTACTATATTACTGGACCACAACATAACATCAGCTCTGGGATATTTCTTTTTAAAATTAAGTTAGGGGAAAAGACTGTCCTAAGGACTGTTATATTTATCAAGTAATGAGAATTATATCACTGCCTTGAGATGCTAGAGAGTTACAAATGCTCATTGACAACATTTTGCCTGGCTCCTGATGTTTTATATTAAGGACTTTAGGGAAGGTTTTTATTTTGTTTGTTTCAATGGGAAGGATTACAGACTCCAGGGTGAGAAATTACATGTGCTAGAAGGTAACAAATAGTTCATTTTGTAATTAGGTACTTGACACGAGTTCTCTACGGTTTTAGTGACACGCCAGTAAACCTTCTTCCATCTCTACCACGTTCTTCATCTTTGATTGTCTCATTTTAATCTGTTGCTTATGCTCAACCTATAAAGCTGGCAGAAAATGCACTTGCTTTTAAATTCCATTAGCTGAGCCTTTCATTTTTGTGTAGTTTGGTTCAGGAATTAATTCTACATATTGAACATATGCTTAACTGACATTTGACTGAACTTGGGATCTTTACCAAATGCTGGTATGCAGCCAGCCAACAAATCCATTTTCAGTCTATTCAAGACAGACAGGTCGACTTTCAGCAGGTCAGCTTATGAATGAACAAGATTTCCAACCAGAACGTTAGCTTTTTTCCCCCTAAGAGCCAGGAAATGAGAGCTCGTTTATACCTCTAAATCATGGTCTGGTACAATTCTGGGATTCAGAAAAGCAGACATTCTTTAAACCAACCTCCCTGCAGCTCCTGAAGTTCTTTCCTTACTTGGAAGTTCACTGCCTATGCAGTCACTATAGGCATGAAATGACAACCGATATTAGTGTCACCAAATTTACCTGACCAGAGGTATACATGAGGCATTCAGATTAGTGAACAAAAAAGTTACCAAAAGTGAATAAATTATGGCAAAAAACTATAAGATTCATATGCATTTTCTTTAAAATAGAAAACTAAAATCTATTTTTAATAAAAAAATTCAAAATATAGTAAGTTAAAATCATAGAAAAGGTATACTTTTCTATAACTAAAATAAACTGGCAAATTGATTAGACAACTGATATAATTTTGATGGAAATCCTCCCATGCATTGATGTGCATGGTGACTGGGGCTGCACCCATTGGATGGTTGCTCATGGAATTTATGGCATGGCACTGTCAATCTAAATGACAGTGTAAGCTTCCCTTGTTGGTCCCAAAGAGCAATGTCAAGGGCTACTGTAACACCACAGCTTCATGATTCTAGAAATCAATCTAGTAAGTAACTACTGAAATGTCTATAATCAACCAGAAAGAGTTATTAATGTCAATACTTATTCCAAGTCAAACATTCAAATACAGTGTAAATGTACTGCTTGGCATCATAAATCACGCAAAATTTCTTCTTTTTATGATAAACTGCTAATATGGATCTATAAAAGTAGAGTGGAATTAGGAGGGAAACACACAGTGGCCTAACCTAACCTTTGCTGCTCAAAAACAAAAGGTTTCTATAAAATAAAATGGGGTGCTGTGTTATGAAGCAGCAGCCTCAGACATCTTGTGTTTACCACCATCTCCTGACTGCATCATTTTCTCTTGTGCTTGATGTAACCTCATGTTGTTTTGTACAGTAACATGTTGTATGGGATTTTAGCCTCAGAACAATAGGCTCTACCCTATAGCCTAAGTGTGTGGTAGGCCACACTATCGAGGTTTGTGTAAGTGTACTTACTCTATGATGTTCACACAACGATGAAATCGTCAAAGACAAGTTTCTCGGGGCATAGTTGTGTCATTAAGTGGTGTATGACTGTATCTCTCAAAGATAGTTGAACCTTGACTCAATGACACAATAGGCAATGGTCTGTCCTGCTAGAAGGTGACTAGGAAAAACAAAATGGCAAACTCAGACTGCCATGAAACATGGTAGACGGATAGCAACACTAAGTGCTCAGATCAAGAAAGATGGCCATGGTCCTTACTCTTATGACATCGATAGTCTTGTTAGAGAGTAAAGGCCCAGAGTTAGCTAACCAGCAATCACTGGGTCCAAGAAGGGTGCAAAAGAGTGGACAGTGTAGGCCTGGTACAACCTGTCTGAATGGCAGAAACTTTCCTTACCTGGTCCCATAAAGCAATGTCAAAAGCTAACTGTCATAATGTCACAGATTCACGCTATTTTTTAAAGGCCAGCATAAAAACAAACTAAAAAACTAACCCAAGCAAATAAAAACAAAGAGAAAAAAACAGTCCCTTGGTTAACCCCAAATTAGTAGAAGCCAGTAGAAGACCAAGGCTGGGGAACAGAGTAAGCTGTCCTCCTGTAATTACAAGGTCATAAGGAGATAGTTTCCAGAAGAGTTGTCCAGCAGGGTTACCAGATCCAAACTGTGCTAAACTAGAAAGGTCAGTGTGGGATGGTAAGGTATGAGGGAACACCTGGAGGCAGTGTTCAGAACTCATCAAGGCTTCTCTCCAGCCCGGGGACATGGAAAGCAGGGGTTAGGTCATAGAGAGATACAAAGCAGAGTCACAGCCAAAAATGGTAATGAGCGAGGAGCCCAGAGAAGAGGGAGGACAGGGTGAGTCAGGTAGGATTGCAGTCGACTGCTGGTGAACAGCACTGAGTGAAAGTTGAGCAAAGCCAAGATCCTCAAGTTCAGTGTTCCTTCTCAGGGTTTTCTGACATTCTGATTTCCTTTTGTAAGGGGAAGAGTAAGGTTTTTGGGTTGAATACAAGGATTTCTCAACATCTGTATTTTCCAAAGTCATTCTGTGATTTTAAAAGTGCAAAGCAGGCCCATCTTTCCATAGCCATAGAAGTAGGATGTGGGATTATGCGGCTAATCCACAGCAATGTCCAAACCATACTGTCCTAGTCAAACAGCTCTTCCTTCTGCTGCTACCAAGATCCTTGCTGGCTTTGGATCGACTGAATTTAGCTATGTGAAATGCCATCTCTCATTCCCATGTCTGACCTCTGGCAGTACAAAAGTGTACCTCGTCCAATGGAGGAAAACGAGACCTGTTTCACATGGATGATGTTTAAAAGAACACTCTTAGAATAGTAATTATTTTATGCAGTTTTTGTAGTAATGTTATATTTAACCACAAGCAAGTTTAGAGAAATGAGGTAGATGTATTCCCTGCAGGTGTAAATAAATAATACAAAATGGAAGGAATTCAAGAACTATTGAACTTTTGCTGCACTCAAGTCCTGTACTTACACTATGTACAATCCTCGCCTCCAACTTTCAAGGGTGATTTTGATTTACTTTACAGATAAGGGGAAAAACTCAAATGCTCCAGAAATTAAATAAATGAAAAATAAAATGTGACTCCAGGCATATCTGGCTCTGAAAGGAACAGGATGCTTTTACCTCTAGCCAACACCGGACAGGCCAGAGAAGTGCAAGGGTGGAGGGATGGCCTCAAACACAGAGAGCAGAGGTCACAGAGGACAACAAATGTTTGAGTTTGCCAACCTTTTCACCACTCTCTGGAGCAGTATTTAAGAATTCTATTTCTTTTCATGTAAAATTTCCTTAGTAAGCAATTATCGGTGTTTTCTCTTTTCTATTTTTTAAAAATGTGGCTCAGCAGTCAAAGAGAAAAATAAATGGAAGCATTGAAAAAAGAAAAGATAAAATTAGTAAAAAATAGAAACACTTGATTTAGGAAAGTTATAAATTCTATTTCCAAATTAAGACTCCTTCTAAAAATATTACTTTTGAAGGCTGAAATACTTTTTTTTTAATTGCAAATGGTACACTGATCTAACTAATGGCTTTCAAACTTTTTCAAGGAGTCCTAAAAACCGTATAATCTAAACCAGTCCAATTTTCCCCCAAAATGAATAAAATTACAAAAAAATATCTATCAAGAACATACAACACAACTTCTTATTGTGTATTCTTACTATAATATGAAGAAAAGACTTGAAGACTAATGTGGTTATTGCAAAAAGACACAGGAAGCAGATTAAAGAGGCTTTCAGAGGCCAAATTTGTAAAAAAAAAAGTGATTATTATAACTGATTGTTAGAGTGAATAAAAACTCATGAGTATACAGTAACATGTATTAAAAATAAAAAGAGAAAAGCAAGACCCTTATAACTCAATTATATTCCCATCTCTCGTTATAGCCTCTCATCTGCAAATCAGCAATGTGTTTCAGTGTTCTTTTCACATTGAATTTTTGCTTTGTGCAGCCTTTCATTAGAAAAGTAAAGTAAAAAAGTGAATTAGCACCACAATGAGAAATGTGTTTGGTGGCAAAGAAAGAAATTACCTTTTCAGATATCAATTATTTTTTGAGGCTATAAGGTGAATAAAATGCAGAAAAGGAATGAAAACATTTTAGAGTTTTATACAAGGAGGTAGGAGACTCTTTTTCAATCCTACATTGACTTCGCACCACGGCTTAAACACATCGTGTTCTCTAAATGTTTGCAAAGTTCAGTAATTTCCAGAGTTAAGATAAAAAAAAATAAAGCAAGAAATAGTTCTGGAAGGAATAAATAGTAAGGGTCAAGGCTAACAAAAGCCCAAAGTAGAGAACTGAAACCGTGAGGCCTCATGAGGTGTGTTGGCAGAGGAGACAGCAACATGGTACAAGTGAAACACACCAGGCCCGAGTCAGCCTTGCCACCCATTAGCTGTGCCTCCTCAAAAAGCCTCTCACCCCTTGTACTATGGCTTCCTTAATGAAGCAGGTGTTCTCCATGACCTTCACTCCCACTCTGTGATTTCACAAATGTCTGAATGTGTATCTCCCTGTGCTGTGTGTCTTTGGGAGAACCTTGTGCTTCAGTTTCCTCATCTATAAAGTGGGGACGTTAACAGTTCCTCAATCTCACTCAGGTGCTATGAGAATAAACAAGGTAATATATGTAAAATGCTTGGAACAGGGCCTGAAATGTAGTAAGCATGTTAAAATGTCAGCTATTGTTGTCGCTATCATAATAAAAAACTATAATTATTTCTTTCATCATCCATCCAAAAGGTTCTCCAAAAGGTAATAATCCTTCAAATACCAACTCTGATGCCTTCATGGTTTGGGCAGGAATTGCCTCTATCCGCCTTCCTTGTTATCCAGTGATGCTGTGTCTTTTAATAGCTCCTGGATGCCTATATCATTTTAAGATGAGATAACTTCACAGCTTCCCTGATATAAGACCAATTCCTCTCTGAAGTGGAAAAAGAAGGAAAGAGTGGCTGGAATAGGTCTAACAGATTGATTTTTTTTTTTTTTTCAGTGAGAGTAAAAGGAATCTAACTAAAGAGAAACCAAGCATTGGAAGAAAAACCAAGTGACCAGAGAGCCAAGCATTCAGAACTCACGTAGGCAAGTCTGGTTGGCAGAATGTGCATCAGTGTTGACTCTGGTACATGTGGCTCATGATACTGCTCTCATTGATTTTTACCAGCTGAATATTCCTAATAATTTTTTTCATCTATATAATTAAAACATCTAACAGTTGAAAATAAAATCTTAAGCATTCCTGATACTGAGGAATGCATGCTACACATGACTGAAAACTTCCTGGTGGAAGAGTAACCTCTTGGATGCCTTTTCTCTGCTCCCTATAAACATGTCAAGAGCTTCATCTTTCATATATGTTAAAAATTTTTCTTTCTATAGGAAGGTCTGAGCTGTGAACACAAAGGGACTGTGAAGTTTTTAGAATGACTATCTGCCCCCTTTTTTACATTACCTCAGGACTAGCCCCTCTAGAAGGAGAGAAGGGAGAGCAATAGAGTCAAGGCAAGAAAAAACACCTTCATCTCCTGATTACCCAACGTCTGGTCCTTTGAAAGTCCTTTTGCAAACTGTGGGTTTTTTTAAATTATATATTCCTTTATAACAAGCCCAGAAATATTGTCTTTGGAATGTCCTCTGGGTTAAAACTATCTAAAAATAAAACATTACTTCAGAGACATGAAAAGAAATATAAGTTGCCCAATGAATGTGACACCACAAGGAGAATTAAAGGAAACAAAGGACTATAGAATACATTTCTTTCAAAGATGTCCGTTTTTTGTCCACAGTTCTCATAACTGGGTAGGTCTGGGGATAGCACTAAGCCAGGGGGAGAAAGTAAATAAACTCTAGAAGGTCAGATAAGGAAAAAAACATCTAAGAAAGAGGAAATTACTCACTTAAGGACCCGTTCCAGCCTAATAGTCCATGTAACACACATCAACAATTCTCTTATCTGTCTGAATCCAGTCATTCGACAGATTTACTGAGTTCTCAGTATGTGTGAGATGCTAGGGGCAGAGGAGGGTGTGGAACGAGAGAGTCTCTGGTGCCCTTGTATATGTATAGGAGACATATACAAGGTATATAGGCATCACATAGAAAATGCCAGGACAGGCTAAGGGGTTGAGCAGGGCATCAGAGGCAGTCTTTGCAAGTAGAGCCTTGTGAGAGGTAAAATAGCCTAATGGCTGGAAGCACAGGGACAGGCTGCCTAGATTCAAATCCCAACAATGGCTCTGTGACCTTGATCAAGTTATTTAACCTCTTTGACACTGTAAAATTTGTAAACAGTACAGATAACCCTTGAACAACACAGGGTTAAACTGTGTGGGTCCTCTTATCTGCATATTTTTTCAGTACTGTAAATATATCGTTTCCTTATGGTTTTCTTTTCTCTATCTTATATATTGTAAAAGTACAGTGTATAATACATATAACCTACAAAATATGTGTTAATTGACTATGTTATTGGTAAGGATTCCAGTCAACAGTAGGCTACTAGTAAAGTTTGGGAGGGATCCAAAAGCCATAACAATTTTTGACTGTGTTAATCCCCATATTGTTCAAGGGTCAACTACAGCTACTGTTGCCCCCCTCCCCCCAAAAAAACAGTGATTATTAAATTAATACCTTGAATAAAATGCTTAGAATAATGCAAATTATAATAAATGACCATGTAATATGCTGTCCAAATTGGGATGGTTTGAGCATGAGAGAGGGCAAGATTGATAATTACACTGGAACAAAAGAATCAACTAGAACTGTCCAAGGCAAATGAGACATTTGGTCATCCTATATGTGCTTGTGGATATTTTCATTGAAGGATGTTGGCCAAACAAAGAAGCAGGGGAAGGATGTTACGACATGCAAAAATACAGTGATGAGTTCAAGGAATTCAAGTTCTTTTGTCACCCACTCCTATCTTCCTTTCCTTCAGGCAGGCACTCAGTGCAGTTAGTAGTTATGCATCTATCAATGAGAATATCTGACCAGCATTTATTACCTCTATTAGACTGCAAACTCCAGAAAGGCCTGGTTTTACTCAGCAAGTTTGGATAGTGGTACAAAGTGGGCATTCAAATACATTTTGAATGTTTAAGAAACTTGGCATAGCAGAAAAAGGAATACAAAGCAAACTGGAGTTGTCAGGAGGTGCACTGCTCAAATTTAATTGCAAGAGAGAATCTGCCACAAAGAGTCCAATTAGCTGACAGCTCTAGTTGTGGGTGCCTTTAGGATCTGCCTCAGCTTTCAAGCTGGCCTCTCCAATGAAAGGTCAAGGCTTGCCATTTCTCACCAGTAGGGACTCCTCCCTACTGGTAATAAAATAGGTAATTTTTGCATCAAAGCTCCTTGTTAAGCTGACCAAGACTTTCTCAGAGCTGCATTGAATGTCTGATGCTCTCTCTACCCATCATTCTTCTTTCTCCCTTTCTTTTTCACAGAAGTCAAACCAGCATCATAATCTAAAGCTTTCCCTGCCGACTTCTCCCTCTCCCTAAAATCTTTCAGACATTTCCCCCTAATAAACCTATTGCACTGCTAATTCCATATTGGTGTCTGCTTCCTGGAGAAATCAACTGACATGAAGGTCAAAAGATATAGTGCTGAAGCATGAAACAGGAGTCAGAGCCTCAGTATTATGGTAAGAAATTTGACTTTTATTCCTGAGCTCCAGGAAAGTGGTGATAGATCTACATTCCATAGACACCAGCCTGGAGAATGGCTTGATGGCACGAACAATGAAACATCCAGATCAGAAATGATGAGGGTATGAATGAAGGCATGAGTAGTGACAAAGCCTACCCACATCCGCCAACCGTTTGTCTTGGAACTGTGCAAGGGAATTATAAACATCTCCATTTTGCAGCTCAGGAAATGGGTGCAGGAAGAAGCAGAGCAGCCACTCAAGTCACCCATTTCACCAGCTTTAAGTCCATGCTCCATTCATCAGACTACTCTCCCTCCCAGATAAAGGAACCCAGAGGAGCTTTAAGGAGCTGAAGAGGAACATGGTGAGTTGTTTCATATATGATGAAACAGCACTTAGTGTCTGCCTGGATACAAAACTTACACTCTCATAAGCATTAGGTCTTAGTATTTTCATAAAATCTGAAAAAATACCTAAACATTTTGTGCAGGAATGGCAGTGCTTCCCAATGACAATACTGAACTATACTGGCTTTCCTCTATATAGTCCTTTCTCAATTAGTATATGACACTGAGTGCATACTATTTCTAGTTTCTGAGTGTAAAAAATCAATAGATGAAATCTGTCCTTAAAGATCTTAAAATTCAATGGAGGAGAAAGACCCGTAAATAACCAATATGTGGTCAAAAGAGATACGAACAAAAGCTATAGGAAGATATATAAGACCAGTATTTTGAGTAAAGAACTCAGGGAAGGATTATAGGGCAAAAGTGTTTGAGTTGGGCCTTGAGGAAGGAGCAAGCATTAGACAAAGCCTTCTTTCCCTGAAGTTACTTTCAAGTACCAAAGGCAACCCACAAATGCCCTTGGAGGCATTTGCGTGCAGCAAGCAAAGCAAAAATGCAAATGAGTTTCTTAGTTTCACTATTATAATTCACAGAAATCAGTTATTTAGAAGGCCCTGGAAATTAACCACAAACCAAAGACTCTGAAATTCACTCTCTTTTTGCCTTCAGAAGCTCAGTCTTACTTTATCTACAACAGTGAATGAACATGAATGGGGGTGGGCAGCAGACAGTGGAACACTATACCACCTTCTTCTACAGGTGGTTGCCACAGCTCTCAAGAACATGATTGAAAGTCTCCAATTCGAGCTTTCCTCTGAGCGTTTTCTTGATATAAAGAGAAACTTGGTCAGCTCACTTTAGCACACAGAGCTCGATTTTGTCGACCAACTCCCTTGAACAAGATGACAATGGGTAGAGTATGTGGAAAGAGTCTACTTCTTGTTACTCATGGCCTCAGCATACAGCAGAAAACACCAGTGCAAAACTCAGGTCTCACACTCCATACACTGGAGTAAGGCATCTGACCTTGTAGAGGAGCACCTAAGCCTGCACCCAGAGGCTTCTCTACGCCTCTGGTGAGGCCCTGCTTTGAAGAAAAGGTACACCTAGCACCTTTGTTCCAGCAGGTGAGTAAGATGCCAGTTGTGGACAAGTACTCTTCTCTGCTTTCAAGCTTTGTACCTGTCCCATCTGCCATTTACTTCAGAAGGATACCTTGCTGGGGTCCTTGTCATAGGGCCATTCTGACGCTACTGATCCTTACCAGTAAAGGTAATGGTGAGCATCTCCAACATCTCTAAAGAATCAATCATTGGGGGTATGTGGATGACTTGCTTTTGGAAAGTCTATTGCCTGAACAAAGACTCGGAAAAATGCATTATGTAGTATATATTTTATCTCACCTGAGTAGGCTTAAAAGCCTCTCCTTTACACACGGGAAATAAATCTGAAGGAAATCAATTATTTGTTAAAATGCAGCTACCAAGAATCACTTTTCCTTAAGTCACAGCTCTGTGCCATTCTTCTAGGATCTAATTACATACCATTGGTACTGCTTGTTGTCTTTGATCATTATTTAAATAAAATATTTTCATAACTTTTTTCAAGTTTGTCTTCTCTTGTCAATTTAACTGAAAGATTCTGAAAGGCAAGAACCATTTCTTAGGCATCTAACCCACCCCCCAACACACACACACACAGTTTTGAGCAGAAAGCTACACACAAAATAAAATTTAAATATCTGTTTATTGGATAAACAAATACCTTTTGGGGTCTTTGAAAACAATCAGTTCCTTCTTGTTTTTTTTTTTTTTCTACAAGACCCAAGTGTGATAAAATGTAATGCGTGCATGGTGTGTATTGTAGAAAGGGGAAACATTTCACACTTGGTAAATGAATAATTTAGTCTTAGTGAAATTATTCTGAATAAATACACAAATTCCAATCTTAAAACTCCTCCAGTTGAACATATTTCATTTTTCTAATTACTTCCTAAGTTGCATTTATGTTTCAGTTAATTATTCACTTCAATTCCTGAGTCACTACAAATAATTAAAAACTGAAAATATCACTAGTAATACAATGGCCCCTCAGAGGGTGACAGTCTTATAACTACGGCTTTAATTTTTCCTGGACTTCTCTAACCCTTCTCTAACCCTTAATCTTACCTTAGACCCTCAGCTCAGCAAGTCAGAGCAGCTTTGTACAGTATCATTAAATTGCCACAAGAGGTTCACACATTAGCCTGTTTGGGGATAACCTGTATCTTTTATACTTAAGAGCTAAGAAGAAAGGCTTGAACGCCCCTTGGGTGGTAATGAGTGAATGTCCCAAAGGGTTGAGAAGAAGGGAATATGTGCCCTCCACAAGCAGTGACTCAAGGGTACATCAGTGAGTGGCCTGAGATATGCACACATGAGTACGCCGAATCCCACCCCTTTAGGCCAAGGTATGCAGGTTAGACTGTTTTGCCCCACACCCCTGCCCATTTCTGCTTCATGTTTCAGGTTAAGAAGCTTTTTACTCAAGGCTGATTTTAGCTTCTATAAAAGTCTTAGAAGACAGTGAAAAGAAAGCTGGCAGCCTCCTGGGTGATTCCTCTGGATGCCTCTAGGGTTGCCCTGGGAGGACACACAACCACCAGCACCCTCAGAACAAAGACAACACTGAATCAGTCTGGGATCAAGAGCCTCAGGGATCCTGGTCAGGTTCCTGTTCACTCTTTAGGTAGAAGACAAGGATTGGCAGTCTTGCTTTGATTAGACCATCTCTCCTGTAGTCTAAGCTGTAGGCAAGGGAAGATGGCTTGAATAAGTAGGAATCTACCTGGTCACAGGAAGATTATAAGTGCAGGGGTATTTTTAAGGAAAAAAATTGAACTATTTTTATTTCTGCTTTATCATTTTGAGAACTGTAGAGGCGTCCCTCAAAGAGGAAATGTGACTCAAACATCCCTCTTGGAGATGGTTTGCCTTTATTTTTCTTCAGAATTTCATAAGACCCGCCTATCACCTCAAGGAAAAAGTCAGGAGAACAGAATGGCAACTTTCCTGGGCCAGCTGACTCACTGGAATCTACTTCCCAGGGCCCATGCCCTCCTGTTCTGTGCCCGTAGTGCACCTGCCTCAATCCCCACTTCCCGGCATCCCGTCTGAGCAGCAGCCCTCCCTCAAGTGGCTGGCTGTTTACTTCGCACCATTAACAAGGGGAAAAAAAATGTAAGAACTGCAAAGCACACTTAAATAGGCCCCCTTTTCTCTCTGCAAAAATACTCTAAGAACTTAGATTTATTTATTTATTTATTTTTTCATTTTATTTTCAACTTATAAAACACTAGCTGCCAACCCTGCTCACCCCTGGCTCAGTCTCAAGAAGCTGGGTACCCATTTGCTCACTTCTCTTGCTTCCTACCCAAGTCCTTGGCTCACCCAGCCAAAATATGAGGAACCACAGGAGCCCAGCACCCAGATTCTGGTCTCTCTGCTGTGGATCTATGTGCCTCTGTGGGCATGACCATCTGATATACAGTACCAAGGCAGTGCCCCTAGCCCTCCTGGCTCTGAATGCTGTCATTCCCTGCTTTGGTGTGGCAACCTGATTCTGATTTCTTGGCCTTGACCTTGGTTTCTATTTCTTCCACCAGCTTCTTCCTAGATCTGGATCTGTTTTTGGCTTCAGCCAGATTCCAGGTAGCCCTGGAAAATTAGAGGATAAGTCCCTACATTCTGCAAGGGTCAAGTTCTCTCTATCTCAACCTGGAAAACTGTCTTTTGGTCTTCAGTCAAATGAGTATGGAGTAAAATATCAAAAAGGTAATCAGCTCTGACATGGCTCTAGATTCTAGATTTCTGAGTCTAGGAAAAAAAATGAGGAAAACAACTGAAAAATAAAAAGTTATAGGACATAAATTTTAAGGACAAACTACCTTAATTTTTACTACGCACTCCTGCTTCTGAAGTTTTTCTGTTCCTTTTACCTCCTTCCTCTTTATGTTCTGCTGTTTATGGTCAACTGCTTGTCCCAGACACTCCCAACCCAATCTTTGGTATGTCCCAGAAATAAGCTACTATAAACCCCAGGTCCAACCTCAGCTTCCAGGAGACCTCAACGAAATCCCTCTCCCCATCAGTAGCTTGGCCTCCTCCTATGTATAACAAGGATGGCAGTGATACCCTTGATTCCTCAAAATGTGAAAAGTATATTAAACTTTGAAATGATAGACACTTGTAAGGGATTATTATTACTATTAGCAATATTTCCTGCTTTTATGGAAAAGTTTTACTTCATTTTAGCTTTTATAACTATCAATTCCTGATTGATCCCTCCCTCTGCCAAGCAGCAGGTACACAGGAGGTACACATTTTATTCTTCACACCCTACGTATAACCTTATAATTACTTTTCTATGTATAAAAAATGTTTTAAAAGAATAAACACTGATCAAACTACAGGAGGGGAGAAAGTAAATGGTTTTTTCTTATGCAAGAATAGTGTGTAATGCAGCAGAGATTCCCTTCAAAATGGCTACTATAAAGCCCAACGCCATATATGTGTCATCAAAAGCCAGAATATCAGATCCCATAATCTACAGTTTTCTTAGCTTCATTCAAGGTTCTGTTTTTATTACCCTACTTTTTTTTTTCTTTTACATTGACTCTTAAAATTTAATTTGTTATATTTTGTACATTGCTGTAAACCACTCTCAATCCTTTCTAGAACAAGATGAGGTATAAATGAGATATACATTAGAAATAACGTCGTACTACAGAACAGACTGAAGGGATCATCCTTTAATCAGGCACACAGAACACTAAAGCAGCTCATATCAGAAAGAAACAGGAGTGAAGTTGGTGGTTATCCCAGTATAATACCAATTAAATTTCAAGCTCCAGGAAGAGTCCTTATTTCACAGAAAAGATAAGTAAATCAATGAAAATATAGTGAGGAAAGTCATGCTTGAGCTGCCAAACATAGTAAGGTAATTGGAGTGTAAGTACATGTGAAGAATTATGATCACAGTAAAAACTCAGAAACTACACTAATGAAGCAAAGATGAGTAGCTTTTTATAGCTATTTATGGTTGTTTTGATTCCTTACACTTAAGAGAATATATTTACCCATTACAGA
Organism: Cynopterus sphinx; assembly: GCA_030015415.1. Lineage (NCBI taxonomy): Eukaryota > Metazoa > Chordata > Mammalia > Chiroptera > Pteropodidae > Cynopterus > Cynopterus sphinx. Next base: position 130,041,223 of record CM057381.1, read on the forward strand.
AGAACCTTCAGAACACTCTATTTCCTTGTTTACAGAACCAAAATTGCAAGCATTAATAATGTTATGTTGAAACATTCAGATGTGTGATCCCATCTACTTTAAGCCTTGAAAGCAGCTGAACTCTGTAGAAATACACACATGCTAGTATTGCAATTTCCATTTTAAAATTATGTTTTTATTCCTAGAATGCTATACTCTTTGTACTATTTGCACTCCTAGTACAAATACTCATAACCACATGAATGTCATAGGCACAAAAATCCTCTCATTTTAAAAACTGGTCCACTTGTGAATAAAACAACTTGTTAGAAATAAGATGGAGGAGCTTTCAAGCTTTCAATTAAATGCATCTTAGAAGCTCTTAATTAAGGAGTATGTAGCTAATGCTGAGGTCCTTTCTCTCCCTCTCTCTCCCTCCCTCTCTCTCTCTCTCTCTCTCTCTCTCTCTCTCTCTCTCTCTCCCTCTCTCTCCCTCTCTCTCTCTCCCTATCTTTTGGATAAAATAAACTTGTTTCTGGAGCATTAAAAAATGGGTTTCTTCTATACTAGAGCTTTAAAATGTCAAAATTAGGTCAGAGGTAGAGATTAGGCTGAAGCCACTAGAGAAGGTGCCACATTTCCCTTCCCAAGCTGTCTGATTTTGGTTTCCCATGACATGGTTTTCCTAAACACAGTTGTTTCCTCCTTGAGGCAAAAGATTTAAAAACTGGCAAAATACAACTACACTTACAGTAAACTTACTGGATTTAGCCACAGGTAGGAAATGCAGCATTCTGGTTAATTGAAAATCATGTTAAGTAAAAGTCAGTGCGTTTCTCTATATACCTCCTGTGTCAGTCCGTGTATGTATGTGTGCGTGCACGCATTGGTGTGTGTCTACTTGTACAGGTGTATATTTCTGTATATCCTCATACACACCGGAGCATTTGGGTTGCTAGCACCCACAAAATTAGAAAATAATTTTCTAATTATTAAAAAAAATACTAAATTACTAAAATACTAAAAAAAATACTAAATACTAAATACTAAATACTAAAGTACTAAAAAAAATACACTGACCATATCATTGTGGCTGTGGTACCTATGACGTCCCAAAAGGTGAGATCAGTTCCCCAAAGTCACTGTGTGAGACAAAAAAGGCCTGGTCCTGCCTTCTGAAAGTTTACAGTCTGCAAGGATTGGATGTAACTTTGCTATCTCAGGACTTACAGGATCTTCCAGGAAGTGTACTATGATCATGACTATGCTGCAGATGTAAGAAAGTGTTAAGGCAAAGCTGGGGGGAAAAGATCAGTAAATCAACTTTAGTTGTTTATTATTTACAGAACAAGTAAGTGACCTGTAGGGTAGATTTCTTTGCAAGGTAGGAAGGGTTACCTTTAAAACCACAATTCTATCAGTGCTCTCTTCCCCTGCTTCAGTCCATCTCTAAAATCTCTACCATATGCTGTAATTTTTCACAAGAAATTAGAGTTTCCTTCTCTAACCTTTATCTTCACATTTTATTCCCTCCCTTTGTTCTGATAATTATGATTCATATCTGAGAAGTCCCCTTACACACAAAATAGACCTTTAGGAGTGAAATGTTAAAATAACTTGAGTGTTCCATGAAATGATATTTATGTATGATATCCTTGTAAAAGTAGTAGGATTCCAGAAAGGGGTATCAGAATTAAAATTAAGTCCTTTTGTCAAGTCATTTTTGGATCTCTTTATATTAATGTGTTTAGGGCTCATCAGACTGTGACAAAGAGAATAAAGACACTTAAAAACACTAGAATCTTTCCACAGGGAGACAGTACGAACTTTTCAGTGAGTACATTTTGAATTTTAAATCCAATGCTCATGAAGAATTAAATGCAAATTAATTTCCCCAAAATAGATCACTTAAAGGTCAGTTCACACATTTTATTTCTTTTGGCTTACACTATGGAATACCTTTTGGATTGCCCAGAAATAGAACTGAATGAATGACTCCCAGGTTTGTAGAAGTGATCCCTAGTTTTTACATCAAATGCCTTCCTACAGAAGGCATCTTAAATGAGCAGAGCACATGGCAGACCCTCTGCCCTCAGACTGGCAGTTTCATTTATCCAGACACAAGCAATACATATGGGTAAGAGGGAAGAAAACAAGGAGTGAAGTAGGGCTCTTCATCAGGCACAAAGTAACCAGCAGAAATACAACATAGTCAAAAGGGATGCTGTCTATGTGATGAAATAGGAGCAGTGATTCCCAAAGTTGAATAAAACAGGAGAGCTTTCCATGACCCTCTTACAGCTCTTTGCACTTCCCTAGGAGGGGTAAGGATGAGCTCTGAGTGCTTGGAATTAAGGCATCCCCTCCTCCTCTGGCTAGGGTTAAGCAGGAGCCCTATGCACTCAGTGTATATGCACTACCCTTCAAGCATGAGTGTCCAGAGAACCAGAACCCTGGGTACACCAATATCCACACTGCCTGCTTCCCATGCCACTTCCTGTACACATAGGTTGGGGGATATCAGGACTAGTTTCATCACACCTTTTATCTCTGTTAACAATACACACAATATGCAGCCCAGGTCTTTCTCATTCCTTCAACTTTCATGGCCATATGGCCTTTTCCATTCCTTTTCTTGACCCTATCTCCTACCCCTTCCCAGTGCCTGGAGCCCTTTCCTGTGCTTCCTGGAACTCACAGGCAGCCATCAGCAAGATCCCCTATATCCTTGGCTTCCTCTTTGAATGCCCTTTTCATCTTCATTTTCTAACCATAACCTGGCTATCCCTTGAGGACACTACATCCCTGGCATCTCAAGAGGTGGCTGTTTTCTCCCCACATTCCTTAAACCACAGAGCTTACAGATGGGGTGAGTGTCCTTATTTCTTCTCTTTATCATATCTAGTCCATTGTACCTCCTTTGCTCTTCTGTAAAACTCTGAGCTTTAAATCACATAAAATCAGACTGTACCAACTCCCCCTCATTCTGGGAAGGTCTAGGTTTCTGGCTTCTGTCATTCTCCATCACCTCTGTGGCCATGATTTTAGGTAAATTCAGTATCCACACAGATGATCCTCCAATATTCTGGCTTTTCAGTCCTTGTTCTCCACCTTAATTTCAAGGTAACACACCAGTTCTCAGTTGAAATTCCTCCATATTACTCTCCAGCCACCACCATCTTCTGTCAGTTCTCCTCTCACCTCTGGTACCCCAACTTCAGTGACCCCAGTAAGACCACTGAGTCTATCACTTTTCACTTTTCCTCATGTCTGGCCTCATCTCCTTAACTAGTTTAAATTCCACATTCAGTTGTCATAATCACACCCTTCCCAAGTACAGAGGGAGCACACTAAACTCCCTCCCACTCTCACATGGACTAGCGTAAACAGCAAAACCACAATCTGAGGACTTCATCACTCCACTCATGACACACTGGCCCAGAAAGGAAAAACACACAGGCTCATTGAATGCTCTCACTCCAACTCCATGACCTCCAGTGAGTGTGTTCTTAACATTCTCCAGGCAGTGGCTGAAGTCCTCCCAAATGCTGTGTCCACTCCTCCCTCCACTGTCTCTCGAATCCACAGGGGCTCAATAAGTCTTTGTAGAAATGAACTGACATTAAATAACGTCATCAGATATTAGACTGAAACAAACAATTCTGTGAAAGTAAATTTTACACAACATTTACTTCAAATTTCTAGGTGGCACTTATGTCCTGAGTTAGAATATTTCCAAATATTCCCCTTAGCACATATTCTTTTAAAACTAAAGAGTGAATGGCAGAATATATTAAAGATTTAAGCTTACTAACCAACTTCTTTTAAACTTATCCTGAAATTCTTTATACCATGAACTCCTATCATTCTGGCCCAAAAGAATGTCCATTGGCTGCAGACAGATGTTTTTATTCCCTAAGCTTGTTATTCCATTAACAAGACATTAATGGAGAATTAATAAAATTATCAAAAACTCTAAAAAGTTTTCACGGCTTTTTTTTTTTTTGTGCATCAGGTCAACAGGTCACAATTTACCAATGTCAAAAAATAACATGCTAGAGGAAAATTCCACATCAGAAAAACTAGGGTAAGGAACGACTAAGCACTAATTTTATTTTCAAAGCTAATAAATGACATTTTCTCCCAGAAAATGTATTCTCTGACTTCCCAGCATGGCATGGAGAAAACTCAGTGTCCATGAGCACAGATTTAAATTGCAGGAGTTTAGGATACCTAGAACTATCATGGAAAGAAATTATCATGGAAAGAAATCACTAATGAATTATCATGGAAAGAAATCACTAATTCATTTTTAAAACAAGTGTAAAATGGGTAGCAACACTCACCTAAATGGTTCTGGAAGTCCATAAAATTGTGCCAAAATAACTCCCTTCAGTGTGAAGCAGTCATTGATTTTCCTTTCACAATTAGGGAAATGTTCAAGGTAAAATGATAAATTTGAATATACACGTCATCATAAAAGCTCCTCTAGGCAGGTACTTACATATTCCACCCCACAGAGTTGCATATCTACTTGATACCATATCACCTTTAAGTTATTCTAGAGTTTAAGCTCCTAGGAAACAAAGACACTCCTCTGTATTCCTATTACCTAGTGTCATAGTGTATACACAGTTGAACTTTAATAGATATTCTATAAAAACAATGTCCAGTCCTTTCCATCCATTTAATGTGCTTCCTTATTTAGATGATGCTGCAACACTTGATTGGTGGGGCCAAGCATGTTTTAAATAATGTTATGGTTTTTAAGAATGAGACATACTCACTGTACAAATTCCACAGCAAAAATGCCAAAACAAAATCCACCCATTAAAAAAAAAACTATGATTTTCTTGAATATTCTTGTGTGTTCACATACATACTTATATATATTTACAAACAATTTTATATAAATGGGTTCATTTTATTTATGTTGTTCTGTGATTAGAATTGTTTTAACTTACTAACTTTAATGTACCAATGTCATGAAATATTTACATAAAAAATACAAAAAATTATTATTTTAAATAGCCATATAGTATTCTATAGTAAGCATGCCATTAGTTAATAACAAGTCTCCTCCTAATCAATATTTAAGTTTATTCCTAGTTTTTTCTTACCAAATACAAACCTGCAGTGGGTAGCTCTGTGCATGCATCTTACAACAGCTGTGCAATTGCCTTCTCTAGACAAATTCTAAATGTTGAATTGCTGGGCCAAAGCATAAGAACATTTTATATTTTTATGTATGTTGCCAAATAACCCTCCAGAAAGTTTTTAACAGCAGAAACAAATCATAATGCTCCAGAGGTCTCTGCTGTTGTCAACATCATAATGGTGAACTTTATAATCACTTCCAATGTGTTTCTACTTGCATGTTAGGGATATTAACTATAAACATGTTCTAAATACTTTTTAGTCACATCTCTGAATCTTGTTTATAGTGATTTTCATCATATATAAGTTTTATTGTATTATAGAACAACGATTTAAGTTCTTGATCTTCTTGACATATATGGAAAGATTCTATCACTCTGAACTTTTTAAAAACAATATTTTCTGCTAGTAGCTTCCATTATTCTTAACCTTCTTGTAATCAGAAACCCCTTTGAGAATCTAATAAAACCAGAACCACCCCCAAAAAATACCCTTAAATGTAAACATTTTGAAGACAATTTCACAGTTCAAGAATTCATTAACCTTGTGTAAATCATATTTTCTGTATTTGCTGTGTTTCTCTGCAAACTAATATAGGATGGTGAAACATTTCTCTGTCATAAAACCATCTGCAAAAACATGGTGCAGAATATCCACTATACCTACGGGTTATGCAGGTTCCCTTCTAATATCTCCCTTCTTCAGGACTCCATCCCCACTGCCTTGTTCATCTTCTCATGCATATTACATAAATAATTTGTGAGTAAATGTGTAACGAGGAGTTCTGTTTCATTTCTGCTAGCTAGTGTCTCTGACTGAACCCACAAATGTAAAGAGTTTTGAAGAATTAGGAAAAAAATGGTAAAAATATTCTTTTCTAGTTTCTATCCTCAAGGGCTTATCTCAGAGAACCTCTTAAGTTTATTCTGAAATTTTAATTTTTTTATTAAAGTTCTATTTGCTCATCACTTATCCTTTGGCTGCTCGAATTTCTTTAAATCTTGGGTCTTTAATTTTTACCTCCCTGTAGGACAGAGTTTAAAATTAAACCCTAATAAGTTAGGGGAAATTGAACAAAACTTAAAACTGATGAAGGACATAAATTATCATAAGACTGAGTGACACTAATAGAAGTGGAGCCAATATCTACCAAAACATACTAAAATATTGTATACTGCTTCATAAAGCAAGGAAAAATATACATATAAGCCTTCTTCATTACCGAAATATCAATGGAATTACATCATCAAAATGCAAGCTAATCATGTAACAGCTAATCCATGTATCCCAGTGAAATTCCAAAGATCAGAGTACTCTAACAATGAATGTTTTCATAGCATTCTTACAAAATTCAGAGGAATGAACCCAGGGTAGGGAAGAAATGTGGGTTACAGGCCAGGCTCTGCTACTGATGAGCTACTTGGGCAAGTCACTTCCCTTCTCCTGTTGATAATCTTCAGCTCAAACATCACATCCTCACAAAAGCCTCCCTGGGACCCTACTACAACTCTCCATCGTGGGCTGCTGTAGTTCTCAGTATTATAACTCTCATAAGACTTTTAATTATTTGTTTAGTGTCTATCCTCTCCATTTGATAATAAGCTCTATGTCTATATTCACCTCAGATCCCCTGCTCCTTACACAATGCTTTGCACAAAATAGAGGGAGGGCAGGAGTGAGGGATGAAGAAATAACTGAATCAATAATTGGTCAAAAAATGACATGGTAAACTAGATCACCTCTAGGGTATGCTTAGATACTAATGTATTAAGAGTATTTCTTGCTGTTGAACTCCACAAATTCTTGGGCTTAATTAAGTTAAAACATTTATGGATCACCTAATTTGAACGAAATCTTTTGCTTGGTCTACAGGGAGAAAAAAGGTGGCCAAGGATACATGAGAATTAGGTCTTGTCCCTGCCCTTCAAACAAATGGGTTTTGCTGGGGAAAAAAAAATACATTAAACAACTAGGACAAAGAAATAGAGTAACTTTAATGAAAACAATGCCTTCACCAGTGTGATGGATAATCCAAAAAACAGAATGAGTGATCCTACTGAGAAGCTGGGATGACTCTCAGTTGAGTGTATACTACACAGAGAGGTGAACTGACACCGCTGCAGCCAAAGTCAGTCTAAGTGGGACCTGATGACCAAGAACATAAGCCCCTTCAATCTCTGGGTAGTGAAGGAGAAAGCAAGTCCTTATGTCAGAAGTGGGGCTCATGTTCCTGAGACTGCAAGCTTTTACCAGGGTTACAAGACAGGAAAGGTTAAGATTCAGCTAAACCAATAAAGTCAGAGATAGTCAAATCAATCCTATTGCAGACTGCTTTAGAAGCGCACAGAATTTGGACCTATCCAGAAAAATAAATGCTACTCCAAGGAGAACCAAGCAAATAGTTATTGAACAAAAATATGTAAGAATGATAAGTTAAGGTAAAGGGAATGAATAAGATAGGCTACAAAGAGAAACTATTAATGTAATGAAAACCTAATTATTCTGAGCTCCTGCCATGTGCTTCCCACAGTGCAGGCAATGCAAAGAAGCCAAGAGAAGCTCATGGTATGGTCCATGCCTGTGTAGGCCACAATATTTGTAGAGAGAAATATGTAATTGAGGGGGAAAAAAATCCAGTAAATAATGAAGTCTCCCAGTTCCCCAATGTGGCCTCAAACTACAGCACTCAAAGAAGCAAAGTTTTGTAAACAGGGAGGCTTGGAGTAGAATTGTGAAATAGAGCTTTGCTATTGGCATCTCTTGGTCTCTTCTTTTTTGTATCTCTCACCCCTTAGGAGCATTCCTCTCCTACCTTCTTCACATTGGGGAAGAAGACTAGTAGGCACAAGAGAATAGCCACACTTATCAGCCCTGCAGCCAAAGACAGAAAGGGAACCCCAGACAGACAAGATATGGCAGAGAGCACATGTAACTACAGCAGGGATTCTGAGGGCCAAGCAGGGTGCAACTTGAAGAAGCAAGATGTGTGTCCTTTTTCCTTCTTAGAAGCAAACCCCCAGAGGGGCTGCAGTCTTACCTAGACAAGGCCCGATCCCAGTGGCTCTTCTTTCCTAAATTCTGAGGAAACAGGGAGAGCTTCCAGAAGCAGGAGAAACGTTCTCATTGCCCACAGCGCAGAAAATTGAGAGTATTACTTAAAAATAAAGATGCCATAGGATATTCAAACTAACACAAGTCAACAAAGGTGAGATACTGTACATCTCACCTTCCATTTGCTTATCTTATCCTGGTTCCAATCAATCATCATCATCGTTTTTTGTTTTTGTTTTTGTTTTTTAAATCCAACTGATTAGAGGCTGTGTTTCTTCCTTCCTCCAACTATGAATAATTCTGTGAAGAAAGACATATGGCTGAGGCTCTGGTGTTTCGCATTCATAAGGATTAACAAGCAACTTAGTGCAACCTAGTCTCAGTTTATTGTCACACCCTCCCTTTCTTTCACCCAAAAACACACTCAGACACTGGCACTCCCTCTACCACTGCTAGTGAAGAGAAAAGGTTGAGGGCTCTTGTTGCCTGCCTATAAAATCTCTCCATTCAAAGAAATTATACTAGATAATCTTTCTAATTATGAGGGAAAAATCCATCTTAACGCTTATCCAAAATGGGAAGAACAATGTATTGGGATGGAGCCTTTCACAAATATTCTCATGTCCCCTCAAAAGCCCAAGGTAAATAGAGACAAGGCACAAAATGTAGATGATTGGTAAAGGTTCAATTATCAATTACATAAATAACCGAAGAATGAAGAAAGAATCCAAGCAGTTGTAATTATGTCTCTCACCAATACACTGATGAGCAAAAAGAGAGAAAATTAATTCACCACACATATATGTGAAATTATAGCCTATGTTAAAAACTAAAAAATCGACAGATCAAATTAGAAAAGTAATACAAGCATTTAAGTTATTCTTGAGTATTCTTTCAAAGCTTATTTTGAGACATCCATGAGAGACAATAAGGAAAATGGGATAAAAGGAGGAAGAAAGTGTAAGAAGGTGCAGAAGGGGTTAGGTTTTAAGAAACCAAAATTTATAGACCTAGCATATAAACCATCTGAGCAAGGGGTAGAAAACCATAACTTAAATAGAATGAACAAAAGAAACACTGATATGCTTTCAGCCTCACAGCTGGAGCAGGGCAGAGCGGCCAGCACTGCATCACCATTGTCTGAGAACACAGGCAGGTTTATTCATGCTAAACATGTTATAACTAAGAATCAATATGGGACACAGTCTGCTTAAATGAACTCAAAAGGGTTTGTCCAAGAAATCTTGTCAATGTCATGTTGCATTTTATTAAATGATGCTTGGAATAAAAAGCCTGTTGGTGGGGCCTTGGAAAACTTTCTATAGAGAAGTATGTCTCATAATGACAGCCATAGTCATAGTATTTGAGCTCCATGATAAATCTCACTATACATGAGAGAGAACAAATGCTAAGAAAATGATTTGGTGCTCAAAGCTGAATAGGGTGGCCTTGAAATTGCTGTCAGTTTCTGATTTGGGCAGACATACCAGAATACCAAGAGTGTCCATGAATATAATTTTCAAAATTATGGGTAAAGGAAGGAGGATGTATCTTTATGTGCTTATTGATAGGCTTAGGGTTATTGGAGTGTTATCTAAGAATATAATATATAGCTAGAGAAGATAGGGAAGTGACAGGCAGAGGATGCCTAATCACGAACTGTGATATAGACCAGCTCTGCAATTCTGATGTTCAATAACTTCATCAGCAAGCACATATGAGCCTACATCCAGACTTCTGTGCTAGACAGACAGAAAAGAGAACATAGGAGGAAAAGCACCCAAGTACCATGCATGCAAGCATCCTATAAAGGTAGGTATTATGAGTCTCACCTTACAAATAAGAAAATTGAGCCTGAAAGAAATTCAATATTTTTCCCAAAGTCACATTTCTAAAAAAAAAAAAACTGATAAAGACAGGATGGAAATGCAGATCTTGCTACTAGGCCAAATGGTCCCTGAAAAGAGAAAAAGGGTATTCTATACAGAGAAGAGAATGGGACTGAAGACCACTTGAGGAAGAAGTTTGTGCGCAGAAAGAGTAGCAAGTCAGAAAGGAAGTTGGAATCAGACTTTCGACAGCCTTTATGCCTAGTTCAGAAGCACCTTGTCCTACCGTCAGCTAAGAACCGCAGAACTTTGGAAATAAGATATAAGAAGGAGGGCAAAGAGACTAAAAGATCTAAACAAGGTAACAGGGTTAATGGAAGGAAGGAAAAGATGTAAAGGAGAAACACCAGAAAGAACAAAAAATTAAAATCAAGTACTGTTCTAACATGGGATTTTGGTTTCTCAAAGTAAAAAATATTATTTTGTGTGTGTGGTAAGGGGGCACAGGTGTGCAGCTGTCTCTACATAATGTCCTATTGTTTAATGCTTGGTAAATATTTTACTAATATGAATAACTTAAAAATTCAGAAGTGATCCAATCAGTGTCCGTTCCCAAAGAAAAGAGACAACTTTTGATAGCTAAGGGAAGCAAACACCTGTTTGCCTTCTTCCATGTTCATGAAGCCTCCTTTAAGGGGTCTTGCTGATAAGGAATGGGTCATGTTAAAGGATATTACATTAGCCACAGCTTCACTTCTTGGAAAGGTGAAGACTCAGTGATGGGCTCTGCAGGGAAAGAGCTGAGAGAAGGATTGCTCACCCCTTCCTGTGGCTCAGGGGAAGGGCAGGGCAGTTCATCAAAGCTGGAGGTGTAAGTCCTGCTTTCAAATATCTGTGCTCACAATTCTTACCCCCCCACCACCATGCACATCTCTCAGGAACCTCACAGGGAGTGTCCTGTGGCAGGACAAAATCCCAGGATTCAGAATCCTGGGCATCTTTCAGAATCTCTCAGAATTTCTTTACATCCTAGAGACAGCAAATGTCTGCTATTGCCACAGAATCTTCATGGAAGGGCTGCAGATTAATTCTAGATTCTATGAGAACAATTTTGTTTTACTTTTGTAAAAAAAATGCATATGCACAAATTTGAGTTATTTTATCTTTAGTGTATACTGTAAAATTAGTACTACTTTAAAATTAAAATTGAAGATTTCAATCTGGCAATATGTGGACACACACACACACACACACACGAATCTTCCTGTTCAGAAGAAACACAAATATATGTTAAAACTCACTGGGCATAATGCTATATTTTTCCATTCTCCTACCTAGTAAAAAAATTCAATAGAGGGGATAGGGATCTTCGAGTCAGAAGAGAAACTGGAGCAAATGATTCACCTCTGTTCCTTTCACTGCTGCAGTCAGCAGCTGGGTGAGAAAGCTGATCCCGATCACCCTTCAATAAGAGACCACATTCCTTCCTCAACCAGCAGTTTCAGAAGCCTTGCTGAACTCCTCTGTCTTTCAACAAAAGCTGCATCTAAGGAAATACTGATTCTTTGTATGTGGCATCACCATGCTCCAGCTGCCTGAGAAGTATGAGAGCCTTAATTCAGTGAATAGACGGGCTATTTGTGTGGCCACAGATCACACCACTCACAGCTATGAGGGTCCATGGGACATCGTTCCTACCTTGACACAAAAATCATAAATACAGAGTCTTCTGCAATATGAGAATGAATTTCCTTGAAAAGTCACACTCAATCATTGGTTCAAATGAAACTGACTCTCCAAAATCAGGGGCAAATGCACAAAATGCGCTATAACACAAAACATTTTAAAGTCTATTTCGTAAGTCAGTAATCTGCCAAATGACAACAACTATATGGAATTTACTTTTAGAATAATAAGCCAAGTTACTTTCCTTTGTCAGAACTGTAAGCTCATAAACCCAGCTGTTGAACAACACTTGTCAGAGATGTCAAAATGTCTTTCAATATTTAGACAGCCACCTAGCCATTATTCCTGTGGGATACATGGGTGGCTGAGAGAATCACATTTGACAGACGCAAAATATAAGATACCTATACCAAAAACACAATTCCTCATTTCCCATTCATCTAGCTCAGCAATTTCCCTACCATTCTGTACTGGTATGTAGCCAATCTTCTCAAAAGAATGGACTCGGGCTTTTTCACAGTCACCACTGAACTTGTAGACTGTGTAAACAATCTTCCAATTCTTTATTATACACACAGTCCACAAATACTGTTTGCATTTATTCCAGGAGTTAAGATTCAGGACCCTTTTACTGGAGAGGTCTCATGTTCTATCAGTCTACCCCTCTATTGCTCCCTTCTAGAAAAACCCTCAGGACTGAAGTCCTGACCAAAGCAAGCAGCCCTAGCTTATGGCTGTTTAGACCAAGAGAGGGTACCAGTACCTCTAAGACTGCCTGGTATGAGCTCAGTAGGGATAATAGTACAGAACTATCGTATTCTTTCTCTTCTTGGTCCATACATAGATAATCAGTTAGGGTGTAGAGATAAAAAGGAGAAGCAAGAAGGACAAGAGAAGCGTGGAAATGCTGAGCCATGTGAATAACTGAAAATCAGAATATCAACCGACCAACCACTGTTACTGCAGACACATCCTGGAGTTGCAACGTTCAGAAACAATATTCCTGGTCCTGAATTAGTCCTGTTTCCATGAGACTATAGCACCTGAAAGGCCCCCACAATTCTTCCCAACTTGCCACTATCTGACATTCTGTTTTATTTTCTCATGCATTCTTACTTAAACCTTCCATTTTGTAAGTAACTTGAAGGAGTTTCGTTCATGTGACCAAAGACATTTATATGAGTCCCACAAGATGTCCTAAAGTGTTCTTTTCTCTTTACTAACTATAAAACAAGATTTCCTATCTGACAGCCTACACGTAACTGTATAAATTTAGGGCTACTTTGCCAGTATTTGCAATCACAGAGAAGAAAGGAAATGACTGGCAAAATCTATCTCCCTTTGCTTGTCTTTATATTGCCTTTGTTTCATTTTCCTACCAATAGATCACTGCCACATGTAGACTACAACTTACTTTCAAGTATGTGTATAAGGTTTAGCCACAGTGAGTCAAGAACGAAAACCCAGCATCCTATGAGAGCCTTAGTAGTCTTTCTGTCCTCTGTGGCACTAACAGATTCCCCTGTGACTTCCAGGCTGTTGCAAGGCTTTGGAGCCAAGTTCTGCATCAGTAAAACCTGATTCCTCTGTTACCTATGGAATAAAATTGGTTCCCTAAACAGTACCAAACCTTGGAAAAGATCAGGCCATATCAGATATTAATGAGCCAGCCCCTCAAAATACTTGTACCTTCCCCAACTCTAATTAACCTTCGCTCCAAAAACAAAACAAAACACTACTCATTTTTCTAACAGCCAGTGATTCTCAACTATAGGTATCTGGAAGTATGGGGGACATGTTGGTTGATTCATCACTTGGTTAGAGTAACAGGGGCATTTAGTGACCAGGGATGCTAAATATCTTAGAATGGACAGGAAATTCAACATGATAACGAGTCATTCTATCAAATGATGCGTCATTCTATCAAAATGCTAACAGGACCTCCCTTGAGAAACGGTGAGCCTCAGCTAACATTTGGGGCAGACAAAAGCACGAAAGAAAGGCAAACTGAAGAGAGGAGGGAAGTAAAAGGACAAGCAGTGTGCACCCCACAAGAACGGAAGCAATCAAGTGGAGGCTGTCAATGGATCAGTATCAGCCCCTTCCCCCCTCTTCCCCTCACTTCCAGCAATAACACTCAGGGCACACAGACCCCCTATCCTCATTCCTTCAACCATGCCAAACTACCTTGGGCTCAGTTAGATTTAAATTACATCTTTTAAAAATTGTGGTTTTTCTACATCTTTTCATTTGTTCTAATTGTGATAGTTTCTAAGCAATACTGGTAACTATAATACATAATATCAACTGAAAATTCTTCCATGTTGCTGAAGGGCTTAATTACTAAAGCTGTGCTATGTCTCTTGGAAAATTTGCTTCAGAGGCTGATTCCTCAGGAGATAATTCCTCAGTGGTGAAGCTTGTGAATCAATACTCTCTTATGAAAGAAACACTTTTTCGAGCCACGCTGGGACTTACAAGAAGGGGAAGTAAAAATTCTCTGGCCACCTCTCCCAGGCTCTTTGAGCTCTAGATAGACAGTATCAGGAGAGACATCCTACACAAGCACTTCACCACTGAGGATCAGGGTGTGGAGAGGCCAAATGGAAAGAGACAGCTCAGCAGCCTTGAATTAAAGGGCAAATATTTTAGAAGCAGTCTACTCCTTTATGTCAGAGAGACAGGCCCATGGCACCTTCTGTAACAGCCAGATGCCTCAGTAAGGTAAAAGGTTCAGCAAGACACACTCACAGACTGAAAGGCTCCCCAGGATGGAGAAGCCCAAAACACAATTCTGTTTTAAATGAGTTGAGGTCTTGTTGTAACTAGAGCACGCTATCGCCACAAATTTGGGTTTCCATGACATAAAATCCTTACAGACTAAAGCAGTGCTGTCCAATAGAATTTCCTCTGATTAACTTTCTCTGACACAGACATGTGGTGTCTGTGTTGCCCAATATGGTAGCCACTAACCACATGTGGCTACAGAGCACTTGAATGTGGCTAGTGCGAATGAAGAACCGAATTTCTAATTTTATTTGATTTTAATAAATTTAAATAAAAATAGACCCATGTGGCTAGTTGCTACTATATTAGACAATGCAGGAGAAAGTTTAGACCATGGTTTGGGAAAATGATCTAAGATGTTATCACAGGGAAATCTTATATACCTTCTGATGACCTGAAAAAATGTTTTTAGGACCTGCCCCACTACAAACACAGTTCATTAATATGTCATTACATCAGAGACCACTAGAGCAGTGCTTCTCAACTTTTAGTGTCCATTAGAGTAACTTGAAGGTCTTATTGAACATAGATTAGGCCCACTCCCGGAGAGTCTGAATCAGTAGGCCATGACAGTTCAAACAAGTACCCAGGTGGTTCTGATGATGGTCCAGGGCCATACTTTGGGTAGCACTAGAATAAAAACTAACATTCAAACACCAGCCTACCTCCATCAAAGTGGAGTTTCTTTCACTAGTCACCTTTCTGCTACACTGAAGTGCCTCTTTCTTAAAGTTACATAGAATCCTTTTCAAACGTTCTTACAAGGTTGGCTGAAAACTTATGACTATAAATGTATGATAGAATGTAAATGAATAAGGTTGTCTAAAATGGCTTCTCTACCTATTAGATCCAAGATAGAGCACACTTGTAAATTTTGTGTCTATTATAGGGACCAGAAACTTGCAAGGATGATCTCAAACCCGCCAGGACAGTTGACATCCAATCCCTGCACTGGCCCTGCCTTAGAGTCAAACTGAGACTTTCTATTAAAATAACGTAACACTTCACATCTAGGTCAGAGTTATGGCCTCTTCCACTATTCCAACACAGTACTAGTAGAGTATCAAAAAAGCACATGCCATAGTAAAACATCTTATTTATCATTCAAAGAATGTACATTGAAGATAACTCTTTCCATTTTCCCAAAGATGAAACGAAACAAACGTGAAAGTTCTAGAATAAAAACAGAGTCCTCCAAACATTCTCTGATCTTTATTGTACTACCTGCAAAATCTATTCTAGGCTCAGTAGTCATTTGGGAGGAGATTTTCTTTGACGGTGGGGGAGGGGGTTACTTCCATGTGTCCCTTGATCTAATTACAATCAGGGGCAATTTTTCCCCTTAAGGAACACCTGGCAATGTCTGGAGCTATTTTGATTGTCATGACTGTGGGTAGAAACCAACATGATACAGTGTGCAGGTCAGGCTCCACAACAAAGAACTGCCAGGCTCAGAATGTCAACAGTGCCGATGATGGAGATCCGTGATCCTCTGGAATCTCTAGTACTACTTTCTTTGGCCCCCTAGTTAGTGACTGGCTCCCTCTACAATTTGGTCCTTGTACAGTATTTACACAGAAACAGGCCAGCTGAGTGCTTTTCCTGGCATGCTATACTTTTGAGTTACTTTTGAAATAAAAGATACAGTTGGCTCTCCACAACCACACGTTTCATATCTACGGGTTTCACATCCTTGGATTCAACCAACCATTGATTGAAAATATTTGAAATTTCAAATAATTGAAAATATTGAAAAAAATGTCCTAGAAAGTTTCAAAAAGCAAAACGTGAATTTTCCATGTGCCAAGCATTATGCTGATTTCACATGAATGAAGTGATGCATAGGCATATCTTGCTGTAGACTATATGCAAATACAACATCATTTTATATAAGGGACTTGAATATCCTCAGGTTTTGGTATCTAAGGGGGGTCCTGGAACCAATCACCTAAGAATGACTGTATATGGAAGCCACAGAAGAAAATGCATAGGTAGGAAAGTCCAGCTCCTTTCCTTTAATGAAAATCCTAGCAAAAACCAAGTTCCTTCATTAACAACCTCTAGCCCTGAGCTATGCTCTGTATCTGGCTGCTCACCTGGACTATAGTTGTTGACATGTTCTACAGCTGCCTTGGCTCTGCTCTGCTTATCTCTAAGCACATGTATCACACCAGAGCAGTAATGATGTATGCTTATGGGACTCTCCAGAGAGCTATAGCCCCTAACTGTCTATTTTATTCAGTAAATTGTACTCATTACTGAGTCATGTGAGGCACTGAAGGACATCAGACTTTCTGGGTTCCCTGTGTCTGACTCTGGATAATGAGGCATTATCTGTTAAGGGATCCATAATGTTGAACTGAGTTGCTTGAAACCCTTCATCTAGTTTCCATCTGAGAAATTTAACCCCTTGTCCCTCTTTCCCAACCATTCTTATCTCACTTAGATTTGTATTAATTATAATTTTCCCTTTAAGGAGCATGGTTTTAGCTTAAAGTCGAGAAGTTGGAGAGCTTAGAAAGGATGTGATGTCCTTTCCACCTCTCCTTCCCAGATGTCTACCTAGACTCTGAAAAGGGCATACCAAACAGTGAATATCTTCTTGTCTCAAAAATCTTCAGAACAAAATAAAAATCCAAAGCCAGCTTTGGTTATAATGCTCCTGATGCCCACATCCATTGCCCCAAAGACTGCAAAGAGACAAGGAGTGAGTGGACATGTAACTCCCTATGATACTGTATAAAATAAAATACAATAGGCAATACCAGGAGCTTTGCTGGTGCTATTAGCTACAAAACTGGGAGTCAACCCTCTGGTAAGCCATTTCCCCTCCTGAAAAGAGAAAAAGTGATTAATGAAGAAAAAGTTAAGCAAAGTGATCCATGGAGGAGGAGGATGCTGGGAGAGGGGAATACGAGCCAGCAAAACTAACAGTATGATATAGCTACAAGAAAGAGGCCTAGTTCCCTTCTCTACAATATATTTCAGAGAAGTCCAACCACCCCTCTCCTCCCCCCAACACAGATAAATCACATCCCATACAAACTTATTAAAAATACTTGTGTTTGAGTATTTCCATGTACAGATTCCATCCCATCACCCTGACCATGGTTTTATTTTCATAACTGCTGATTTTCATGGCATCTATGAATCAAATCAATAAAAGTTTTGAGAGTCTGCCATATACAGGGCACTCTACTGACTCCAAGAGGCTGTTGAGACAAGAGCCTCTAGGACTTAGTAAAACCAGAGAAACAATGGCAGAGAATGCCTTTGACTCACCCTGGAGTAGAGGGTGTGAGAGCCTTCCAACACACTTACATCCTCATGACCCATCAGCTCTGTTGCTTTTCACCACTCACTTCTGCATGTTGGACCACAGCTGATCGATCGCCAACTGCCAAAGACGAAAAATGAATGAATGCATTAAACCAAAAGATCCATAACTTCAAGTCCCAAGCCACTGCTCAAGTGAATTTGTTAGAGTAGGCTAGGTGCTTAACACATAGACTCAAATACATGTAATAGCTCAAACTCAATAAAAATTTATTTCTGGTTCCTATATGCACTGGACAGATGATCAGGCCAGTCAATGAAGTGGTACCTCCTGATTCAGGTACCCAGACTGACAAAAATCCTGCCATCTTTCAAGTAATTTCTGAGCTTGCTCTACAGGTACTCTCCATTCTAGCCTGCTGGGAATATAAAACAGCATGGAGGAATTCACAGGAGTGTTCTGTTTTTTATTTTTCCTAGAAGTGGATCATAGCACTCTTTCACATCCAGTCATATTCTGTTAGCTAGAACTTAGCCATATGACCATAACTAACTAAGACCAGGGCTGCTGGGCATCTAATAGTTTCTATCATACAAACCTGACTCCTGCCCAACTCCAAAAAGCAATATTAGGTTTAAAGTACAGAGTTCTGGGTGAGTACTAACACAGTAACCTTTATTATTTACTTAAAAACTGAGTCTTTGTTTCTTGGTTTCCTTAACTGTTAAATATCCTGCTTCCCTCATTGACCTGGAGAGTCAATGTAAGACTCGAAAATGAGACAAAGCAGCATTTTCAGACTTTAATGTGCAGGCATAGCACCTAGGCATCTTTATAAAATGCAGATTCTGATTTAGTAGGTCCTGGGGAAGCCAGAGTCTCTGTATTTCTAACAAGCTCCCAGATGATACAAATGCTGTTCTCTGACCACCCTTTAAGCAGAAAAGAGATAAAGAATTAGAGAATATTTCTGTAAATCACAAAGTGATCTGTAGATATAAGGAATTATTATCCTGGCACCAACTTTGATTATAAATGAATTCCAACTACCCAGCTTTTTAGGGCATGTTTAGTCTAGATACCAAATAGAACTTCATAAAGTATTGGGATTTTGGAACTGGAAATAATTTCACTGGTCACTGATCTCTATTTTCTAGACAAGGAAGCAAACTCAGAGAAGTCGATGATGCCTAAGAAATTTCACAACAACTCAGTGTGCTGGAATCAGAATTCATAAATTTGACTTTTTTTTTCTATTATCACATAAACTGAATTGACAACAACCTTCTGAAGAGAAGAAAGGATAATTTTGATTCTTCTGCTAAACCAAGAACAAACACTATTCTGGCCCATACCCAAAAAGGCACCAGAAAGTGGCATTCATCAGCATGGGTCACCATGGTAACAAATGTCAGCAAGGTATCACAGGACAGGTATTGAGATTTTCAAGCAGATGTTCTTCAGAATTTAGGGATCTCCAAAGTTATGTCTCACTTGTCCAAAATGTGACCTGAACACAAACTTCTGTATACCTTCTGGAAAAAACAGGAATTATTATTTTCAACATATACAAACTCTGAGCAGCTCCTATTTGGGAACAATCAGAAAGAGAAAACGTGAGGTTAGAACAGGAAACAAATAATAAGCCAAGGAGGAGCAGTGGTTTCTATGGTCAACCCTGGGGACAGATAAAGAAACCTCAAGATTTTTATTTTTATCCCTGGTACGTAAATTATTTTGCATCTCGGAGATCATAGTGAGCCCCGGAAGCTTATAGTAGAAAGTAAAATGTTAGGGCCTCAGGAGTAAAAGACAGGAGTCAAAAACTCCAAGTCGTAAGTCAGAAAGGCATTGATTTATCCAGAAATAAAATGAGATTGGGGAAGAAGGGAGCCTTTTACTATGCATTTCATTTCCAATGACGCAATAGAAATTTGAAAGTGTTTCAGTGAAGTTAGAGGGAAGTACTTACTGAGCAAGGAATGATAAATGGAAATCAATGCTTGCATAGCCACTATCAATTTAAGATGGGTAGAATGCTATTATTAGCAATTTTAAACATTTTCATATAGGTAAACTGTTCTAAGAACTTCTATGGGTTTACCTCTGTACTCTACCCCTAAGCTCTCTTCTACCATAGTTTCTTTAGAGCCTCAAAAATTCTCTTATCCTGGTGATTTTTCATAATTATAGAATATTTACCTCATTTTATGCCATGGACCCCATTAGCAATCTGTTGAAGAACCTTCTTCTCAGAATGACGTGTTAAATATATAGAGAAAAAATACATATGATTACAAAGAAAGCCAATTATATGGAAATACTCTTCTATCCACACAGCCCTTAGAGTCCATGGACCCAATTTAAAAACATCTGATTGGGGAAGGATCCTTCTAGGATGATGAAAGTTTTTTCTTACAGGACTTTTTATGCAGAAAAGTTTTTAAAACCTGAAGCTGCACAGTAACGAATCCCACTCAGGATTGATTAGTCAGTGAAGAAAAGAATAAGCTGCAAAGAGAAGCCTGACCTTGAATTTCTGCCCAAATGCAACACAATTCATGCGGTGGCTTTAAAATACTACATTAAGGAATTACTCAGAATTTTCTTGGCTCCAGACCTGTACACACTGCATATCCTATGTGCTGACAGCAGGTGGAGAAAGGCAACACTGGAGGAGGGAAGACTAAGATGAGTCCACACTCAACCTCTTGCTCTCTAGTCCTCTGCCCTTAACTAGTTCTATTAGCCTGGTCAAGTCACTCAGCTTTGAGTTGAAAGTCTCTGTCTATGAAATGGGAAGGTTGAGTTAAACCAACTCAAAGATTTCTTCCAACTTTAAATTTCTAGGATTCTAAGACAACGCACAACCATGTCTGAGAAGAAATATTAGTGAGATTCCTTTCGGTCCTAGGCTCACAATATGAAAATACCTACTAGATGAGAATTGTTCTACTTTATGAGAATCACCTAGCCATAGAAATCTAGATTTGGAAGAAATTTTAGGAGACATGTGCCACCTCATGAATCCCACTGACCATGTGAGAAAACTAAGGTTCAGAAGGGCAAGATTTGAGGTCACATAATGAGGTAATGTTAATGGACTGCTGTGACTACTGCCATCTAGCACCGGCAGGATTTTAGGATTAAACACTAGTAAATATAAACCTGCTCAACGGATCTCTTGGAGACAGAAATACACCTCAGATAAGCTGAGCTACAGGATGGGAACTGCACAACAAAGGTGAATAGAGTGCTGGCACCCAGTAGCAGTGTCCTAGACCTCAGACAAGATTAAAGCTGAGGCCCTTGCATTTACGGTAACCTCACTGGTAACAACATTCACCTCCCTCAAATATCATGGCTACAACATTCATTTCGAAGAGCAATCAATTACAAAGAATAAAAAATAACTATTTCAAAAGAGGGAAAGGGATGAATGAACCCTAACTAATAAGGGCAATAAAACCAAAGTTCAAGATTTGAATTGTTAATACAATCCTGAAAAGGAACACATTAGCTAAGAAAATCTAAAACTTAAAAGTTCTTAACAAATATTTTAAATAGAAACTGATTTAAAATAACTTTGACCTACCTTCTGTGGACAGCCATGAAGTATTGTAACTGCTTAACCAGCATTATTTTTACTGATACTCTCACCACTATCTTCAGAGCTTGGAATTATTGGATATAGATCAGGTTTAAAAGTCATGTGTATATTTCCACAGTCCAGTCCAGACCATGTATGTAGGCTAATTTTATATGCAGAGCATTAGTAACTGTGAAGTTGGCAATTCTGATAGAATCATAATTTCAGCCTCATTCAATCAACCCAAAACATGACTGCCATGTGCTTTCAAAACCTGTGTTACAGTGTTTGTCAGTTTACCCTTTGCCTTCCTTCCTAGGACACACACACACAACAAGCAAAGTAATCACACCCACTCCTCAATCTTCACTACACACACACATTATTCCTATCTTATTTAAACAATTCTGGCTTTCAGACTTGTTTCTTTTCTGGAGAGTCTCTTGGACTAAGCTGACACAGCCTTTCGAAATCTAGACTAGGGGTTACACACCGCTAGTTTGCCAGCTCTGTATTGCAATTCCCAGAGGTAGCAGTGCCATCTATTGGTAGGAAGGGCACAACTTGATTTCTGGAAGCCCGTGGGTGACATAACCCCTTAAAGACCTGAAAAAACGGCAGCCTGGATTTGTCTTTTTTTTTTTTTTCCCTAGAGCACATGGTAAGCATAACTGATGCTTATAACCTGAGACACAGAATCTCCACAAGAGACTCGATCGTGAAGGGCAGGTCTTCTGGAAACCATATAAAGCCCGGCCAGGCTCTCCAATAAACGAGACAGCTCTGCCTGGAAATGCCTCCTCAAGGCTCCAAAGGCAAGCAGCCTCACTAAATTAAACATTTCTTGGCTCTCCTTTCCGAAACCCTAGTGCTTCTGTATCAGATGATCTCACCCATGCCCCCACCTGTGGCAATGTTATCCAGCTCTATCTTACAGCATGTGTCCCAGGAAAGGTGTTCAGACCTTTCTCAACGTGAAGGCTCTTATATTTACACAATGTGACACAGATCCTGCTCAAAGGACACTACTGCTTAGGCATGCAGGTCTGACTCTAATCTCTCTCATTCACTCTTCATCCTCCCTGTACCTCAGCCAAAGGACAAAAATGATGGAAAGGAAATGATTTTGTTGTTGCTTTGAAAGCAACACTAGTAGGCTTTTATTGAATCAAAGAATAAAACCTTGTCCTGTAGGTCACTAAGGTACATCGCCTTCTTCAAAATGAACTAAGCCTGCCAATCTTCTTCTTTTCCTTTCTGCAACTTAAGTGTTTCTCAACCTTTTCAAAACCCCTGACTCCCTTCCACGAGTTAAACACAAAAGTTGCATGCCCTTTGTGCAGTTTATATATATTTTTTTAAATAACATTTGAGAAAAATATGAAAGCATGGATTTTTCAAACTATGCCACCTAACCCACAAATTCCTTCCTCCCCTCCGCCCTGGTAATAACATATAAATTACTGACAAATTTTTAAATCATTCCCACTAATTTGCTTTATATTCCAATCTATCAGGTTTCAAGATATACTACACTTTACTATGGTCATTTGTTATATTCCCAAAAAGCTTTGCAGCAACATCTTTTACTTTCATTCACCTCATGAAACCTCCAAAATTTGATTTGCTGCAGCTGATAGATGTTAGTTCTGATTCCCCCTAACAAATTTAAGTGTTCCTTCTTCAATTTGTTTTAATTTGCCAAGTAAATTAACTTCTCAGCAAGTATAGACATTTCATAGGCATGAGGTATGTCTTAGATGAACATTGTTTCCTAAAGAAACGAAACTTTGTAGGGGGAAGGTAAGAGTAATGGAAGAGCTTTGAAGCAGAATCGGGAATCGGGTAAAGAAAAAGATTCTTGTCTGTATGACACTAGAATAAGTTCTAAGTGGATTACAGTGAAATCCAGAATACAGTAAAATCTTCCTAATGACAGCTGAACCATTTCTTACCAAGTAGACTACCAGATACATCAAATTAACAAATTAGTTAACCAAGGGAAAATTGAGATTACTTACACACACACACACACACACACACACACACACACACACACACACACACTTCATTATAAGATGCACAGTAAGCCCCTGCTATTGCTGGTCTGGGGAAAAAGAGAGCAGGGGGGACGCCTTACACACACCCTCCCTTTTTAAAGTATGACTTAAAAATAAGACACCTCCCCCCCAACATACACACCAATTTGGTCACCCAGATGGTCTTTTAAACGCGCACTTTTCAAAGAATTAAGGAGGTCTGAATAGGTGCAATTTAGACCCTGCCTTCCCTTCTCTCTACAGCCCATTAGCGTGCTCAAGTCATTATTCGCTTGGGCTGCCCTCAGTTTACGGAGATTACCACCTCCCCTTGCCCCCCGAAAAAAACAAAAACCCTGTCCTCTTGGATAAGGATCTCCCCGTGACGACCTGGTCTGCGGTTCACTGCAGGCATTTCCCTCTTTGCAATTTACCAGTCATCAGTGTCACTGTGTCTGCGATTCCTTTCTGTAGCCTCCTCTCATTTAGACCTGCCGATCCGATCCGACTGCTTTAAAATAATTTTTTCCCCCTCCTCTTAACCAATCTTCGGATTCCTCGCGCCGACTGAGAGCGATCGATTTCGGTGCACCTCCGGTGAGGGCTCGGGGGCAGGTGCAGAGAAGCCTTTCGTGGAGCAGCACCTGGGCTGGGTCCACGCGTCCCGCTCCCCACCGGCGCCGCCGGATTAGCGCGCGTCCCGAGGCTTGGCCGAAGTGACACTACATATCCCCCCCCCCTTCGTTCTCACATGTGACAGGTCCCACTGCATTAAAGCCATCTCCTCCCCGGGCCACAGCCCAGACCCAGCGCCTCCCCCTTACCTGGGGAGGGGGCCGAGAGCGGCGCGTCTCCAGGCGGGAGACAAAAGCGGAGGAGAGGGCTGCCAGGTGGGCAGGACTCCCCGGGCGTGCACCTGTCACCGCGGCGAAGATGATGGATAGGTGCTTTCAAGCGGAGGGAGGCACAGGGAAACCGAGGCACCCAGGGGCGTCAGCATCCTCCCCGGGGACGGACTCCTCGAGCCGGCACACCCCCCAGACCTCCCGCGGCCCGACCCACCCGCTCGCCTGCCCTCGGCGGCGGACAGGTGGGGGGCCGCCCCGCCGCGGCGCTTACCTCGGCAGAAGCGCTCCGGCTCCCTCCGACGGCTCCGGAGAAAGCCCCGCCGCACGCGCACGCGCACGCGCCCCCCCGCCCGCGCGGGAGCCTGCCCCGGCCCTGTCCGTCAGCGTCCGCGGGAGCCAATCCGGCGGCGCGGGGGGCGGAGCCCAGGGCTGGTCACGTGCTCGGGCCCGCCAATCACCGCACTGCCCCCAGCGGCACCCTGTGCGATGTCTCCGGAGGGTCGGTCGCTCCCGAGGGGAGCGGGCGCGAGGCGAGCACAAAGGCTGAGTCTCTTCTCCCGGGCGCCGGGGCGCTCGCTTGATCAGGTGGCAGGCATCTCAGGTTCCACATGTGAAGACTTACCTGGGCGTCTCAGTGCAGCGGCAGAGTCCGACCCAGTTGGTGGAGGACAGTCTGCCTGCCTTGCTCTAGGAGGTGTGGATGGTGCTCCTGGGCGGAGGACCACGCTTTGGAGCAGCAAGATGCTGCTGTCAGGAAGTGATGGTGATAGCGCCTGCTTCGTGTTACCTAAAAGTTTTGAGACCTTTTTTCTTCCGCCAGTGATGAAAACCATTCCAGGGACTGATTAACTAACATGGGGTGTCCTGGTGACACATGGTTTGGGCATTGGCTGAGGGATGCTGTGTTTAATTCCCACATCACCCGCTCTTAGACTATGGGGGCAGAAACCTGTGCCAGTTGGTGGTTGGAGAGTGGAAACTAGAAGTGGGGACTGCATGCTCCTCTGAGAGAACATTAGGTCGCCCTAAAGGATGGGGCATGTGTGTCCAAGTGGCCCTGGTTTTATATACTCTTGGCCTGAAAAGTAACGTAAGTGGTTTTTTGCGTTGTGGAAACTTACAACCTGTTGTGGAACGACACAGGCAAACTCGGGAAAAACCATATAGGAAAACATGGACAGAGCTGGTGGTCAGCCTCTTGGACAATTCAGGCATAAGCCAGAGAGTTTGTAAAATAACTTATTTCATGGATCTTAAAAATTGTCTAGATCTCCTCCTGTCAATAATTCCAGTGTCTGGAAGTCAGGAAACCCAGTGCCATCTCTCAAACTTGATCTTAGCCTAAGCATTTTGAGCCTGGCACGCGAGAAACTTTGTCATTCTGCAGAGAAAAACTCTTAGAAGCTCGGCAGTGCACCAAAGAGCTAAGTGCTAATTTCAAAACCCCCCTCCCCCCATCTTCAGACCAGTTGGTATGACATTGCTTCAGGCAATTTTTTCTCACTATTTATCAAGATCAAACTGCTGCTTAGAGAAAACTTCACCCTTGTCAGTGTGCTTGGGCCTTTCTGCCTTACCAGCCCCAGAAGTGAAGCCTGCTTAGCAGTCTCAGACATTGTCCATTACATCTCTATCAGAGATGCCATAGCACAAAGTTTGGAGTTTCTAGTACAACAATGGTTCTGGCTACAACAGGAGTAAAGAAATGTCTAACCAAGGAAACTATATTTGAAAGTCTCAAAAAAGTTTTTTTTTTTTTTTTTTGCTATCATTAAACCAGTGCTTCTCAAGCCTTGCTGCACAGTAAAACTTTTAAGAAAATAAATTTTGGGGTCCTATGCCTAGAAATTCTGATTGGGGTGAGGAGTGGAGCCTGGCAGCTTTAGGTTTAAAAAGTTCCACAGGTGATTTATAGTCAGCCATGCTTGAGAATACCTACATAAGCTGCTAGATAAATGGACTCATTCTTTAACAAGGAAAAATCAACTCTACAACACAAATCACTAATGACATAAAGACTCTGAGAACAGAGGGATGTGTCCACATAATTTGTAAAAATAGATTAAAAAAAAGAAATGCCACAAATAATTCATAGATAATAAATATTTCAAAGACTACTTAGTGGAACAAATTGAAAAGCCAGGTCTACAACTAGGTTTAATTCCAGTTGATTAAATAAATATTTCAAAAAGAATTTATTACCTTTTGTGAACCATACCAAACTGATCAACTCTGGTGATAGCTTCCCTTGTTTAATGCCCTTAACTAAATACCAGTTTCTACTTGAGCATTATTCAGTTATTCTCTGAGGCTTTGCCCAAAGCATGCAATGGAATCACTTGGAGTACCTGCTAAAATGAAGATTCCCAGCATCCCCTCAAAAGCTTCTCTAGTCTCTCTCTTGTAACAATTTTGAATACTGATTAAATTTGACTCCAGGTTGTACATCCTGATACTATACATACTATAGTACATCTACATACTATAAACATGTATGTAAAATAGCTGTGCTATTTAGTTTAGTTTTGCATGCTAGCTAAATAAAGTTGAGTCAGTTTTAAAGAATTTGAAGAAAGACTCAATTCTCTTTACTTGGGTTTTACCAAATTCTGTTACTTTATGAAATAAAGTGATCAGTGTCTGGATCTTGGAAAGCTATTGTTGCTGAGAATCACTATGGAATGATATTTGCTGTAGTGGAGTATGACCCGGTTTTGAATTAGTGCGATCCTCTCAGAACACTTGGCCAACAATAGCCATCTTGCTTAAAAGCAGATTTATTTGCCACATCAGAAATATGGAAACCCAATGTGTGAGCCCGCAAACTAGCTTCTCTCCTGCTCTGACACTTTTAAAAATATATTTTACAGCATTCTAATGGGGAGAAAATTTTCTCACCTTATAAACTTGTAGCTACAACTACTAGGTAAAATAAGGACAATTTTCACTGGTATTTAACTAATATGAAAATTTTAATTATTTTTCTTTTTTTTAAGTTTATTGGGGGTAACATTGGTTAATACTAGTATATAATTTTCAGGTGTACATTATCATTTGACATCTGTATATTCTATTGTGTGCTTACCACCCAAAGTCCAGTTTCCTTCAGCTATCATATATTTGACCCCCTTTACCCTGTCTACCTCTTCCCTTCTCTCCCTCCCCATCCCTCTGGTAACCACTAGTCTATTGTTCATGTCCACAAGTCTCTGTTTGTCCTGTTCCTTTATTGCTTTTAGGTTTATATCCCACATATAAGTGATATCATGTGGTTTTCAACTTTTTCTGTCTGGCTTATTTCACTTAGCATGATTATATCGAGGTCCATCTAGCTTGTTGCAAATGGCAGTATTTCATCTCTTCTTATGACTGAGTAATATTCCATTGTATATATGTACCACAGCTTCTTTATCCAGTCATCTATTGTAGGACACTTTGGTTGCTTCCATGTCCTGGTCACCGTGAATAATGTTGCTATGAACATTGGTGTGCAAATATCTTTTCAGATATGGCTTTTCAAGTCTTTGGGGTAAACACCCAGTATAGGGATTGCTGGATCATCTGGTAGATCAATTCTTAGTTTTTTGAGGAACTTCCATACTGTTTTCCATAGTGGCCATACCAATTTGCAGTCTCACCAACAGTGTATAAGAGTTCCTTGTTCTCCGCTTCTACAACATTTGTTACTACTTGTCCTGTTGATTGTAGCTATTCTAACAGGTGTGAGGTGGTATCTCATTGTGGTTTTGATTTGCCTTTTCCTAATAGCTAGTGATATTGAGCATCTTTTCAAATATTTGTTGGCCATTTGAATGTCCTCTAGGGAGAAGTGTCTGTTCAGGTCCTCTGCCCATTTATTGACTGGATCGTTTGTTTTTTGTTTTTATTGAGTTGTATGAGTTCTTTGTATATTTTGGATATTAGGCCTTTATCAGAGGCATTGCTAAAATTTTTAATTTTTAACTAGGAAAAAAAGCATTCATTTTTCTCTTTGTGAGTGTCATTATCCTAAAAAGAGGCAACAGGAAATAATGAGATTCCTGCTTGAGGATAAGAGTTTGAAAAAAGAACATCCAGGCTGTCATTCATTTTGTTTCTCATTCTGCTTTGCCTCACATATAACCCAGCTGTTCTATAATTTCAGGAAATGGATATGGTAGTATCTGATAAAAATCATGAGTTAGCTTAAGCAACTCCCCCTAACCGTTACCCCCCAAAATTGCTTAGCAAGAGATTTAGGTATATTTGAAAAGAAAAGGAAGAGATTAGATATAAACCATCAAGTCTCCAGAAAACCACCCATTGTTTTCCATTACACCCAGAAGCCCCATAGACTGCTTTATAATTATTAATCATGTTTTTATCTCTCTAGCAATAAACAGCTTCCCTAAACTTAATTGATTTCATTCATGAGAAACACGGATTACCCAAGATTCTTGTGTCCATTTGCCATATAAATCCAGCCAGGTTAACATTATTTCTATGTATATGTGTTTTAATAACTGGTATCTATTCCACTATTTAGTGTAACTGTGTACAGTAAGCCTAACACACTGGACATTATTAAGATGTTTATATTCTTTATATTATCTATATTATATTATCAAAGGTAAAAAAAATTTTTTCTCTTGGTTTGTCCCCTCTTCCCGGTGTTATAATTGCCTGTCCTTCCTGAAGTTAGAAATACTCTTTTTATATTTTAAAATATATTTCAGATGTTAAACATGTGTATATAAAAATGTTATATGCCACATTATACCTCCCTCAACTTAAGAAATAAAACATTATCAAAGCCCCCATGTACCCCTTCCAACAATTTGATTTTTTAGATGGAAATAACACACTTAGCAAGCTTAGCCACAAATGAAAGAGAATAGTTTATGAAAGAAAATACCACATTATATGCATAGAATAGAAAACATAACTGTAAATGGGCAAAATTCTTACTGAATAAAATGTTTGGAAGTTCTAAAATGACATAAGAAAAAACAGAGCTGGAAATTCCATGTGGTCCGTCTCGGTGTGGGTAACTTTTAGAACACAAGTAGTTTGGAGCAGAAATAAGGTGAGGAATTAGATCTCATTCATTCAATAAAAACAATACATGAGTTCTATAGTGTTACATTTTAAGTTACATAAGCCATCGCAATCGAAAATAAAAAGTATTATATTACAAGCCCGGCACATACCATTATAAGAAAACACAAAGAAGAAGCACCGTTTCTAATGAAATCGGAAAAGGCTTTCTATAAAAAATGATGTCTGAAATGAATTACAAAAAACTAGTAAGAGTTAGCCAGCAAAGGTGTTCCAAGCCTAGCAACAGCCCATACAAAAGCACAAGGGCATGAAATATCTAGGAAGAGAAAGTAGTTTAAATTTACAGGCTGTGAAAGGAAAAGGAGAATGATTGAAAGGTAGGAGAAAGACCAGAATTTGAGGATGGCAAATTCGTGATATGTCATCCCTCCTTCCTCATCAACCATGGAATTCAATTCTATTCTAGTGATTATGAGAAGCATCTAAGATCAAATCCCAGCTCCTTCACTTACAGTTGTGTAAACCTTGATAAAATTATCCAAGTCCTTAGAAGATTTTGGATAAATAATTGTACAGTTTTCTCATCTATAATATGGAAATAATGGCAATATAAGTACCTGTCTCTAGCAGTTGTCAATGAACTTGTAGTTAATTAAATAATATAAAGTGTGTAAGCAGTGTTTGGCATGTAGGAAATACTAAATAAATGATGGCTATTATTAATAGTACTCTCCTGAACCTGGATGTGGCCTCAGACTCCTAGGCATATTGTCACTGGCTTCCCTCTTTAACCAATCAAAAATGGCACCCAGGGGGAACCCTCTTGACTCTCCTGTTTTAGAGCTCTACAGCCAAGTACCACTCAACTATGCTAATTCTTAAAACTACATTTAAGCAAATTCTTTATTATAAAAAGTCCTTCTCAGTCCATCACCAAGTTACAAAATCTAGCTGATGACCCACCTAAATATTTTCCCCTCAATTTAAAGGGATTATTTTTGCTGGGTTTTTTTTCCTATGTAACTTTTAATAAAACATATCATACTCTAAGCAGGTTTGACTTTTTGTCCCTCAGATGTATTACTTGTCACTTGCTCACACTCAAATTAATATACCATTTTAATGAGTATATTTCCCAGAGTTCTTTCTGAATTTTATTCCTACCAACTTGCTATTCCTATGCCGAAGAGCTTAGCATCTTCTATGAAGATGTACTATTGAGGTATGTGGCTTCCACCAAATGATTCCTCAAACTTCTCAAGACTAATACCTGGGCCTGGGATGGTTTTCATGCATGTATTGCTTCTCACTCAGAAATTCCTCTGGTATGTCTGTGGTAAGAACTTGACTAGATACTGAGAATACAGAGCCGAGCAAACAGACATGATTTCCTCAGGGGAAGCTTACCATCCTCTGCCTCTGTTTCAAGACTCACTTTCTAGTCTGAGAAGCTCTGATGTCCTTGAGGTGAACATTGTTGATGGTCTATCAAGATTCCCTTAGATCCCTTTCACCAGCTCTGTGCACTCATCCCCAGCTTCCATTCCCTTTGCTATAATCTTTGGAGTATTACCTTCAACACTGGAGCCACCTCACCTATATGGAACTGAAAATGCCTGAGAGTGACACCACCCTGTTGGGCAGCCCATAGCCAATGACTAGCAGGTGTACATGTAAAGAAACCTCAGCTCCTTTTTCTCAAAGTGTGACAAACTCTGTAGTGTGATTTATACTACAGAGTTCATCGATCAGGCTGAGTCTGTTGTTTGAGATCCCACCCTTACTGTCTCTCATTAGTTCCTCTTAGGAGCATTTGCTTTATAAATCACTAGCACCTGAATGCTTAGCTCAGGGTCTGCTTCTGGAAGATCTCAACCTATGGCCACTCATTTGCTTATTATTAACGTATGGCATTTATCACACTATATTTACTTAGTCTAAGTCAAGTGACATACTCTATATTCTCAAGTTAAGACACATAATTGGAGCTCAGTTAACCTCTATTGAACTGACTTGAGCTGAAATGTCTCTGGCATGTCTCACCACACCATCTCCACCCCTCACCAGCTACTTCTCTGATTTTATCCCTACCTCTCTGTCTCTCAGCCACATTGGCTGGCCTTCTTAACAGTTTCTCAAATATGCCAAGCCTACTCTTGTCTCTGGAATACTCTGCCCCACTCACATCTTGCATCTGTAGGGCTCTCCCTCACTAACTGAATTCAGGTTTTTGCTCAAAAGATTACTTGACAAAGAAACCTTCCCAGGTCAAATAATTCAAAGTAGCACTCCCTCCCATAGTCCCTCTCAGACCAGACTTTCTCACCTATGGTTCCATGAGAGTATTAAGCTCTAGAGAAAATGATTTTAGTGACCATTTCCTCCCATTTCCCAGGGATGGTATCATTTCAGCTGCATAAGAGAGAAGTTAATTTATTCTCTGTAAACAGTACTTTAGGGCATTAGATTTTAATCCTCTAGTAAAACTAGTAGAGAAGAGCTGCTCTAAGCTATTATATACATCTTCTTTTTAGCTCTTCTCAACATGTGACAAATTGTTTCTTTGTTGTCTCCCTACTCCACCCCTCAGTAGAATATAAGCACAAGAAATTAGATTCTGGTCCCTGCTTATCCTCAGTGGCTAGAACTGGCACATAACAGGTACTCAAAGAATATTTGTTAAATAAACTTCATAAGATATATTTGTGTTATTAATTTTTTATATAAAAACTTTTCAGTTGTAAAAACATTCACAGTAAAACTTCTCCATATAGAAAAATATGTGTTATAGATTACTCAAGTGAATAGATTGGACAGAAAATGTTAAATGAAACTGGAAAACCTAAAAAAATTTGTCTAGATAATAATAATAGAAGGCCTTCGTCATACAAACACAAAGTAACCAATTGCTCAATCAAGATGAGAGATAGGATAGCGAGCAGTGGGCTGGATGTTGATAAATTGAAGATGACTTCCACATCACACATGGAAGAAAAATAGAGGGAAAATTCTTCTGAAACAGGATCAGAAATGCACCCAGGAGATTGCTGCGGGTGGGCCACTAAGCAAAAATTAATAACATAATTAAATTTTCCATCTTTGTGCGACAGGGGAAAACCAAGAAACCCATCTCACACATTCTAAATTTTAAAAAAGGGAATATGATAACTATAGGCCTCATTTAGGAGACAATTGAAAGGAGAAACTGTAAGTCAAAAACCCATAAAATACATATACCAAGAAATGAAAACAACAAGCATTAGAGGTAGGAGCAAAAAGAAAATTGCTAAGGCCATATAAATTATTGGGAGAAAACAGGACATTTTCCCTAAATTGGTAAAGGAGTTCATGTAAAGAAAATAAAAAACCCAATTAATTATACATAAGGAGAATAAATATAACAAAATCACTTTGAAGAGTACCTTGCAAGTGTACCTGAAACTAATAAAAGGAGATTATTCTAACATGTTGAAGGGAGAAAGTCACTCAAAGAATAAATAGAATCCTTTGATCTTGGTGGGATAAAGAATTTGCTCAAGAATGGAAAGGGGCATTTCTCACAGGCTGAATTATTTGCTGCCAATTTATATTCTGAAAGAATAATATAGAGACTTTCTTTACTATGATATGCACAAAGGTAGACTAGTTAGAATTACTTGATTATAACAGTGACTATGTACTTCGGACACTCTGAACAAATCAGGGTGAACAAACCATACGGAATTAGAGATGGAGAATCTACTGACTCAAATGGGTGACAAATGTGTAGCTGTTGCCCATTCATGTAAAGGATTCAGAAGAGACCTGTAAAAAGGTAATCCCAAAGATTATTTTTGTTTAAATATACAACAAGTTTTAACCTCAGTTAAGGTTCAATGACTTTGCCTGACTTAAAATAACTTAATGAAATGGCTATTTGACTAGACTTGATAGGAATTATGTGTGGCCATATTCCTTCTATTGTTTCTTATGTCTCTTGACATTAACAACCAGTTGTGAATTTTTTTGCCAATTATGCTTAAAGTTACAGGTTTAAAACAAATTGAAAGCCTGGCACTTAGTAAGCATTTAGCAAATGTTACCTGCTTTAAAATTCATTTTAATAAATAAATAAAAATATAAAAACCAAAAATTAAAATAAGATAAATTTTATTAACCAATGTTATCCCAATATAATAAAATAAAAAATAAAGAAATCTCAGGCTGTGTGTTCCCCTTCTTTTTCTTCTACTTTTTTTTTTTTTTTGTACTGGGCTCTGACTAGAATTCCATCAGTAATCTCCTACTATATCAGCAACAGTCCTCTGACAAAAGTTCCTACCACCAAGGGACCCAAGGTCATGATCATCATATATTCTTATAGCTATTCATGCTCAGGAGCCCTTTATGGCTATAATATATCCTGAGAGGATCTCGGAGTAGCTAAAGCTATATTCTCTCATTTGGGAGAACAGTCAAATCTACTTTCAAATATTTTTTTAAAATCATTTTCTGTTGACTTGAGCCCTCTCTCCAATGTTATCATTGCCTGTGTTTCCTAAGGTTAGAAGTGGTTTCAGAGAGGGCTCTGGACCCAGTTCTGTTCTTCTGC
This sequence comes from Cynopterus sphinx, assembly GCA_030015415.1. Classification (NCBI taxonomy): domain Eukaryota; kingdom Metazoa; phylum Chordata; class Mammalia; order Chiroptera; family Pteropodidae; genus Cynopterus; species Cynopterus sphinx. Next base: position 130,075,096 of record CM057381.1, read on the forward strand.
CAAGGATTTTGATTTCCATAATCCAAGATCTCTCCCTTCTGTCACATGTCATCTGCACACACATTTTCTATTAAAACCCCAAACTGAGACTAATGCTTCCCACCTCAGAAATGAGCTTTAGAAAAATACTTTACTAATTTCCTTCAGTTTGCTCCTACATTTTGTCTCTGCTTTCAACATCGTAATGGTCATTACTAAGACCCCCATCTCCCAAAGTCTAGGTTCAGCGCCTTCTCCTCTGAGCTCCCACAGCAACCTTGCACATCCACCTAGATTGGCTTCTATTAAACTGTATTATAATTGGCTATTCAGTGATTCATTACCCCGCTAAACTAAGTTCTGTGAGCACAGGGAACATTTCCATCTTATTCTTCATTGGTCAAGAACAGTGGCCCCTAGAATGATGCCTGGTGTAGAGTAGGCACTAAATAATCATTTATTAAATGAACGAAAACACTCATTCTCAGAATCCTCCCTTAACTTCTGTGGGCATCTCTGCTGATTCTGCTCTGAACTGGAGAACTCCATTACTTATTCATAGGGTATATCACTAACATTCCTTTATGTTTATTTTCCTTTCTGGGCTCTGTGTTCTACCAATATGTGCATGTACAAGTATTTACATTCCTCTCAGATTAAATTCTTCTTCCATTCCCACATTTGTTCCTTCCCCCCTTGCTAATTTTAATACCATCATCATACCTAGATAGTGTTGGTTCACATATGAGCAACTGACACCTTGCACACATTGCCTGTGATTGTACCAGTCGCCTAAATCCTAAATGTAAGAAAGCAAAAGATACTCCTGATATTTCATTCCTTTACAGTCCAATTTTTCTAATTCTAAGTAGAAACTTCCTGTCCTATGAGTTTTTCTATCATTATATCTCATTTACTTACGAAACACTATGTCTCACACTTGAGTGTGCATTGGAATCACCTGGAGCACTTATAAACAAAATCAGTGGGGCTTTTGCCCTTAGAGACTGATTCAGTGGGTCTTGGGGAATGTGCATTTTTAACAGGCTCTTGGGGGATATTGCCTAAGGACCATACTTTAGAATCACTGAACTATGTCATTAAATGACAAACTCAAAAACAATGTAACAAAAAGTAATTAGTAAACACTGCAAAACCTGTGTACAAAAACAATTGCTCTCTACAATTGGTTGACCAAAAGAGTAACATCATTCCAGGTTGCCAATCCAGTGTGGCACTACAGCTCAAATGATCAGCCCATTGTTGACTATTATTCAAAATAAATATATTTTTTTTCTTTCTAATAAAACTTCATTACACCTCTGGTTACTATAATTAAAGAGACAATGGCCCTGGAAAAAGTGTCAGGAAGGGCAGCTAGGCTGATGGAAAGCAAGAGTTCTGCTGGAAGAAGGCTGCCTTATAATACCAAAGGAGAAAAGGTAGGAGATTTTTTCATTTCAGAATGGTAAAAGCTAAGACATGGGACAATCAAAGTCTCTAATATCCAGAGCAGTACAGATAGGTTGATAATTCTGAAATCTTGGAATGCAGAGAGTCCTTTGAAACTTGAGTATAGGGAGGATTATGAAGAAAGTACTACTTCATTCAGTGGGTATAATTTGTGGTACTCATAACCATTGAGAATTATGTAAGAAAAATAGAAATAATTGAAATATATTTTGTCAAGTAGATTAATGATAAAACCATAAATTGTTAGCTTTTTGTGGTTCACAGAAAGTAGGACCACATATCTCCCTATCACATGTCCCCTAATGCTGCCTTTGGTAGCATAATATGGTAAATATTCTTTGAGTTTTTCCTTGTAATGCAGTTCTAACCCTTAAGATCAGATGAGCAATCGAAGACCCTTAAACTTCCTGTGGTCCACTTCACCCTGACATATGGCCTGTGTAAAACGTGAAAGTGATTAAGTACAAATTGTCAGTGAGAATAGCCATGGGGCTATAAAGTATCACATTATAATAACTATGTGTGGTGCCACATGGGAACTAGATTTATTAGGGTGATCACTTTATAAGGTATATAAATGTCTAATCACTATGTTGTATACCTGAAATTAATATAATATTGTATGTCATCTGCAATTGAAAAATAAATTTAAAAAAAATGGAAAAGATACATGGTCTATGATTTAAGCTTAGGACCAGTAACTAAAAATATTAAAGTGAGTGAATAATAATCCCATTCATTTACTCACACATGCTCCAGCTTTGATAAATCCCTCCCTGGGCATGGTAATTTAGGTATTCCTGATAACTGAGTTTTGGGACTTGTCTGTCATCCAGGCTAAGGCACAGAATAAAACATAGCATAAGACACAGAAGGGAAAAAGAGTGAGAGAAACATAGACTAGGGTTTAAGGCAAGGTATATGAAACAGATACTTGCAGGGTGAGGCAGGTAAAGAAAAGAGCATTGTAGACCAGCGGTCCCCACCCTTTTTGGCACCAGGGTCTGGTGCTTTTATAAGAATCTAATGCCTGACTATGATCTGAGGTGAAGCTGTTGTGGTAATGCTAGCACTGGGGAGTGGCTGCAAATACAGATGAAGCTTCTTTTCATTCGCTTGTTTGCACGCTGCTCACATCCTGCTGTGCAGCCTGGTCCCTAACAGGCCATGACTGGTACTAGTTCACTGCCCCAGGAGTGGGGGACCCCTGCTATAGACATAAGACAATAGGAAAAAGTGGGGACTGTGTTGTTACTGAGTTGCAACCTATTACTGCAACATGAGAATGCAAGACGGATCATATTTCATTATTTTTAAAGAATTTGGATATTTAAGTTTTTATTAAAATTTATCCAGTTCTTTTCAAAGAAATTCCTATAGGCCAAGCAATACGTATCTGCGAATCAGATATGGGCCACAGATATACTCTATCCTAAAATCTCCTAAACTCCTTCTCAGAACTGTGTCATGTGATCACTGTTAGGTACAAGGCAAGCTAGGAAGTGTAGTTTTTGCCATGAATAAAATCTGGACTCTTCTACTAAGCAAGAAAGGAGGCCACACATTCTAAGAAGGAAAGATGCCCCATGCTTTGGAACACTAGAGAATTCTACAAACATTCACCTTCACAGCAACATCTTTTCTCCCTGCTCTTTAATGATTCTTGGAGGTCCCTAGATTAGCCTAAGTATAATGTGACTTGTACTATTTTATTATAGAACTTTATTAAAATAAAGGGCTACAATCGTTGTGCCAAATGTGGCCATTCCCAATTTAACACAGGTCTGCATAAAGCAGACAAGTGTGAAAGAAAAGATATACTAGAAATTCCAGGGGCTCAAATTAAAACTTGAATCTCTGCTTTTATTAGGGCTTCATGATATGACAGATGTACTTCTCCTGTCATTGCCCCAGTCTCAGGACAAGCAAACGTGTGAAAAATCATTGGATTTAAATTACTTTAAAATAAATCTTTGAAGTCAAAAAGCAGTATGGACCAAGTACATATTCCTCACTTTCACATCAATGACTGTCTTATTTGAAAAGTCAATTATACTAATTTTAAAACTCAGAAAGAGAAAGCAGTAATCTTCAAGTAATGACGTAAGGGGCCTGGGTGAGGATTAAACCCTCAGGATTGTTTTAGCGTTTTTTCTGATTTAGATTTTCTGGCTTCACCACAAACCGCATAGGTGTAATGCATCTAAGTGAGACACTAGGAAGAATACCAATTTCACATTTTCTGTCATCTAGAGAGATCTGAATTCACTGTTGATTTCACCTAGAATGCATTCTCTTCAAATTTTATGATGATCAAAGGTGTACTTAACCTCATATTCCATTCACTGGGAAGAAAAAAGAGAAATTATTTGCTTTCATTTTTACTTTTTATTTATTTCCAGGGACTATTGTTTGTTCATTTTGTTTGCTTTTCTCTTTAAAAAAATTTTTATTTTTCAAATACAGTTGGCATACAATATTGTATTAGTTTTAGGTATAAAACATGGTGAGTAAATATTTATATAACTCTGCCTACAAGAGACTCACTTCAGATCAAAAGATACAAACAGACTTAAAGTAAAGGGATAGAAAAAGATATTTCATAAAAATGGAAACAAACAAAAAGCTTGGTTAGTAATACTCATACCAGAAAAAAATAGACTTTGAAACAAAGGCTTTAACAAGAGACAAAGAAGAACCCAATAATCCCACCTTGGGTATTTATCCAAAGAAACCCAAACCCAAAACACTGCTTCAAAGAGGTATATTTTGTTTGCTTTTTAATTTTATGAGGTTTTTTTTTTGGCCCTAACATGAAGACTTGAATTAATATCTCTAGTTATCAAGTTTCCTAGAACTAATGATGTCTGAGGAGTTTGAAGTTTGTCAATAGCAATATAAATGCACATTTAAACATTAAATCTTCTGTGCTGGAATTGTTTACTCTGAGCCATGCTGACCAACTCTTCCTGTGCCTTCATATATTTTCATTGAAGGGGTAGCCAGGCCAGCTTTTGTAGAGTCAATATTTGTGTTTCAATCTAGCCAAGTCTCATTGGAGTTCATCCTTCATTAGTCTTCCAGTGAGAAATGTCAAGACCCTGCCTTTTCTTGTAGCTTTAGGGAATGGCTTTTCTTCATCCTTATATTCCAAAACAGAAATCAGGTAGAAATTGATTTTTCCTTGTCAATCCATAAGTTTCACTTATTTTACGTTTGCCTTTGGCAACTCAGGCTAAGTCTTGGGAATCAATCCATTCAGATTCTTAAGTCTATAATTCAAGATATAAAATATCCCTCTGTTCTAGACAGGCATTGCTTTGGACTGGGTATATGAGAAATACAGCTGCTGTGGCTTCAAATAACCTTTTCTTGTAACAAGACGTCCAGAGGTAGGCTGGTGAAGTGGCTCTGCAAGGTCATTGTTGCAGGTCAGGTTCTTCTGGAAAACAAATTGTGATGGAGCCTACATGCAAGCAGTTTACTAAGAAGCATTCTTGGGATTAACACCTTTGGGGTAAGGAAAGGCAGCAGGATTCACAAGAGGAAGAAGTTGAGCTGTGGTGGTTCATAATAAGGCCTGAGCCATTCACATAGGAAGCTCTGAAGCTGGCCCCTCAAAGTTTTTCTGTGTTGGGGTGAGGAAGAAGGCCTTTATGCCCTCTCCGCAGCCAGTCTTTGGATGCAGGCTGCCAACCTGGTAGGGGTATGACCTGGGGTAGGGTGTCTGTCTTCAAATGAAGGCAATTCCCAGAGAGGGCTGCCAGTTGAGGGACATCAGCTATCTACTGTCTCAGCAGTGGGGATCAAAGACTTCAATCCTGAAGGGAATTCAGGCTGTTATAGCCCAAGGCACACCACAGTTGTCAATGTTCCAGACTCCTTTTTCCTTTCTGATCTGCTGTTCTAAGCACGTGGCTTTCCTGCTCATGATTGTTTCATGATCTCAAGATGACTGTTCCACTGCCAGCCTCAGATTTGCATTCTCAGTAAAGACAATAGAGAAGCAAAGAAGAGGAAAAAGCAGCACTTACATCAGCTCCTATTTCCCAGAAATGTCCAACAATCTTTCATTATGTCTCTTTGGCCAGAGCTTGTCACATGACTATTATAGCTGCAAAAGATGCTAGAAAATGTATGTTTTAGCCAGATGTATTGCTGTCTTGACCAAATCAGAGATCAGGGTCTTTAAAGGACAAAAAGAGGAGGGATATTGGCATTAACAAATGGCAGTTCTTCCTAACCACCTATTTTCAAGAAGAGTTAATTCTCATTGGCAAGGAATTAGTGACACTGTACAAACCTCAAAGAATTTTTCTTATTTGGTTATAAGAAGCCACTTGTCCATCTTAATTGGGTCCTAGTTATACTACTACCTCTTTCTGCAGTCACTGGAGGTTAGATTTCATTTTCTAATAGTCACGAGTATCTCAAAATAGTAATCCTCAAACTTCTTTCTAAATGATTCATCACTTCTCTTGCTCTTTCTCGCTCTCACACATGCACGTACACAGGCACACACAGTTTCACTATCCTTGTACTGTTGAGAGTAACAATAACAAACAATCATCATTAAGTTCTGGTCACTGCTGAATCAACGAAAGTAGATCTAGAAATAAGAGAGAAGATAGATCATCGTCAAAAGGAACACACAGAGAACAGAGGCACAACAATCCAAGATGGAGAATCCTGCCGAAAGAGAACTGAGAGTTGGGTTGCCAGATTTAGCAAATCAAAAGAGAGAACACCTAGTTAAATTTGAATTTTGGATACATAATAAATAAGTTTTAGTATATCACCTATGAACTGAATGTTTGTTTTGCCCTGAAATGTATATTTTAAAACCTAAAGACCAAAGTGATGGTATTAGGAGGTGGGGGCTGTGGAGGTATTAGGTCTTGAGGGTGAAGCCCTCATAAATGGGATTAATGCTCTTATAAAAAGGACCCCAGAGAGCTCTCCTGACTCTTTTGCTGTGTGAGGTTACATTAAGAAGATATCCATCTATAAACCATGAAGTGGGCCCTCATCAGACACTTCATCTGCTGGTGTCTTGGTCTTGTATTTTCCAGCCTCTGGAACTGTGAGAAATAAATTTATGCTGTTTAAGCCACCTCATCTATAAGGTTCTGTTAGAGTAGACCAAGTGGCCTAAGACTATCTCCCAAATATTGCATGGGACATGCTGATCCTAAAAATTTATTTTTCATTTATCTGAAATTCAAATTTAATTGGTTATCAAGGGTTTTATCTGGTGACCCTAACTAAAAGGAACAGTGTTACTGTCACAGAGTTAGAGACTGCCATTGTGCCCATTCCTATAGCTACTGTCTTCACCCCTCCCTTGGGACCTACCCACAAAAGTCTGTCCTGAGAACCACCATTCAATATTTCTGGAGACTCATGAATCAATGCGGCTAAAGCTAAAACTCTTTTTTGCAACAAATTACATTTTGAATATTTCCTGGAGCAAAGCCTCCCTAGAGCACATGAATAGGTTTCAAATGGGTCTCTGAATTCACTGAAATTGTGTGGAAAGTTTTGTGTGTATGGGCTTATGTGCATTTTTCTGAAGAGGAGGCCCATAGCTTTCATCCCATTCTAAAAGAAGTCATGGACTCAAAATAGGTCACCCCCAGGCAGTGGCACTGAGAAAACGCAGGGCAGCCTGTGGCTCTCTCTTGGTTATTTTACATGGGGACAGAGGTAGAAACATCAGCTAGGGAACAAATGCTTTAGAACTCTTCTTTTAGGGAAATTTGGAACAAATATGAGAAACTTTCTTCTTTTTGCAGTCCAAAAATCAACTATAGAATGAGACATTAGTCAGAAGATTTTTCAGCAAAGCCTCTGTTTTCTCAGCACCTCTGTGGGTGAGGTTTCTCTCCTTTAACTGTTGAGATGTTTCAAAGGGTAGAGTAGATTTTAGAGGTCACCACACCCCCTCCTCGACCCATGTCCTTAGAGGATCACATTAAAGGTTTTGTTTGTTTGTTTGTTTTTTTGTTTGTTTGTGATCAAATCCTGTAGACATGACCTTGACATTACTTCTTTCTTTGAAGTGTCTTGTCTACTCACGGCACTTGACAGTGAAAAACCTCCTATTATAATACTTTGCTTCTCATTTGAGCTTCTGTTCACCTATAGGAAATGCCACAAAGTAGAAAGCATAGAAACAGTCTTGGGATCGAATGTAAAAAAGCAGAACATCCCATGCTTCATACTCCCTTCAGTTCCCAGTGTAAAGGCATTGTCTAACCCTTGAAGCATCATGCGCGCCTAACAACGGTTTTCTGAATTCATGTGCTCATAAATGATACACTCACTGTACTGTGGCAAACTGTCAAGAAAGCTTCCAGACACATCTGCAGGATTCTCCAAGTGTCCTTGGCACATCATCATTAATTGTATCATTAATTGAGTGACTTATGTTCAATATACTATGAGCATCTTGAAAGAACCAAATCTTATTTAACTTCCAGCACCTCCCCGTCCCTACCGTGATCTAACAGTGCCATGAATATGGTAGGAAGCCATAATGTTTGTTGAATTATTGAATAAAGGATGGGTGAATTAATAAATTAATGAATGTGTGAAAGCTGTACAAGACCACAAGGAACAAGCTTAAGATAGCTTGGGCATGGGACGATATCAACCTTCTCTCTTCTGGATGTAGGCTTCTTTCCTGAGAACCCAATGCAGAGTGGCTTCATTCCTCTCTAGTCTCTAAAAAGAAAAAAGCATATTTAGAATGTGTATTCTTCTCCTGAGGGATTTTGTTTTCTTTTATTTTTAATACTCTGGTGAATTGATTTGGCAAAGTAAAAGAGAAGAGAGATTCTAAGATTCTAGATCTATCTGTTAAACAGCCCACCAGGGTCACTGACCCAGATCCAGGGATCAGAATAGACTTCTAGGAGAAACTGTCTTCTAAGACCCCCAGATGAATGGGGATTAGTTAAGCAAACAGGATAATGAGTGTTGGGGCAGGGGGAGAAACCTGTGTTCCGAGTAAGGAAATTACATGTGTGTATCAGAGGCCAAGGCACATTTGAGACAGATCAGAGTTTATAAACCAGATGAAGAAGCACCACCCTTAGTCATGGGCAAACTCCTTAAATACCTCCACTCCTCTCCAATTCCCTTGCCCAGCTTGGGCCTATGCTTCAGGGGGCCTGTGCTTTGGAGGCCTTCTTTCGATTTTTCAAGTCCTCCTCTGGTGTTTGGGACCAGTTGGGTATGACAGCTATTTGGGTGGGTGCCCAGAGCCCAGACTGAGTCCTGCATGGACTCTGTTTCTCTTTTCAGAGGGCTCTGAATCTTCTACCTGATGTGTGGGGACAACCAGATGCCCTAGGACTCATGCTATGGGGTTGTCTTGGGGACCCAGGGACAAGCCCTGGTTCCAGAATGGCAGTCGGGAAAGCAGATTCGATATATTTTGTGGGGATCACATGAGATCGAGCTGCCAGAATGGTGCTGACAAGCTGATTTTGGGTGTTACTATAGACAGGAGCTCCACAAAAAATATTTGCCCAGGGTTTGTGGGTGGCTTTGTTAAGGAATTTGGATTTTATCCCAAGAGAATAAGAGGAAAGATGAAACTACATTACCCAAAGATCATTTTGTCTAAATCTCTTTGTTAATTAAAAAATATATATATATATTTTTATTGTAGTAAAATGTATATAACATAAAAATTACCATTATAACTATTTTTAAGTGTACAGTTCAGTGGTATAATGTTGTCGTATAACCATTCGATCTCTCATTTAGTAAAGAACTAAAACCTGGAGAGGCCAGCTGACTTGTCCAAGGTCAAAGAGGTGATCAGTAGAAGACCTCTGCATTGTGCAGTCAGTATTTTCCCCACTTTTTCAGTTCACTCATTTTATAGAGTCCAGAAAGCCAAAATGACCTTGACCTAGTTAGAAGTCAGTCTAGCAAGATCTCCAGTCCTCCTAGACCCGTGGTCTGCTTTCTACCTCACTGTTTCAGGCTTCCCTAACTTCCCTCACCATTTTCGTTCCCCAGTTCTTTCCACCGGAAATTCTAAGCCTCCTTGCGCCAAAATGTGAGTTTCACACAGCCAATTATCACCTAAAAATGATTTTCTAAATTGGTGCTCAGGGAGTGTCAAATCCATTGGCTGCAATATGTCTTTACACCAGACTTCAGCGGTTTGTCAGTTATGGATTAAAGAAACTACTTGCCACCATTTCCTATCACTGCCAAAGTCCTTCATGCATTGTTTTGGCTGTAAATCAAATTTAAAGAATTGGTAGAGTAATTTAGATGATTTCCAACACATTATATACATTAGGATTCGTGTGCTTAAATATATGGTCAGTTAAGTGTATCTGGCATGTAGCAAGTGATCAGTAAATACTTGTTGGAAAGGTGAATGTAGGTATTATCCGCCGATTTTTTCTTTTTTTGGAAAATTGAAGTATAATTTACATGCAATGAAATTTACCCTTTTAGGTGTATGGTTCTGAGAGTTTTACGGTCATGTAACCACCATAGCAATCAAGGTATAGAACAGTTCTGTCATCCCCCAAGTTCCTCCAGGCCCCTCCCCACCAAACTCAGGCCCTCATAGCCACCGTCTGTTTTCTATCCTTCTAGGTTTGCCTCTGTGAGAATGTCACATAAATGGAACCGTACAGTAGGCAGTCTTTTGAGTCTTATTTCACTTATAATAATGTTTTTGAGGTTTGTCTATGTCAATGCACGTTATCTGTAGCTCATTCCCAAATACCACTCTATATCATACCATGGTTTGTTTCTCCATTCCTCGGTTAAAGGTATTTGAGCTGTTTCTAGGTTTTATTATGCCCTGACTTTTAATTACAGTTTTTGTTTAAAGCCTTGTCAGAATCTGGAGCTATAGGAAGAAGGCTATATATAGTTCATCTTAGTTTACATATTCACATGGTCTGTATTGGAACTGGCAAAGATATTAAAGACAGTGTAACTTTCTGATAACAAAACAAGAGGTATAATGCAAAGTACAAACACAGATACAGAGTGGTGTTGGACCCTATCTTGGATCTGCTTTGGAATCTTGATGGACATTTGTTCTTTTTCTGGCTAACTTGCATCTTGTGACTATTCGGCCTCCATACTCATGGAAACATACCATATTATGAGACCTGTCCTATTTTCCCAAGTTTCTTTGCAACCGTAGCATAGCCACATGACCTCAGATCCACCAGTATGCAGGAGATTGGTCTGTAAGAGAACCCAGGAGATCCATTTTCTGGGGAGGATGGCAGTGAAGGTACCTGGCTTCTGGGTCAGTAAGGTGGCATTCTGGCACTGCAGCTCTGCATTACCCATGCATCTGTGATCAGCAGCAACATTAGCTGAAGAGGAATCACTGGTCGCAGCTAAAAACAATACTATCTCAACAGAAAGAGCCAGTAAAAGGCCATCTGTTATTGTTTTTTCTTTTGTAAAATGGATAAAAAAATTCCAACCTTTTCAAAGCTGTTATGGATGCTTTTTCTTATATCGCTCAGAGTATTTTCTTTTCGAAGCTCCATCTAAAAACTGCACTCAAGCCTCATGAATTGCTGGGCTTCCCCCACAGACGCATTTTCATTCTTAGATTATGAATCATGTAATTAATTGGTGGTGTTTCCCTTATGTTTTGCTGTTAGCAAGACTAGGCCAAACGTGTGGCCTAATGTCGGCAGTCGCATAGACCTTAAGTAAGACATGTAATTTGTGTTCCAAATTACTCCTGCTTTCATCCAATTTTTCTACTTAAAAAGAAATAGTCCTGGTTTCCTCACTTTAAAAAGTTTATGTTAAAGAAAAGATGGAACATTATCTCATCATCAAGATAATTCCAGTTATACATAATATATACACACATAGATGGACATTGGTTAGGAAATTCAAACTGTATAGAGAGATACAACAGAAAGACAAAAGGTTTGCACTTCTCCTAAAGTTCAATTTCCTAAGGATAACCACATTTTCTTCTGGGGAAAAAACAAACAAACAAACATACATCTGTGAGCATTTTGTTTAAAATGACATTTATTTAAATTTACACAAAAAAGATCATACTCTACATAATTTTCTGCACCTTTTTTTTTTTTTTTTTTTTTTGCACCTAATGATATAACTTAGACATGTTTAGGTATCAGCATATATTCAGGTAGCACTTCTTTTAAATGTCTTCAAAGTATTCCATCTTACTAATATGTCAAAATTTACTTAACTGGTCCCCTGAATGATTAATACTTTGTTTTTCTCCAGTTTGCCACTATTACCAAAAAAAAAAAAAAAAAAATTACAATGATTATTCTGAAACCTACATCTTGATGAAATTTTGCACATAAATTCCCAGCAGTGAAATTGCTACACCAATTGATACAAGACTTGAAGATATTGATGTTGCTAAAATGCCCTCCAGGAAATGGGCACCAATTTTCATTCTTATGTCTGTTTTATCAGCATTACCATTTCCACATATTCCCTTCATCCCTGGATATTATCACTGTTTTAAATTTTTGTTGATGAGGGAAAATGACACCTTGCTCTTATTTTAATTTTCATTTATTTAATTATAAATTTTAGAGTTTAAAAAATCTTTGGATGTATATATATCGGAACCTATTTAGAAGTCTTTTCAAATTAATGTGGACTATAAAAAATTCTACAGATTGTATTTATTTAGAGCACTTTAAAAGCACTGTCCTACCTCTAAAATCAGTAGTGTTCCATCTTGGCTGCACATTTGAAACACCTGGAGTGCTTTTTGAAAAATACCTTTGCCTGGGCCCCATCCCAGACCAATTAAGTCAGAATCCCTGGGGGTAGAGCCCAGCCTTGACATCTTTAACAAACTCCTGAAACGATTTACAAGTGCAGCCAGAGCTGAGAACCAGTACTCTAAATGCATTATAATGGATGCTACAAATAGTATGTTTGAAAGGTTAAAGGCTCAAGTCCTTCATGGTACCAGCTGAATATATCAAAGTAAAACATTTTCCAAGCTGCAATTTTTTTTTCACACAAGGGTCTGATATATTCATAATAGTGAAGTGACAGCCTCCTTTCTCAGCCACCATCCTCCTATTCCACTGTATACCAACCTGCAAATCCAGTATTCAGGTAAGAAATGACAAAATCACACTTTGAAAATTAATAATTGATATGACCAAACTACAGAGAATCACTGGCACAATGGTGATTAATATCTTTATGATCAAAGGTGTAAGGGTCCCTTCCTACTGAGCTATGACTATAATTGGCTCATCCTTCGGTGGAAAAAAGAAAAGATTATCATAAGGAAGGAAAACTATCACCACCCCATGTGAAGGAAACCCTTTAAAGTTTTTCCATCATTCTTCAGCTTCCCTGGTTCCTGTGACAAGTGTGTCACAAGCTGTCATTTCATTTGCTGGAGCTAAATAAACTATGATGGAATTTTCTGCCAACTCAGCAAATACCTAATCAGAGAAAAACCAGCTTGGGAAATGATCCAGTTTACAGATTCAATTTGAATTTTCTATGATGTAAAGAAAATATCAGCTAAAGTAATAACATAATTTCTTAAAAGATTTCTGAATGTATACACACTTTAAAATACAAAATCAGGTAATGTGAATGGAGTGAGAAAACAATTTGTAATTCTTATGATTTAATTGTTTTCAGGTTCCTGATTTATACTATTACCTATTTTCTCAGGTTCACTAAAGAAATTAGATTACATTTTCAGGCAAAAGTTAATGGGCAAGAATTAGAACACTGAAATCTTTTAAAAATACATTGATTAAGTTAAAACTTAGAAGTCACAATTAATTAATAACCCAATTCTAATACAATTTTAGAAAGAAAATATCTGAAATTTTAGCTTCTCTTTTTAATGGAATTTATTGTGTTTTGATTTATGTACGGTAAACTACACATTTTAAGGTGCATAAGTCAATGAGTTTTTAACAGATAAACTCCTGAAATCACCCTCGTCACAATAAAGACCTTTTCCCTCACTCCCAAAGGTTTCCTTATGCACCCTTGCAGTCCCTCTTTCTATCCCTGGCCTCTAGGTTACTCTTGATCTGCTCTCCATCTCTATAAATTAGTGTGTGTTTTCTTTTTATATGAATAAAATTATGCAGTGTGTACTCTTTTCGTGTGGCTTCTTTGGGTCAGCATAATGTCTGGGCAACATATGCAGGTTGTTGTGTCTATCAGTCATTCACTCCTTTTTATTGCATAATACTATTCCATTATACAAATGAACTCCATTCATTTACTTGAGGATAAGCTTTTGTTTATAGTCTTGGGAAATTGTGAGTGCTGCTTCTATGAACAGTCTTGTACAAGGGTTTGTGTGGAACTAAAATAAATGAGATGTGAATGCTAATCCACACACACACATAGTTCAAGTTCTAATGCCCATATGTAGTTTTGTTGATTTGAGGGCATTTTATGGAACTCAAATATTATAATTTCTGTGGTAGATGAGATGACCCTTTACTCTCCCCATCCTCTCCATCCTCAAACAAAATATCTTTAAGATTATACACGCACAGCTCTATTGGGTGCCATTTATATTATGATACACCATCTGCTCAACTGCATGTGGCAGTGTAAATCCTTAACTAGTTTTCTTTCAATGAGGCCTGAATATTTTCCCTTGCTTGTCCACCCCCTAATACTAATTATGATGGACTCATCTTTCTAAAAGTCACTCCCATCATTGTTCTGTCGTGTTTAAGAATACTCAGAGGCTCTTCCTTGCTACTGCTCCACCTAGGATGTAAAACCTAGGTAGCTACCTAGGTAGCCAGCATTATTTCTCATGGCTCCCAAACGTGGCGAGGCCATATCTGTCCAGCCTCTCTGCCGTCAGTCCTGCATGCCATCATCACGTCTCTTGGGTGCTTTTCCCAATCCTGCTCTTTCCCTGCCTGCCCAACTTCTTTCAAACCCTCTCCTGGTCCTCATTTTAGTTCCTGACTTTGTGGACTTATTCCTTCTGTGAATATGTAAAGTCTTGTTATACTGTACATCCTAGTGTGCTGTATATTCTAGCACTGGCTCTTTAGTTATTTCCATGTGTATGTATAATCTCCTGAATTATATTTCAGTCTCCCTAAAGCTAGGGACTGTATCATTTATTTTATGTAAATATAAAATGACAAACTTTCAAAATTGATTGGTGTCTACATATCCCCCCAAATCCTTACTACTATATAACTGTCACAATAGTTATGGACAAGACCATCTTTGACTTCACTTTGAGCATGCCAGCGATTTACCTCATTTGATGTGGAATCTCTTTATTTTCCAATGTGTAGGTACGCTGAAATGAAATTTAGCCACAAGCTACACTCTGACTCCTAATTTTGAATTATTGTAGCCTTTCCTTGGATGAAAGAATAAGGTGATAATTATCATGAGCGTCTTGCAGAAGCAAAGGCCAGTCATGGTAAACCTTTGGAGTACTCGATGGGCCTAGATCAAACACAGGTGCATCTCATATACAGGGAGAGGCCACAAAGGAGTAAGGGAAAGGAGGGAGCTACTGATTTCAATAATTCTTTTCAGCAGAGTGTATTGAGCCTGAAGAGACGGAGAAAGCTATTTTTAAAAGTCCTTCATTTTGTGCCTGATTTATAGTCAGACAGTAAAAATATTAATAAGTAGAAATGGTGCTGATCCATGAACATGATAAGCTTTCAATTTCTGGAGCCACAAGATGACAGACTGCATGAAGATGCTTGCATCCTCATAATATCCTGGAGGGGTTCAACTTTAAAGAAGAAAACATTGGTATTTTAAATCTCAGTTTGGCATTTAACTGTGTTAAGTCATTCTGTTACATTGGCATCACTTAGATTGCCTTAAAAAAGGAATTAGAAAAAAACAGATTATACTACACATCACAAAGGCTTTAATATAGATGCTTTAAGCCCAAGGGAAATTATGTCCTATGCAAATTATATCCCTGATATTGGCTTTCTTCTGAGTCCCCCAATCCCAACTTGCACATAGCTATATTGATACAGGTAAAAGTTGATTGAAAAAATGAAAAATTATCAGGGCCAAGGCAAGAAAAATAATGTCCGAAGTAGTATATCACTGGGGGGAATTTAATCAAGGAAAACAAGAGTTGGCAAACAGAACTGTTCGCAAACCAATTTACCAACTTATTCTTGCCAGGAAGACCAGGTGCAGTCCTAACCACATGACTCCGGTACACCATTATAATAATTAAAAATAGAAAAGCCTAAGCATGGTATAACCTCTTTGGAAGAAGTTTGGCAGTGTTTAATAAGGCTGAAGAAACAATATCTTAATGACCAGCAACTCCATTCCTAGGTATATACCCTAAGAAACACATGCTTATGTGCACCAAAAGATACTGTATAATAATATTCATAGCTACATTCTTTGTAATAGCATTTGTGTAAACAACCCAACATCTATAAATAGGAAAATGGATAAACAAACTGTGGTATAGCCTCACAATGGAATACCACACAACAATGATATTTAATGTATGTTTGTCAAATTTAAAGAATAAAAAATGGGATTCTCGAAAAGACTATTTTTGCCTTACACATTGTCAAGAGCATTAATAACAAATCCACTATTGTATATCTATGTGCATATGTTTTAAAGTTGAACTGTTACCCACTTTTAAGTTCTTAAAAATATTTACTCCTGTTCTCTAAACAAAGTGATTATGTTTTTCAAATGAAAGTTAATAGGCAATAATTAGAACATGGAAGTCATTTAAAAAATGAAAACGATCACTATCCCTGATCTAAAAGGAAAGAAATAAAAGTAATGTTTGGAGGTCATCACTTGAAAGCTGTCCAAGGGTTTATGTTCCTAGACTATTCAACAAGGACCAGCCTGTGAGACCATGAGCTCTTGTGTGAGCCCTTTTCTTTTTAGTTGACCACTCACATCAAATAACTTCTTCCATTACTAACTGACCTTCTTCTAAATGGACACCCAATGCGAAGAGTGCACAGGCCACTGATCTAACTATAGGCCTGAGAGAGGGACACTCAGAGTCCCAGACCCTGCAGGGCTGCCATATACTGAGTATCCATGGGCAACACTGATTCCATGTTTCTCTTTTCTCTTCATTAGATTGAGGTCATAACCTACTTAGTCTGTTTTGCTGTCTCAGCATATGGAATCATTATTTCAAGACCAAAAAAATAATAATTATAATTTAAAATGCCTACTTTTATAAGAAGATTTAACAGATTCACTAGAGGGTTTTATTTTTCAGCTTTTGTGTTTTTGGCATTTTCAAGGATTTTCATTTTTGTATTCATTTAAAAAACTGATTTCACTGGCTCTCCTTATGGGAAGATTTCAACACTATCGTGAAGTAGTTTTATTTTTTAGCTTCTGCTCGGGTTATTTTTGGCATTTTCAAGGATTTTCATTCTTGCACTCATTATCAAAGTGACTTCACTAGCTCTCCCCTTTCCTTCATTCAGCCCCTGGAATGTGGAATTAAATTTGATGGGTGAGAGAAAGAGCAAGAGGGTTTCTACCTGGGCAAGGGCGAAGAGATGGAACAAGCGCAGAGATGCAGATGCTTTTATAGGTGGATGTGCTTTCTTTTTTTTTTTTTTTTAGGTGGATGTACTTTCAACGTGAAAGGTTCAGCATAAGACAGTATGAGGCCAGGAAAATATGTCATTTTGTAACTTAAAATGAGATTTTTGGCTCTCTGTACACTTTTTCAGTACTATTTATTATGCATCAGATGGAGACACTTCTCCAGTTTTTTCCCCCAAGATAAAAGTAGTAATGTCAAGATGGGACAGATCCAAGGAAAATAAAAGTTAGTTATGCAAATTAGATTTAGAAAAATTACAAGAAATCCTAATACCTTATTATAGAGAGTCAAGTTTTATAGGAAAAACTCAGGGATAAAAACCAAAGAGGTTAGATTTTTCTTTCTATCTACAACCATTTTTGAGTTAAAGACACCTTTGAGAGTCTAAAGAAAGTTGTGAATGATACCTCACCCAAAAAAATGTACTTAGGCAGTTTTAAGTACACTAATGGAGAATTTTACATATAGTATCAGAGAATTCACAGACATGCTGAGGCCCATCCACCTACTACAACCCTTAGGCTAAAGATCTGAAACTCTTGAATAATGCCTAAGGTATTTCCAGCTGGTAAGATGTGAAGATTAGGAGGCATCCTCCCCTCTCCATCCTGGGCAATTGGGACAAATGTTTTATTAAAACTGAATGAAACCGAAGAGCAGTCGCTATTTTTCCAGCTGTGTGACTGTGTGATTGTAAGGAACAGGCTAACTCATTATCAGTCAAGGTAAGTTTGTTGTGAAAATACCTAGGGAAACTAGCAAAACAATCTTGTGGCCATACTCATTTGAGAAAAACTGCACAGCCAAGCCTCATGGTGACATGATAATGGGGATTCATGGGTTGGGGCCCTGGAGGTCAGTTAGGCTTCAGAGAGGCTCCAAAGCTGCATTCCCGTATCTTGACCTCAGTATGTTCCTGTCAGGGTGACTTTGCTACTCATTCTACCTCCACTCTGCTCTGTATGTCCACTCTTAGAATCAGCTCACTGACTTTCTGCATTATAGTCCAACTCTCCAAATCTAAGTGCTTCAGATGCTTGCTGTCTCCTGTATATGGGCTATCTTAGGGTCAGATTCTCTCTTTAAGCTAATCAGCTTTGACTACCTTTGACTTAAAAGAAGTGTTTTAGAAAAAGGCTTTAAGGCCAGCCTTCTGAATTTGGCCTGTTCACCATTTTGCCGGAAGAACTCAGGACACTATTTAAAAATAACTCCAAGGATCTACCTAAGAAGCTAGAACTTGGAGGTCATTCTAGACCATGGGCCACTGTACACCAGCAATGAGTCAATGGTAAGTTTGAGATCGGAATTCGTCATATGAATAAAATATTCTGACTGTGGACTTCTGTGAATGTTAGTGCAACACAGAATAAACATTTTGCTGAAAAGAACTAAAATGTTAAGCAAGATTTGTTGAAAATTTTAAAAGCCTTACTTTGGTGATTATAATATATAACATATTATAATATAATGTAGGTCCATCAGTTGTAACAAATATACCACTCTGGTGGGGAATGTTGAAAATGGGGGAGGAGGCTATGCATGTGTGGGGGCAGGGATTATATGGAAAATCTCTTCTCAATTTTGCTGTGAATCTAAAACTTCTCTAAAAATGTTTTTTTTAATAAAGCAAAACATAAATAAATTTAATAAAAATATTTGCATTGTTATTTAATCCCAGTGGACCATCTATTCTCAACCAATGGTATGTTAATAGTGTTTTTCCTTAAAGTTAAATATTAACTTTAAGGGAAGTTCAGTCAGATTTTTTTTTCAAGTAATCTATTTTCAACAAACTTTATAAAATTCTTTAGGAATGGAAAAGTTATTCCTTAAATGCCCATGAGAAATGAGAGAGTTTGATTTCATCTCCTAATGATTTTAGCCAGCATTTCCTAGAGTGCAGTGGAACAAAAGTTTTATGAGATTCTTAGAGAAGAAAATAGTTTTGTAGTTCAATAAGTTGAAAAACACTACATACTCTAGTCCTCATTCTGAGGATTTATAACACCCACCAGCATATTAAAGATACTTGGAAGCCCTGAGATAAAGAAGCCTGTTTCACTGCATTAAACCAAGCATTTCCCATTTCCCAAATGTATTTGACCATAAGCTGCCTCCTTTTTTTTTTCCAACTGTGCATTAACTGCCCATGAAAATAGTATTCTGTGGATGAAACTTTGAAAAGTACCAATTTAGGACAAAATGTATATAGCCCATCGTTGGAAAATTGCTACCTTTAGTAGAAAAAATAGAACAGATTCATGTACAGAATAGACTCATATTTTTATTAAATGTGCACTAAGACACTTTGAAGATAAAGAACAACATACCAGATGATGTTCTATCTAGGTGGTTAAAGAGGCCCCTCTCTCTCCCTCTCTCTCCCTGTACCTTTGAAAATCTTCTCCATGAACATTGGTTGCTTTTGTAATATGAAAATATATTTTTCAAAGGACAAATGCCTGCTGAACTTTTAGGAAGGATAATGTTTAAACTGCCTTTGGGTAGAGGTCAGAATGAGTTTGGGAGAGAAAGGGTGGTAAAATATATCTCTGACTTTCCCATTCTCAATTCTGTACTTTGGCAAATGAGGCACAGGTGAGAAAATGATAAGAGAGTTAAAGTTGCTGATTCGGGTATATCCAGGTTCTTGTAATTGTTATATTGGAAGGAATGGAGAGTATGGCTAACAAAAAACTCACTTCATTTCAAACACTGCCTTGAGATAAATGAGTTGTATTTAACAGTGCTATAACCTCAGGATCCTTAAGAGAGGGCCAAAATACAATTGCCTGCTGTTGAAGGGGATTTGAGGAGAAATTAGGGTTCACCAAGGAGCAACATGGCAAAAAGGGTTAACAAAATTTCTTCAGACAAGAGAATCATTGAGCCATTTTGCTACTGCTGCTTGGGTCATTGATTTTGACTGAGAGTTATGTACTGAATTTATCCTAAATGTTGTTGCCACAGGTAAATGGCCCAGGCTAAACAAGGAGCTGAGATGAACCAGAGGTCTCTCAGTTACACTATTTACTAGGAGAATTCTGAAGCCAGTAAGGCCAGTCTTTACTACCATCCCCATTTCTTCCCAAACCATAGATATCTCTGACTTCGTGCCTGTCTCTGTACACATTCACCCACTCTGTAGCCAGTCCTTCTTGTGTAGTGCCCTAAGTTCTAGAATCCAGCCTGCTATCTGTTTCATATATATCAAGAATTAAGAATAGATTTTATACCTTAAACAGTTGGAAACAGTCAAAAAATAAATACTATTTCACAATACAAGAAAATTATATGAAATTCAAATTTCATTATTCCTAATGGAACACAGCTACTCCCACTCTGTTTGCCTATTGTCAATGGCTACTTTCCTGCTATAATGTCAGAGCTCAGTTGTTGGCACAGACCACATGGCCTACAAAGCCTAAGATGTTAATAATCAGGACCCTTACAAAAATGTCTGTCAATACCTGGTCTAGACCACTGTTTCCCAAAATCCATTTCCTAGAATTCCTAAATTCTATGAGGTACCCTTAAGGGTGGAATTCCATGGCAAAGAAAAGTGTGGGAAATTTTTGTTATATGCCCCACTTAGAATTAATGCACACTTGCTTATTAAATCTCTGAACAGCACTACAGTTTAAAAACATAAGTTGCACCCAGTGTTCCCCAGCCTCATTTGAAGATGGATCCAGTTTCTCCAAATAAAACCCTTGGAGTATACCTATAAGCATCCCAAGAACATATCTTGGGAAATAGGGCTCTGGATCAATTCTTCTCCTTTCCCTATTAAAACACATCTATCTTCTATTCCATTCCTTTGGGTCCACACCTGAAAGCTATTGCCTTAGAATTAGGAGAAGGAACTTGCCTTATAAACTGAGAACTGTATTTCCCAGCTTATATGTATTTCCATATGGTCCTTATGAATAAATCTTCCTCATATATGAAATGAAGATTATGACAGTCCTCTTGTATAACACATGGCAGCATTGTGGGGGAGAATAAGATTATATACATGATAGGTTTCTAATTGTCAGAACATACTATATGAAGATAAAACATTATTATTGTCACCTCAATTCAAGAAATCAGCGACAATCTGTTAGAGTCTCTTCAACTCCATTTTTCCTCATTTAATTATTTCTGTATATTACTGCCAAACTAATTTCCTAAAATACACTTTAAAAAATGTCAATCCTCTATTCAATTACTCATAATTGCTCCTTATTGCTAAATGCAGTGTTTGAAAATTGAGTTCTATAGAGCCATAGCATTACATGTAGCTGACTTGGATCATCTCAGGATGAGAAATGTAGACCTGAACCATGGGTCTCCCAATCACAATTTATCTGTCATATATTGGAATTTACAAATAATATTTCATTATAAAAGGGTTCAGCTTCTAAAAATATCTTTGAGCACCAGTACGCCCAAGTTTATCTGTGTGATTTTCAAATCTCCAGACCCAATTGTATTTCCCATATCTTTGCAATAGTCATTTTCCTTTTTAGCTGGATCTTGATAGGACTGGCTTCCTGAGAAGGTGGATCAGTGCTGCCTTTGTGCACTATTCTGGAAACACCCAGCAAGAAAAGATAATAGGGAGTAGGGGAATTGTGTAAGACATACTAGGGCAGCAGATCCCCAAGAAGAAATCAGCCATTACGACTATGGATTGACCAGATATGCAGCTTCATTCTTCATTCAGAAAGTTTTCAGGTTGCAGGGAGATGCTGATGGGGGTTGGGGGTGGGGGAGTCTGTGCATGTATGAGATGGGAGGAGAGAAGCAAGACAGTAATGCATGGAGTCTGAGAGATATAGAAAATAGACTTTAAATTCTGGTGCAATCTAGGTCATTAACTAATACCATCTTAAATGAGTTAACATATGAAAATTACTGACAAAAGTACCTGGGACATAGTATAGCCAGTACTTTGAAATGATAACAACAATACTATAAGTAGTATTGTTATTATTATTCAGTGTAAGGCACAGACAAGATAGGAATACAGCCTGATGGGAAAGGTTAAGTGGAATAAAACAACATCTAGGCCTCTTTAAATTGATGCCTCACCTTGACCTTATCTCTCTGAACCCTATTTAGTTTTTTAAAAGCACTTAACACAATTTGGAATTATATAACATTCAGGGTTTTGTTTGTTTGTTTGTTATGGTTTATTGTCCACTTCCTCTATTAGATTTTTAAGCTTTATGAAGCCAAGGTTTGTTTTATTCAGAATCCTATACCCAGTGTTTAGCACAATGCCTGGTACAGTTCTCATTCAATACATGATAACTAATGACCAAATAAATGAATAAATGCCAACTGGGTGTAAAGTGGGCTTTCTCTAAGAGCTGCAATCTCAGTGGGAGAAGTTGGAAAAAATCTTTGATGCCCAAATATCCCAGATAAAAGGGACCCAGAGAAGAAGGCTGAATTCCTGGGTGCTTCAATCCAAATCTATGGGATAGGAGAATATATAGCTCAATGACAGTTGGGGCTAGCACACTGGATGGACATCTACTTCAGGGAACCAGTTGGGGCTCCTGGGAAAGGGTGGCAGCAGCTTGCAGGTGTCTGGGGTCTGTCTCCTTGCGAGTAAATGAAATGGGGTTAGGAGAAAGTCTCAAATTAATCAATTTCTTCAAGATCTCCAGGTAAATTCTGTAACCTTTTTTCTAATGTGACCCCCTGCCTCTTCAACACAAGCTCAACAGTACAGCCTTTGCCTGGTAGTCTATTCTAAACTAAAATGCCTTTTAAATGAGTGACAATTCTGACCATAGATTGAACTTCAGTTATACATATTTTGGAACTTTAAGTATTTTAGTTACACCTTCTGTGTTCTGGGTTCTGGGTTGATAAATAACGGCAAAGAGCCAAATGAAGCACTGCACAATATCAGCCTTTTTAATCATAAGGTCAGATAAAACATGGCAAATCCTCCTCCCTCCCTTCCCTATTCCACTCTAAGGATCTACAGAATCCTAATTTACCCATCCAGATACAGATAGAGACTTTGGAAGAGAATAAGTCTGCTGACCTAGGCTCCACTCAGCATTTTTTCTATATGAAGACAAAAAGTACAAGCTCCTATCACCCATTGACCATATTTTGCCTCAGCCTTTCTTTCAAAGGAGAAAAAACTCAGACCAGTCTGCATTTCAATGTAATGGCCCTGGAAATCAACCATATTTGCCTTCTTGGGGAAGGAAGGATGAGGGATTGTTGAGTGAGGGACCAGAAATAGTCCTTTGATACCTCCTCTTCCAGATAACTGGCACAGAAATTCTCTTATGAGTGTGTGTGCAAAGGGCATGAAAGGTTATTCTCCACCGATACATCTCACACAATCCTATACACACAATGATTTGATGAGTATCTTGTCACTCTTCTGTATAGTCACTATTTCATCATACATGGCTCATCGTATTTTCCAAAGATGGCTTCCAAATATCTCCCATCTCCCAAGACTCTTTTAGAACCTTGACATTCCTTTGTCAAGAAATCAGATCTATGTCTCCTCCTCTTGAATCTGAATAGATCTATTATTTTGACTCCCTCAACCAATAAGAGTATGGCAGAAGTGACATTCTGACTTCTAAGTCTAGATCATAAAAATGCCACGTACTTCCATCTTATTCTTTTGTGACACTCTCTTGGAAACTCAAGAGAAAAGGCCAAGCAGCCTGTGGAAAGAAACTAAATTCCTTGGCCTACAGGCTGAATTCTGTCTTGCCAGCCAGCATCCGTGTGCCTGTCATACGAGTGGGCCGTCTTGAAATGAGTCTCCAGTTAAGTTGCCCCAGCTGATGAGCCATCCCTGCCAAGCTCTTACCAAGTTTCAGATTCATGAGTCAAATAAATGATTTTTTTGGAGGGGGGTGTTTTTGTCTAGCAATAAGTAACTAAAATGTTATCTGACCAATATAAACCATAACGGCAAAAACACCAAAAATGAGCTGTGAGAATGAGCGTGAGGCATCTTACTGAATAACATGAATGACATGAGTATGAAAAAATAGATCTTCTGTCCAGAGGGCAGACCAACTACTGTTTGATTATCAATGCAATAAGCACACCGCGCTGTCCTAACTTGCAGTAATAAAAGAGGGTGTACACAGAAACCACTGCAGTTAGCCTCTATACTTGGAAACTTTGTAAGAGGGACTTCACTCAACTAGGGATAACAGGCGAGGTATAGAATGTCAGACATAAGCATAAAATGTATTTTTTCTAGAGTAGCTCACAGCTGGAAATCAAACCATCTTCTTTAAATACCTCACTTTTTCTTAGTCACCAAATCCTTCCTGGACAAATGCTTCAAAACACTGGCTGTGCTTTTCACCTTGTGGGACTTCCTCTGGTGGCCCCTCTCCCGGGTTATTTGTACATCTTCCTCCCTTGCTTCTCAAATGGCCTTTTAGTACCATAGAAGCCTCTCGCATGTTCCCTCCCAGCCATTATTCAACACCCCTGCCCATATGGGTGACCAATATTCTAATTCCATCAAATGTTAGAATTTGATGTCTAATATTGTTCCCTTCATGCAACACTTCAGTGTAATGTGTATTTTTATTTTGCTCAAGGTTACACTGATCCCTTGGGTTACTTCCTTTCTCATCCTGATTCCTCCTCCCAATTCTTAGGGCATGGGATGCCATCCTTAGATTTCCCCTAGAATTCAATGGAGAATGATCTGGTGAACAAAGAGAGAGAATTAAATATCAGGAGAAGACAAAGACAAAAAATTAAACATCAGGGAGAAGAGATAAGCATTTCCACTGTGCCCTTCTGAATTCCTGACCCACGGAATCCACGTGCAAAAACTGTTTGTTGTCTAAGTCACTAAGTTTAGCAAACTTGTTACATAACAGTCGGTAACAAAAACACAGGCTCCCAGTAGGGGTACTTGCAGTACAGTACTTCAAAACCACATTTCTTACCTAGATTACACTTGATGACATTGTTACACAAAACCTACTGGGCAGCTGCCCAAGATCTGGGGACAGAAACTGTGCCATTGTTATCCATGTTTAAGCATCTTAGAAATGGGTTATGGCCCTGAACTCACCATTTCCCACTTACCAATAATAAAAGCCCTGCCAACCACTCAAAAAGCCAGATTGAACAGATGCACTCAGCAATCTGGTTCTTCCCTTTATTAGCATTAATTACAATCATTTTGCTTTTACTGGCTTTATTTTTTATTAATATCACTTCAAACAAGCCCAAAACAGAAAAGAACAAATGGCTTCATACATGGGCAAGCTACCATAGGCTCAATGATACAAGCTAGGCATGTATCAAAATAGGCATGACTGATTCTCCTCATACCCAGCACTTGTGTTAGGAAGTGGGTTGAGAAGGCACAAGGATTCACACTGATTAAGGAGCAAGAACTTCATGTGTGGACTTGAGATCATCTGCCAGATTATATCCCAATTTGGGATTATGATTCTTGGCCCATCCTTCATCACGGAGCTGTGGAGATGAGCTACTCGTTAATGTCCCTGAGTCTATTTCTTATGGTGAAAAAAGAGAAAAATATATTGAGTGATGACAATCAGCACTGTCTTAGGCTCTCAGAGCTCAAAGGAAGACATCAGGCGATAGTTCTAGAAATAGATTAGACTAATTCTCTCTTTCTAGTCCTGTTGTGTTTCAACAGTTATAGAAAGCTACATTTCTATTTATGCATCCATCTATCTGTCCAATGAATACTTATCAACAATTTACTCTGTGCTAGAACCTTTGATAATGCAAGAAAGACAGAGATGAAGTCAAGACTCATTTTTCAAGGCCCATCCCAAATACCACTCCCTCTGTAAAGCTCTGGTAGCAACAATTCGGTGTATTTACCCAATTCATTTCATTTTCCTCCTGTGCTCTCTGGAAAATTAACTTCCCAGCTTACCTGATAGTTTAATTTGAGTAGTATGACTGAATTCTGGCCAATGGAAAACCTGGCAAATGTGATGTCTGTATGACCGCCTTGGTCATTAATGCTATGGGCAGTTCTTGACATGTCCTCTTTTCCTTATGTGGTGGCTTTAGAGGCCATGTGTTGAAGATAGCGAGCTCACGTGATAGAAGGAGCCCAAGTCCCTGAATGACTCAGTGAGCAAACCCACCTGTATTACTTAACCTTTATTGTTTGAAGCCACTGGGATGGGTCTAAGTTGTTTGTTCCTTTGATTAGTGATTCCATGCACCTGCCCCAAAACTAACACAAAAGTTTAATTGCCTCATGATTCAGAGTCTGTTCAGCAGACAGAAATATACTCATTTTTTTAATTGTGGTAAAATATATATAACATAAAATTTACCATCTTAACCATTTTTAAGTGTACAGTGTGGTAGTGTTAAGTATATTCTCACTGTTGTACAATCAATTCCAGAACTTTTCTTCTTGCAAAACTGAAATCTGTACCCATTAAACAACTCCCATTTTCCTGTCCCTTAGGCCCTGGAAACTACTTTTTGCTTATATGAGTTTGACTATTCTAGATATCTCATGTAAGTAGGATCCTATGATATTTGTCTTTTGTGAGTGACTTATTTCATAGCATAATACCCTTATAGTTCACCATGTTGAGGCAAATGTCAGAATTTCCTTCTTTTTAAAGTCTGAATAACATTCCATTGTGTGCACAGAGCACATCTTGTTTATCCACTCATCTGTCAATGGATGCTTGGGTTGCTATTGTGAACAATGCTGTTACAAAAATGTGTGTACAAACACCTCCCTGACACCTTGCTTTCCATTCTTTTGGATTTATACCCAGAAGTGGAATTGTTGGACCATATGTTAATTCTATTTTTAATTTTATGAGGAACTGCCATACTATTTTCCCTAGCAGCTGCATTATTTTATATTCTCACCAACAGTGCACAATGGTTCCAATTTCATATCCTCACCAACATCACACCCGTTTTATTGAAGAGAAGTAATTTAATATAAAGATTGTTAACTAGGTAACTGAAAGGGCAAAAAAGAAAATACTAAAGTTTTAAGAAGGTCAAAACTGCAGGAGAAGTGGGTGCAAGCAGGCCAGTACTGGTACCCCTGAGAGATGACAATGAAGCTAGTTCTCTGACATGGGAGAGACTGAAAACTGGATTCATCTGGCTGCTGCTGGAGTGAACTGCCATTGTCAAACTGGAGCTGCCAGGGTGAAGAAGCATTGCTGGGTTGATGCTCACAGGAACAGAAAGCAAACAGGTGAAGAAATGTCCTTCTCCTTCTCCAGGCTCACGGTTTTCCATTAACACTTCCTATTGCTGGAGCCTAACAGGGCAGCTGGAAAAGCAGAAGTGTAGTTTGCAGAATCCCAGCCTCAGCATAAAGAGTATGGAAGGGCAGGTTTGGAGCTGAGAGGCAATAACTTAATAGCTGGCCCTCCACACCAGGGAGTGGC
This sequence comes from Cynopterus sphinx, assembly GCA_030015415.1. NCBI lineage: Eukaryota > Metazoa > Chordata > Mammalia > Chiroptera > Pteropodidae > Cynopterus > Cynopterus sphinx. The sequence continues at coordinate 130,102,591 of CM057381.1, forward strand.
CTCTCTCTGCATAGCACTCTCAGCACTTTGCCTGCTTTCTTGTATGGCACATATCATCTTGTACCTTGAATGGGAATTCTCTGGATATGTCCTAACTTTCTTGTTCCAATATAAGTTTCTTTAAGAGAATGACCAATGGCTGATTGATCCCTGTATACTTTCCAAATGCCCCCATAACTTAGCACAATCGTTATGCATAGTTGGCATACAATAATTTTTTTTGAATGAATGAATTTGATTCAAAATGAGTAAAATGGCAGTGGTTGAAAAGAAGCAGGAAATGAGCACAGAAGCCCAAACATATCGAAAGTCACTGCAAACTTGTGGATTGAATGGAATTTGGGCCGAGACACTTAAAAAGGCTTGTGAAAAGCAAGGTCACACCAACTTTTAATTAGATTTATATAAGATTTAAGATTTAATTAGAGGTGTCCTGAAAACCTGTAGTTATTTTGGTATTGGATCCTTAACTCTGGCAAGAGGAGAAGTGAAGAGGTGGAGAACAGGGCAGGTCCCAGGGCCCTCACATCCTTTACAGCCTGGCCTGGTCTTCCCAGAGTCACTTCATGCTTTACTCAGAATACTTCAGACCGGTTCTCAGACTCTAAGCAGTAAGCTCTGGAAAATACTTTGGAGAATTGGTGGCCCTGTTATTATTTCTGCTTGACTAATTATTCCCAGACTTTGTGGCATAAAACAATAACCATTTTATTATACTTGGGTCAGGATTTCCAAAAAAAGACAATGGAAATGGCTTTTCTTTGCTTGAGGATGTCTGGAGTTTGAGCTGGGAAGACTCTATGGCTGGAGGAGACCTCCTGGGTGAGAGCTAGAATTATCTGGGGACATCCTCACTTCCATGTCTAATGCTACTGCTGACTGTCAACTGGAGAACCTACTTGTGGCCTCCCCACATGATCTGACCTTCCTCCTAGCATGGTAGCCTCAAGATAGTCAGCCTTCTCACATGGGGGCTCAGGGCCCCTGAGCAAGTGTCTCAGTACAAAAGTGGAAGCTTTTATATCTTGGCTTCAGAAGTTATGCAGTGCCACTTCTGCCTCATTCTACTGAGTACAGTTGAGTCACAAGGTCACTGATATTTAAGGGGAGAGAACACAGACCTTATCTTAATGAGGGTTAATATTACCAATTGTAGAAAAGCCTGTAGGATGAGCATTATTGTGAATGTTTTTGGAAAATACAATCTGCTACAGCTGTTAAATCCATTCTCTACATTTTTCAGATGAAGATTCTGAGATCTGGAGAATTTGGGAAGCATCCTGCAAAGTCTGCTCAGTTCTCAGAGGTATCAGAGATCCCAGCCATATTACTTTGCTATGGCTGCTGCAACAAAATTATACAAACTAAGTGGTTTTAAGCAACAGAAGTTTATTCTCTCACACTTCTGGTGGCTAGATGTCTGAAATCAAGGTTTTGGCAGGGCCATGCCCTCTCTGATAGTTCTTGGGAAAATACTTCTTGTCTCTTCCTAGATGCTGGTGATTCTCAGCAATCCCCAGAGTTTGACTGTAGATACTTCACTCCAATCTCTGCCTTGACATCACCTGGAATCCTTCTTCTGTGTCTCCCTCTGTGCATGTCTGTCTCTGTGTCCAAATTTCTCCTTTTAGAAAGACATCAACTATATTGGATTAGGGCCTACCCTAACGACCTCATTTTAACTTGATTACCTCTATAAAGGCTGTCTTACCAGATAAAGTCATACTGTGCACACTGTGGGGAGTTAGGACTTCAACTTTTTTTTTTTTTTGGAGGGACACAGTCCAACCCATAAAGCATCCTTTATGAAACCCATGAGACAAGGAGAACTTAGAGATTTGTTCTGGTTAAGGCTGAGAACCATGCTGAGGAAATTTCCCTGCTAGGTGAGGTTGGGCCAGGACTCTGAAAGTGTTTTAAAGAGAAAAGGGGACTGGAATTGTTTGAACATTCAGGCTTTGTGTTACCAAAATATTGATGATAAAAACAAATTGTGGGCAGTGAGTGCCACTGAAGTGGATCCCAGCAATTCCAGTGAAAGATTGGAAGCTAGAGCCAGTTCCCCCTCCCCCACGTCTATGGGTGATGTTTAAGCAACAGCAGCAATGTGGGCCCCAGTAGCACCAGCTTGGCTGACATGCAATCCACTGACAAGCTGAGAAGGCTGGTGGAGGAGATGAATAATGGAAAGGCTATTCTTATTCCTCTGGCTTTGAACTGTGAAAGATAGCTCTCCTTTTCATCAAAACAATGATGTGAAGCAGATTTCACACACACACACGGATAATGGGGCCTGTGGGACTTTAACAAAGCTAGAAGGAGCCCTGGATTTGAGGAAAATTGTGTTTTTACCTTATCTACCAGTGTCCTTTCCTCCAGAATTTAGGGCAATACAAAGTTTTTTATATTATTCACCAATACAACATCAGAAGAAACAAAAATTACTTTTTATTGATGCGCTACCATGAACCACACCCCTGGTTGAGTGGATTATCCATACTACATATAACTTTGTTGCACTTTCCTCATATGCCCTACAATCTTTTTACAGTATTCTTGGACACTGGCTTCTGGTGTTGCTTTTAGTCCCTAAAATTGCATCCTTTTATTGGAGGGCCAACCTTAGGCTTAAAGAGCCCACTTTTTTGGTAACAGGGGGAGCTGGAAATGTTTGGGAATTTACATCCTCTCAGGACAGCCTTTACGACATGATGCACAAGTTTGGGAGTACTAAGCTGTCTGCATGTGAATTCCCCAGCTCCCTAGCTTTTCCTGTGCGGTGTTACTTAAGCTGTCCTCACTGTCCTCCAGGTTGGGATGAAGTTACTCTCTGAGATGTAACTTGATATCTCACCCTTATTTGGCCTCCTTCCCCTATCTGTCTCAATTTCCCCGTTTGTTTGTTTGTTTGTTTGTTTTACTGATAACAGTCTCTCATAGTTTTCATAGGCATTCTAATTTCAAGATTTGTTTCCAGGGCCCAGTCTAAGACATCACCTTATCTAACCTCCATAACCACTCCCACAGGGCAGTCAGGATCATCCATTCCTTTTCCAGGAATGTGGAAATTCTGAGTGACTTTGAGTGGACCTTCCCCAAAACACATCATAAGTCAGCAGCTATCCTGACTTTCAAACCAGTCCTCTGTCTGCCATATTATATCACCTCAAAGACACAACTGGTCTTATTTCCTTTTTCACCTCTTAATTGCATTCATAGGTAACTAGAACACATAGACACATCAAAAATCATCTGTATTAGTGTATGGCAACCAGTCTACTACCTCTCCACCACCTCTCATGCTGCCATTCCACCTGCTCCTCAGACTTTCTCATCCTGGTCTTGGAATTGGAAACAGATGAACTTGTCTTTGAACATCACCCAATAACAGTCATATTCATCTTCCAACATGACATCTGATTTAAGGCAGGAGGAACCACCACGTAGGAGCAATCAGTCTTGGGCAAACCAAATGGCTTGGGGACCAGTTTCCTCCCAGCACCACTAAACTTTGGTCTTTTACTTCCTCATTACCCTCTAAGTCATTTTTAGCTATTGTGGAATCCTGACACTTTGGGCATAACGAGATGGCATGTTCTCGTTTGCAGAAAAATCACTGCTTAAGAGTTTGGTTCCATTTTAACTTTGCCACTTTGCCACATTGGGCAAGTCACAACTTCTCGGAGTTTTATTGCTTTATTTTCTTGCCTCTAAAATGAGATGGTTGTCTTGTGAAGCACTTTAGGCCTCCCAGGAGAATGATTTGTTCCTATGGTGTTTTTTTTTTTTCCTTTTTTCTTTTTTTGTACTTTGTACATGCTCATATTACAAATCATCACATATATCACACATGTGTTTCATTCATATTATACAGAGCTGGCAACATGGCAGAAAGAACTTTATAGGTGATGAGTTGGGGGTCAGACAGATCTGGACTTGCTGTTTACTAGCTGTGTGGCCTTACACAAAGTATTTACCTCTCAAACCTACACTTACCTACATGCAAAATAAAAATTGTCATACCGACCTCAAACAGTTGTATTGAAGATCAAGGTAAATAATGAAGAAAAGCGATGAGCAGAGAAGTAGATGAGTAGATAGAAGTGATAAGTATTCAAACCTGCTGCTATCTTTATCCTGAAAGCTTTTCCTTTATAAACCAATTCATGATATCATTTACTTTGACTTACATTTTAATTGATCTGAAACAAATTACGACTCTAAAAACACATAGCTTAAAGAATGTATAAATTACAACATCCAGAGTAAACAGACACACTCACTTTTTTTTTTTTTGAATTCACTCAAAGTAAACATTTGCCATGTCACAGGCAAAAGCACACACTGTACACATGCCTCCCTCTACTGAGTCCCAGCCTGCCAAAAAAGACAAGTATATTTCATGTAGACCCAGCAGGTTTTCCATCTTTAGTCTGAGGTCATCTTATCTGCCCTCGAAAGTTTTTGAAAAGAGAAGTACAAAAAAGAAGAAAGTCTCAGCCATTTTCCCAGTCCACTCAATAAGCCAAGGTAGTCTCAAGCCACTTTCATCTTAGGAACCCTGTGTCTTTCAGTCAGCAAAAGAGTGATCCCATGTCATCACCAGCAGATGGAGGGACCTGGACAGTGCTGGCTCTGAGGGTGCTGACCAGCACGAATGGTCTTAAGACCTCAGTCCTGTTTTGGCTTTAATTTGCTCAGCACTTACACTTCTGTGCTTGACTGCTGAGAAGCATCTGCCCTTCACTTTCTTCAGAATGGGGGCTGGAGTTGGGGTATCAGGGTCCAAGTCTTGCTCACGTCTAATTCCCATCTCTCGGGACAATACTGTGATAACATTCAATTGGCTGAATTAATGATTAAATATATTAATGGATAAATTGTATCAGCTGGGATTTGTTTGTCCCACCACTTACATTGACCCCCACCTGTGACATTGTCATTCAGCATGTCTTAAATTTGGGCTAGAGAGTAGGGAGAAAACATATTTATAAAAAGTCCCTGCCGACTACATACTGTACATTCTGTCACTTCATTCTTCCAGCAACTCTATTTTATGATGAAAAAGAGAAGTTCAGAAAAATTAAGTAATTTTCCTAAGCACCCACAGATAATGGGTGGCAATTTCAAGATTCAAATTCCAATTTACTGACTTAAAAGTTCATGATCTTTCCACTATACCATGACAATTCTCAGAATTATAAAGAGGTGCTCGTTGGTATAAAAAGAATAAAAAAAGACTGGGGTGTCTGACCCTTGTGATAAACTATGTTCGTTTTGAATGGTATCCAAACCACTTTTGACAGATGTGGATCTATTCTTGTTACAGATATTCTGGAATAGGGACAACCACTCACCCCACAAAACTTGATGGAGCAGCTCCTACATTCTGGAACCATCTGAGACAGATAAATTAGCCCCCAGATATGCTCTCAAGGAACTGCCCAGGAAAGCTCCCTTGACCTCACTATTAAGGAAATCATTAAAAATGAATCTGCATTACACATTTTTTTTCTTTTTTCCTTTGCAGCAGCAGCACCACCAGCAGTGGCAGCATCAGGAGAACACTAAGTACAAAAGAAAATGGATTCCATATTAGACTTTTAACTCACATCAGAGGAATATGTACAGTTAGAGATGTCTATCATATGTGAAACAATAGTAAAAAGGCTGAATTCCTAACACTATTGTCAGATGCATGTGATATGCACCTCTGCAAAGCCCCAGACTGCTTGCTGATCCACAAGTGCCTCTGTGCCATTTCTCCTCAGCATCCTTCTCAAACAGGTCAAAGCTTTCATAGAACATAGCCCAGCAAATTGTTGGCTAAAGGAGTTTTAAGGCCCTTAGTTGACAGATGCTAAATTTAAGTCTCTGCAAAGAAGAGCACTTGAATGTCAGCAACTGTTATTGGCCCTAATTCATTTCCCTTCTCACCTGAGAAACTTAAAAAATGTCTCAAGAAATACATACTAGTAGGAACAGTGTGGGAACTCTCCATTCTAATTACATTTTCCCCCATGTGGACTTTACTTTTCTGAAAAAGAGGCATGAGACGTGAAGCTTTTGGCCTTAATGGTAATACCAGAATGAAGAAAGGACTCAGGAATTCCATTCTTATCGGGCTTTGCACATGTCGCAATGTTGCATGTCAGATCTCTAGAACATATTCATCTAGCATAACTGAAACTTTACCTAGTGAACAGAGACTTCCTAGTTCACCCTTCTCCTAGCCCATAGCAACTACTTATTCTGTTTCTATGCGTTTGACTATTTTAGATGCCTCCTAACAGTAGAATCATGGAGTATTTGTCCCTCTCTAACTGGCTTGTTTCTCTTAGCATAATGTGGTCCAGGTTCATCTCTGTTGTTGCAAATGGCAGGGTTTCCTTCTTTTGGCAGAGCTGAGTAATATTCCATTGTACGTACATACTACATTTTGTTTATCTATTCATCCGCTGATGACGTTTAGGTTGTTTCCACATCTTGGTTATTGTGAGCTATGCTGCAGTGAACGTGGGAGTACAGATATAATTTATGACCAATAACTAATTGCTATTTATTTAGATACAAATTAACTTTACGTTTGCTTTATAAGTACAGTCAATATGTCTCTGGAAAACAAAAAACTGTTTGCAGCTTAAAACAACACCTATATCTGAACTACACATATATCATTTCTATTATTGTTGAGGTTATAATACTGATAATTAAAACTAAAATATAGTCTTTATACTAACTAAAGTATAAAAATAAATGAAAATATTACTCACAAGTTGGTACATAAATATTATTTTAAAACGCTGAGAATCACAGTCCCATCAAGTTCAGTTTGAGCACAAGTACAGTCTCTTTCAGTAGCAGCAGTTTCTTCAACTAATAAATGAAAGATAAATCATTCCAAAGCTATTTTTAAAAAAAAGACAAAAGAGAACCCATGTTTTTCAATATGGTTCTAAAAATTCTCAGACTAGTTCTGGAACATTTTATTTGTTGGAAGTTTGTGTTAGTCTAGAATCAATCCATTTCCATTCTCAGGATGTGAAGATGGTGGTGGAGAATCCAGAAGAGGACAGGGAGAAAGAGGAGAAAAAGGTCCTTTTTGCAGAAACTGTTGCCTTGGATCCACTGGCAATAATGAATTCAAATTGGAGGAAGTTAGGAGTCAGTGTAGCACCAGTGAGACCCAAATAGAGAGGAGAGGAAAACTCTGTTTTCAGCCTCAAGTTCCACCTGTTAGTGAGGAACCCCATGGAAACTGGCTGTTGGCTTAATATTCTACTCGAAAAGCTGTTTGTAATATGATGGCTCTTAATTAATCTACTAGTGAGTGAATCATTATTATAATTGCAGCCACCAACTATTCTCTGAATTCAGAGCTTTCTTCATTCAAGTCTTATTCTTGGGAAGTTATTTCATCCTTAAACTTTCTACAATTTCCTGCAGTCTCCGGTTTCTGGTAACTCTTTCTCTAGGCTAGTGTTCTTCAAGGATGACTCCAGTTTTTCATATTCCTTTTGAACAGCTAAATCTCTTAGAGTTCACTTTTTTTTTATCCTGAATTAATATTAGCAAGCTCTGGGGCAAGTTTTTCTCCCCCTTTAATAAAAATCTGGCTCTTATACAACCTTAATATTATGAACAAAATATGAGACTTGTGAAAATGTGACTCAAGCTCCCACAGAAGCTAGAGAAGTCAAAGTCCAGGCAAGGTCATCAGGCAACACAGCCACCACCTCGCACAGCTTTTCAGGGAAGTAAGGCTTCATAGAGGCTCACAGCCCCTTCATGGCACCCATGCCCCCCAAAATCCCCTTTCAGCAAAGGCTCTACCTGAGGCAATACCTGCAGTGTGACTCCCTAGTTTTGCCCGTGGAACTCAAACCCCCACTTGGCCACATGGACAGACCATCAATGGTGCTAATAGAGAAGAAGACAGGTACAGTACTCACATGCTCCACATTGTCCAGTGCTCCTTCTTCTTAACCTCTTTTATAACTTTTTAATTAGATTTAACATTACCCTTACTCATACTTCTCTTATTCTTTAATTTTTTTAGATGAAATAATTGAAAATAAGCCATAGACATCCTGACACTTTAGTATGCACTTCCAAAAAATAGGATATTAAGCTACATAAATCTATAACCTTGTAGTATTACTGTTACCTACTTTACAGATGGAGAAATTCACTGGTGACTGAAAAACCTCATGGAGGAAGGTAGGGAACTAAAACTTTAGCATATTTAGTTGTTCAGCTCTCTAGGGTAAGGTGCTGAGTGGCTCTGAGACATGGGTGAGGATGTCTATAAGAGCAACTTTGAGGAAGCTCACTGAACTGTGGGGCTTACATATACATTTTAAATTACTGTAATGGAATAAAATATACCATAAACAAAGTTAACAGACAAGGAACAAACTGTGAAATAACATACACAGTTTATGTATTACAGATCAAAGGTTAATATTCTTAATACATAGAGAGCTTGTTCAAATCAATACAAAGCTGAACACTTTTTAAATAGAAAAGAGTATTTTAGTGGTCATCTTTTGCTTTGCCAGTCTAGTATCCTTTCCCTCTCTTTTGCATGATTTCCTTTGGGGAAAATACCTTTTACTACCTGATGGAATTGTCAATAGTATGGTTCCACCTTCCCTACTCAAAAATTAGCACGTGACCAGATTTCTTCATCCTTTAAACACACTGATAACTCCAAGAGATGAACATGTTACCCATTAATTATTTTTTTTTCAGGTACTATAAGCTATTGTATATGCTATAAAATAAAAGGATCCCTCTCTCTCTCTCTCTTTTTTTTTTTTTCCTGAATCACTAGCTTTGAGGACAATGTAAGCCTAGACCCATCTTTGCTGCTACATAGGGAAAGTCTGATTAAGGAAACAGACCATGCTCGTGGGGAAATAGAGAAAGAAAAAGAGAGAAGGGGAGGATGATTTTATAATTATACATTTTGGGATCCTGGACCTAGACTTGCCTAAAAGTAGTGCAACCCTAGGCTTTCCATTTATAAGATCCAATAAGTCCTCAAGCTTGTTAGGTTTCTGTCATTTGCTACCAAAGAGTATGTGTGGCCTATTCTATTTTTGCTGGACAATTCACAAGAAAAAATACATAAAATGTCTAATGGCACATATATTGTCAATATAGGAACAATCTCATTAGCAAAAAAAGTGCAAATTAAAATCAGATAATATATTTTCATATATTATCACATTTTAAAAGTTTTGAATGGTTGTTAAATACTGAAAAGGTATAAAATTAACCTGCTTAGGTTACAGGTATATAAGGAGGCTAGGTTAGGGGCAAGATAGCTCGACTGACACTCCTGTTGGTTTAATCATTTTTACCTTCCTTGACTAGATTCTACATCTAGAAATCCTCCTTTTATTTCCCTCAAACTTCCTGTTCAATCCTCTGATGCTATGACTCACCACTTTCCAAAAAGCCCCTGAACTCCCTTGCTGTGATCCAAGGTCTGGTGGCTTAGTCCCAACTCACTGACTTCTCCCTGGAAGGAGTTCTCAGCATGCTCTGTGGCTGGGCATCCTGAGATCAGAGACTGCTTTGCAGAAAATGACTAGAAATCTAGAAGCTTCAGTTTTTTCTCGATCATTAGCCTATCTCTTCACACCATAGTCAAGATACGTGTGTGCATATGCATGCAGGAGTCTATATGGCAATGCAGTTTTGAGTGGCAACTGTGGTATCAGGCTGTCAGGGTTTCAAACTTGCCTCTGAATCTTACTAGACACATGACCCTGGGAAATATATTTAACCCATATGTGCCTCAGTTTCTTCACCTGGAAAATGGGGACCATGAAAATATCTACCTCATTCTTTATCTTACAGGGTCAATGAATTTATATGCAAAACCTTCAGCACGGGACTTGACACATAGTTCACCATCACTACATGAAATTATCATTCTTTTATAGGCAAACACACTTGTTTACAGAATGGGAAATGTATTGACAAGTAACAGAAACCAAAGTCACATCAGCTTAATTTATCAGCTCATTTAACTGGGGAGTCCAGAGGTTGAGCTTACCTTCAGCCTGGTTACATCCAGAGTTCAAATAGTGTCAAAAGGTCTTGTTGCCTAAAAATTGGGCCATTGAATTTTATAACTGTGGTATTGGATATAAGAGAGAATTAAATTTAGAGTTAAAAAGTCAGGATTTGTCTGCAAGAGACACACTTCAGATAAAAAGACACACAGACTGAAAGCAAAGCGATGGAAACAAATGAACAGAAAAGGCTGGGGTAGCAGTACTTATATCAGACAAAATAGACTTTCGAACAAAGGCTTTAACTATAGACAAAGAAGGACCCAGCAATCCCACTTCTGGGTATTTATTCAAAGAAACCCAAAATACTGCTTCAAAGGGACATGTAAATCTATATGTTCATTACAGCATTGTTTACCATAGCCACGATTTGGAGGCAACCTGGGTGTCCATCAGTAGATGAATGGATAAAGAAGAGGTGGTGCAGGTATGCAATGGAATATTACTCAGCCATAAAAAAGAATGGGATCTTGCCATCTGTAATAACATGGATGGACCTAGAGGGTATTATTCTGAGTGGAGTTAGTCAGACAGAGAAAGATAAATGTCATATAATTATACTTATGTGTGGAATCTAAAAAACAAAATACACAAAATATAAACAAACTCACAGCAACAGATAACATTTTGATGGTTGCCAGAGGGGAGGGCATTTGGGAGTGGGTGAAAAAGAGGAAGGAATTAAGAAGCACAAATTGGTAGTTACAAAATAGTCATGGGGATGTGAAGTACAGCATGAAAAATATAGTGAATAATATTGTAATAAGTATGTATGGTTTTAGGTGGGTATTAGATTTATTGGGGTGACCCCTTTGTAAGTTATATAAATGTCTAATCACTATGTCGTACACCTGAAACCAATATAATATTGTATGCTAACTGTAATTAAAAACTTAAAAGATAAAAAAGAAATCAAGAGTCAAATCCCAGTTTTACCACTTGTCAATGAATGAATTTTGAGGAGGGTCAATCCCTATCTTTGAGAACCTGGGCAAACAAATTCCCTGCAGGATCCTGAGATCCATACCATCATATAATAATTTCTCTACCCACATACCCCTAGACAAGAGTTAAATTAACAGGTTGTGATTATCATCTAATTTTCAAGATTATGTCTTTCACAGGACCTCTCAGTTGCCATAATAGAATGATGTGCTAGAGTGGCTTTTTGTGAGTTCTCCTAATAAATTTTATTAAAAAAACAACAATTCTACTGTGTTGTTGCATGCAATTCAGGCAGTGGACACAGAGCCCAGCAAAGAAATCCAACAACATGCACCCACAAAGCATGCCAAGAATTAATGTGGAAAGCTGTGCAAGAAATCCCAGAGGTAAAAAGAAGCTGTATGCTTGAGTACGTTAAAGTTGCAGTCAATGTCAGATCTCTGCCACAGGGTTGATCCCACACAGCTGTTGTCGCATGTGTGTGTGTGTGCGCGCTGAGTAACAGAATATTCACTTTCTGGCAATAGCCATCCTATTGTCTTGCCCTGGCTAGGCATAGAGGGGACAAACCCTTCTGAACATGTAAGTTAGAGGCAGCAAATACCCCCACCCCACAGTATTAGGTCTCCAAACCTGTAAAGTTGTGTGGGCATGTGGCTTCTTACAAGTATAAAATCACTGACACCTTAGTAATGCACGTATCTGGGTCAAAACTAACAGTGGGACTGAAAAAACACTTCCTAATTATCAACAAAGTGAATCTTTTTGCACATTTGGGAGACTTTAGGTTTGAAATATAAGAGGTGGAAGAGATCTCAAAAGTCACCTTGTCCAACTCCCTCATTTAACTGTAGAAGGTCCAGAAAGGGAACCCCCTGTACCAGAAGTCATACAGCTAGTGTCTGAGCTTTTACCCAACCTGAAGGCTTCTATTCCCTTATTATAACCTGTTTGTCTCAGAACAGCCTAATACCAGCTCGGTGATTACAGCCACTTTATCTTGTACCTTATGGGTTTTCTCTAGTAGATTCTAGTAGATTCTAATGCAGGCACTGTTATCATCTTCCTGGCATCCTCCTGGCTGTAGGCCCAACCTCCATGCTGATCCGTATGCAGCTAACAGAGCTCGTTTTAATACAAACCTAAGAACACGTAGTGATTTCAAAGCTGATTTGGCTAATTTACACCATTGTTCCACTTCATTAAAATAAATTGCCAGAAGTAAACTCTTGTGTGCACTCATTGCAATGAAACCCTCTTGGTAGTCTCTGACTCACGAAACTGGAGAGGACTTTCACTGCAGCCCGGTTACTCCTAGAGTTCTGTGCATTTTCCCTACTCAACATTTAGCTAGATTTCTTTATTGATTTGTGTCTCTTCTGATTGTTTTATCTTATAGTTTATCTGTAGGGTCTTCCTTTGATTGGGTGACCATTTTTTGCCACAGGCTGGTCACCAAGGCAGCTGGTGTGTTCAGTAAATGGAGGGAACTGATTGTGAAGGAGAGAGTAGAGGAGATCTTTGGAGAGAAACAGCATTATTTTTACAGGATTGCATCTCAGATGGCTCAATTTATGAACATTCTTTTGATTATCTTCCTAAAGTCATATATCATGAATGTATGAACATTCTTTTGATTATCTTCCTAAAGTCATATATCATGAATGTTGGATGTATTATGCAATCAATATTTCTTGAATTGATGAATAAAGAAATAAATGAATCAATAAAACAGGAGCCCTTCCTACTGTTTAGTGTTACCTCTACTCTGCAGATATGTTGCCCACCACATAAAGCTAAATCCAATCGTCCTATCTTAGTTCTTGCCTTATTTGACTCACAAGCAGCATTTGACAAGTTGATTGCCCTTTCTCTTGGCTTCAAGAAGACCATTTTCTTATGACCTGCCCCTTTTCATTTGCTGGCTGATTCTTCTCCATTTTCCCAACCTTGAGTGACCCAGGACTCAGTCCTTAATCCATTTCTCTTTTATATATATATATATATATACACACACACATACAGACTCATTCCCTTATTGATCTCATCAAGGTACGTGACTACCAACATCTCAAGTCATATCTACAGCCTGAACATCTCTCCTGAACTCCCAATCTGTTTATCCAACTATCTACTTATATTTCCACTTGGAACATATGAACTTAACAAAACTAAAAGTGAGCTACTCATCTCTGCCCCTAAACCTGCTCCTCCTGCCATCTTCCCATTTCAGCAAATGGTACCTCTATTCTTCCCATTGTTCAGGTCGAATCATTGGAGTCATCCTTGTTCATAGCATTCAGATGAAAACAACACTCTAGAGCATGGTGGAGACATGGGATAAAAGAACCTGTGTTCCTGAATGGAACATAGATGACTTACAAGGCTGGATTAACTAACTCTGGAATGTTACATGTTAAAAGAGAAGTTCTAAATTATGTAAGCCACTATATTTTTGGATTTCTTTGTAACGGAGGCTCACTTAGCTTGTGCCCTAACTAACACAGGAGGTGAGGAACTAAAGTTGTGAATGTAGAAACCATTCTTTTAAGAAGTCTGAGTATGTGAGAAGAAGAGAAATAAATAAGGCTATTGCTAGAATGTTTTACTAAAAAGATTGCAAGAAGTCTTGGCTCCAGGGGAAGCTGCTGAAATGCAATCAGTTCACTGAGATTCAAGCCTGTGCTCTAAAACAGTAAATCTGCTGAATGTCCCCCAGAGAATTTGAGTCCCTCAGAACTTTGGGGCTTAAGTATCTGAGCCCCATTTCCAACACCATTTCCTTCTTCTTGTGGTAATATATAATGTAAAATTTTTAAATAATGGCATTGCTGACCCAATAGGAGGAAGCACAGATTGAGCTATTAAGTCTTTAAATGGGTGATATTTTATTTTTGTACTGAATCATCCATGCCAATAATTCCCTCTTATAACAAAAACCATACCTCTGAAGAGGTGATGAGAATAGCAAAAGAAAATAAAAATACCAACAATTTCAATTATTAAGCATCTAAAATGGATTCTGATCATGTAGGTGCTTCCTGCAAAAACCTGTAAACTAGGTCTTACCACATACAATATTAAACTGTAATACTCATACTGATAGTTGCTTCCGAAATTTTCCCCTGGTAACCTGGGTTGATGTGCACTTTGGTCTTGCATAGGTCTGAGTTTGCCAGCTTGCATTTCACTGGCCATTTTTTCTATTAAAATGCATTAACAAAAACTAAAGTAGGCAAAAATCTTTGACTTGCATGTCAAAATCTGTAGAAAGCTATAGCTTAAAATTAGGCCTTTATTTGTGGCAAACATTAATCTCTTCTTAATACATATCTCAGAATTCAATAATTTGGCTCTAGAAGGTTTAATACCAGGACAGCTTGAATAGTAAAGTTCTGAAAATCAAGCTTAATTGTCAAAGTAAAACTTATATTGGATTTTGAAGCCTATAAAATATTCTAAATGTTACTGTATAGAGCCAGTGAAGAATTCCCTATGGTTCCAGGAATGGTAAGTTTAAGTTATTTTTAGAGCCCGAATGCCATTAGAGTTTGGCAGGGAATTCCACTGGCCCTGAGATGAAAAATCAGCAGTCTAGGGACAAGGATATGTCCAAATTTATAAGTTATATCTATGATTCTCAGCAAGTATACATTTTTAGCCTGGGTATAAAGGTGGGCAATGATGAACAGGCAAAAGGAAGTGTAGAACTGGTGCTTGAAGAGACCATGCAAACTAGTCATGAGATGGTGGAATTTTTCTCATTGTGAAGCCATGATAGCTATTTCTAGATATTTGGGGTTTTTTTCCTATCAAATTTAATCACATCAGCCATCAGCATACATGAGAATAGTCTTCTTGAGGCCATTATCTTTAAATGAAGCTGTAAAACAGTCCATATTAGAGACAGTTGGAAAGCAGATGACCCTCCGGAGACCAGTAGAAGCCACGCTCACAGCCTACAGAAATGGAAAATGATATAGGTGAATCCATTCAAGGGAAGTCTCCAATTACTTCACTTCCTCAGGTGAGGGAGAAAGGCCTCTGTCCAGTCCCAAATTGACTTGAAGAAATATTCAAATTCAATGTGAGTATTTTGCTGGAGGAGGTGAAGAACTTCTCTCATGAGCCCAAAGAGTGCCCCGCCCCCCATGCAGCAATAAGTTCTATCAGGAGGAAAATCTTACTTAGACACTTCAGATACCTTCCCAGGACCAAGGGGAGGCCCAAGTTGGTCCCAAGTTGACTCCTAGTTGTCACTGCTAGAATTCAGTAGTTCTCAAATGTTTTGCACACTACCTGTAGTAATAAATACATTTAACCTTGCATCCTTGTCCATATACCCAAACTTTTATATATATTTAATGGAATCAAAATTTTTATTCAGCAATACTTTTTCTTACTATGTGAGATACACCAGATATTTTCTATTTGATTCTATTTTATTATATTGTAAAATTGCTGGTTAAACTTAATAATTGATTTTACAAAGTCCTAATAGTATGGTGACATGCAGGTTTAAAAACAGTAGTTTTGATTAATAGAATTGAGAGATTTCTACAAGTCAGTCTACTAACAAGAAATGTTTTTCTTACTGCTTTATAGCTTCCTCTTCTTTAAAATTTATAAAGCAGCAACTCTCTTCTGTAAAATCTTAAAGTGCTTACCCTGTAAAAAATCAAGCATCAGTCAGCAGTCTTACATCTGGTAGGCTTGAACACAGATTTGCCCACCTGGCTCTACAGAAGGAGAATCCAAGAGATCAGAGATGAGGAAAGGGGTGTGAGTGTCAAGAAGATGGGGACAGGCCAGAAGATGAGGGTAGAAACTGGTCCTCAAGACTGGGAAAAGGTTCAAAGCTCACCTGTCAGAGGGTTCTAGGGAGGAGGAGGGCAGAAAGAGACACAAGGAGAAGAAACATCAAAAAAGCCTGGCAACTTTCCCTCACCTCTTTCAGCTCTCAAACCCTAGCAACATGATCTTAGAGGGTCACAGACCCCTCCTCACCTTTCCTTGGGTGCCTCTACCCATGGAAGTTTTCCTCCTGGTTCCCTGAATCTCCACCATAAGGAGATTTCAGTGACCACCCTCCCTTCCCTTTCATCTAGCTCCTGCCTTCATTCAACAAGCCCAGCACATCCCCCAGCAAGAGGATCTAAATTTATAGACAAGAAGACATGCCCTGAGCCCTGGCCCAATGCTCCTTCCACCGAGCTCCAGCCCACACAGGGCAGAGCCCTCCAACCCCTGATGACCAGGCACAGTGAGCTCTCTGCTTTCTCAGAGCTCAGTGAATGAAAGGTAGCATGCCAGGCTGCAGGCAGCCACACAAGGATAACAGAGCTAGGTCATAAAGGTGACTCTAAATCATTAAGAAACAGTTTAAAATATCTTTATCTCTGAGAGAATGCAGAGAAATAAAAACCGTATTTTTAAAGTATTCTCACACACACAAAAAAATGTGTTAAAATTAAAGACTTGGAAAGAGGGTTTAGCATCAGATATATGGAAACTCAACTTCTGTGTACCATACCTCATTTTCCTGATTAGGCTGAGTAAATAGATTATGCCTCAGCTGACAGGGAGCAGACGGGGGAGTTGGTGTTATTGTGCTGGTGTTAAGGCCAAGGCCTCGAAACACCTTTGCTCAGAGAACCACTTTTCTAAAGAAGAGCTACTAAGAATCAAAGTTCTCCTTGGTTATTGGTGAACATGCCCATGACTCAGAGTGGAGCCCCACTGCAGCTGTCTGGAGAACAGGACTGAGGCTCCAGGATGGAGAGGAATCACCTATTTTCTCTGAACTTAAAATCAAATGCTGAAATCTTACTACTTTCTGGCTGGCTGCATACAGTCAACTACTTACAGATGATCCCTCTTCAGCATATGAGAAAGATAGACAGTAACAGCTGCTCTGTGCCACAGAGCCAGCCTATTTCCACTCATTCATTTAGTTGTATGGAAAAGTAAAAAAGAGGGAGGGGAATTTATTGCTCATTTCCCCCCGACTTGTCCCAGTGGTCACATCCAAACACTACAACTTCCAACCAAAGAAACAGGGTTGTTCCCTCCATGCAAATCTTTCTATCAAACCCTTTCTATTGCCCTCAGAACTCCCTCCATGTGTTATTGGCCTGAATTGGGTCAGCTGTCCACCCTAAACCTGTCATTGGCATTGTACGGGGAGAGAGAAATAAAATGAGAAAACTGTAAGCAAGAATGAAGAAAACAATGGATTGTGGTTGGCAACCAACATTTGCAAAAACAACAATCATATAAGTAATAATGATTACTATTTATTGGCCACTTATAGTGTGCTAGGTACTGGGCTTAGTGCGTTTTATGCATTGTTTCACTTTACTCACAAAACTGTGATGTAAAAAATACTATTTTATCATCAACTTTTTTGCAGATGTTGCAACTATAAATCACAGTAAATCCATGGTAGGAATTCAGTTCTGTCTGACTCCAAAGTCCATGTTCTTTTATATAAGCCATACTAACTTTACTAGCTAAATAAATATTTTATGAGGTTAAATGAGACAGTTAGCATGTCTTATTACAGAGGCTCATATGCAGTGTGTTGGGAAGTGTGTACTCATGGGCTCAGCAACTGGACAGTGCTCCTGAATGTCATGTCAAGTTGGGAAATGCAACATCTGACAGGGTCCACAGTTGCACTACTATGATAAAGATCAAGTGGTACTTAGAGGTAAAGGTGAGAGAGACAAAAACATGCATAACAATTTAGGGCAAGAAAGAGGTGTTACAGAGACCACATATGTAGAAAAGTTGGTGACAGGCAAGTTAGGAGACTAGGCATAAGGCACAAAGTGTGGGTTAGGTGGAATATCACATTTTGGAATGTGCTATAGAGTGGACTGTGGGGACTTAGGAGGTTCATGCCAGACTGCAAGAAGACTTTATGGAAGAATCCTGGAGGAAAGACTCTTGAGGGGATTCTGCCTTTTCAAGCAGATTCTCAGCTACAATCTCTTAGACACTGGCTACCAGGCCATGGGAAAATATTGTCTTATTCTTTACTTCATCCTTATGTCTCCACCTGCTCATATGGAACCGCACATGGCTGGATTTCCTTCATAGTTCCTTTGAAATCTTTTGGTGAGGGTCAGGAGCTCAGGAAAGCAATAGAGAGGAAAGCAATCAGTAAAGTCAAAGAATATAGAGAAAGCCCTAGAAGACAGGTTATTAATTTAACTGAGTGGCAACACCCTTCACAGTTCTTATAAATTTCTATCAAGTTATAAGTCAGACATCCTTTAGAAGCTATACTCCCTCTGTTTGTCATAAATTTCCGCTAAAATATCTGAATTTGTGATTGACTGAATAATCAAGTATTGGGAGTCTCCTTACATTTCATGGATGAACCTAGATTATTAGAGTCAAAAAAAGAGCTGGAAAATATTTACAATCATGAAGTTCAGTTGTTTTCTCAAACAGCCTTAAACCACAGAACCATTTCTCCCCTCCCTCCTTCTCCTCCTTTTCCTACTCCTCCTCCTTTCCTCTCCTCTTCTCCCCCCTCTCTCTCTGTCTTCCTTCCTCTCCCTATCACTCTCCCTCTCTCCTTCTCAATTTAAATCTTTTGTAGAATCTTAAAACATAAAACAAATAAAAAATGTGCTGCTAAGGCAGACAGTGGAGTAGTGGAACTTCCCTTTGACTTCCAAGATGGCCCTTGAGTAAAAACCTCTGAAGTAGTTCAAGTCTAATTTACAATAGAGTCTGAGACCCAGAGAGGGAAGTGATGCACCCCCAAGTCATACAGTTGGTTTTATAAGCAGGCCTGGAAGCAAGGGATTGTTAGAAGGTAGCTTATTATCTAAATGACTTGAAAATTAAAACTATTTTGTCTCTTGGTTAATGCTGTACTTTCTAAAACCACTGATTTTCAAACACTCAAATCCTACCAACCACATAAAAATACCATGTACTCCAAACAGGGGGCAGAACAGTTTCTGGTAGAGCCTGGGGAGCTATGGCTGTGGCTGCTTTTCTCCAGGGATCTTTATCTATTCCAAACTTGAAATTTAAGAGAAGTAGGAGACTTTACAAAAAGTGGAGACCCAGGAGGACTGCCCCTCTAAGGTCCATAGTGTCTGGGGTTCAATTGCACAAGCCTTGCATTTCAATACTTTATCGCAGGGAGCTGAGAACACCCTAGGAGTGTATGTTTTGGCTTTCAGCAGGTTTGATTAGCAGTCAGCAGAAGGAAGTAGCAATGAACAGAAAAGAAAACTTTGTAGGGGAGTCACAACAAAATGACAAACACATGATAGATGGAGCAGGGAGAAAGAGTGATCAGATCACAGAACAGCATATACCAGACACACACACACACACACACACACACAAACACACACACACGCAAACACAGTTTCCTAAGTGTTTGAGCCACAGGAGCACACTATTTGGCCTCTGTGCCTTGGCACTCTTGGTTCATGCACCTAAAGGGATGTTATAGTCTCATCCTAAACACTGACGAATGCCATATCTAATTTTTGCCTGACTGTCCTCTCCACAAACTCTCAAACTGAGAGCTGGAGGGAGGAGAGGAAGATGAAAATAACAACAGTTAAATGGAAAATACAGCCTTCATCAGTCTTTGCAGTAAAGGAAATTGTGCCAACATCCAGAGTGACTTGTGTTGTTTTGACTCATTTGCCAACTCACTTACATAGTAGAATTAAGGTTAGCATCTTTTGTACTTATTAAATTGAAATTTCCTCTGTAGCTCTCATATAATTTGGCACTGATATGAAAGACTTCAGTCAAAGAATGTGTAGCTGGGTAAGATATATCGTCAAATGCTAAAGAAAAGCATCATTATTAGCATAATGCCAACTCCCCATCATAGGATGATAGAAGTGAAAAGCGTGCAAATCACACCCTGAATCAAATGTTTGTCTCTTCGACTAGACAAAGTGAAGACAAGTTCACTCTAGAGCCCATGGTCCGTCTTATCAGGACTCCATTGATGGTAACAAAGATATTAAGGCGATAGTGTACCAGGATGCTCTAAATAGAGCATGGGCTATGCGAAAACATTTTTCAATGGTATAACACAAGCCAGTGTTAAAGATATTACCATGTGTTGAGATAAAAGTTGTTTCAAAAAAAAAATCTTTGGAAATTCAGTCATCCTTTGCCAGCTGCTAGAGTATCATGATCGGCAAAACTTCAATTGGCAATCACACATTCTTATAGAAAGTAGGGGTTAAGAGAAAAACTATAAAAATGGTATTAATATGCATTTTAAGCCCAAAATAAACAGAAGTTCTAGAAAGCAGCCATGCTCCAAATTAACCAGTTTGTGGCATGATCGGTTCTTTACTGTTCAAAGAACATAGCCGTGGCTTGATGCCCTGAAGAGGCAGGAGTGTCTACAGATTTTAAGTTATGCGCATTCAATATCTCTGTAAAGTTTTAATAGCAGCCCTTCTGGCTTGAAATTTAATGCCTTTGGTACTTGCATTCCTCTTAGTTTTAGTTGTGCAAGTCTCAGCGAAATACCTTTGTAATTCCCAGGCAAATTCACAGATTCTGGAACTGCTCAAGGACATGTTTTCTGGGCTAATTCTCCTATCGATAAATTGAGGGTTGGAACATAAAGAGGCCTCATCCCGTAGACATTCTCACGTAGTTTATAGAATAGGGCAGTAAGATTTGTTGTCTTCTTTGGGGACTGTATTATTTAGGGTTCTCCAAAGAAATGGAACCAATAGGATATCTCTCTCTATCTCTATCTCTATCTCTATCTCTATCTCTATCTCTATCTCTATCTCTATCTCTATCTATCTATCTATCTATCTATCTATCTATCTATCTATCTATATCTATCTATCTCTATCTATCTATCTATCATCTATCTATCTATCATCTATCTATCTATTATCTATCTATCTATCTATCTATCTATCTATCTATCTATCTATCATCATCTATCTATCTAAAGTGGGAATAATCTCACATGGTTTGGAGGCCCAGAAGTCCTACAATCTGCTGTCTGCAAGCCAGAGGACTAGGAAAGCTGGCAACATAATTCAATTAGAGTCAAAGCCCTTGAGAACCAGGTAACTGATGGTATAAGTCCCATTCTGAGTCCAAGAACCAGAAGTGCTGATATTCAAGAGCAAGCAGAGATGGATGTCTCAAGCAGAGATGGACTTCACACTTGCTCTTCCTTTTTGTTTTATCTGGGCTTTACGGGGATTGGACAGTGCTTACTCAAATTGGTGAAGGTTATTCTCCTTATTTAGTCTACAGATTTAAACACTAATCTCTTTGGGAGATGCCCTCACAGACACACCCAGAAATAATATTTTATCATCCCTTAACCAAGTTAAGTTGACACATAAAATTAACCATCACAGGGACTTAAGCAAACTGCTCAAATGTTGGCCATTCCCCTTATATCATTAAAGTCGTACAACTGCACCTCAGAATTTCTAAATTTGAGGCCAGAGATCTTTTTTCTCTGTACACAGGATGGAAAATACATTTCATTTTGAGTGCCAAATCTGATTGATTGACACAGGCTTCCTGGAGCCTCTATTAAGAAGGTATATCAGGATTTACCAGAAAAGACTTCTGTAATTGATAGGTGATGTCTGCTATGGTTGAGTGATAGGGAGCATAACAGTCAGAAGAAAATAAATTTTCTGTGCCTAAATAATAGTGTCTTCTCTACAAAAGTTATCTTTTCAATAAAGCCTCCCTGTAGAACAATTAAATTGCAATCGTATTTACAAATAGCTTTCCACAAACACATCCAGTTAACTCTTACTTATCCTCTGGATCAGCTCAAACTTAACTTCTTCAGGGAAGTTTGCTCTGACAGTGTTTTAGGTAATTTTCTGTTACACATCCTCATTGTATGAGGCTTCATCCTCTTTTCTCCCCTAACTCAGTTGATATAACTATTCATTAGCTTGATGGTTGGATTAAAAACTGTGTATTTCAACTTCTCAGGTAGAGAAAGGCCATGTTCTGTTTTGTTTGCTTTTGCATCCCCAGTGTTTGTCATAGTTTCTGGTACTTAGTAGGTACTCATTAAATATTTGCTAAACGAATTAAGAAGCAAGCATTCATATATTTTTCTCTTAAATTTCTCTGAGACCTAGGTCATTTGTGTTGTCTTTTGTTGTATATTTTATCAGGAGATTAAGGCACATGCATACACACCTACCTGATCAAAGTTACAAACCTGGAGACATCGGAATTTGAAATCCTAGGTTTATGAATCTCTAGATTTGTTCCCAACTAAAGTTTCCTCCCTATCTACAGTGCACACATGACCTGTGTTGTTATCTGAAGGTGTTCATTTTAGGTTATAGATGATGGCAGGGCCAGAAACAAAAACAAAAATCTTTATATTTCAATGGAGGAATATAGCATAATGTAAGCGAGGGCTAGACTGGAAGTCAACAGACCGGAATAGGTGTTCTAGCCCTGCCAATTATTATCTTAGCAATCTTAGACAACTAACTCATCTCTCTTTATTGGTAAAATACAGTCAGTAGTTTTTAAACCTATTTTTTTTATGGTGGAACTATTTAAAATGAAATTTCAGAAATCTCAGGTAGAGCACAACATGTTAAAGAGATGAAATAGAGCTGTTCTGAGTGAAGGCAGGTGGTAGAAGCCATACCTGGAATTTTGCCTATCCTCAACTGGCAAGGAACCTCCTGCAGCACACACAGGCACCTCATAAAACAAAACAAAACAAAACAAACAAAACAAACACAGAAACTTTAAATTTTGAAATAATTATAAATTTATAGCAAGTGGCAAAAATAATAGAGAGGTTTTGTATACCTTTACTAGTTTTCCCCAATTGGCCCTTTTACAAAAAATGTTTGGCATAAGAATATGAATGTACTTCATTCCATTAAATTGTATACTTAAAAATAATTCAAATAATAAATTTATATTTTATACATTTATCACAATACGAAATTATAAATTAAAAAAAATTGTTTGACTCATTACTAAAAATTTCTCCAACACTCATTCAACTCCAAAATTCTATGATTATAGGAATCCTAAAATTAGATCATCCAAATTGCATTTGACAATCATGGACTTTGAGTGTTTGAATGTAATTTAGAAATCAGCCCATGCATAACACAGTTCAAGTCTTTCACTTCTCTTCCAGGCTTCCCTCTGCATTGGAATTTAACTAGAATCTTGAAACGGGCCTCTAACAAATGTGCTTTATAGTGGTGGTTTTCATTATTTTTGATTTTCATTTTCTTCTACTAGTAATTCCCCATTGACTTCCTTTTTATGGGCTTTAAGATCTGGTTCTTTAAACTTACTTAACTCATTTTGATTTATCTGATGATGGAAGTGCATCCTTCTCCATCCTCCCTCACATTGGGCTTGTCAGGCCTGCTGGATTTTCCATTTCTAGTGTCATATTACAGTGTTCTTTATGGACACACCACGATATGTAGACTGCACTGAAATGGCCATGGGCTCAGTAAAACTCACTTCCCTCATTCTGTTTATTACTTTTTTCTTTTTAAATATTTATACATGTAGCCATTCACATAATTTTACATAAATTCAATATGTGTGATTATATCATACATACTGTTTTTTTATGCAGTTTTTATGTTGGTTTAGCTTTTCCTCTCCCATGCATTTCTTTCTCAATCTACATTCTCTTCATAGACACAAAGTTACCGATGTTAACAATCTACTGTATATGCTTTCATATTATTCTTTATGCTCATGTATTCATAAATAAATGACCTAACATAATGTATATACATATTTATAATGTATGTTTGTATGTATGTGTGTGTATATATACACACATATAGAGAGGTTGTGCAATTATTTTATAAAAATTGGAACATACACATATTTTTGAATCTTGCATTTTCTGAACAATAACTCTATTCCTAATGGCTGCAAAACATTTTACACTGCATTGTGTTATAATTTATTCAACCATGGGCAATCAGTTGTTTCAACTTTTTTTTTTGCTTCTAAAATAATGCTGCAGTAAACATTCTTGTATACATATTATGTACTTGTGCTTTCATTTCCACAGAACAGATGCCCAGAAGGAGCATGTGTGGGTCAAAATGTATATGCACTTAAAATCTTAACAGATAGCATCAGATTGCATTCCAACAACAGCTGAGGTGATTCATCTTTTCACTGGCCATTTTAGGTAGCATCCTTGCCTCTGCTTTCCTATCAGAGTCTTTGTAATTTCTGCCAGCCTGAAATGGTAATGCTATATTCTAGTTTGAGAATACTTTAATATACTCCTTGGCTATTAGAGCCTCCTATTTTCCTATGAGTTTCATGTCCCCTGTCATTAATTTTTCAGAACTCTTGAATTAGAAATATTATTCCTTTGTCTATTCTCTTGTTGTAACTATTTGTTCCACATTTATCATTTATTCGTTGATCTTACTTACAGGATTCTTTTGGAATGATACCTACTAGGTACCAGACATTATTCTGTGTACTGAGGATTCAATGGTGAACAAAATAGAAAAAAAGTCCCTTCACTCTAGAACCTCTTATTCTAAATATACAATGCAGACAGTAAGTAAGTAAATAGTTTTTATAGTGTTTTAATATGGTTTGAAAAGTTTTATGTGGTCAAATAATTCTAACTTTTCTTATAGCACTTCTGGGTTGCCAGTCTTAGTTAAGAAGGCCTTCCTTCCCTCCTCGTCTGTACATCTGGTCTCTGAGATTTTGTTGTTCCTTCCTTTTGTTTCTAAAACATGGCTGGTATGAATGCTATCCCCAGAGTAAAATTAGGCAACATCTTTAGTTCTCATTATTTTATTGAATTAATTCATCATAATTATATCAAGCCCTCCTTTTCTCTTCCAATCTGTAGATATCTCTTTTCTATGAAATTCATCAAGGGTGCTACCATATATCATAGTTATCATTAATTATTAGATTGAGCCATATGAAACTGCTGTTTTTAAAGCTAAAAATGGTTGAATATCACTTTGTACATATTCTTCAATTTACAGATAAGAAATGAAAAAAACATTTATGTGCAAAATTTTATTTAATTTCCTCATAAGCACTTGAGGTAGGTAGTATTTGCTACATTTTTTTAAAAGAAACATTTTTATAAAGTTAAGATATTTCTACCACAAAATTATTTAGAGTAAGAGCCAGGATTGATCTCATTTGGTTCATACCAAAGCCCACATATATTTCTCTTTGGCATTAGAATTTAATTCAACAATTTATAAAGCACTCTATAGGATTTGAATAGTTCTGAGCACTTTAAAAAGTGCTGGATGAGTTTAGCTCCTAGAACAACCAAATGCAAAGGAAGACTCAATAAATATGGGTTAGATGGATTCATCTACCTTATAAGATGTTAAATCATAATGGGAAAATAAAACACACACAATAATCAGTGGAATAAGAGGAATTTCAGGTGCCTGATGGCTCTTATAGATGAAACATACAGGTTTTATTGTTTTATTTTTTCTAATGGTAAAGATTACTTAGATATATGTGTAACATAGTACCTAGCACATAATAGGCATACAATAAATACTGGTTTATTCAATTAATTAAATAAGCCAATTCATTGTAAAAATATTTGGAAAATACAGGAATATAGAGAAGAAAAATTTTAAATGACCTATAACCCACCATTTACACACATACAATTCCTACCAATTTTTTAATTCTATAATTTAGTTAATATCATTTCTGTCCATTTTAGCTGGACATTAGATATTAAGTTGTTGCCCATGATATTAAATATTCTTATTAAAACATAATTTTTTGAGAGCTGCCAATAATTTATTGCATGAGTGCAATTAATTTAATTAGTCATCCTTTTTTTCCCCTTAAACGTCTAAATTGTTTCCAAATTCTTGTTATAAATAAAACTATTATCAACTTTCTTGGATATAGATCTTTGTGTATCTCTCTGAATATTTTATTAGGATAGATGTTTTAAATTGGAATGACTATCAAAAATCTATGAACATTGTTAAAGCCATTGATACGTATTACCAATTTGCCTTTCAGAGATATGGTACAAAGAAATGATCTATTTAAAATTATACTTGGATATTGGTATGTTTAGTATTCTGGAAATTTATTCTAAAACAACATGTGAATATTTAAACCTAGAGAAACCAAGAAGTCATTTCATTTCTTCCTCACTCTGAATCTACATTCAAATTCCTGTACTCACTCCAAGTTGGAAATAATGATACACTTTTTGAATCAGTTGTTCTCATCCTGGAGTCCAAACATGTGCTCTGAGGAGTCAATGAATCCCTGGGTATTATACTCAAATTTATTGTGAGTCTACAAATGTGTGGAGGTTTTCTTCTTGAGAAGATATCCATACCTTTTATCAAATTCTCAAAGAGGTTCATGACTTAGAACCATAAAGAACTTTATAAGTGGATATAAACAACTAAACCATACTCTCATATTCCCCATATCTTTTGTGGGGGTGGGAAAAAAGGTTAGGTTTTAAAGAATTTCTGCCTTTGAACTGCAGGCTATGTGAAAACTAAAATAAACATGAGGTAGTAATAAAATATGAGATTTAGCAGTGTGGGCACAAATTGGCAATATTTGCTTGCAGACAAATTGAAACTTGTACAGCAGATTAGTGAAGTAGCCATGCTTTATGACCTGGTCTTTATTAAACACAGTGCCATCTACACTCCCACTTTTGTAGAAAGCAACCTTCTCAAACCAGTCCTTTAAAGCTACAGGCCTTTTTCTCATTTTACCTCTAACTCAGACTAATTATAAAGAAATGAATATTTTATTATCTTTCTTATGATAACCTAAGGCTATTGAATCTTGGAGTCAGAACCATTATTTAATTTCATCATTAAAATATAGTATTAAAAATGTCTTCTTTCATCCATAAAAATGCATGTATTTGAAAAAATTTCATGATATTTGAACTATGAAATATAATTTTCTTCTAGAGAACTAGCAACATTGGAACATAATTAAATAGGTTGAATCCCTCATAGTCACATTGATCAAGATTCCATCCTCTCTTCTTTATGGTCACTTTTTAATTTAGTTTGTACCTAAGCCTAACTTGGCTTGAAGTCCTTTTTCTAAAGAAAACCACTCAGTTTCATCTCTCTGCAGCACAATAGCACCCTTGGGTGTTCTACAGAACCAAAATGTCTTTCAGCAAAATGTCAGGGCAATGCATTGTCATGGAGCAGTTTCTCCTCTTACTAACAAGAACCTCTGAGGGTTAGGTTGGCATGCCCCACGTGTGGAGAGATCTGCTCCTCCTTATACATTTAATGAGCAATCAGCAGTTTGGATAGGGCACACAACGTTTTCCCAGACAAGAGCAGGGGGAAAAAACCCAAAACAAACAAATAAAACCATGCAAGCATTGTAGAAAACTTTCCCACTGAGTTTGATAAATCAAATAGCTCAGAGGCTTTCATCTTTCACGAAGTGTGATTCCTCAGCCTCATCTGGCATGTGACAGGATAAGTAATTGTGTGGGTGCTGGTGACTATAAACTCCTATCAATTTGGGTTCCATTTCATCAACCATATTTGTTACCAATCCAAAACAGTTTCTTTAGCTCTTTACCTCCTCTTCTCTGCACACTCTCCCCATCTCCCTCTCCACAGGATTTCTCCGGAGAGATGTTCTTAAATGATAGTGAAGGCTGAGAAAAAGTTACTTGACCTTTATGTTATTTTAAGGACATAAGAATTTCTTTAGAAACATATTAGTGTAAGACTTGGCTAATGTTTCTGATTCATTACCCAACAAATGATATCTCTTTTCTCAGATGGAAAAATGATTTCACTGATGTGTCTCTGCTTTATTAGTTAGAATTTATTTATTTACTTTGTGCCCTTTATAACGCTAAGTGCTTAATGTACCTTTGGTTCATTTAAATCTTACAACCATGTGAGATAGGTTTTATTGTGTCTATTTTACAAATGAGAGAACTGTCTCAGAGAGGTTAAGGAATAGGCCCAGGTGTGCCAGGAAGTAATTATTCTTGGATTTAAACCTGGATCTGGCTGATATTTGAGACCATGCTCCTAACTATGACTGTTCTATATTGCTTTAAATATGGCCTTACCTCTGGAACTAACCAACTCCTATGAGGGTGATGAACTAGCAATTTGCCTCTGAGTAGAAATATCTAGTAAAGTGAATTCTTTGAAAGGGTGTTAGTACAATACTATGTAGGAAATGTGTCAGTCAGGATCCAATCAGGGAAGTAGAACCACTATTAATGTTGTGGAATAAAGGATTCTTTATTATAGAAATTTAGACCTACACGACTGCGGATCTGGTAAGAAGTCTACGGAAGACTTGTTGCCTATGCATCTGACAGTAGGCCTGAAGTATTGACAGGTTCAGTTTGGCCGATAGAAAGTAGGAAAACTGAATGTAAAACAGAAGAGAAGGACAAACTGGAATCCATATCTGTCTCTTACTACCTACAACCCTGATGACACAGTGCTCTGTAGAAAATGCTGGCACTTTTTGTTCTATTGCTGCACGTGCACCTGGCTCAGAACTTAGAAAAGCTGACAGAGATGATCTGGTGAAACTGGAGGAGCTAGAGAGTTGGCTATGAACCCATGCCAACAAGGCAAGGCAGCAGATTAATGACAATGTGTGCAAGCTGCAGTGGTACGTGGTGACCTACACTGACCTTGCTGCCTCACTTCCAAATCTCATGCACATTTCTCTTGTGGCCAAGCCTAAAAGAGAGCCATATAAGAAAGGGGAATTAGGTAAATGAAATTCCAGCTTAGCTGACACAGTGTAAAACCACCACAAGGAACTTTTGAAGGGTTTATAAGTGGAGACTTCTATTTGGCACACATCTACACTGTCGAGTTACCTTTCTCTACTCCGAATGTCTTCCCTGCCCTGGCCTTTTGCTAAGTGACTGCACCTTTACCAACTGTGTGAGTGAAATACAGTCCCTGACTCCACAGAGCTTATAAATGAGTCTAAACAGATCTGAGAATAAAAATATTAAACCCACAGGTTTATCATGAATAAAATAATTTTAATTCCATGGGGGTATTAAATGTATGGGTGATCACTGATGCTGTGTTCTGGGAGAATCTTCTACTCTATTCTTTTCCATAAGCCACTGAAAAGCATCTTCAACTGCAGCCAGATATTCAAAGGGCTGTCATGTCCTAGATGACATTTTCCTCCTATATACCTTGGGTTTTAAAATATATATGGATCTGTAAAAAAATCTCTGTATAGAATAAGTTTCTCTGATTCCAATCAGGAGCTCTAACAAGCTATTGAATGGTTTTACACAATGAGAATAAAATGGTCAGATATTTTTTAAAGAAGACTTATGTGGAGAACATTGAAGAGAGAGGCTAGAACAGGTGCAGGTAAATGGGTGAGGGTAATAGCAGGTGAGAGTCTTGTCGGTTGGATGAGGAAGGTGAAAATGGAGAGAGGAAGTTAGATTCCAGAGATACTCGAGAGATAAAACTCTATATGATCTGGTGATTATTTAGATACATGATGAGAGAAGAAAGACTTTCAAGAATGACTTCAAGGCTCCTGGCTCTTGTGAATAGGTGGATAGAAGTGCTCATCACTGGGATACTAAACCAGGGAGTTTCATGAGGGATCATGAGGTCATCCATGGACATACTGAGATGCTAAACTGGAAAAGCTTCTGAGACATCCAAATGGAAATGTCAGTTGAGCAGTTGTATCTTCCAGTCCTGGAGCTCAGAGGAAAACTTTGGGCTGAAGATATGAATTCAGGAGTGAAACACATATAAGTGGTAATTAAAACAATAGAAATCACTTAAAAATATATAGAGTGATTGCAGTGTGGTGAACATTTTTTGGTAAATCTTTTCTTTTTGAGGGAAATTATCTCCACAGGGAAACTCATGAGATTAGGGATTCCCCCTTGCCACCCCTAAAAAGTTAGGGAGCAAGCATGAGACTTAGGCTCAGCCATTTGATGCTTTAGGACTTTAACAATTTACAGCTTGACATGAAAAT
This sequence comes from Cynopterus sphinx, assembly GCA_030015415.1. Classification (NCBI taxonomy): domain Eukaryota; kingdom Metazoa; phylum Chordata; class Mammalia; order Chiroptera; family Pteropodidae; genus Cynopterus; species Cynopterus sphinx. The sequence continues at coordinate 130,132,674 of CM057381.1, forward strand.
GTAGGAACTGTTGGGAACTCATTTGTAGACGTGATAATGGCAGTGGCAGAAGTCCAACAGATGGGTGGGCAAACTTTGCCAGTGACAGTGTCCCAACCAGCATGTTCCTGTGGTGTGGCCTTGGATGTACGCTCAGCTAGTGGATCCCCAACATTTTTGAAGCTGGTTCTTTAATCCCCCTGTTGAATCTGTGAGTTGAGTAATACCCTATTAAATTATTTTGCTGGTTAAGTTTGTCAGAGTTGAGTTCTGTTAAGTTCAAATAAGAATACTATTTATATAGTGTGTACTATATGTAATATAGAAATTAATGTATTATATTGTAATGATACATTTGTATATCTACTTCCCATATCAGAGCAGTATTTTTAAAAAGGTACTTTCTGTTCCAATTAGTAGATTGAGAGATCAGTTTAGGGGGTTGCCAACAAAGCTTTTTAATGAAGTGGAATAGCATATCATAGTGAACAAAGAGAAAATAATAAAATAGAATAAAAGTATCAGAGTAAGTATTGTTTTTGAAAACTTGTTTTGGTTACATGTACTTAATGTACTAACATGAGCCACAGAGACTTCACCTCCTCTTAGGATAAAGGAAGCTGCCAGATAATGTTACTCCTACCTTAACAATGAGAAAAATAAACTGGATAATCTATAAAATCCTAACTATTCTTGAATGCATCAGAGAGGTGAGGTTTCATGACAACCATGTCAAATGAATTACAAAGGGCAAAAAGCCCTTCTGATGTTCATGGGGCCTCATGAACCGATTCGCCTTGTGTAGAGCATGAGAGGAAGATAAGGTCCTTTAATCTCAGAGGACAAGCAAAACCAAGAAAGAGACATGTCACGAGAAATTGGAATATGAGTGGAAGCATTTAAACATCCTCGCCTGACCTTGGAATCCATGCTGCTATGAAGTCTTTCGTGAGGAGGCTACGTTTCCACCAGGATAATATTGACAGTTCTTAGAAACAACATTTATAAACACCCAGGATTCCTTTTCATAGACTGATCTTTTCCTGAAAAGTTGTGCATAATAAAAAAATTAGTAACAAAGTAATTTTCCCCTAGTGTCATCACTAAACAATGTTTTAATTTCTCACTAATCCTCAGTTGACCCTTAAAGTTTCTCTGCTACCCTCCTCTCCAAAATGAATTAATCATGAAAGTAAAAGGGATTTTCTGATTGAAGAAATTTTTTTTCTGTAAAACAAAAAATGTTTTTAAAGTTTTTACATTTACATTTAAATTATATGTACCTATTTAAAGTCTCGATTTATATGCTTAAAATGGAAAACATCAAATCTCACATTAAAAACTATAAGTGGAATATTGTTGGGCAATAACATATATATTCTAAATATGAATATTTATATTCTACAAGGGTTGTTAAAAATAATTGCACAGGAATTTTTAAGATATTGATTTTATTACAATGTGAAATAATTATTATAAAGATATAAACTGTAACTTCTTATCACTTTTCTACATAAATTCCTTGCAGAGTGTAATGGTTAATTTTTATTTCAACCTAAATGGCCATAGGCACTCAGGTTAAACACTGATTCTGGGTGTGTCTGTAAGAATGTTTCAGGATGAGATTAGCATTTGAATTGGTGAACTCAGTAAAAAAGACTGCCCTCTACAACGTGGTTGGGCAACATCCTATAAATTGAGGGCCTGAATAGAACAGAAGGCAGAGGAAGAAAAAATTTGTCCCTTTTTCCTGCCTCTCTGGTGGAGCTGGGACCCTTCACCTCCTGCTCTAGGACTGGGATTTACATCATCATCTCCCTTGGTTCTCAGACCTCTGGACTCAAGACTAAATTATACCGCTAGCTCCCCTGGGTCTTCAGCTTGCAGACAGCAGATCATGGAATGTCTCAGCCTCCATAATCCTGTGAGTCAATTCTTCAAAACAAATCTTTACCTTTATTTCTCTCTCTCTATATATATCGTATTGATTCTGGAGAACCCTGACCAATACATAGAATAAAATATTGGTTATGATATAATTATATTAATTATGATAAAATTATGATATAATCAATGAAACAAGTTTCATTGTTGATAAAGTAAAATGTAGGACCCTTAGTTGCTCATTATTTAGTCTTGTACTTTTTTACAACATCAACAACCTCCATCATTTCTCCCCAAAATGTAATTTTCTATTTCTTTAATAGCTGTGCTATTTTAGGATTGCTCAGTCTGATTTTTCAGTGGCTTCTCCTTGATATTAGGATAAAGTCTCAGTTTCACCACATATTTTACATGGCCTCCCACAGTCTGACCTCTGGTTCAGTCCTGCTTCTGAGTTCAGGCTGATTTATATAATCTATGCTCTGACACAGTGAGCTTCTTTTAGTGCTTTAAATAGGACATACTCTCTCCCTTCCAGGGTTCCTCAGGTCACAGGGTAGTTGCATCTTCCAAATTACTAGATACTATATATTTTTGTTCCTCTAAAATACTGAAACCTAATCCTCAGTGATGATATTTGGAGGTGGGACCTTTAGGAAGTAATTAAGTTATGAGGGTGGAGTGCTCATGAAGGGGATTTGTGCTCATATAGAAGAGACCAGAGTGTTCTCTTGCCCCTTCCTCCACCAACAAAAAGATTGTCTATGAACCAGGGAGTGGGCTCTCATCATATATTAAATCTGCCAGTGCCTTAATATTGAACTTTGTAGACTCCAGTACTGTGAGAAATAAATTTCTGTTTCTTATAAGCCAACCAGACATATTTAATATAACAGTTTGGAAAGACAAGAATGCGTGTGAAAAAGAAGACCAAGACAAAGATGACTTTGGTGGTGAATCTATTAGGAAAGAAAGAATGGAAAGGGGTGGAATAAATTGTGTGACCACCACACCAGGTCCTGTTTTAAGCCCTAAGCACAGAGCAATGAACGAAGATAATTTTTATTTATTTTTACTTATTGGGATTACTGTGGAATATCAAGTTGGAACCACCTGAAAATTCATAAGTGGTTTTAAGGAGGACAGAACTACATGAGCAAATATGTTGAAAATTATTCTTGTAAATTTACTTCTTGAACAATCTTTAACAGCTTAACAGGTCTCTCCTTATTCAAGCACTCCCTCTTAATCTACTGTTCAAAAGACATATGCTTTCTGCCCTTAGGAGGCCTGCAAAGCAGCACAAGTTTTAAAACATACAATGAACAGAGGGAGGGGATGAGCTGTAATTCCTACTTAAGCCTTTTACGCCACAATAGCACAAGAGAAATTTTACCAGCAACCTAAGCAACATTTAAATGTGATTGCACATTATTGATATGCACCAAGCACTTAAGTGCAAGACTGTTTCAGGTGCTTTCATTTATGCCGCCTCATTGTCCCAAAGATGCAGTGTTTTCAACTCTGTAAATAATTTTAAAAATGCCACAAGAGCTCCATTCTATCAGGAAGAAAAATGTGTATTTTTCAAATGAGCCAATAATAGACAATTCAAGTCTATAAATTTCAATATAATTTCAAAATCAACTTTTAAAAATGAATTTAAAAATTAAACAAGAACCTTATATATATATTTTTTCTGTTATTAATTATCTTTAAGGTATAGAGAAACAAAATCACAAACTAGAAACTGGTTGCAAACCGTCATGAGGTTTTAGCTTTCCTAAAATAGGTATATTTATATTTAGTCTTTCATTTAACAGGAGTTCATTCTTGGCTTGAATTTTTGAAAATCTATATGTTACACTCAAACCAGAGGGAGAAGGCTAACATGCAGGACGTTTTATAATGGATTAACGAGTCAAGGGTCTTTCCTCCAGTGACATCAAAAAAGAGGTCAATGAAGGGGCATTTTTCATTTTTTTCTTTTTCTCTTTTATGTTTTACAGTTTTTCACAATGAAAATGTATTTCTTTTGTAATGAGGGGAAAAGCAAGAAAAGACAGGACTATGGAATTATTTTGGTAAAGTCTATTAAAACCTGAAATATAAAGACTCGCAAAAAATAGGTACTAAGAATTAATATTGATTTTTTAATGTGATAAAACAACCACAGCTATGTCATGTCATGTCTCCTTTTGTTCACTTAAGATGAAAGAATACTTCAGGGAGAGTTTGAGGTATTAGTTTTCCTTGCTGCCAGCCTTTCTCATCTCTTCTCAAATGATGTTAATAAAGGTCGATTTATAGGTTCAAGTCCATTTGGCCAGTACCGGGATGTAAGGCCTTTTGTAATTACATTTTTTTAAATAGCCACAAACTTTGGCAAGACTATTTCTCTCAGAAGCAAATTCTCTATCCAATTCTTCCCCCAAACCCTAGAACTCTGAATATCTGATTCACCACCTTCATGACTAATGGATAGCAAGAAATAGCCAAGATGTATAAAAACATAAAAGAGAAGCCTGGAAAGGATCAGCTGTATAAGAGGAATTAAATTCAGATGACTCAGTGGGGAAATCTAAAGAGATTTATGAGAAAGAACATAGACTTAGGAGTGAATTTGAATCCCAGCTTTGTCACTTGTAATGAAGTAACCAGCAAAGATTTCTGACCTCTTTGAACCTTAGACTCTTCATTAGTGAAATGAGGCATGGAACAAAGTGGCTTTAAGGATTAGGTGAGATGGCATCTGCAGCCCAGGCAGAGCCAAAACAGTTGTAAATGGAAACTTTATCCTTATCTTGGAAGGTGATCTGGGGGATTATTTGAAATGACACATGAAAGACATATATTAGAGCCTGGCACACAGTGTGTGTTCTATACATGGTATGATAATTATTATTCTCATCAAGTTCTCATGTTCTTTCTCATCTGGAAGTGCGTAGGCTGAGCCACTGCCCTAGGGAATACACAGACAATTTCAAAACCAAGAGTTACTGACACATGAAGCAGGGCCAGGTCTGGTTAAAAATAGCAAAAAACCCTGGCAGAAAGGGAGGAAATACAATTTGTTTATATTTGTGATATTTGTATTTCTATGGGCCATGGACCAAGGTGACAAACAAACGAGACCACTGTTAACGTGAGACCCAAAGTTGAATGTCATTTGTAGGTGCCTGAGGCTTAGAAACTCTGTAACCTACAAATGAGGGTTAATATCAGAGCATTATGAATTCTAAAGACTAAGGAGACCTTCATTAGGACCATAGATAATTGAAACATAGGTAGCATCCACATTTTCCCAGTAGAGAAGGGATGGAGATAGTGATAAGGATTTATTTAGCTCTTCAAATTTACAACTTGCCTATTCTGTGCCAGAATGCCAAAACAATGATAGGGAGGCTGTGAGTGACTTACATTCTCCCCTGAGGGCCCTTTTAATATAAATGGATGGATAACTACATATATAACATGGTTACTGTTGTTTAGGTATTGAAAAATTAAAGTTCTGAAGATGGATGGTGGTAGTGGTTGTACAACAGTATAAGTGTCCTCACTACCTCTGAATTTTACACTTAAAAATGCTTAGATGGTAAATTTTATATTATGTATATTTTATCACAATTAAAAAATTAATATTCATTTTCCTTTATTTTTCTTAATTTTATGCACTGCCCTTGACATCCACATAAAAAAAAAATAACTGATGATAAGGCAATAGCTCCTCCCTCACAACAACACAAAATAAATTGTAAATAAAAAAAAAAGTAGTCATTTCTCAACAATATTGAGCATGGAAAATAACAGGTATCAGAAAAATGTGGGTGAAAGTTTTCTAATCCTTTGTCAATGAAATCAGTAAATTTAGGTTTTACAAAGTTAAGTCATCCCCCTTCAACATGATTGAGGCTAATATGACTCCAAACTATAGAGGGAATGTTGTAGTTGTTGCTCAACTGCACATCTAACAACACTTTGTCAAATTTTGTTTTACCCTCATCAAAAAAAAATCTCTATAATTTCTAACTAATACACTTATATTTATGTAAGATAATTACAGGTTTCTGTTTTAAATCAGAAGCAGTGATCCTATCAGTAGTTCCTGGAAGTGCTAATACGTAATTTCTATTCATAGACTTGTTTTAAATTCTGCCAACATCAGAACACTGAGAATGCACTAAGATTCAGATTCTATCAGTGGGACAGGACACTGAAGACACACAACCAGAACTCAAATATTTCCCCGATGGTGACTTGCTTGCCAGCACCCAAACGGGTCTCAGAACCATTTCTCCTATTATACTTCTTGGTGGTTTTGCTTTCAGCCCACTGGGACATGGCCAAATCCCCTACTCTTGGTTTACAGAATTTAGGTCATGTTTGAAGCAAAATATGTGGGTGAGAGACTGGAAAAGTCATTTTTCAGGTTATTCCCTAGAAAGTTACCTTTTCTGTTAGAATAGCATGCAGAACTGAAAGCTGGCTCCAGGTCCATTTGAACATGGACATTGAAGTCTAGAAGTTAGATAACTTCCAGATTTATCAAAGTGCATAAGCCATATTGCATTTTATATAAAAAGCTTTTCTTAAGAACTACAAGAAAACAACAACACATTGTATGTATTTATTAGATTTCTTGCAAACAAAGAGATGGTCCTTACAGGTTCTAGTCATTATGAGAGGCCCCATCCAAAACAAGCACAACTGGGTCTTTTCTCAGACTCACCAAGTTCTTTCTGTGAAACTCAACCACCACCATTTATGGAGCCACCAAACTCCAACTCTGTCTTTTGGCATCTGTTTAGAATCAATGGTCTCTTTTTTTAGCTCTAATTATTTCCATTCAAAAAGTCATTAAAATCGTTAATATTGGAAAGGGGAGAATAGTTTGTTAGTGTTTGAAAGACAAAAAAAAGAACAAACATTCAAGGTTTTTAAGAACTGAACTTACCCCTTTTATGCACTTGCAATTGCTCTCAGATACCTGGTCGTTGTGAGATTGCTCATTTAGTGTTTAGGAGCATGGATGTGGAGCCAGTCTCTCTGTGTTCAAATCTTGGCTCCACCACTTTATAACTGTGTGACACTGAACAAGTTAACTTAACATCTTTGCAGCTAAATTTTTCCATCTGTAAAATTGTGCTAATAATGGTAACTACCTCACAGAGCTGCTAAGATTAGGTGAATTAATGCCTGTAAAGTACTTAGAACAGTATTTAACAAATACTTATTGGCACATTGTAAGTGTTATATAAAATAAATCCTCCTTCTGACCTCACACAAATCCACTGTATTCTTTTACCAAGTTTCATTGATTTTGCTTTCTAAATACCTCCCAAATCTATCCTTTTCTTCTGACTCCCAGGGTTTAGGACCTCATCATGTCTTGCCTGGATGACTGCTGGTCTCTTAGAGTCTTAGAGTCTAAATTAGACCAATTAGACAGATACTCTTCTCCTTTTCTACTGATCATTAGGGACAGCTTTCTACATTCTAATAATATCATGCCTCTAATGGCTTCCCATCACTGTGAGGTGAGGTTCAAACCCATGACATGGCATCCCAGGCACTTGACACTCTGGTCCCAGTATACTTTTCCAGACTTATGTCAAGCCGCTCCTTCTACCATCCCTGTGCCTGAATCATATCAACTACACACTACGTTTGAATATACAGCCATGCCCTCTGATACAACATTCCCTCCATCTTAAATGTCAGCCCACAATACCCACGTCTACTTTCTAAACTCCTACTTATCCTGTAAACCCCGATCTGAAATATTCTCTTCTCAATGATTACCTCCTCTGACACTCATGGGGCAGAATCATTTTCTTCTGTCTCCTACAGCTCTTTCAATATTCAGCTATTAAACCACTTATTACATTATAATGAAATTATATATCTACCAGACTATGAGCTCTTTAGACAAGAATGTATCTTTTTACATCATACATTTTATTCAGTCATAGGCTGGGAACAAAATTATAAACAAGATAAACTTAATCCAAGTCTTCGTGGAGCTTATAATCAAATAGTGGAGCCAGGAAATAAACAAGTTAATCAATCAATTAATTAATTACAGAATGTAGCAAGGACCAAGAAGGAATAAACATGCTGATGTGATAGAGAAAAACAGGAAGTGAGATTTCTGTACACTCAGTGCTGATTATGGTGTCTGGATCAAATGCCCTCTTAAGTGCAGCTAGATCAGAAGAAACCACTGTGATTACTCATTTTGGTTAACAAGTGATTGATTCCATTTTCAACTTTAATCCCAAGTCCTGTACAAATATATCTCCAGAGTAAGACAGAATCACTATGGCAACTATTTTTTGCTGTTGTGAAACATTCACACAGCTTGGCCATTTATCATCCTAGATCAGACAAACTACTTATGTATTGTCCTTGAAATCCACATGATGTAAAAGTAGAGGGAAATGTCAGTCCTTTCGAAATGTGAATTTATATCATAATCAAACAGAAATTTGTGGGTTCTAAATCCGGCCCCAGATTAGCAAGAAATCTAAAGGACATCTGCTGTGAGCAGTGGTTCTCAAAGTGTGGTCCCTGAACCAGCAGCAGTATCACCTGGTAAACTGTCAGAAATGTACATTCTCACGGTCTGCCTCAGACCTACTAAGTCAGACCTACTAAGTCAGATGGGGTTTGAATAGGCTTTTCTAGGTTCTCTCACTTGAGAATTTGATAAGAGACATCAAATTGACCATTGGTTTGCAGTGAGACATAAAGCTGGAAAGTGATGATGCAGCTAGGGGCCAGGATGGGGAAGCTGTGGGGTCATATAAGACTCATGAGTACACTAAGGAATTGCAACTGTCATGAGAGGGGAATGAAGCAGTCACATAGATGAGAGCAGATAGAACTCACTGAGAGGTAAAGAGTATGACTATTGTTTCTAACTGTTTTCTACTGTCCATAAGTCCATGAGAAGACCCTTATTATTAACTTTATTTGAGTAATCTTGAGTCCATGAGGTTACAAGAGTACTCAATGAACAATAAGCTTCCATATAGTGTCATAAAAGGACCACCATGTTGTTATATGCACAGATTTTGTGGGTAAGGAATTCTGACTTGGTGGGACTGACTTATCTCTTTCTTTTCCATGCTCCATGACATCTTAGAATTCAGCTTGAAATATTTGCATGGCTGGAGGCTTGGAATCATCAAGAAGCTTCTTCATTCACGTGAATGGTATCTTTGTTGGGACTGTCAATTGAAGTGCCTACATATAACCTCTCTATATGGCTTGTGCTTCCTCAGAGTGTAGCAGCTTCAGAATAGATGGACATTTTACATGACAGTTCAGGGCTTCAAGAACAAGTATTCCAATGAATGAGGCAGAACATGCATGGTCTTTTATGAACTAGGCCTGGAAGTACCATAAAATCACTTTTACTGTATTCATCAAAGCACCTACAAACCAATGCAGAATCAAGGGGAAAAGAGATAGATCCCATCTCCCCAGGGGAGGAGTGTCAAAGGATTAGACTCCATGTTTTAGAACCACCACCGCCACCATATGCTAACAAAAGGCTTCCTTTAAAAGGCAGGTTATGTTCACTGATTTCAGCTGTGAGGAACAAGACCTCGCAGAAAAGAAAAGATAGGGTGTTTGCAGATACCTAAAACATCAATTTCATTGAATCTGCTCATCACCATAGAAATGGTAAAGTGTGGTTTTAATGTTTTTAAGGTGTACAGAGGTTGGGGTACTATACAATGTTTCTCTAAAAGTAAATGTGAAATGAATTTAGGACTACCTAATTTATGTAGCTTTGAAACATACAAAGAACTCTTATCTCAATAATAAAAAGACAAACAATCTAATTAAAAATGGGTAAATGATTTGAATAGACACTAAAGAAGATGTAGAAATGACTAATAAGCACATGAAAAGATACTCAAAATTATTAGCCATTAGGGAAATGCAAATTTAAACCACAATGACAGGCCATTTCACACCCTCTATAATGGCTATAATAAAAAAAAAATAACAAATGTTGGTGAAGATGTAGAAAAACTGAGGTCTCATACAATGCTGGTATGAATGTACAATGCAGATGTTTTGGAAAATAGTTTGGCAGTTTCTTAAAAAGCTAACTATCATTTTATTATACCACCCAGCAATTCTACTCTTAGGTATCTTTCCAAGAGAACACATATCCACACAAAGACTTGCACATGAATGTTCTTAGCAAAATTATTAATAATAGCCAAATAGTGAAAGAAAGCTAAATGCCCAACCAGTGAATGGATAAATAAAATATGGTATATTCACACAATGAAATGTTATTCAACAATGGAAACTATAGACTATGATAGATGCTATGACATGAATTAAACTTAAAAACATTATGTTAAGTGAAAGAAATCAGATATAAGAGACCATATGTTAGATGGTCTCATTTATATGAAATTTCCAGAAAGGATAAATGTACAAAAACCAAAAGCAAGTTATTGGTTGCTTGGGTTGAATGGGTGGTGAGGAGAATTAAAACTAAATAGGCATTAGCAATCTCACTAGGGTAATAGAAATGTTTTAAAACTGATTTATGATGAAAACTTATTTTTAGGAATTATTGAAATATAGACTAGAAATGGGTGATTTATATGATATATAAAATTTGCCTCAATTAGTTACAAAAATAAATTAATTAAAAAATAAAAATACATTTTAAAATTTACTTTGGTTTATTTTATTCTCCTTTTTCCTAATCAGTCTTGATTTCTGAATATACAAAAGATTCAGAGTCAACTTTAAAAAAGTATATTCACCCCAAAGAATTAGACTTGCAAGTAGAATACAAGACCACAAGGGGACAATGTATATGCTGATTTTATGATCAACCACCAGTTTTAAATTACAGTTATAATTAATTGATTGAGGCCAATGAGTGCAGAGATTAAGGGCACTCATTTAGAGTCAGACTAGTGGTCAAATTTTGCCTCCATTATATACTTTATGAATGAACTTGACTAAATTTCTAGACAACAGCTTTTTCACACTCAAAATAAAGATTAAATGGTGCAAATCTCAAAGGATGTCAGAATTAAATGAGATCACACTTTGGAAAAATAGAAATGGGAGCTATAAACCAATACTGAGTGATAGAACAGTAATCCCCACATTCATTATAGTTTTAAAATATATCTAATTATTAGAACAAATTTTGAAAGTCTCTTGAAAAACACTTTATTTAAATATTTAAATATAGATTTTGTGTTTCAGGACTTGATAGAGGACACTCCATAAATGTTAACTGAAAAAAATAGTTTAAAAAAATCCACATAGCTCTTGTTACACTGTCTTAATATATAAATTAAAGCTTAATCCCAATTTGTGTTTGTCTCCAGATCTTATTATATATATACTTTATTTGTAATTGACTAGCCTATACTCAGCTATTTCTAGTGCTGAGATGCATGGCTGCAAGACTTTGGATAAGTATGCCATTAGAACTATCTAATTTCTCTCTTAGCTCTTGGCTATGAATACACTAAATTATCTCTTCTGCAGTTTTGAAAATGAGGGTCTAGTCTTTTCTTCCCTACCAGTGGCTAATGATCTTATAGCAATCTTCCCAATATCAGCTAGCAAAAGGAAGAAAGCCAGGAAGAAAATACAGTATCTCCTCACCTGTTCACAGCTCTCATCTACCCTGACCTTCCCTCCTAGCAGCAAGAAGAGAGGAGTGAGCACTGCTAACCACAGCTCCACCTCACTAGGAAACCTGCTTTCAACAGTCCAATAGGAGTCATTTTCTATTCTATTTAAAGAATAAAGATATCTTTTTCTTCCTGAAAGATGTCTCCTGCTGCTGACTGCTCTTCCAGATATTGCTTGAAATGAAACTCAATGGTAGCCTCTTTTCTTGTTACGGCTGCTCACACGACTTGCAACTTTTATGGTTTAGGCATAGACAAAGATGTTAAAAGAAACTTTAGACACTATTCTAACTCATTCAATTTCAGTAAGGAATTTGTTTCTGATGTAGCTGTTTTAGTAAAAGTTTCTCTAAAATAATATTTTAAATATTTTGAGTGCTTACATGTTATGTCTGTATATGTGTGTTGAAAACGTTCTGGAACAGAAGCAGTTCTAAACATTTAAAGTTTTATTACCACACTGGTTCTCAAATCCACAGTTTCTGGGCTCAAGAATCACTTGGAAGGCTTTTAAAAACAATTGCTGCCTCATCCTTCCCCTCTTCTTGCCCCAGTTTCTGATTCAGCAGCTCCAGCCTGGGAACAGAAAGTCACATTTCTAACAAGTTCCTAGGTAAAGGTGATGCTGTTGCTGCTCATCCCGGGACTACACTTTGAGAACTATCATTCTAGAAACACAGCTTCTCTATCTGCTGACCCAAATTCTTTGAGTAACCCTTATTAACTGGAGCATTCAAACAAATGATTTTCCATTGTGAATCTTCTGAATGAAGATAACTCTGAAACCTTAACTATTCTAAGTGCTATCCTTTTCTTTTTTTCCTTTTTTAACACAGACTTTTGTTGCCTAGGGAACAGACTGAGCTAGAAGAGGTTCCTTAACCAGAATGTTGCCTAGTTTAAGATTTTATTTCCTATAATCCAATACAACTTCAAACAGGTCATGTCTCAATTCTATGTCTCTGCTATGCAATCTCTATATAATATACTATATATAATGTATATATATTCTTATTAAGTACTTCTTTTAAAATTATGAAAAGTAAAATAATTAAATTATAATTTTTTATAATAATTTCAAGCAAGGGAAGGGTGGATACACATATGTTACTAATTCTCGCATTTCTACTTTGGTCATTATAAAATGGCATAGCATTTTATCTTCTCCTATGCTTGTGGGGAATACATGATGAGAAGAGTATCATCATGTAATTAACAGAATATTATAATCTCGAAAATTCTTAGTATAGGTTTGACTTTATAGAGAAGTGTTTCTAAAAAACTGAGTATAAATGAACCTGGATGTCAAATCCAATTTTCTTACTGCTTTTCATTATGAAATTAAAGATAGGCTCCTTTGGGGGATAAAATTGGCTCTAACATATAATAAACTCATACCTAAGAATATAATAAAACTCTTTAAATAGAAAAATGCAATTTTATGATAAAATAATAATAGCCAATGTGTATTACAAATTATGAATGCTAAGTAGCTAGGGTCATTCTCATGTTTGGTACACTTGCTTAAAGGTTGGAGGTGTTAGAAACTGTTATTTTGGCTGAAAAGAATTCCCTGGATGAAAACATCACTGTGAAAGCCAGCAATGATAAACTGCAACACTAACAAATGCTTAGGATAGTATATCCACTAAAGATACTACTGCATCACCCATAGGCCAGGAGAGCTGAAAAGGCTTTAAAGCTAGTCATTCTGGAATGGTATGTTGAGGTAGTTCTTTAGAATTAAAATTTTAGTAGGAAAGTTCTTAAGCGGCAGTGCAGTAGAGTGGTACAACCACAGCCTCATTACCAGACAGGTTTTATTCTTAACCTTGCAGCATTGAAGTGGCATAAGCAGGACCCTGCTGTCACAAACCAGCAGCACTGGAATCACCTAGGAGACTATTAGAAATGTAGATTCTCAGCCCTGCATTTGAAGATCCTCGAATGATTCATAGACACACATGTAGTGGATGAGGGATGAGCTACCCAGTCCTTCCTTCAGAACGAAGACACTCCCCCAGTGACTAAGGATGCTTCCTCTGGAAAATGTCATTGGCAGAGAAAGCCACTTGACCAATGTCATTTCCCTTTTTTCAAGGACAGCTTTTATCTGATGACTGATCAATGTGGAAGTGATGGCCACCTCACTTTGCTTGTAATCACTCTGAAGGGCCACCTCAGCTTCAAAGCTCCCCATTATGTTGACAAAGCCTATTGCTAAGACTGCACTCTGTCCACGTTCTCTTTCGGCCCAGTACTGCTTTCTTCTTTTCCCTTCTACAGGTATTTGTCCTGAGAGTATTTCTTATTAAACTTTCTGCACACTAAACTCCATCTCTGGATCTCCTTTCTGGAGAACCCAACCTGAAATAACACTGACATTTGAAATGCTTGAGCTTTGGCCATATAAACTAATCTCTGGCTTTTTAGTTTTCTAATTTGCAAAATGGAGATAATAACAGTATTCTTCTGATGGTGTGCTATGAAGATTAGATTGTCTAGTATTTGTAAAGTACTTAAAGCAGTGACTGGCTCATGTAATATTAGATAAGTTTTAGTTATCACCATATAATGGGTCCGTGGATAAAGAGTTATTGTCTGACATGCTTAGATTCCTTGTTCCAAAAAATAACACTATCACAAATATGCAAATATTAGGTTCAATTGGAAAATAATCTACTTATATATTTAGCACTTTGCAAGGGCTGATGGGAAGGAAGTACAGAAACACATATACTAATATGGCATCTGAATTAGGATCAAGAATATCGAGCTGATAAAAGGAGGTGGATTACACTGTCTTCAGAGCATAGTGATTTCTTATTTCCCCTTAGGCAGAAACAGTATAAAACAGAGAAAAGCTCTGACATGAATCAAAAAGACAGTGATTCATGGAAGTCTTAGAATCAAATAATTTCAGGGGAGAAAGAGATCTTATCTGTCTCATTCAACTACTCATTCAGGAGTAGATAAATCTGGTTGCCCAATACAACAGGAATGTATAAACCTTATCATATTCCACCTATGTGCTGTCTTGAGAATGTTGACTGCTCTCTCTTTTAGAAACCAAACACACACACACTTACACACATGTGTACACACACACATACACATACACACATTCTTGAAATTAATGCCTTTGGCCCTAGTGTTTTTCTCCAGATTTTGGCTCCATTCATGTCTATCCTTATGAGTCAGCACTACCTTCCAGGTGGTACTCTTTTCCTGAGTCTCCACCAGGCTGCAGTGTCATATTTTTAATGTATTAATCACTATAGCTTAAGTCCTTGACTCATATGATGGTATAATCTGGTCTTTGCCAGATTCCTCTTCATAGTTACTTTTAGAAATCTTTTAATTAAAAAAAAATTTATTGAAGAAACTTTTTTTTTAATATAATTTAAGCAAAACCCAAGTTTCCAGCATGAGGAAGCCTACTATATCTGAAGAAGGGTAAGTTTTAAATAAAATAAATGCCACCTAGACCCATCATAGCAAAATTGCGGATAACTGAAGACTTTTTTTTTTAGAAGGAATGAAACTTTATCTCAAAGTTACATATTAGGAGAATATAAGCATAATGGTAATTAGCTTATTTAGTATTGTTTCTACAACTGGTCAGGATATGTATTATTTCAAGAATAACTTTCACACCTAAGAGCAATTCTCTCTACATTAATGATTTACCTTTTAGGTATTAACATTTTTATTTATTTATGTATGTATTTATTTAATATTATTGGGGTGACATTGATTAACAAAATCAAATGTTTCAAATGTATTATTCAACAGTAAGTCATATATAGATTACATTGTGTGCTCACCACCCAGAGTTAGATTTCCTTCTGTCACTAAATATTTGAACCCTTTCACCCTTAACTACTTCTGCCCCCATCTTTTTCTCTCTGGCAACTACTAATCCACTGTCTGTGTCCACGAGTCTGTTACTCATGTTTGTTTTACTCTGCCATAAGATGAAATACTGCTATTTGTGAGAACATGGATCAATCTTGAGATAATCATGCAAAGCGAAATAATTCATACAGAAAAAGTTAAAAACTCCATGATATCACTCATATGTGGGATATAAAACTGAAAGAAGCTCTTAAAAATAATCACCAAGAGAAGAGAAAATACCTACAAAGGAACAAGTAGACTAACATTAGATTTCTCATAGAAGAGAGAAAAAAATTGTTAAGCTGGGATTCTGTACTCAAGTAAA
Organism: Cynopterus sphinx; assembly: GCA_030015415.1. NCBI lineage: Eukaryota > Metazoa > Chordata > Mammalia > Chiroptera > Pteropodidae > Cynopterus > Cynopterus sphinx. The sequence goes on from CM057381.1 coordinate 130,148,454, forward strand.
CAAGCACTTAAAACTAAGGTAAAAGTAAACTTTTGCTGAAAGTTCTTTTAAAGAATATAAAAGAAGGAGAGGACAGTAGAATGCAAGAAGAGATGGAGAGCAAAGGCACTGGTAGGAATGTGAATAAATTCAAATAAGTATTAAATGATAAAATAATAATCAACAATGGGTTAGAAAAAAATTCAGCTAAAATACTGGCCCTCAATGACATTGCAGATTAGAATTAAGAGTTCTAAATTGTTTGGGAGGAGAGTAAATACATTGATCAATTTGACTTTGTGAAGCCATAAGCAGAGAGGAGACATTTGCAATGGACATAATTAAAAAAAAGAATTTGCACACAAAATATATCAAGACCTGTAAGCTAATAATTAAAAATAACCTAACAGAAAAGTGGGGGAAGAATTTAAAAAGGGTAATGGACAAAGAGGCAAAACTTGAACTGCCAATAAATTAAGATGCTCAACTTCATTATGAATTCAGAAAATGCAAAATAAAATAGCAATAAGAAGCAATTTCATAGCCATCAGATTTTTAAGTTTAAAAGTTTAAAAATCTGATAAAATCAAGTAATGGCAAGGTTATTGAGAAACATAAACTCTTACCCAGATTCTAGGAGTATGAATTATCACAGCCCTATGGAAAGCAATTTGGTAAGATCTAGTATCTTAGTCTGTTTTGGGCTGCGATAACAAAAATACAATAGTCTGGGTGGCTTAAACAACAAACATTTATTTCTCACAGTTCTGGAGGCTGGGAAGTCCAAGATGAAGATGCTGGTAGATTCAGTGCCTGGTGAGAGCTCCCTTCCTGATTCATAGGTGGCTGTTTTCTTGCTGTGTTCTTACATGGCAAAGAGGGGCGGGGGAGTTCTCTGGAGTCTTTTCTAAAGTTACTAATCTCATTCTTGAGGACTCCACCCTCGTGACCTAATTATCTCCCTAAGGCCCCGTATCTAAGTACCATCACATTGGAAATTAGGTTTCAACACATGAATGTGGGGGGAACACAAACATTAAATCTGTAGTACCTAGTAAATTAGAAGATGCACCAACCCAGTGACCTGGCAATTTCAACTTCTAGATATATATATATACCTTTAGACTGTAGTGATCCTCAACAAAGACAATTTGCCTGCCCCCTTCCCGCCCCAACCCATGCTGCCCCAGGCCATTTGGCAATGTCTGGAGGCATTTTTAGTTGTTACTAGTAGAGGCTTGCTACAGGCATCTAGGGAGTAGAGGTCAGGGATGCTGCTAAACATCCTACAATGCACAGGTCAGCTTCTCACACATACAAAATTTCTAGTTTAACACATCAATATGGTTAAAGCATAAAAAGAGTTTTGGGTGACAAAAGCACACTGCAAAAAGACATGAATTTATGTTACCATTTACGTAACATTTTATAAACAGAAAGTAATCCTCTAATATATTTAAGGGAGTTTGCCAAAATGAATATAACAATTCCCCTTCTGTATCCATCTCCATACATATTCCCCTTCTACACTGACTAAACTGTGTGACTGCTTTGGCTTATAGGGCAATAGAAAAGTTGACACAAGTAGATACTTGAAAAGCACCTGGGCAGTACAGTTTGCCCTCTCTTGCTGCTCTTGGGAACTGTGACCACAACAGTGTGAATGATCACAGGGCTATTCCGTTGGATGCTGGAAGGCACTTAAGTCATTTCTGTCACACCAGCTGACACTAACCAACTGCCAGACATATTCATGAAGCCAGAGATCTACTCCCTAGCCCAGAAAAAAGGACTGCCCAAGTGACCTATAAAATTGTGAAGAATAATGTTTGTAGTTTTAAGTTACCCACGTTTTATTAAAAAAGATAACTGGTTCAACTGTTCATAGAGAATACACATGCGGTAAACATTTAAAAGTATGAATGGGTAAATAGAACCAACCCCACTTTGGATACTGATTAACCCTGAACAATGATTGTGAATAACTGTCTCCCTGAGAGAAGGAAGGGACTGGAAAGAGAAGTGAGCTTTAATCGTACCTTTAACATTTACTTAGAAAGAAAGAACCACAGAGGGGGCTTCCAGTTTCAGCTCTGACATATGAAGAACTTAGAAGTTGTCTCATCCTTAAAATGAGAAAAAAGCTCAGGAAACTGAAAATCAATGACTTTTCTTGTACCCATCAGAGAAGTGAAGTTGCAAGGCACACTGCCACACTGAAATCTGGAGAGACAGGCAGATACAGAGAATCACAGCTGAAATCAGCTCACTAGAAGCCTCAGTTCCTAGAGCCACAAACTAGTAGGAACACTTAACTGGTTGTTTTGATGAATTACTGGAGGCTGAATGTGGACTAGCATGAAAGTGAACATCTGAATAGCATGGCCTTACCCATAAGGGGGTCATCTCACTTTTGTGGGTTTAATCTCCAGGAAAATCCTTTGTGTCTCTGGCAGTGGGAAGGGGAAAGTAACTATTTTGAAATATATCCAGAACAATTTCTATAACAAAGATCAACTCTCTTTGGGGAGAGATTCTATCAGAGCTCTATCTCACTTAGCAGGAAGGGCAATTACCTGCTCCTAGCACCTTGCATTACTGTCTCACCTAAGGAAGGAAAAGCTAAGGAACACTTGTAGAATAGCAGCCCAGGGATACAGGCCCACCAAAAATAATCACTAAATTGTAAGACTATAGAAGTATTCCTCTTTCCCACACTAGAAGATTAAATCATCAGGGCCCCAGTAAAATAATAGTGAATTACAACTGATAGAGCTGCAAGGTGCAGACTCTCTTTAAGAAGGGAAATCCCAAGATAATAGCTGAGATAAAAGCGAGGACACTAAAAAAATTTGAAATCTCCAGAGCCTACAGCTTCAGCAAGCACTAAATATAGCCCAACTCCTAGCCAAATTATCATAAAATCTCATAATGAAGGTCTATTTACTTCGGTTCCTATTATTTGATTTATTACATCCAGCTTTCAACAACAACAGAAATACAAGGCATGCTAAGAGGCAAGGGGAAAAAAAAGAACAGAGCCTGAATAGTCAAAGCAAGCATCGGACCAGATTCAGATGAGGCACATATTTTGGAATTATCAAATAGGAAAAATAACATAAATATAACTAATATTTTAAGGGCTCTAATGAGAAACATAGACAAGAACAGATGAGGAATGTAAGCAGAGAGATGGAAACTCTAAGAAAGAATCAAAAGAAAATGCTAGAAATAAAAGTCATTGTAACAGATATGAAGAATGCCTTTGATGGGCTCATCAGCAGACTGGGCACAGCCAAGGAAAGAATCATTAACCTTGAAGATCTGGCAATAGAAGCCTGGCAAATGTAATGCAAAGAGAAAAACAAATGAAAAAAATATGGAGCACGATACCAAGAACTGCGGGACAATCCCTAAAGCTGTAATATATGCATAATTGGAACATTAGATGAGAGAAGAAAGAGAAAATGGAGAAGAAATATTGAAATGGTGAAAGGCTGGAAGTTTCCAAAATTAATGGTAGACATCAAACCTCAAATCTAGATTGCTCAGAGAACACCATGCAGAATAAATACCAAATATATCTACTCCTAAGCATGTTATATTCAATGTGCAGAAACCAAAACTCTTTAAAGAAGAAGGATAAGCATTACAGTGGGTTTCTTGCCAGAAACTATGCAAGGGAAGTGTGAAGTAGAATATTTAAAGTGTTGAAAGAAAAAAAATCATCAGTCTAGAATTCGATAACCAGTGAAATTATTTTTCAAACGCAAAGGAGAAATAATCTCTCAGAGAAACAAAAAAGGGGATTCATTGTCAGATTATCCACCCTGCAAGAAATGTTAAAATGTTTTTAAAAAGTTCTTGGACAGAAGAAAAATGATACGAGTCAGAAACTAAGACCTACATAAAGAATTGAAGAACATCACAGAAGGAAAAAATGAAGGTGAAATAGCCTATTTTATTTTTCTTATTCTTACTTGATCAGATAGAAAACTGTTTAAAGTAGTAACGGTAACAATGTATTGAGTAATTAAAACATATAAAAGAATGACATCAATGTTTTAACAGACGGGAGGGAAGAATTGGGATATATCTCAACATTTTTATTTTCCTGAAATTCTAATATCTTGTAGTCCTCTGCTTTGGAAAATGGACCTTTGTGACTGACTTGATAAATTGCTGAGATCTTTTTGCTTCAGTGCTTGAATTTGATCTTAAGAGTTTTTTCAGATATGCAACATTTCCCAACTTTTATTTTCAGCCACAGTATCTCCACAACTTTTATTTTCAGCCACAGTATCTCTACAACTTTCAAGAAAGGCCCTAATATTATGCATTGTAAAGTCAACTTTTATTTGTCCCTTTTCCATAATCCTAGGTCTTGAAACTCAGAGTGAAATCTCCGAAACTTGAACTAAATTCTTAGACTTTCTTTTGGTGAAACTGAAGATCGGATCTGTATGGCCACCGACTGTGGGAAGGTTTTAGGTGCATTAAACTAAATGACTTTCATTTTGGCTGAGTTGGCCATCAGGTAATTTTTATCATTGTATCCAAGCTATCTTATCATTTCTTATAAGTTATCAGTAGGAAATCATGTTTAGTTAGTTTTCAGTGGAGTCTGAGTGTTATGCCATAGTCCCCTTAAATTATTTACACTTTACAAGATAGCTTTGAATCAAACAATGTTAGCATTTGAACCCAGTTTCCTTTAGAGCACATTTTAAATCCTTATTACTGTTAAATGATTTATTCTAATTATTTTCTCGACAAATCAAAAGTGGTGGATAAGTTAGTTCCCCCCCATCTGTTTTCCTTTGTAGCTTTCTATAAGTGAGAATGAAATTGAAAATCTATAATCTTAGCAATTTAAAAAATTATATAGTTATTATGCCAACATGCCAGGAAGACAATGTAATAAGCAACTTCCTTTGGAACACCTGCTAAAAATATTTTTTTCCATAAAAGGTATAATTTTTCTGATGAGTATTTATAAAAATAAGTAAACACAAACCCTACAGTGAGACAGACTGTTTTCATGAAAACACAAAGGAAACATGTATTAGAAGTAAAACAACAATGAAAATAGAAATCCAATTCATTTCATTTTCCGGATGGATATGTGCAGAGTAATTGACATTTTTTAAAACACACTTTTAGAAAACTTAATGTTTGTTCAGAACTTTCCAGCTTTAATTGTTTTTTCCTTTTCTCTATAAAATAAAATACAGCAAACCAAAGCACTCCTTGAGGTTCTGACAATTGATTCTTCATTCTCCATTCCTTAGACCGCAATTAACTAGGTTTTCTATCTTATCCACATGAAACATGTATGTTCAGTTTGGAATTATTAAGATATAAGGATTATATTCACTTTTTATTGGCTGGTATGTGAAGAGTCTTGAATGGATGTGATTTCAAATCAGCCCCTTTAATGCCACTTCCCTGAGGGTTAACCGGGTTTGGTACTGGGTATTTAGATCTGCTCGACAAGAACAATTGTAAACAGTACCTGGCACAGTGCTTGGTTTATATAATTACCATTCCAATTAAGTGTACAATTTATGGTAGAAATTCTCACCTGAGGAATAGGCTACCTGCCCCTGAAGACTCCCCACCTCTCTACCCTCACCCCCCTGACCCATTCGCCAAGCTGCTGTATCAGTTTGAGGTTTTTCATGCAAAGTGACTGAACCGTGTCCTGACAGTGCTGGCCCTGGGCTCTGTATCTCAGTCAGACTGGTCTTTATTTCCCAGGCTTTGGCTAATGAGAGGTTCTGGTGGGAGTTTGGAGTGCAGCAGGAAGGGTGAAGCCAGACTAATTCTCCCCTTCTGCTCCATCTCCAGCAGCTTCTCCTACTGCAGCTGGGTCTCCTGCATTGCTCTAGCTCATGCTAGACAGGTCTACTGAGGTTCCACCTTCTTCCAGGTAATCCTGGCCCCTGGGCTCTGGTAATACCACCTTCTCTCTTGGTGCCTCCAACCTAAGGGTGAGAGTACCTTCCTGCTATGGCTGATAAACCTCTAGGCTGTTTCCTAGGTTTGGGTTGGCTTCGCAGGTCTTCTATCACCATTAAACAATCCCCTGCATCTGTTTCCAAATCACTTAAGTAGTTTCAGTTTCCCCAGTTAGACCTTACTAATGCACTGACTAACTTGAGAAGGTAAAAGGCATGAAAAGACCACTGGAGCATTAACAAATTGAAGAGAGAACTGGACAAACAAGGCTTGAAGGTACAGGAACTAGGACAGTTTTAAGAAATGCAGCATCAAGAATTCAAAGACAATCTCTTGAACACTGTCATCTATGACTCAGCTCCAGCAGGCTGGGTGCTTCTCCACTGAAGATTCAAATTCCCAGAAGAAGAAAGTTCATCAGTCCAGTTTGGGCCACAGGCCTACCCCTGTGCTGTTGGTTGTCATGATTGAAAGAGTCAAAAGAATCCCAAAGAATGGAAGGCAGAAGAGTTGCTCAGAGGATGGGATGCTGGACCGACAAAATAACAGATGTCCAGTACTGTAACACTGATCTTGCTTGCCATGGTCATATCAAGACAAAAGAATCAGAGACAAAGGACACATGTGTTACAGTGCTGGCAGTGTTTGAGTTTCAAGATATGTAGTCAATAACTCTAGTCACTGTCAGTTTAATAAATACAGTTATTCTTACCTTCTCCATAAAATCTGCCATAAAAACTCAAGTTAAAGTTGACATGTCATTACTTGAAGTCATTCTAAGAGCCCCCAGGCATGATCCATAGCCCATGTTATTCATAGATTATAAAGAAAGAGGGGATTGGGAGGTTGTATCTCAGTTACTTTCAGAAATCAAATTACAAACTATAGTGCATAGATATATGCCCCAGAAGAAAAATATAGACCATCTGAGGTTGAACATCAAATAAATATATATTCTATCTTAATTCAGTCTTTTACAAGGTAATGTCCAAGAAGTATTTATGATCTTATTATTTTTCTTTCTAATGTTATTATTTGTCAATGCCTGCCATCACCCATAAATATTTATCCACCATTCTACTCGGTCTCTAGATACATTGTGATTAGGGCTCATAGAATGAAAACACTTGCATATTTAATTTTTATTCACACACCACTTCATAAACACCACATAAAAGTCTATAAAATGCTTATTTGAATAATAGATTGTGGGTATGGGTTAGTGTGCATATAGAGACATAAAGCTTATATATTCTTGGGTATATTCAATTCTGGGAATTTGTGGAGAATTAATGTGCAATGTTTTGACCCATTCTCATTACTGCCATTTTCAAATGTGTAAAATCTGAACCCCATTCTGTTGGCTTACACAGTAGAATAATAGAGAGAAATTGGTCTGGTCATTTGTGGCTCACTTTTACCACCTACAATTTCATGTGATCAAGTGTTGAGGTAGCTGTCCCAGGTGCATTTCCTATATTGATTTATTTTTCTTGTATGGTACAGTTGTAATCTCTCTCTTCCTTTTTCAGCTAGACCATATGACTTTTCAAATACCCAATTAATACAGTTGTGAGCATTTCAACTGATCAAGACAACAAAACGATCTATAACACCGTGAGAAATTTTCCCAGGTTGAAGCAAAGGGGATACCTCGATAATCTTCCTCAGTGAGAAAGTATCCCCACCTGCCTCAGGCAGTGGTGCATAGACCCTCTCTGTGTGTGTGTGTGTGTGGGTGTGTGTTTTCTGTCCATACAGCTCTTCATTTATTCAATTTTGTTCTAGTTACACAGAATGAAGTAAATTCAGTTGTCCCAGTGTGAATCTGAGTGAAAGACAACCCTAGTATTTCAGAAAATTCTAGACTCCTATATAAACAGAATACACACTGTCCCTAGATTTTGACTCAGCAATTACACTTCTGGGTATTTATCCAAAGAAAACCAAAACAATAATTTGTAAAGACCTGTACACCCCTATGTTAATTTTATAATTTACAAAAGCCAAGATATGAAGCAACCTAAATGCCCATCATCAGGTGATTGGATAAAGAAGTTTTGGTTCTTATATACAATGGGATATCACTCAGCCATTAAAAAAGAAAAAGAAATCCTACAATTTGCATGACATGGGTGGGACTAGAGGTTATTACATTGAGTGAAATAAGACAGACAGAGAAAGATAAATACCATATGATTTCATTTATATGAGGAATCTAAGGAACTAAAAGAACAAACTAATCAAAAACAGACCCACAAATATAAAGGATACAATCCAGTGATGGGTAGAGGGGAGAGGGGTTGGGTGGCTGGGAAAATGGTATGAAGGGTTAAAGAAGTACAAATTCGTAGTTGATAGATGTTCATGGGGATGGGGAGCATGGCATAGGGAATGCAGTTAGCATTAATATGAGGGCTAGGTGGAGGGTCAGGGGAGGGAGGGAGCAATTAGGGGGATTGTTTTATAAACTATATAAATTATCCAATGTACTGTATACTTGAAACTTACAATAAAATTTTAAAAAAGAAAATGTACATGAAACTGAAAAAAAAAATTTGCTTGATTAATTCTTTATACACTTCCTCCATTAACAGACAATCCCCCCGCCCGCCCCCGCCCCTCCATCCGTAGTCCAGATCTCATTAATTTGGTCATCTTCTTTTTTCTTAAAAAAAAATCCTTAAAAAATCCTAAAGCCTGTTTCCAACTTTCCTCTCTCTCTCTCTCTCTCTCTCTCTCTCTCTCTCTCTCTCTCTCTCTCTCTTCTCTCTCTGTTTCTGTCTCTGTCTCTATTTACTATCCTCTCTCTCTTGCCCCACAAGCATCAAATTATTAAAAAGAGCTAGCAACACTCACTCTTTCAGTTTCCCATCCAAACCAAATCTCTCTCCACTTAGGACGAAACCTATAACCAACATTCCTAAGAGTTCTCCACCTTTTGGAAATGTTGAAAAAAAAATCATTAAATGGTTAAATGAATATGGTTGTCCAAGCTGGAAACATGTAAGTAAAACATGTGAGCATACATCCTTCTACTAACTCCCTCATTCAATCGACCACCAAGTCTTTTAGATGTTACTTCCCCAAAAGCTGTGGTTATCTGTCACTGTCTCTTCATTCTCACTGTCATTACCTTACTTCTAGTTCAAACCACTAGCACCTCTTACCTTGACGATTGCTATATAGCTCCTTAACAGGTCTGCCCAAACTCTAAGTGTCTCAGAACACACAGCAACTAGAATGGCCTTTCACAATACTACTTCCCTGCTTAAAAAATGCAACTAATGGATTTCTATAGACTCCAAGGTCACATTCAAACTCATTACTGACTGGTATATGTTTCGTGACTTTATACTGCTCCCTGATCACTAAAAACATATTGAATTGTAATTTCCCAAATAGGCCACTGTTTCTCCTGCCTCTAGAATGTGCATCTGCCCACCCTTTTGCCCAGTTGCTCTTCTCGTCCAATCTTTCACTCTTTTTACCTGGCAAACTTCTACCTGCTATTTGAACTCACTGATTCTGGGAAGCATTCTCTGCTTCCCTGAGACTCAATCAGGTCTCCCCATGTTTTCCCTATGACACCCCACACTTATCTACATATCAACACTTATACCATTCTTAATTCTCTCCCACTCTGTTTCTCGGCCTTTCTGTTTTGTGTTCCACATAGCCTCTGAGTTGATACATGACTCGTTTCAGTATCCTCAGTGTTGCTTGCCCTCTATCTTAGTTCTAAATTCCAAACTGGAACTAATCAACCATGGCTGCACTGTTATGTAGATTATGGAGGGAAGACATTTCCCAGATGTAGGAATGAGTGACTGGACTTCTGATAGATAAATAACTAGAATAGATATTTCAAAGGCTCCGTTCTTTATCTCAAGAAAACTTTCATCTCAGGATTTTTGGCAATTGATTTAGCTATTGAAAAGAGATATGACTCACTCTATTAAGCTGAAATAACTTCTATTCCATGCAAAGATTTGGGGATCTCCCTACTCCTTAACAAGCAAACTTTATTTTTATAACCTCAGTGTTACTTACTATTAGTTTTCGTTCACAGTTGCTATTGTATCTAAAATCAGGAAAAAAAAGAAAAAACAACATAGCATCTCTTAGAATAAATATTAAAATAAGATTTTAAATCCATCTAAACTCCAAATTAACTATGCTTCTTTTTCTGATCATAACTTGTAGAAAAGCTCAATGGGATTTTAATCAGAAATTATAGTTGACCCAGAAAAAACTAACCATTTATTCTTTTTCATTTGACATGTGGCTATTTTGGCAATGATATTAGTATCTTTTAAATTAAATTAGGCTCTATGACTTTTAAATGCCACTGAACAGCTTTCTTCTTTGCATTACCGTGTTCATTTCTGTGGAACACGTTTACCTCCATTGGACTATTTATTAATATTCCACCTGTTTTCCTCCAGCTCTACTTCCTCCCCTGCTGCGCAGATATACTCAGAGCACATAATTCTAGTCTGCACCAAGGAATAATGAATCCCAGGGTCTTATAAATATTAGGAGTGAGGAGAGTGCAGAGAGATGGGGAGCACGGGGAAGAAAAAGTAAAGAATATCATGGGTAGTTGAAGGCACATAAATTGCTCTCCACTCCCAATGGAGTTCATTCCCATATTAAAGTTTCTTTTCCCTATTCTCAGGCAAACATGGCAAGTGCAAGATAATATCAGAAGGTATCAGATGCTGAGTAGACTTTTACAGAAAGGTACAACCACAGGGGTATGCAATTCTAACAATAACCTTATTTATACTTACAATGTTATAAATAATATTTGAGTTTAATGAAGTAGCTGTGTATTTTTTTTTTTCCACTTGTGCCACCGACAAGATGCAATTTTAGGCTGGGACACATTTAACTGCTCTACTCACATCATATGGAGCACCCATAATTTGCTAAATGTGGGACTGGATATACAACACACCCTCCAGGCTTTCATGTTTATGAGCACTTGTCTGCATCATTCAGGACTAAAATAAATAGCCATGAAGCTGAACACTAATCCTCTCGATCATTTGGCAAACATATCCATTTGGAAAATAACAGTAAAGATAGCTGTTATTTTAACTGAGTGGTTGCCTTCAAGTTAGAGGGCATTCCTCATTCTCATGAATTTAAAAGCATGAAAACTGGCAAGGAGGTTGCCATTTGGACACTGTGTGTCAACCTGATTTTAGAATTTTTGTCTCTCTCTATTCCTCAGAAGAATAGTATTCCCAAATGAGTAGCCTGAAGTTGACTGTAACACAAACTGTGGCTCTTTGTTCCAACACAGCTTTGTTTTTTAATTTTAGGTCAGATCAAGTTGACCTATTTATATTTATGCAGCATCTGTCAGTCCAAAATTCCTGGATAAGAATGAACAAAATCAGACTATGGGAGACAGGCTAGAATAGAGTTAATTTTCTCCTGTTTTCTTGGTGCCAAGAGAACAAAATCTCTCCCTAGCGAAAGGGTTAAGCATTTTTCCCTAAAAAGAATGGTTGTTTCTCCGGGTAATAGTCCTGGGATAAAGGAAAGCTTGAGGGGGGAAATTTGACAGTCTTTGGGTTGGGGAAGAGAGGAAATTCCTCTTTTCTCTGATCTTGACCCAGAGCCTTGGGGAAGCAGGTACAGTAGAGTGGGTGAGGCATGGAGCCCGCAGAACTCTCTGTTGCCTCTGCAACACAGAAACTATGCCAGCACCAGGACTGTTAGCACAGAGAAGGGGCCCCATGGAAATGCCACAGAGAAATTTGGTGGTGGACAAATTTCTAGCAAGTAGGCCAGTGGGTACATATATAAAGCTGAAGATATTTGGGGCATATTCAAATATATAATATTATTTGTTATCATTAACCAAAGACTATTTGCCTGATATGTGAGGATTATTTTATCTATATAAGTAAATGTCAACATACCAGTTTCCATAATTTCATTAATCCAGAAATAATAGATACCCATAAACCAAAAGTTTCACTGGGGTATCCCCCACTTTTGGCAACACCTTCAGTGCTCTGTTACTTTGATTTAACACTAGATTCCACACTTTATTTCAAGTGCACCCTGTCCCTAAGAAGCTTACAATCTTTGAAGTTGTGTCCAAAACTATATCTATATATGCATGTACACTAAAAGAGAATGTTAAGAATGAAAAAGCTGAAAAGAAATTTTCCTTTAAATATTTTTATCTAATAGCTGTGATGTGGCCATTAAAAATATAATTTAAAAGAATATTGGTGAGCTGGAAGTATATAACAGAAAAAATGTAGAATACAATCTTGTACATATAGTGTGATTCCAATTTCTAAATGAATATTATATATTTACAGAGGGAAAAAAGCACTGGAAAGAAACACAGAAGGTTGTTTGTGCTGGTTCTTGCTCAGATGCACAATAAAGATAGCTTTAATATTTTTCTTCATATTTTTTCAGTGTTTTACTCTCAACACAGAAAATAGTTCTAAAAATCTAGGTTTAAAGACTCTGAGATATATATTGTTAAGTGAAAAAATGGGGAAAATGAACGCATGAAGGCAGATCTAGAAGGTGTACTACAATTTAAATAGTAATTAGATTAAAGTGGTAAAATTATAATGTCTTAGTTTCTCAATTTCCTTTAATGTCACTATACTTCTTTTTTGATGTAAATAAGAATAAAAATACCTCTTTAATGTATTAAAATTCAACAAAGCATTGAATTAAAAATTAAAACAATAAAAACTTAAGTCTAATTGGTTAACAGAGTAAGCACCAAGTGAAATTATAGAATTCTTTCTCCACAATAGAAATATATAGGTAATATAACCAGAGCCACACTTCCTAGGCATAATAGCATGTGAGTGAGGGGAAGCTGCAATACTAAAAGACAAAGGAGACAGGGTGGGAGGATGGGCCAACGCAAGCTTTGGGGCCAGCCCACCAGGGCTTTACTTCTGAATCCACCACTAACGAGCGGAGACACTTTCGTAAATCCCTGGTTTTTCTGAGTGCTGGTTTTCTCACCTGGAAGGGAGCTGTGGTGGCAATTGCTACTCTCAGGGCCGTTGTGAGCAGCGCATGTCAGTGTATGCACACGAAAGGGTGTTTAACCGGAGGCACATTTTGACAGTGCTAGTATTCTGTAAGTAATTCTTATGTAGTCACAACAACCGATACATGTAGCTACAGAAAGGTCTCCATCATCCCACAGTTGGACCCCAAACTATCCATCATATGAATTCTGAGTATTAATTACGTAAAGACTAATTTGAAACTGTATGGTGGCTCTAGAATCATAATTACTCTTGAATCATTATTTTAATAAACATTTAAATACTGAGGCATGTGCATAGAAAAGTGCCTAAATGAAACATTGCGAAGTTCAACGAAATTTCACATGAACATACCCATGTGACTGCCATCCAGATAAAAATCCATCATAGTCAGCACCCCAGGAGCCACCCTCATGCGCCCCCCTAGTTATATCTCCCTCTCCTCCCAAAACTAACCACTATTCTGACTTCTGAAACCAAACAAAACTTAACTTTTGTTCAACTTCGTGTTTCTGAGATTCATTCGTGTTGCATGTAGCAATAGTTTGTTCATTTCCATTGCAGTATAATACTTCATCATACGATTACAGCACAACTTATCCATCCTCCTATTGAATGTTTATGGCCACACGCACAGTGCTGCTATAAACATTCTCGTATCTGTCTTCTGGTGGACAAATGCACTCAGTTATCTTGGGCATATAACTATGAATGTGATTGCTGAGTTCTAAAATATACTTAAATTCACCTTTAGTTTATACTGCCTGATAGCTTTCCAAAGTGGTTCCCTTTTTTTCTTTCTCCCCTAATAGCCCTTGGCTACTAGCATTCTACTTTCTGTCTTTATGAATTTGACTATTCTAGGTACCTGATATAGTATATGTCCTTTTGTAACTGCCTTATTTTACTTTGCAGAATGTTCTCAAGATTCATTCATTCATGTAGAAGTATATGTCAGAATTTCTTTCCTTTTTAAGGCTTAATAATATTCTATTGAATGCATATACCACATTTATTAAATTCATTAATTAATTAATGAATTTAATTAATTAATTAATTTATTAATTTATTTAATGATTAATCAATGGACATTAGGTTTGCTTCCACTTTTTGGCTATTGTGAATACTGCTATAAAAACGGGTGTACGGATATCTGTTGAAATCCCCGTTTCCAATTTTTTTGGGTATGTATCAAAGTGGAACTGCTGGATCATGAAGTAATTTTTTGAAGACCCACCATACTGTTTTCCATTGCAGTTGTAACCATCCCATTTCATTTTAAGTTTTCTATTCTGAACCAAACCCAGGTCTTTCATCTCACAGTTTATGCATCTTTTGGTGACAATCCAGCCTTTGTGTGTTCTAGCCCTAGGTATCTGTGTGATGTGACAGAGGCCAGGAACAAGGGTTGAACACAAAAGAAACCTAGTTTCTATTTCTGATTCTACCACCAACTCATATAATTATTACATAAGAAACAAGAACTCTCATAGGCATCCTGAAGTTTAGTGAGAAAACACAGGAAGTTAGAGTAACAGGACAAGTAAAAAAATTTTTTAACATACTAGACTTTACATATCAAATGTATGTTTTTACCCTCAAAGGAATCACTCCAGTTAGACTGAGTCAGATCACACTGTTATTGCATAAAATCTGTTTTATACCTTTTTTTTTTTTTTTGGTAATCATCTCCAGAATTAAATGTAATTCACTACTGCGTAAGGACATAAAGATTCAAAGAACTGAGAGCTTTAAATCAAAGAAAAGGCAGGATTCTTTCTCCCTTGGAGAAATATAGTGTGATAGCTACCATTTTTACCCTTTTTCTGCCCAGTACTTCTTCCTCCATTTTTTTTCATTTGCTTTTTGATCAACAGGATGTGGCAACCATGAGGTGTACAGTTCAGAATGACTGCAGGTGACCATAGGTGACTACAGGCTTCAGCTGCTTCACCTTCAGATCCATTTTGGTGATCATCTCAAAATCACTCTTCACCCAGGCTACTTCCAGCCAATGAGTGAGTATGTTGGAGTCTAAAGCTAGGATGTTTCTGCCCACTGTAGTTCTTTGCCAGTGGGCAATCTTTTCTTGGCAACTTCCTCTTAGCTTGGCCTCTTCCTACTTAATCTGTCCTTTCTTCTCTCCTTTCATATGCATCAGACCTGTGCCACAGTCTAAGGGCTCCCCCTGACCACTCCTGCTCCCTTTCAGTTTATCCCATACTGGCATTTTCCTCACTAAATCTCTTGGAAATCTAATTCTGTCTTGGCATCTGTTTCTAAGAGGAAGAACTAATTTCCAGGGGCAAGTACAGGACCAGCAGGAGCCAATGATCATCATTCACATCAATGGTGCCAGTGACTGGTCAAAAGAGTGATCCTGTGGTCCTCATAGAACCAGTCAGAATACTTTCCTGGAGATTAGTTAACCTCAAACAGGTGAGGGGAGGGAATTCTGTGGCAGTAAAGAACTAAACCCACACTTGCCTGGGGCCATGTATCCTGGCAGAGGAATTCAGTCTGCAGTTGGTAAGAATGAGACCAAGTGTTACAGAGAAGCAGGAGGGAAAGAAAGCTTAGGAAGTGGAATGGTAGGGCCTGAGGAGATCTGGTTCTGAAACTTGGAGACTAGCATCACTCATTATATTTGATCACAAGAGTCAGGAACTTTCCTGTTCAAAGTTGGTTTTGATCCCTTAAAATCTAAGAGTCCTAATTATGTTACTTTCTTGTTTAATGTCTTTCCACGGCTTCCACTGATTCTAGGATAAAGTCTTAACTCCTCATATTACAACATTTTGGTTTGAAAATTCCCCAAACCTACATCATAATTCTTCACCCTCAAATATCTTTAGAGCAAAAGTGATTCTCTACATAATCGCAATACAACAATCACATTCAGAAAATTAAAATTGATACAATACTATCTGATATACAGTCTGTATTCAAATTTCCCTAATTGTCTTTATAATGTCCCTTATAGTTACTGTTGTTTTTTTTTTTTTTTTATCCAAGATTCAATAAGGATTCTGTAATGCTTTTAGTCGTCATGTCTTTTAGTCTCCTTTAATTTAGAACAATTCCCTAGTCTTTTCCTGTCTTTCGGTACCTTAACATTTTTTGTAAGAGTCCAGGCAGGTTGTTTGGCAGAATGCACCTTAAATTTGATTTGTCTGGTTGTCAAGATTAGATTCAGGTTAAACATTTTCAGGAGTAAACGTGCCCTCAAGGCATTTGCAAGGCTGTTCCCAGGCCAGCCCTGCCCGTCTCTCTGGCCTTCTCTCTCTGCTCTCCCAATGATCTTTCAAGCTCCAGCCAAGTGAAGTTCTATGGTTCCTCCAGCCTGCCTCTCTTTTCCAGCTTTCACATACACTACTGCCTCCGCCTGACACTCTGTTCTTTCCACACCCTTCATTCATTACATAAATATATATGATCTAATCTTAGATATCCATGAGGACCTCCTAGACCTTTTTGAATTGGTCATCTTACCCAGGTACCTGCGCAATTATCTTTCCTTCCACATTGGTCTTCAAAATGTGGTCCTCAGACTCCCTGGGATCCTAAGGCTGTTTCACCAGGTTCAAAAGGTCAAAAAAATTTTCATGATTATACCAAGGTGTTATTTACCTTTTGCATTGTATTGACATTTGTAGTGAAGGTGCAAAAGCAGTAGTGGGCAAAACTGCTGGTGCCTTGGGGTGAATCAAGACAGTGGTAACAATGTTCCATTAGCCTTTGTATTCTTCACCCATCCACTCACAGGGAAAAAAAATGCTAATTTTACTTAAGGATGTCCTGATTAAGCAGTAAAGATGATTTATTTTATACATTTGCAACCCTTTATATATGTTTAATATTCTGCATGACCAATGAGAAGTCTGCATAAAGAACTGCTGCACACTAATGTGCGATGGTTATCTCAAGGAAAAGCACTTGTGTAATAGTTTGGGTTGTAAGCTGAGCTAGAAGCTTTTTTTAAGGGGCAACATTTTTACTTGAAAGGAGAACAGACAGTTGGTTTTTTAGACCTGAGTTTTTGTCAGACATTTTCTCAAAAATGAACAAAGTGAAAACAACTCACAGTACATGTTGCCAATGGTAAAATACAAGCATTCAAATAAAAATTAGAACTTTGGAAAAGTTGTATTTGTCACCACGAGTTTGACAGCACTCTAAGACTTAGACTTTTCTGATGTGATCAGTGTGTATTAATGAATGTGATTTTTATATATTGTATAAAATATGTATCAACATTTGAAAGAGTGGTATAATTCAGTAAATCAATGTTTCCAAAAGAACAATGCACATTGTTATAAAATCACATGTTGGATCCATTGAACATGCAAGACAGACTAATAAATTTTAATGCAATTTAGTATATAAAAAGTTTATTACATATATTTGTCACTGATATGGTTTCAAATTCTACATTGCAGCTAAGCTTTAAGAAATTACGACTTGTTAATTTTTGGTTTAGTAGCAAAGACAAGTTTCCAAATTATCTGAAAAGGCATTTAAGATACTCCTGTTTTCCAATTACATATCTGGGTGAAGCCAAATTTTCCTTATATACTTCAACTAAAACTACATAATGCAACAGATTAAAGACAGAAAAGCAAAGATGATAATCCAGCTGTCTTTTATTAAGACACACATTAAAGAGATTAGCAAAATTATAAAACTATGCCAATCATCAGTTTTTTTGTTTTGAAAAATAGTAAGTCTCTTTTCATAGTTATACATTGTTTATGTTTATATATAATAAATAGATTATTATGTTGTTTTTAAATGAGTAAATATGTTTTTAAATTCCCAGTTTTAATTTCCAATACAACAAATTTCAACAGCTATAACTCACTTAACCTAAAACCTTTTGGGGTCCTTAATAAGTATTAGAGTGTTGCAGCATCTCAGGCTGCAGAGACCAACATTTAAGAAACACTATTCTAGACTATACACTTTGTGATGGTCAGGGTTACATCTGTCTACTCTATCCTACCTGGGAGATATTTGAAAAGTGGTTGGTAATATTTGTTGAAAAAGTGATTGACTGAATAACTATGTGACTGATTGACAATCAAAATGGACCTTGCCAGTTATTCCAGACGGAAAGAACAGTCTGACTAAAGGACCATAAACAAGAAAGTAAGGATTTTTGGAGAAGAGTGAGGGATTAAGTGTATAGAGCAGACTGGTACAGCAAATAAAAACTTAAGTTTTGGGTATAAATAATCCTGAGTTCAAATCCTGGTTCCAATTTTTATTAGTTAAGTCACATTGGGCAAAACAATCATTCTGAGCCTTGGCTTATTAGCTGTGTGTACTAGTACTGTTCTCTGTGCCTCCATTTCTCTATCTGAAATGAAGATTATAACAGCACCTACCTCTTATATTTGTGTTGACACTAGTAAAGTGCTTAAGGTTCCAACATGGCAGTCACTAATCAAATGTGGCCACTGGACACTTGGTATGTGGCTAGTGCAACTGAAAAATTAAATTTTTTATTTTATTTCATTTTGATTGAAATTTAAATTTTTGTAATTGAATCAGTTTTGTCAATATGGATAAGAATAGAAAAAGAATGATTTCTTGGTAATTGATTCAGGTACTGAAAAT
This sequence comes from Cynopterus sphinx, assembly GCA_030015415.1. Taxonomy (NCBI): domain Eukaryota; kingdom Metazoa; phylum Chordata; class Mammalia; order Chiroptera; family Pteropodidae; genus Cynopterus; species Cynopterus sphinx. The sequence goes on from CM057381.1 coordinate 130,167,065, forward strand.
CATTAAGTATGTTTGGAGCTTAAAGTTTCGGGATGTGAATCTACTTTTTCCAATGCACTTTTTATGAAGTATAAATACAGAACAACTATTTTCAATGAAAATTTAATATCCAGTTTGAGATGTACTGTAGGTATAAAATACACAATGTATTTCAAAGATAATACACACCTAAAAAGAATATGAAATATATCATTAATAAGTTTTTATATTAATTATATATTTGCTTATAAAATATTTTATTAAAATCAATTTCATTTGTTTCTTTTTGACTTTTTAATGTGGCAATTTTAAATTACATATATGGCTCATATTTATTTCAATTGAACAGTGGCTTAGTGCACAGTAAGAACTGTACAAAGTGTTAGTGATCACTGTTTTGTTGTTTTCTATACTATAGAGATAACATTTGCCTTATGAAATCATAGAAGGATAAATCAAAAAATTATATAAACCTCTTAGCACAGTGTGAAGCACATGATAGTGGCTCAGTACATGGTGCCTATCATTGGTAAGTAAAGAGAGCATCATGTGTTCTGAGATGATAGAACTGAAAAGCTAGGTGGGGGTTGCATATTGCAGAAAGTTTTGAAAATCTGACTGAGAAGTTGGGGATTAATTCTCTATACAACTGAAAGCCAGTGAAGCACATGATCTGAGATGTGTTTTAGAAAGATAACTCTGACAGCATGTATTCACAGAGGGAGGACGTGAGTTTTGGAAACGTTCTAAGCCATTCAGAGCAAAGACTGCTGAGTAGGTTGGATTATCAAGCTGGGAAATGCTGTCTGGGGTCACAAACTAAGTTTCAGTTTGAGTGATGTCTCTGGTTTCACGGAAGGCTCATAATCCAGCTTTGTGGGCAATTCTGAAAGAGAAGTTTCTCAAGCATTTTCAAAAAGTGACAGACAGTATCATCCGCTTAAGCAGATCCCTTTCCACTGTGACTATTCAAAAATGTGTACATTTTTGTGTGTTTACACAATCAAGCAAATAAATGGTCCCATTACAGTTTAGTTTGTGTATGCTGGATTAAAAGCTCTTTTGTGACAGCTTTTATATATATATATATATAAAAAATCCTGATCTCAAACACCTGATCAGTTCCTCTAAGTTCCTCTTTTGTATACATAAGTCCATCATTCCTTAAGAAATACCAAGGTACCGAAACAAACAATACTAATATACTTTCATCATCACTGCCATTGCATCCAGGCAAAAGAGGCTCCTGTTCCAGGTCCTACACCTTTAGGATACTGGAATGGCACTTTTTCTCCTGTACTGCTCTCTTTTATTAGTTATTTAATGTGCCATTGAAGATCACCACAAAACGTAGTCACTTAAAAATGAATAATCATTTCTATCTTTCATGCTTTCTGTGGGTTGTGAATCTGAGAGTAGCTTTGCTGGACGGATCTGGTTCAGGGTCTCTCATGATGTGGCTATTAGATGTCTGCTGAGACCAAAGTCATCTGAGGGCTTGACTTGGATTGGAGGGCATCCTTCCAAGGAGGTTAGTTCGCTCACAGAGCTGGCGAGTTTGTTTTGGCTGCTATCAGAAGAGCTTAGCTCCTCTCCACATGGGAAGCTTCCTCATGAGATGATGGCTGGGTTCCCAGAGACTGAGTATGTAAGTGGACAATGGATAGACCCATATATGAAAATAGAACTTCAACCCACAATATGCAGCATCCAGCCTAGGAAGACAACCACAACCTCTGTGACGATAAGCTTAAAATGGCTAGGACTTGATTAATAATTGATAGCTTCCCTAAATTTTGTCTCTACTTCCAACTTAGGACCAACCAGAGAAAGCCAAATATATTCCCCTAACCAGTCACATAGGATGTCCCACCCCACTTGCAGTTAGCCTGCCTACAGCTTCCCCATGCCAACAGGCTCCAATTGGGGCACACCTGATGCCTTCTCTTTTCCCTACTTCATAGCTTTCCCACTCCTCTGCCTGCCTTTGGATATCTGTGAAACACAGTGATAGTGGCTGATTGCCTTACTACCGCAGCTCTGAATTAGATAGCTTTTGCTTGTTTTCATTTGGGTGGTCTTTACTATTTCTACAGTTCCAAAAGCAATAGGTGTGTGTGTGTGTGTGTGTGTGTGTGTGTGTGAGAGAGAGAGAGAGAGAGAGAGAGAGACTGTATGTGTGTGTGTTTGTGTGTTCCTGTGTGTCTGTGTGTTGGAGGAAGCACGAATGCCAGGCAAATGCCAGAAGCTGTGTCCTTTTTATGACTTAGTTTTTGAAGTCACACATCTCTTCCACCACACATTCTTGGTCCAGGCAGTCACAATCCCTTGCCTAGCAAGAACATAGATCCCACCTATGTTAATCACATTGTAAGACCATGTGAGAAGATAAATATGTAAGTTTGGCCATATTCAAAAATGCAATTTGCTACTTACCCACAGGACAAGGAGTCTGTGTGGTCAGGGACATGCTCATGTAGATCATGTTCCCCAACTTGTAGATCTGTGTTGAACAATATGGTTGCTACTAGTCAAATGTGGCTATTTAAATTAAAATTAAGATTAAATAAAATTTAAAATTCGGTTTCTCATTCACACTAATCACATTTTGAGTACCCAATAGCCACAAGTGGCTAGTGCTATCATATTGGGTAGCCCAAATACAAAATACTTGCATTATACAGCAATGATCTAGATCAAATTCTGGGACTTCGAAAATCCCTATTCAAAGTCCGAAGCCCATTTCCCAGGCTACAGGCTTTTCCTCCAGGTTAATCTTTCCCAAAGTAGACTGTGTTGTTGATATGAGAATCTCAGGGCCTGATGGGTAACAAAAAAAATGACTTTTGGCAGGCTATGTAAATAGAGCTTGGGTTTCCATGCTGGGATGTCCATAAGCTTATGTTATTGACTAAATTGTGTTACTTTCAAATTCATATGTTGAAGCATTAACTTCCATTGTGACTGTATTTGAAGATAGTTTGGGCCTTGAGGAGGTAATAAAGATTAAGTGAGGTCCAAAAGTAGGGCCTTAATCCAGTAGGACTGGTGTCCTTAGAAGAGGAAGAGACAAGAGAGTTTCCTCTCTCCACATGCCATAGAGGAAAGACCATGTGAAGATGCAGCAAGGAGGTACTCATCTGCAAGTCAGGAAGGACACTCACCGGAAAGAGAATTAGCTGGCACCTTGATCTGGGACTTCAAGCCTCCAGAAGTATAAGAAAATAGATTTGTGTTGTTTAAGTTGCTCAGCCTATAGTATTTTGTTGTGGCAACCCATGAAAATGAATACACTTATGCACAAGGTCCCTCACAGAACAGACTAGAACTAGGGATGAGAAGAAAAGGGTAGGTGGGTGATAGATTGGGGGCCCAATCTCCATTGTTATCTCATTCCAGCATGGAACTTCAAGAAATGTAAAAATTATTAACCCAAATCTGGCCTTCTAGGTTATTATGAAGGCATATAAGTCAATACAGAAGAATACAACTAATTTTATTTAACAACTATTATCTCAATTTATATCTTTTAAATATTCAGATATATGATATGTAGATCTCCATTAGTGTTCTTGTATCGAAATGTTAGGGGTGTACAAGACTTTACATAGTCTCTTTCTCTGGGGAAGAGAAAAAAGATGTGTATGCTATGTTGCATTATTATTGTTGTAATAAAAACACTGAATTCCAAAAAGAAGGGTGCTATCTGGCAGGCCCAACGTAGTGGCACAAATTAAGCAGAGCAACTTTCTCTGCCTCAAGGCATATTTCATAGATAGAGTGTTTTCCAAGACTAAGAGTCTAATGTAGATATCAGCTGCACATAAGAACGTTTTAAGGAGACTTCTGGAGTTCTTGAAAAGAAAAGACTATATAGAACAGGCTTTGGAATAAGATACTGTAGTAGGCACTGTTGGTGCTTACCTACATCTTTTTTACTAGGCTGGAGCATCTATCTCTCAGCTGGTTTGAGTGTTGGCTATTAATAGCTCAAAGCTTGACCCCTTCTCGGAAGAACTGCCTTTGGCTGACAGGAGCCAATTCATCCAGGAGGCTACCTCCCCAACCTCCCCCAATTGATTAAGGCCAGTCCTCACTCCTCAAGATGGAACATCTTTGTGGTGTTATATATGGTCCACATACCCTATGGATCAGGTCAAGTTTAGACTTTACTTGAGACCACATCTTTGCTGAACTTCTTCCCCTGCCCGAACCCGATTCATTCCATCCCCTATAGGTTTCTCCTAAGAATACTCTCTCAATAAATTCTAGGTTCTGAATACCTGCCTCTGGCTCTGTTTCTCGGAAAACTGACCTAAAGCTACTGAACTTGGTAGTGCAAGGACTGAAAACTCTCTCACATCCGCCTCTGCAAACCTACTTTGCTGATTTTAAACTCTTGTTCAATTAAAAATTTCTCCTTCGTTAGGTCTAACACAGGCTTGAAATCCTACAGTGAGAGAGGAAGATGGGCAGGATGGGTTTCATCATTATTTCCACACATTATCTATTCTTTCTTCCCCACCAACAATTCTGCTTCAGACTTCCCCAAGGAGTGGGATGAAGCTAGAAAAGCAGAAAAAAGATGTTTCTTCTCTTAAAAAGGTACAACTGTAATCTGGCACTGATGCCCCCTGGTAGGATGGATATCCAAAATGCTAATTCTTTTTCCTCTGGGACATTTTTTGAGTTCCCTAAAGATACTACTCTCTTCCCCCTTTGAAAACACACACCCACACACCCACACACACACACTCACATGTACGGTCTGCAACTGCAATTTTCTGATGTGATGATGTCCACATACCACCTTCAGTCTCTGCAGGCAGCAGTACTCCTTCAGCTTCCTTCTGCCCAGGTCACTTCACCCCAGGAGGGATGCTCTTTAGGAAGTATCCTTTTAAAGACAGCTTATAGCAGGATTCCTTCCAAAGAGTCCATATCTTTGTAGGCACCCTCCCCCCAAAAAGTGACCTCTCTCCCTATACCACACTCACTTTTCTGCTCTGGTCTCTTTAGTTACAGCCTTTCACCTATTGATTTTCTCAGATGTGTGTTAGGGACCTTCCCCCACATCCCTAAATTCTAGGAGACACAGGGCAAGTTATCTGGGTAGTTTGCTCGACACATTCTCCTTTCTCAGCTTAAAATGATACAGAAGTACATCTGTTCCCTGGGAATTAGAAACTCCACAGTTCTCCATCAACTCTTTCTCCAACATCTCAATACTTATTCTCCTCCACATAATCTTCAACCTCCCTGACTCTGGCAGAACCAGGCTCTGGGACCCCACTTTGCATCGTAGGTGGTCCAGCTGATTTAGTGACTCACATTGGACTGTGGGAGTGCCTGACCTAAGGTACTCAGTTGAGAGGCCTCAGCTAAACAAACCTCTGCGATTTTAAGAACCTATTACATATGAAAATAATAGCTAAATTTATTATTCCCAATCCTTTCCCTATACTGAATCACCTTAATCCCACACTGCTCCAAAGGTAGGTACAATTTTAATCTCCTTTTTATAGATGTGAAGACCGGGGCACAGAGGGGTCAAGATTACCCTGGAAATAAATGTCGAGTCTTTGATTGGAACAGACCCAGGTGACATCTAAGCCCCAATGCACATGCCCAAAGTCACCTTAACAGATTGCCTCCATCAGAATTCAGCTGGAACTCCTCACATTCTATGCTGAGTTCGTTAGTTGCTCTGGGGGTGACTTTACTTTTGAATGATCCCTAAAACAGCAGCCCTTGCACACCGAAACATTCCTTGAAACATTCTACTATTTCCCACCTGGTATGTCTTTAAATGAAAATGCTTGTCAGCAACTGGCACATGAGGAAGGTCACTACCAGTTTTCCATAAGTTTAAAGAAATATTTTGGGCTGTCCTTTGAAAAGTCTCTTTTTCCAGATCAGCGAGTTCTCTAGCTGACGAATGTTCCCAAACCCATATGGCTGCTGATGGTGAGAATCCAGATTCCTGACGATACAGAAAGTGGCCCTTCTGCCTCTGCAACTTTGGATTGAAGAGAAAACTATGCCCTTGGCTGAGGCAGCTGAGAACCTTTCTATGGCATGAGAAAGACACTTTTGGCACTTGTTCCTTTTTGGGCTACTTTTTGGATCCATAGTCCCCGACCTTGAGGGTGTTTGTGGAGTTAATGCAACATGAGCCAACACTGCAAATTCTGCAGAAATTACCTGGACTCCAAGACAAGGTAACAGATGTGTAAACCAACCCTGTTCCAAATATACAGAAAGGTTGTTAATATATTTTGGAAATTAAAAATAGGTATGTGCTGGACAGTAGGAAACAAAGACCTCCAAATACGGTTCAAATCAAAGCTGGATTTATTGTTTACTTGGAAGGGAGAGCCGCTTCCCCTCATTCAAGTGTGAGTTCAGCATGTCTCTCTAAGCAGAATTGAAAGAACTTGGTTATGACAAAAAGAGGGATGTGCACCAATAAGGCAAGCTTCTGAGCTTGGGTCTCATATCAGGAAGTCTGGTTTCAAACCAGGCCAGGATTGGTTGCCTGAGTTTCCAGTGGGTCTGCAGCCATTCAGTAGATGGCTCAATCCCTCAAAACTTAACAAGGTTTCTCCTTAATACACAAGAAAAGGAAGGAAAGGGAAGAAGGAAAGGAAAGGAAAAAGGAAAGAAAAAAGGAAAGGAAAAAGGAAAGGAAAGGAAAAAGGAGAGGAAAGGAGAAAGGAAAAAGAGGAAAGGAGAAGAGAAAGGAAAGGAGAAGAGAAAGGAAAGGAGAAGAGAAAGGAGAAAGGAAAGGAGAGAGGAAAGGAGAAGAGAAAGGAGAGAGGAAAGGAGAAGAGAAAGGAGAGGGGAAAGGAGAAAGGAGACGAAAGGAGAAAGGAGAGGAGAGAGGAAAGGGGAGAGGAGAGGAGAGGAGAGGAGAGGAGAGGAGAGGAGAGGAGAGGAGAGGAGAGGAGAGGAGAGGAAAGGGAAAGAAAGGAAAGGAAAGGAAAGGAAAATTCCCAGGAGCCAGAAGCAAAGAAGGAGGCTTTAGAGAGTGAGTTAGGTTTAGGTTTAGGTTGAAGCTATGAAGTTCTCAAGATGTGATTCTTAGACATATTTTAGGGGCAGAAGTTTTAATGCCTGGGCAAGAGGCAGGATCAAAAGCAGGCAGTCAGAATTAGGTCCTTACACAATGCCAAAGGTCAGAAAACCTGTCCCATCTGTGGTATGGAACTGAAAAGTTGCACCTGGGAGTGAACTCTCTGCCCCAGCCCTGGGTGGAAGCATCACTAGTGAAAAATAAAACTTTAGCACTGAGCAAGGTTGTCCAGGACCTATCTGTTGAACCTCTTGGGCTTGGCAGAACTAGCCACAAATTCTGCTCATGGGTCTCCAAACCCAGGGCACTGTCAGGATTCTCAAGAAAAAGGAGCTCTCCAAAGTCTATCAAATGGTGGCACGTACCATATTTAATGGTTCTCATGAGGTGGGGCAGTAGGAAAGGAGGGCTTCAAATATGCAGTAGGAGAAGCCCCACTAGAGCTTACATAGTTCATTTATTAATCATCATTGTGTGCCAGGCACTGTGCCAGGCTCTTTACCATGTGTTATCTTGAATCTTCTCAACAACCACATACTATAGCATATCCTTAACCTAGGCTGGACAGCCTTCCAATCTGGCACTATTTTCAGAAATCTAGACAAAATGCCACTCTTATCACATGCCTAAAATCCCACCATCAATCCAAGATGCATTCTTTGGAGTCTTAACAGCTTTTTTATCTCCATGTGTAAACATGCCTTCATACTAGATTACAAACCCTGGGCAATATGATCTAGTGGAAAGGGCTCTGAAATGGCATCCTTGTAACCTGGGTTCTGATATGGGCACCACTGTTGTGACTAAGGGACTTTGGATATTGTATGTAGATGGTTCAGCACATAGTAGATGGTCAATAAATAATAGTGTTTAATTTTCATCATTATTATGTATTCCTAACCAAGGGCTCAAGATCCCCATATGTCATAAAAGTACATGGAGTGCTGCTGCATCTCATGGTGAGGTGTGCAGTCACAGTTCTTTATCAGAAAAAGCCCAGTCTTACTCGAGGCAAGTGGAACACACTCAGAGCACAGAGGGTGTCACAGATGTTTATATAGTTCCTTGTTAGTGCTAAGATCTGCTCACATGGGTCTGGAAGCCTCACCACCCCTTCAAATTCCCTCCCATTTCTTTCCACTATTCTTGGCCAAGGACACCTATTTCACTCTTCATGGTTGCCAGGCTGACAAATCCCATTGCCCAAGGCTTTAAATTCTTCAGAGTGGAGCAGCAACAAGACAGACAAAGCTCTTTCTTCCTAATGTTAAAGACTTCTCGCAGCATAACTTTGACTCTACGTATGATTAAAGTTTCCCTCACCACTAGAAGGGTAGAGGAAGACAATGAAGGTCCAGGGACATTAAAATTTGTCCCATCATGCAAATAGTTTACTATAAATCTATAATCATTTTCAGAAAGAAACATTCTGTGATTTCTATGATTTGGATGCAACTCTGCTGTACACATTGACAGTATATGGGGCCCCCAATAAGCATAAATTTGATGTCAAAAGAAGCTTTGACAATGACACATAATAATTTACCTTTTAGAATTTAGAATTGAGTTTGACTTGAAAGGCCCAGGCAGAATTATTCAAAACTTCTTCCCTAAAATTACTTTAAAAGTCCTTCTCGTGGATGCTTATCACCTGCTTGACTTGAATTCTAATAATGTTTCTCACCGAAAAGAACTGTTGGAAAGAACAGCTTATCCAATGTTTTTCTGCCTTGTGCCTCTGCCTATTCAAGACCCTGCTCACCCTCAGAGTAAATGAAGGTGGCCAGACCACCATAACTGACAGTGCTCAGCAGGCTTCTCCCTGCACTGGAAACCATGCAATCAACTATAAGGTCAAAAGGATATTCTCCAAAGTGCTCCTCCAAGAAACTTACGGCAAGCAGGGGAGAGAAGTCAGGTACAAAGTTGGGAACTCAGATGGAGGAAAGAAATAAAGCTGTGATTAGGGGACAGACAGGTGTAACGACAAAAAAAGAAGAAAGGTTTTCAAAGATCTCCTTTAAAATGGGAGATTGGGGTGGGAAACACACCGTGGCTCTCTTTAGACAGGTGAATAGCATTCCACTTTGATACCCCAATGAGGCAGCTTTGGGTGGGAAATAGAGCACTAGGTTGGAGGCCCAGCTCTTTTTCTTATTAGCTGGGAGACCTAGGGAGGGCCACTTCATATACAATGTGATTATTATGGCTCCTTTTAGCAATAAAATTGTGGTATTTAACTTTCTTAATCTCTTCCTCATTTATTTTTTAAGTGAGATATTCTTGACATATAACATTGCATTCACTTTATCTTCCTCTTTAGACATGATTTAAAGATGAATACTTAAAAGAATTCATGAACAAAAAATGAATACTTAATGATATGCTTGTTCACTTGAAATGAAGATGTGTGATATTATGAAGTGCATGATATTGCATACTATACACGCACATAAACTTTGAATTCATTTATCCAATGATCACAAACACATATTCAGTTAACTCTAAGAAGAGAGTCAAATGTTTCTGTTTGAAATGGTGGAAGTTATCCACCTAGATGTTTCATAGGCACGTCAAACTCATGTCTCTAAGGATTCATCATCCTCTTCAAATCCACTCTTCATTTTGCAATGCCCATGTCAGCTGATGGCACCACTGTGCCTGCATCACCTTGGCTACAAAACGGTGCCTCTTTGTCTTTTTTCTTATTCTCCACACTCATAGGTATTCAGGTCCTGATAAGTTCACTTTGCCACTTTTTCAGATATCTTCTCTGAGAAGGGGTTAGGGACATTCATAGCTCAGAGTCTCATCTTTGCTGACCTAGACCACTGCCTGCCATCATCCAGCCCTCCATCATCTGTTCTTCATTGTCCATGCTCCGTTTGGTGCACCACTCACTTCCCTATTCAAAATCAGTCACTAGCTTTTCTCACACTCTTCCTTGGAGTTCTTTGCCCCATTTGCTATGTCACCTTCATCAGGCTAATGTCCTTTCATCCTTTAGACTCAGGAAATATATTTTGCTCCTTACTCTCCTGTGAGGCTCCACCAAGTAGACCCACTATCCCACTGCCCTTACATAGCTGCATTGTTACACTTAGTGCCTCAAGTAGTAACTGCCTGCCTCCTTAACCAGGCTGTGGACTCCCTCAGAACAGAACTGTGTCCATCCCTGTCACCTGGCCCATCCTACTTAAAAACTTTAATTCATTCATGTTTTCTCTGGGTCCATAAATGCCACTGATCTAAAACAGAACATAGCTAAACAGAGGTAGGCTGAAAGGTAAGCACAGTGCCCCAGACAGTTGCCAGGGTCTTTGCTGGACATTAGTATCTGCATGTGGCAGACAGACACTGAGTTAGGTCACGTTGATGCTAACCAATTATTTGAGGCACAGTCATTCTGACAGCCATTTCTGTTTCAAAACGAACATTGCATATGACAGATGCTACATTAAGATAATTATTTTATACAAAATGTAATGAATTTGCCTGTATATTTTCTCTCCAGAAAATGATTCTGTATAAAGCAGTTTATTATTTTGGCCTGGCTAAGATTTATTTCTGGCATGGAAAAAGAAGTGCTCCAGAAACACTGCCAGAAATTTCTAAATATCACTGAGTCTTCAAATATTGTACTACGCTGATCAATTTTCATTGACTCCACTTACATAGTTGACTCAATTTCTTTGCAAATCACTCCGTTCTTTAGATTTCATTTTTTTTTTTACTTGCAAAATGAAAGGAATGAATCAGAATATTTTTAAGATCTCTTTCCAGTTTTTAAATTGGGCTAGTCTAAGATTTGTATTTTTATTTTACTTTCAATTTAGCCTCTTGTTTTAAGTCAACTGGTGGCACAGAAATTTAGCCGTGATGTAAATAAATTAGGGAATTATTCTTTGTATAGAAATGATCTGTTGTTATATAGAATTTACCATTACATATAAAATTTCCCTAGTTCATTTAAAATGGACTTTGATTACAAATACTTGACCTATACACCATGGGTATTACACAAAGCAACATTTATCTCTAGGACTAGCTACATAATTTGTGGTAACCAGTACAAAATGAAAATGCTGGGCCCACTGTTTAGAAATTAATAAGAATTTCAAGATGGCAAAAGCATAACATTAAACCAAGCTGGGGCTCTTCTGAGTGTGGGGCCCTGTGCAACTGCCAGCCCTCTTCATCTGTGCTATTCTCTCTATATATACCTCAGTTAAGCAATAGAAGTATCTGTTAGTATTAAATATGCCTAAACATTTTCCCCAAATTTTACTTCAAATAGGTTTCACAAAAAGTAATAAACATGAACCCAAGGGAAAAGATCATTAGATTTTTGGCCACATTTGATGAAAAGGCCTTAGGCTAGAATCATACATGGATACCATGTCTGGCTCAGCCATTGGCCCATTTATATAACTTTGGATGATTCACTGGACTTCCTGAGTGCTCAGCCTTCTCTTCTGTAAAATAAGAATATCATGTTTGGCACTAGGATTCCATCAGTCTCTGCTTGCTTTCTGATTTAGGCCTTGTTTCCATGGTCATGTAATCATTTTTTTAACTTATTACTGACATATAACAAATATACAAAAAAGTGTTCATATCATATGTGTACAGCTCATCGGATTTTTGTAAACTGAACACCTCCATCTAATCAGCTTCCAGATCAAAAAAAGAATATGACCAGAATCTCAAAAGCTCACTTCATGCTCCCTTCTAGTGAGAGCCCCCTACTCCCACAAGGGTAACCACTAACCTGACTCTTAATATCATGTTAGGTTTGCCAATTCTTAAACTTGAAATAAGTAGAATCATATAGTATTCATGTATCTAACTTCTTTAACTCAGAATTATGTTTTGAAATTCACACACACAGGTATAGCTTGTTTATGCTCACTGATAGAGTAGTCTGTGGCATAAATATACCACATTTGAATTGCCATTCTATTGATGATGGGCATTTGGGTAGGTTTTATTTTTTGGCTGGTTGTAATTCTGTAATTTATTAAATATTTCCATGATTACTAATTCCCTATTTTAGTTAGAATTAAAATAAGTTTACTGTATCTGTTTTTATAAACAGTGAGATTGGCATGCCCTTGTACAGGGATTTCAAAAAGCCTTGGACTCTTTATACCAGAAGTGACCAATGAGTGGAGGAGAATTCTCTTATTCCTCTTTTAGCTCAGCTTCTACTTGGCATTTCATGATCATAGATGAAGCAGTTATTGTCATTGTTCATTAGCATCTGACCAAACTCTGTCACATGATGACAGAAATGACTTCTGAGTATATTGGACTCAGGAAGTCTGTGATAGAACAGACCTCACCAGAACAGGGGGTGGCTAAGTGATGTGAATAAGTCACATCTGACAGAAGCTGCAGGTGCTTATATACTGGCCAAGATCTAAGACACGGTGGTGGTAGGTGGGAGAGAGTGCTCCAGGTATGTAGGTTAAATACAGTCTCAAAAGATATGGGAATAGATAAAAAATAGGCTATATTTGGCAATTCTAGGCATGTGGCTAGTCATTTCAGCAGAGAATAACACAGAGTTCCTCTCCAAAAGGAACTCAATAAAAGATATGAAAGCAGGCCATCCTTTTACAATCTGAGCAGAACTGGGAAGCACTGCTGGCTATAGGTATAACTCCAAACCTGAAGGAATCAGCAAGAGCAAGAGAAGACCAGACCCCACGATTGCAAATTCAGGCAGGTTACCCAGGAAAGGGCTCAGGTAGCCATCTGGGACCTACCTGGTACCTAGTCACTAGAAACAGAACACAAAGTAGTTGCATAGTGATGCCATTTACTAATCCAATAAACAATTATTGAGCTCATAGCCATATGCCAAGCACTGTACTAGTTGATGGTGGTGAACAAAACACACATGGTCATTATATCAGTTTGGATGCTTTTGGTTCCAAGTAACATAATACTCAACTAAAAGTGGCTTAAGTAATAAAGGTTAATTAGTAATCTTATACACAAAGTCTGAAGTTTGGCTGTTCTAAGGTTGCCTTACTTGCTCACCAATGTCAGGTTTCTGGCTGAATTTCTCTTTGCTTTCCCTCATGGTTGCAAAGAGGCTGCAGTAGTCTTATAAATCACACCCTCACACAATGGTGCTGAAAATAGAAAAGAATAAAACAACTTCTTATATGTCTTCTTTTTTTTTTTAATTAGAGAGAAAAATCTTTTCTAAAAACTTGCCAGCTGAATCCTTCTTCTATCTCCTTGCCCAGAGCTGGGTCACATGACCACAACTAAGCCAATTACTAGAAATGGAAATGGGATGACCACAATTGTCTAGACCAATCATAATGCAAGCCCTGGGTTTGATATACTGTGCCCTCATACCAAGGTCATGTCAGTGGGGAAAAGGGTTGGCTGTGGAGTAGACAATCAAAAAACTGCAGCCACTACCTAAATTCCTGAAAAAAGGCTCCTTTCAACTACCATGAGGCCAGGACAGATCCCAGAATTTGAAGATCTCTTTTACACAACAAAATCGGAGTGAGTACCCTCTCTGGGTAAGCAGATGTGGGGCTTTCAGCTCTGAGCGCCAGAAAGCTTCAGCCATCAAATCACTCACGTCTTTAAACTCTACACAAACAGATTTCTCATAAGGACCGGCCCATTTTTAATCCATCTTGCTTTTTCAAATCATAGCACCCAGAGGGATAGGGGTACTACAGAAACAACAGTCACTTTCTGGGCCTCTAGAAGTTCAGTGTGTCCTAACTTTAGGTCCTACCACCTATCCTTAAATCTAATTATCTGTTGGCTTACACGACCTCCTGGAATATTTTCAACATGTCTTAATACTATCTCCTTTAAGCTTCTAAAGGTTTCCTCATCTGTTTATTAGTGTTTTGTTTATTAAAGGCTAGCCTGTAAATCTATCACAGATTGTTCTTCAGAGATATTGTTGAAGTGGTAACAGCCAGAATAATAGTTGGCATTTATTGAGCCATTACTTTGTGCTAGGTGCTATTCTAAGTCCCTATAAAATACATTTACATTTACCAACTAATTTAATCTTCAAGAATCCCCATGAGGGAGGAATCTCTATGTACTCTTTTGCAGAAGAGGTACAGAGATATTAATTAAGTTGCCCAAGACCACATAGCTTATAAGGGGAGGAAGAGATTCAAACTCCAACCATATTCAACCACATATACTACTTCTCAAAAGGAACAAGATATTCTCTTCCTTGTGGGGTTCCTGGGGCTTTTTCACCTTATGGCTTGTAAGCACTTCAGGAGACTTGCTGGGGTGAAACAAAATCATATACTTAACAGAAAAAGCCAAGCCAAACCAGATATTACACATCGATTCCTTTCCACTTTGTCATCTGGTCTTTCCTCTCAGACTGCAGGGGTGCCTGTCACATTACTCAGTAAAAAAAAACATACACTCACAGGCAGATTGTCTCTACTTTATAAAGAGATTGAGCAAAGTGGCAATTTGAGAACAGCTGTAAGAACCACATTTCCCTTCTGAGGCATAGTTTACAGAATAGCTTTCCCACAAGTCCAGGGCAGACACAGCTGTCTCTCCCATATCTTTTTAACGTTTAATCACACACCCACTGAAAAGTAACAACTTTTGATTGTCTTAAGTGCATGTGTAGTTGCCCCAACAAAATTACAAGTTCTTTAAGAATTGGGGTTACATCTTATTCATGGTGCCTTACCCTGGAAGAATCTTCCCTTAGTGAGATTCTGCTTTGTGTGTGAGGCTGGTGGTTATTGATTGCCCCTGTGTGTCAAATACTGTGCTAAGAACTTTAAACACATTGTTCATTCAATATTTAGAACAATCCATCGAGGCGTATGCTATTTTCCTCTCACCTTGAAAAGAAGAACTGGAGGCCTTAGAGAGATGTGCCAAGGCTGTCAATCTATCAATTAGCAGAGACAAGACTCAAACTTAGGCCTGCCAGACACAAGCCTACATGTTTAGAGCTATGCCCTTTCCATCAAGTCAAGCTTGTTCCTGTTTCCAAGCATTCATCTGTGCTGCAATTAAAGAAAGGGAAAAGTCCTTCCCTTTTTTCTTTTCTATGCATAACCAAGACTTGCCTCAAACCCCACTTCCTCCAAGAACCCTTGGAATACTTAAGGCCATTGAAGCCCACATCTCATAGAACTAAATTACAGACCATCTTATACTGCTCTCAAATAGTTTCCTATGCTAACCATTCTTCTTATCAAAATTTTAAAGCTCTCCCAGAGAAGAAATTGCCGCAACTCTCTGGATTTTATGCATTGAGAAAATGATAAAGCATCTATGGTTTTTCAGTCTGAAGACTGAGCTTGTTTCTTCCTTTTATCATTATCAAATTCTCCATGTTGTTTTCTGGCTTAAAAATAACTCACCAACTGGAAGGCAAGACAGATCAGGCAGAATTTATGTTCTCATCTGTCATGACACAAAGAGCAAGAGCAAAAGTTTAACCAGTACTTTGAAAATTTTCTGCTTGGAAATAAGACTATATACATATATGTATGCACATACATACAAACATACATGCACACATATGTTTACAAAATTATCCAAATTTTGTGTCAAATATTTTTAGATTTTATTCAGTTGGGAAGAAAAATACAAAAAGTGAATGGTGATTATATCTGGGTGGTAGAAATATGACTAGTTTTTATTTTCCTTTTTATTCCTTCTTATGTGCCCCAATTTTCTACAGTAAAAATGTGTTATTTTTATAGTTAGACATTAACAAGATTACCTAGGTCCATTAGTAAAAGGTAAAGTTAACCATCTAAAAAAAGAAACACAGGTTGTAACTAATTAGTGTTTTTTAATATGTGAGAAAGTGCAGAATAGCACAGATAAAGTGATAACATTTGATCCAAAGCACAAATGATGATACCAGCATGTGGTTTTTTCTCTCTCTTTTGCTCTACACTGCATCCTAGGTGTTGGTAACATTCCTGGGAACCCCTTTCCCCATTGTCCCAGTACAGCCACCAGCACTTCTGGGGCTAAAGTTGTCTAGGCTTAAATTTAGAAGGGAAGAACTAGTGCTATTTCTCTAAATTTCAGCAGAAATCTTGTCCCACCTCATTGACTCTGAATGGGCCTCCTGTCTAATACTAAACCAATCAATTGGGCCAGGAAAATATGTTGAGTGGATTGTTTTATATCTGAGTCACTTGCTCTACCCTGAGTCATAAAGTGGGATCAACCCTCTGGAAACACCTGGGCCAAAAGCCCTTAGAACTAAGAGTGAGTTATCAAGGTTGCAGAATACAAAGTCAATACCTGCAAAAAAAAAAAAAAAATCAATTAGATTTCTGTATACTAACAGTGTACAAATACAAATGAAAATTTTAAAAATAGTACCATTTACGATAACTCAAGAAATAGAAATATTAGAAGATATATACTGAATCTGTATGCTGGAAACTGAAAAATGCTGATAAAAGAACTTAAAGGAGACCTAAATAAATAAAGAGAGGTAATAGAGATAGTAAAGATGACAGTTTCTCCAAAATGATCTCTAAGATTTGACCAATATCAATCAAAATTCCAGCAGAATTTTCTATAGATATATACAAATTATAAATTTTATATGGAAAGGCAAAGGAAGTAGAGTAACTTGCATTGGACACCTTTAAATACTCTAATTAAAGACTTACTAGAAGGCTGGAGTAATCAACACAGTGTGACATTGACAAAGAGACAGGCACATAGATCAGTGGAACACAATAGAGTTCAGAAATAGATTCACACAAATAGACCCACATCCAACAAAGAACTTATATCCAGAACCTGTAAAGAACTCTCAAAACTCAATAATGAGAAAATAAATAACACAATTTTTTAAATGGGCAAAAGACTTAGATACTTCACTAAAGAGTATATAAAGTTGGCACAGACACATGAGAAGATGATTAACACCATTAGCCATTTGGGAAATGCAAATTCAAACTACTACTCAGCTACAGAATGGCTAACATAATCTCATTAATCCCTCTTGAGGAAAGAGTAACTGGAACTCTCACATGTTGCTGGTGGGAGTGCAAAATTGTATGGACACTCTAGAAAACAGTTTAGCAATTTCTTATAAAGTTATACATACATTTACCATATGATCCAGCAATCCTATTCCTGAATATTTCCTCTAAAAAAGTGAAATCTTATGTTCACACAAAACCTATACATAGTGTTTATAGCAGCTGTATTCATAATCATCTAAAAGTGGAAACAACTTCCCTCAATGGTATGCTAGTTTCCTATTGCTGTTGTAACAAATTAGCATAAACTTAGTTGCTTGAAAAAACTCACGCTTATTATCTTACCGTTATGGAGATCAGAAGTCTGAAATGCATCTCACTGGGCTAAAATCAAAGTTTTGACAGGGCTGCATTCCTTTCTGGAAATCGATAGAAAAGAATCAATTTTCTTGCTTTATCCAGCCCCTGGAGGCTGCCTGCATTCTTTGGTTCCTGACTCCTTCCATTTTTGAAGCCATTGGTGGTTAGCTGAGTCTTTCTCACAATGGTATCTCTTTTGTTCTGACTCTTCTGACTCCCTCTTCCCCATTTAAGGACGCTTGTGATTACATTGATTCCACCTGGCTAACCCATGACAACTGCATTAATGAGGTCAAATGATTAGCAACCTTATTCCATCTGCATCCTTAATTTCTGCTTGCCAGGTAACATGACGTATCACAAGTTTCAGGGATTAGGATGTGGACTCCTTTGGAAAGGCCTTCAATCTACCACAGATAGACAATGAATGAACCAACCGTGGTATATCCATACAGTAGAATCCTACTCATCAATGAAAAAAAATGAACTTTGATATAAACAACAAATGTGATGAATCTTAAAGGTAGTGTACTGAGTAAACAGAGTAATTCTCAAAAAGTTATGTACTATATGGGTCTGAGTACAGAAAATTACGAAAAAAAGCATTGGTTACCAGGGTATAGAGATGGGGGTAGGGTATGACAACAAGGTGACAGCACAAGATACCTGGCATGTTATTGTGAAAAACTATACATATATTAAAATTTGGAGAACTGTACATCAAATAAAAAATTTTTTTATTGTATGATAATTTTAAAAATAAAAAAATTTATTATAAACTGTACCACTTGACATACACACACAAAGATGCTCATTACAGTACTTAACAGTACTAAGGGGAAAACGCCAACAATTTTACACCAGACTCTAGCATTTCGGTGGTGAGTTCACAACAGCTTCTGCAGTTCTCATCAAAGCTTTCCTGAAACACTAAATCTGTTTGAGCCTCCATTTTCTCACCTAAAAGTAAGGGTGATATTAACTTTATTGGCTATTAATAAGATTAAATGAAAATCTATATGTAAATATTTTGACATAAAAGGATAATCAATTGTGTTAATTGCTTTGTTTTTGCCAACCTGTTGGAGTGTCTGAACTCTCAGGTCTTCTTCCTCCCAAGACTAAGATACTTGTAGATTTTAGAATGACCAGTGCTATGAGTGGAAAGATAGACATTCAAAAGAGAGATAGGTAGGAACCCACAGAGTCACAAAGAATGCTCCTAAGATGTGACACCTCCCAACAAATACGTTTACATAAGTTCTGTCTGTGAGACATATTTTATTCCCATTTTCTAATATAATGTAATCAAAGAGTTACACCATTAACATCTTTACAGGTGTCTTCTATGCCTTCCTCTAGACATCTCTAGAAGCTTCCTGTCCCTACATCTCCTTTGTGGACCTCACAAATTCTAATGAGGTGGTCAAGAATGGAATACTCACCCATGAACTTATTTTTTTGTTCAAACAGCATTCATTGAGTACCCTGAATTGCCAAGCACTGAGCTCTACCCAGAGATGCAAATGTAGATTGGCCTCTGTCCCTTCCCTGGAGGTGTTCAGGGTGTAATTGTTGAAGGTCACAAAACATGAGATTGATGGTGAAGACAGAGGGTGATAAATTCTACCACTTTAGTTGTTAAAATGCAAAACTTGCTCGGAGACCTTTAGAAAGCTCTCCCAAACAGATATTCAACAGAATTGAATAGGAAAGAGTGTTTGGCAAGGGAGACTATAAAAGAGTAAAGTAAAAATACATTTGAGAAGAATAGGTAAGAACTAAAAATATTAACTAAAGAAGAATGTCTCCTTTTTCTAAACTCATCTAAATGTAATTGGTACTGGTCTTGCTCTCATGTATGGTATTTGCCTTGTAAGTATTGTCATCTAGTTGGCAAGTGGATATTTGTAAAATGATTTGGTTTTCTCATAGGGGAAAAATGGGGTTATATATAAGCCTAATGAGATTAATTATCAAGTGGTTACAACTGATGAGTTAGACTATTAATTTCACTGAAGTCCAATATTAGTATAGAATTAGAAATTACCTCATAAAAATTCAAATTTACCAGACTTTGCCCATATACTCCCAGAGAGAATGTTCATATGTAATCAGATATATATTTGAAGGTTTTCCTGTAACCTTGTTCTTCTCAGCTCACTAAGTTTTGATGACTCTGTTAAACAAAGAGGCCTTCAAACAATAGATTCCTATAAACATGGGTAATCACAGGAAAAGAGAATAACATGTCTTTCCCTCTATCTGCCAAATTTGGGATTGCTAAATTCTGACCATGGCCTATTTTGAAATATTAAAAGATATAATAAAAAAAATCCTTGGACCATGTTTGTATGTTAGTTTTACTCATAATGAGGGATTGATTCCAGGATCCCCCATGGATATCAAAATCTGCAGATGCTCAAGGCCTTTATACTATAAAATGGCACTGAACACTGCGCATAGTCAGTCCTCTGCACCTGTGAATTCCCAACACTATTGAATCCGTGGATGTAGAACCTGTGGATTTGAAGGGCAGACTATATTATCCATTTACTCCCTATATCTTCATCTACCATATTACCATATTGATTAGAAAGAGAAATGGTATTTGTGGTTGGGACCTGGAAAACTATAAACATTTTGAAACTTGTTTTCTAAAAAATATATATATATATATCAGTAGAAGTGCTTTCTCTCTCCAGTTCTTACTGATTTGTTGTTGGGTCTTCATATACTCAAGTAAAACTCAGTGGAGTTCAAAGATTATGAAGAAAGTCAGTGCCAGCTGTTTGGTTTGTTTATACTTAAGATGCTTATTCCTGCAAATATCTTGGCCCTTATCCTTATGTCACCTGGAGGGCCCTCTCATCTCAGTCTTGATCTAGCTAAATCCAGTATTCCCCAAGAGGCTGCTCTCTAGTTGCTTTGCCACAATGATTTTCTGAACAAACTTCTCTCTTCCCATGAACCATGACAACACTTACATATCCCTAGCACATAATTTAGCATCTTACTGTGCACAGATACATCTGTTAACATGTTAGATGTGGTCCAACGATGCACTGTTCTTGTTGGGAGGAGGAAGTATCAGAGAGGGCGTGGGGATGTGTTCCAGAAAGTCATAATGGCATGGGGGTAGGGAAGTTTCAGAGCAAAAATGTGATTATATACTTAACAAAACTAACATAACCCTTTCCAGTTATATGTTTTAAAAGGTTATTTTGTATTGACTAAGACAAAGCAATGCTGTGTGTTGCTATGGCAGCCTTTTCTGAGGTCCTTGGATACCAGCGCTGCAGATGGTCCTTGCTTTTAGTTTTGGAGTAAGAATCCATTTATTCCCCATTGAAATATGTAACTTTCAGCTTCTAGGCCTTTAAATCTATGAAATGCACAAATGCATCAAATCAATTTAGAAATATTTAAGATATTATTTAAGAATATCTACTAACCACCATTGCTAAGTAGTTAATAGTAATTCATTCCAAATATTTATTGAGTGCTTTCATGGCAAAGCCCTGTGATAGAATCAGAATGTTTAATTCACAGTTCTTACCCTTTGGCGTTTTGCAAGCCCCAAAAGGTGAAAGAGATCAACAGCATTAGCAATTAATGCTGCTAGTGGATAAGGAAGAAAGCTATTAGATGTCACAGGAAAGCCAGGCAAATTCTGGCTGGGGGAATAAAAAATGGTTTCACAAGGAGGTGAGTATAAATATGTAGAAGAAAGAAAGACAAGGAGAGAAGTCCATTTGGAAAGATTCAAGAACAAGTTTGGCCCCACTTCACAAAGAGGAAAGAAGGGGTTTAAGTCAGAGCGACGTGGATGGCCCTATAAGCAAGTCAAGAATGATGAATACTAAGCCATGGTCATTGGATTTAGACTTTAGTGACCAGTTTAGTGGAAGGTCCAATTTCAATAGCAAAGTGGAAACAAAAACCAATTGTAAAACAATCCCAGAATGAAGAAGATAACGTTTTATAATGGGAGAGAGTCAATTCTAGTTGTAGGCAGAAGGAAAAGATTTGGAGTAAAAGGGAAAGAAATGATAGTAATCAAATTTAGAGTAATCAAACCAGGCTAGAATCACAATGTGCAGAAAGAAGAAAGCCCTGGAAAAAACAAGTCACCTTCCTTTTTCTGTTACTCTCTCTTTTTGGACCTGGTTAATTTTCTTTTTGGCTCTTCTTGCAATTAATAATTATCCTATCTTGTGTATTCATATATATTTGCTTCCAAATATTTATTGAGTGCTCGCATGTTTATTATTAGCCTCCCCCAAATGCACCCTGAGAGCAGGATTATAGAATATACTAGCCTGGTATATAAAAGGCTCTTAGTAAATCATTTGTAAATAAAATAAAATATGAGGAAAGAAAGAGCAAGTGAAGATTCAGAAAGATAAAGTGTAAAAAAACATGAGAGTGTGTATTGGAGTCCTTCACCCACTAAGAGGCGTAGCAAGGTCTCTACTGAGAGTGAAAGAGGTCAGAATGAGCTTCGTGGTAAGAAAGTTAAAAGTGGATGGTCAGGAGTAAAGAAGAGAACAAAAAGCTGGACCGTGTGACTGGGTATTGGACCAAATAGCAAGGCCTTGTGACTTCCTTCAAAAATTTTTGGCCATCTCAGCAAGTGAGAAACAAAAGCCAATGGGAGTTGCTGATGGCTGGAATTGGCAAGGCATATATAGTAGGACTAAGTGGTATCAAACTTGATAACCAGTCATCAATTCCATCCCTGAGATTATTCTTTTAAAAAGGACAGTCAGCCGTACCTACCTTGCATTCCCATTCTCCTTTGAAGGTATAAGCCATAGCTTGATAGAAGAGCTATCCTTGGGGATCAAAATCTGAGTGGTCACTTCAAGCCTTTAGAATTTCTGGGTTTGGTGAGAGTTCTTAAATATTGACAGGCCAAAAGGCACCTGGTGGGAGGACCAAAGCAGGCATCCGTTAACTGATGTCACAATAAAATCTGAAGTATATCACCAGCTCCTAATCAGCTTCTCTACTGCAGTGGTTCTTAAACCTTTGCATTCATCAGAATCACCTAAGGGTGTTTGTTAAAACAGATTGCAGAGCCCACATCCAGAGTTTCTAATTCAATAGGCCTGGAGTGGGGCCCCAAAATTTGCATTTCTTACAATGATGATACTGAGATTGCTTATCTGGGGACCACTGTGTGGACCACACTTCTAAGGCAAAGGGCTGCTTCTTCGTTCTTCCATGTATCACTTCTCTCCTGACTTTTTGTACTAACAGAAATGTTTATTGAGTGACTACTACATTCCAAACAATTTCCTAGTTCTTTTTTTTAATAATTTTAAAATTTTCAATTAGAGTTGGCATACATTATTATGTAATGTATGTACAACATTGTAATTAGATATTTATGTAATTTATAAAGTGATCACCCTGATCCATCTAATACCTATCTGACACCATACATAATTATTACAATATTGTTGACTATATTCCTTATACTTTACCTCGCATCCCAATGACTATTTTATACCTACAAATTTGCGGTTCTTAATCCTTTTCCCTTTTCACCACCCTCCAACTACCATTCTATTTGGCAACCATCAAAATGTTCTCTGTATCTGTGAGTTTGTTTCTGTTTTATTTTGTTTTTTAGATTCCATGTGTAAGTGAAATCATATGGCATTTGTCTTCATCTGCTCCACTCAGCACAATACACCCTAGTTTCACCCATGTTATTGTAGAACACATGATTTAATTTTGAGGGGGTTGAGTAATATTCCATTGTATATAGGTACAACCTCTTCTTTATTCATTCAACCACTGATGGACACCCAGGTTGCCTCCAAATCTTGGCTATTGTAAATAATGCTGCAATGAACATATGTATTCCCTTTAAAGTAGTATTTCAGATATATACCCAGAAGTGGGATTGCTGGGTTCTTCTTTGTCTCTTGTTTTAAAGTCTATTCTGTCTGGTATTAGTATTGCTATCCCAGCTCTGCTTTTTTTTTCTTTTTTGTTTCCATTTTTATGAATTATTTTCCATCCCTTTACTTTCAGTCTGTGCATGTCTTTCCATCTGAGTTTTTTTGTAGGCAGCGTATGAAAGGAACTTGTTTTATTATCCATTCAGCCACCCTATCTTTTTTAAATTTTATTTTATTGTTAATTTCAAGTGTACAGTACATTGGTAAGACATTTGTACAGCTACCCTATCTTTTGATTAGAACATTTAATCCTTTTACATTTAAAGTAATTGTTGAATATTCTAGTTCTTAGAACAGAGCCTAACCCAGACTAGATATTCAGTAAATATTTGGTGAATAAATGAATGACTACCTAGATACAATTCCTGCCTTTATGGAGTTTACAGACTAATGGGGGAGACTACATAATCTCATAAATAAATATATAATTAAAAACTGTGATATATTCTAGGAAAACAAATTCTAGTGTGCTTTTAGAGTAATATTTACTGGAGGATCGGGAAAACCCAGGAGTGGCAGGAGGTGTGTTGTAAAATAGCGATCTGAAGTCACTATTGATTTAAAATGATTTCATCAGGGTGAACATGCTTATGGGAGTTACAAGCACAGAGATCCGTAGTCCACCACATTGGTTCTTCCACTAAATTCCACATCACCCACCTCAGTACTACTGAGGAAAAGTAAGAGTTCTACAATTTTTAACTGGTTGATGATACACCAGCTGGCAACTAGTGAGTGGTTCTGGGACGGTCAGTGAAGTAATTTGGGCTTTAAGCTTCTCATCTGTAAAATAAGGGTGCAGGGGGTGCAGTTTCTATCATTGTTCCAGGACTAGGGTTCTTGACCTTAGCTATGTATTGAAACCTTCTGGGATGCTTTAAAATAAGGCCTGGGTCTCATTCCCAGAGAATCCAATTAATAGGCCTGGATGCAGCCTGGGAATTGGTATTTTTAATAGCTCCTTCAAGTGATTCTAGTGTGTAACCTGGGTTGAGACTCAGCGGGCTAGAAGGATTCTAGGTGATTCCTATAATTGATTGCAGTAGCCAAATTCTCCAACGTTATGAGTTAAAAATCCCAACATCATAAGTCTTCATTCTTGGTTTCTAAATTAAAATATATCCAAATTTTAGCTAAGATGGGTTTCATTTTAAATAAGCCTCTCTCAGAATGAATCTGTGTTTCAGTATAATTACAGTTTATCTTTCTTGGGTTTTTAGAAAAATTCTTAGCATTTTATTCAACTTGAACTCTAACTGAAATGTAACATAAATCTGATTTTAGTAAAGCTCATTTCTTTCCAGATTCAGCAGGGCTTGCTGATGGCACCTGTTATCATTCCACTCACTTAAGAGCAACTTCAAGACAATCCCCGGAAAAAGATCTGAAGTGCTCTTCATTATGAAAGTCCTGTCTGCGTTGCTTTTTATGCTTAGTGAAATCTAGAGACCCCTGTTCTAAAATATTTGTTGTTTTGTCTTAAACAGAAGTGCATTCGGTAAGTTTGTTCCATCTTGGTTAGCTCAGCTAGAATCATGTGATTTGAGATTGGTATATTTGTTGCCAATTATATTAATCCATAAGAGAAGCATCTAGTTCATAATTATAATCAGGAACACTTTACCTGGGTTACAGTGAACCTGACCCACTTCTCTGTCAGCTTAATTCCTGTTTTATGATTCTTTATCTCTGAGATCTAACTCCAAGCCAGGCCTGTGCTGCTAAATATCTAACAACCTATTCTTGGGAATAGGGGCGAGGAGCCCTGATTTGTAGTGTTTGCCATTTTCTGTGGTGTAAATGCTCCCATCCTGGTTTATTTTAGCCTACCAACACATCACCCCGGAACATAAAATTTGTAAGAGATGTGTGTTATTCACTCTCGTGACTGGGTACCAGACAGCTCCAGCATATCACTGCTCCACTCCCTCCCCAGGAAGAATATAACCTGGCACTGTGTTACTTGGTATAAAGTTAGATACCCTTCCATATCTTCTAAACTCACATTTCCACCTTCAATCTCCATAAAAATGTACAATCTGTTCCCTCAAGGTCTTTGCACTCATTTCAAGTAAGAAGGCTGTGACACTAAACATAGATTGAGAAGATCCATGGACTAGATTTCTACTTTTACCACTAACTGCTGGAGAGCTCAAAAGGGTGGGAAGTCCAAAGAGAGATGCTGACCCAGAGCTCTAGTGACCAGGTTCCTGTCTTATGTCGCAAGAAAGAATTCAAGAGCACTATAAACAGCAAGTAGAAAAGCACAAGTTTTAGTAAAGCAAAAGTACACACTTAAGAGAAAAGGGCAGGCAGCTCAGGGAGAGAGAGTCTGCCCCAAGCTGTCTGAAGTACAGTCACTTGTGTTCCTCGGATTGGGGATGTCTCAAGCTATCCATCTTGCCTTCCAGTCTTGGCTTGTTTCTCATGCTGTCTGGAGGGGAGGAGGCAGCACAAGGCCATCTATCTTGTCTCCCTGCATTGCCTTGTTTCTCATGCTGGAGTGTCATGCTTGAAACCCAAACAAGGAGAGGACTGAGTAAGAGTTGAGGGAGAAATGCCAGAGCCAAAGGGAGAGGGCTGAGTAAGAAATTAAGAAAAAATTCCAGAACTGTATCTTGGAGGTGGGGGGTACTTCCCTAGTGTAACTATCCTGCTTCATCATGATGCAAAGTTGCTTTTATTTTTCCCTCTGTGTATGCAATTGCACCCTTAATTATAATGGTGGCAACGCAAGGTGCCAGTGGTCTTTTCACATAATCTTTCAGACGCTTGTATACTGTATTCCTTCCTTATGGTGACTTTGTACATGCTGTTCCCGCTGCTCTCCTCTATCTTTTCCACTAGTTATCTCCTATTTCCCTTCAGATTATAAAACAATTATCACTGCAGCAAGGAAGGCTTCTCTGACCTCTAACCTAGATTAGATCTCCCTAATACAGTCTCCCAAAGCCCTATCTACCTCTGCCTTGGGACATCTGTCACAGTTAAAGTTTATGTTTGCTTGTGTGACTTTTAAAATGTAATATCTAATTTCCCCAGTAGACTCAAGTAAACCCATATGGGAAGAGACTATGTCTATCTTTGCTCCATCATTGCAACTGAAGGCCCTAGAGAAGTATCTGTTATAGGTGCTTAGTCAATGATTTTAGGACTTCTGCATTGGGATCTCTTTTGATTGGCATTTGATTCCCCATGAGGTGGGCAGAACACACATTGCTTTCTACATTATTCTCATTTTATTGATGATGAATTCAAACTCAAAAACATCTGTGTCTTGCAACCTATATTAGAAGCAGAGGAATAGAAATTCAACCCTTTAACCTGAGTCACAGTGCCCTCTGGCTCTAAGGACCTAATGAATCCTTCCCAGTGAAGTGTCAGACACACTGCAAACTCATGTAAAATATTTCAGGAAGGGGGTGGAAAATTGAAAGAGATAGATGATCTTTTACAAACTGTCCTCAAATATCTGGCTTAGGAAATGTCAGATCAGATAGTCCCCAATACCTTGAAAAGGGCAGGGACTATGAACTCTGCAATTATATAACCAATGCAAAATCCCAGATGTCTTTGTTCTTGTTCTTTTTGCTTAGCGATAAGCAGACGTCAAAGCAGACTGACAATATTGCTGCTAGTTTAAAGCTGGAAGTTTAAGAAGTAGGCGCCTGATTGACCACATAATAAAACATTAATTGAACTTCACAGTTGAAAAAGGAAGAATACATTATTTGCATAATGGCCAATGTGTCAGGTCTTCAATATCTTTGATAACAAGACTCGGTGCAAAGCTCCATGGTCATTGTGGCTGGAACGTTTTTGAAGCAGCACTTTTCTCCAAGCTTCCTTTGAAAGTATCAATTTTGGGCTTAATCCTAAAGGCTCTTCTACTTATGATATGTGATTTGATGGGAGCAGTACAGTATGCCCTAGTTTTGGCAGCTTGAACAGTGTCTAAAAAACTCTAGTCTCTGCAATTTATATTTACCTACAAAGCAAATGACATACACTTATGCTTAATTGCCTCCTTGTGTTGCCCAAAATTGTGTGCCTGAGCTGATTAGAAGTAGATGGCTCTGAGCTCATGCCACTTCAAGAAATTTTCTTACTCTGTCCCTAGTACCTCCATGCTGACTCTGCATCCCCGTGGGTTCATGGGGAGAGGGGCAAGTGAGAGAGAATCAGATCATTTTGGATGAGTTAAGATAGGTACAATGGGAAGTTGGGGTGCTTCAAACAGTTGTCCAAACCCTAGGTCTGCTGGGTAAGGATAACATGGGTCATAGCAGTTGTTTGGACATGAACATCCCTTGTCAAGTAATGGGTGAAGTGTATTTCTAAGGAACACTGGGAGATGGTGGGGGCATGAACATAGCTGGCCCACTTCTGTGGGCATAAAAGCTTACAAGGTAGAGAGGCACCCATGAGACTCTCTGAGGCGCCATGGGCTCAAGGACAATTTTCCTCAAAATATTCAAATGTCCCCAAGATGCCTGAGAATAGAACTGCAGGTACAAGTTATTCAAAATAATCCATACCAAAGGAGGCCAAAACCACTAGGGAACTGAAAAACACCTGAGCACAGGGTTCTGTAAAGTCTAGAATTTAAATGAAACTACATTTTTATTATTAAGGTTGCATTGCTGAATATTTCCCTCAGCCATCCTCTCTGTTTACTGTGGGAACTGACCTCCTCCCAGAAATCAGCACGGTTACAGTGGGTCAGAAGGAAAAGAACCTCCCCAACACGCATCAGAGAGATCCTTCTTGGAGATGTGGAAATGGAATAAGAGGTTTGAGTTGGCCTTGCTCTTCTGTCTTTAATTAAGGAGATGCAAACCTGGTAGTTGTTGGCAGTAGTTATTCTACCATGTGGACTGGAAAATAGAGACAAGTAGTTTGGACCAAGAAGAAAGAATTAAGCAGGTACACAGAGAAAAATGGGAATGAGACAGGGAGGGAAAATTTCCTAGTTCCCAGCAGCCTTCCATTTCAGGGGTTCTGAGACCCAGCTAGCCCCTACCCTTGGGTTGTCTGAGACACCCTGAATCCTTACATTCATCCCAGCTTTTATCTAGGGTAATCCCAGTAGGATTCTGCTATATGATTCTCCTGGTTCTAAGAGAAGCCAAATCATGTTATGATATGTGCAATACTAGTTAAGTAACAAGAACAATACATGGAAATAAATGAAGAACTCCCAAATGAGAACAAAAAGAGGTTATTTATTCAGACTTTGGCATAGCAAGGGAGTAAGCCACCATCACTTGCATTTGGCAGAAACTCAAACACAAGCAGGGTAATAGGAAAGCTTCATAGAGAAAAAAGAGAAGACTTCATGTGTACCATTTTGAGGGTGATAGCATGGGGATGCTAGAGATGAGCTAACTAGAAGCAGTGTATCCTATCCAATTTGTTTGGGGAGTATGTTTGACTTTCTCTGGTTGGTTCCAAGTTTGGGGGGGGGAGTTAAAAAATAAAAAAGCTGACAGTTATTGACTAAGTCTCCATCCTTCTCGGTCAGTTACTGCAGAGGCTGTGGGTCAGAGTACATTTGTTATACCTGCTCTGGCCATTATCTGTTTGTATATTCAGTCTCTCAGAACACATATTCATTGAATGTCTCTTAAGGGATAAAACTCACTCCTGACTACATTTTAAAAATTACCTGTAAAGCTTTAAAACCAGTACACTAGACCAACAAAACTAGAACTTCTGAGGCTGGAGCCCAAGTATCAGTATTTTCAACAGCTTCTCCAGGCAATTCCGAGGCACAGCTCTGATCAACAAGCAAACAAATGACAATTTGACACATTCTTTGGTAGGGCTGCTAACTTCACTGATCCTCTTTTCTAGAAGCTATATCATTGACAAGAGCCTATAAAAAATTAACAGAGCAGTAAAACTCAGAAGACATGAAATAAAAAAAGTGACTTTACCAGGCAGTAGCCACTTAATAGCTTTTTTTTTTTTAAATAAAGGAGTGCCCTAGAATGAATGCAGTTCCTAATATTTGTGTGCATTTACAAGGCTGTTCCAGAGGTGGCAAAGGCTCCATGGGGATTTAAAAGGGATTTGGAGGACCTTAATAAGAGCTATCATTTATTCAGCACATTCCATGTACTAGACATTATGCTAAGTGCTCGGTGTATTATCCCATTTAGCACTCACCATTATATCTTACTAGTTTAAACAGAAATGTAGATTTACCCCAGAGGCAGTAATGATCATCTAATTATTTAATTAACAAGCGTTTATTAAGCAACGGCTATGTGCCATTACTAGTCTAGATTCTAGGAATGCAAGAATGAGAATAACAACCATGGTTTTTGACCTCATGGAACTTAAAAAATAGTGTGAGATATTAACCTTAATAAAATATCACATGACATATCACATTTGGGTTTTAAAGAAAGAATATAGAGAACTAATGATTGACAAACTTTTCCAGTAAAGAATCAAAGAGTAAATATTATACTTTACTTTCTCTCTACTGCACTTTACATCCCCATGACTGTTATTTATAACCCACAATTTGTACTTCTTAATCCCTTTACCTTTTCCATACATATAGTCAGTAATATTATAATAATTATGTATTGTGTCAGATTGATACTAGACTTATCGGAGTGATCGCTTCATAAGTTATATAAATGTCTAATCACTATGTCATACACCTGAAACTCATTGATTATATGTCAACTGTAGTTGAAAGCTAAATACACACACACACACATATGTGCATGCATGTAGATATATACATATATATATGGGGAAAAAAGATTAAATATTATAAGTTTGTGGGCCATATAGTCTCTATCACAATTATTCAACCCTGCCATTGTATTGTAAAATAGATTCCATTAGGCAATATGTAAATAAACAGGTATGGCTGTGTTCCAAAAACCTTTATTAATGAAAACAAAAGGCTGGCTGGATTTGGCCCAAGGGTCACAGTTTGCAGATTGCTAGTTTATAATACAGAGATTTAGTGAGGAAAGAGGATTCTTTAAGGAAAGAACACTTGAGACTTGATTGCAAAACCTGTCTATGGTATTCTGGCATCCAGTGTATCCTCAAATCTTTAAGTATCGAAACACTCATATTTTGTTGCTATGTTATTAGGCTGGCATCTTTAAAAAACTGAAGCCAGAATCACGTCTTGAGAAATATTAAGAGTTGTATTCTGCATTAAAATTTTGAATCAAAGTTGCAATCATTATGAAAGTGTTCTTTTATCCCTCCAGGATACAAAAGATAAAAGAGAAATGACAGTGGATGAATACCAAAAAAAAGTAGAATAGGAAGGCAGTAGTTTCTATATTTATATATAACTGCACCGGAATCTTTATCTATACATGAGAAATCTAAGGATGACAAAAATAAACCAGAAATGTTTTCTTTGAAACACAAACTCTACCTCAGTATATTTAAAAAAAATGGGGAGACAGGGAGATTCTGTAGTTCCTAGGAGGGGAAATGTTCAAATACATCTCAAAGTTTCAATTAAGAAATGCTATTACTCAAAGATGGGAAAGTCAGAAAGAAAATGTGCTAGTTTTAAATTCTTTCTGGATATTCACAGACCAGAGCTTCCAATAGCTGGATAATTCTGCGAAAAATACTCTGGAGTTTCAATATGACATGATTGTCATTTTTGGTTTTTTAAGAACACAGTTTTTTAAAAAATCAAAAATTATTTTGTAACAATGTTTTATTATTATTAAAGTTTCAGTCATTTTTATGTACCATCAATATATTTTTAATCAAATCAAGTTTGAAAAGAAATACTATTTATTTGACATTTAAAGCAACTGTGTGAGGTGGGTACTAGTGTAATTCACATTTACAAATAGAGAGACTGAAGCTCAAAGAGGTTAAGAAATTTGCCCAAGGTCACACAGTAATAAATGGCAAAGCTATAATTCAATGTTAGGTTGTCTAGCTCCAGAGTCCATGCTCTTAACCACTATGTTATGCTGAGACTTTTGTAAATTAAAATAACGCTGCTAAAACTTGAAACAAATACAAAATACCAGCATGATCATTTTCTCTACTATTGCAATTACTATATTTGAACCAAACTCTGAAGGATGAGGAGGCATTAACTCAGTGGAAAGGGAGAAGAAGAATATTACAGATATTAGAAGCTCTAAGGCAAGAGCTACCATGGACAACAGTAGAAATTGAAAGGAGGCTTCAAATGGCCAGTTTTCCCACGTATGTTCATAATAACCAGAAAGCCCTCATTTTTGGATGCTAAGAAAATGTTTGTGTGTGCTGGGAGCACTAGTGTGAGTGGAAAAATAAGAATTTTTATGCAGTGATAGACTGTTTGCAACCACCACATCCTGGTACAAGTAGTCTGGAAATGGAAGCTAGCTTTTGAACTGAAGAGAGTTGAACTTGAATAAGTTAAGGTAAATAAAACAGAAGTAAACGGCTCGGGGGTTGGTAGAGTAAGTGTGAAGGAAAAAGGAGGTGACGGAAAAATTGACTAGAGTTATCGGGAGACCCCAAATCATTCATCAAAGAAAAAGGTTATTGTGTCCTCAAGCTAAAAATGGGCAGAAATGGTTCTTTCATGTTTCCCTCAGTTTAAGGTCCTTTGCCCTTCATCATACCACCATGCTAAATGGTGCCCAAGCATGGGTCACAGAGGAAGAAAGTTTTGTTTTGAATCTAAAACCTTCATAAACCCAACATTCCTTATTAATTTACGTGGTTTCAGGAACTCTTCTATATTCTATGAGGACTGAATTATCAGAAGACTATCTCATTTACCCTGTAATCAGGTGCTTCAATCCCCCTCCCCCAGTATAAGCTCAGGCTGGTTTAGCTTGACCTGTGGTGGGGAAAATGGCCTGGTTGGAGACGTGACCCTTCTGTTTTCAAACAGCTCCCTTTCCAACCTTCTCTCTTAGCTTCACAGCCACCGTCTCTTTTTACACACCCACCCCAGTCACAAGTGAAGCCAGGGTCTGAACTGGGGGGCTAACATAGTGCCATCTTTTGAGAACTTTCTCTGTAATGCACCTGCTCCAGTGACTTTTCATTATAGTCTTAAATAAAAAATTTTAAATAGTTTATCATCAAGAAGTATT
This sequence comes from Cynopterus sphinx, assembly GCA_030015415.1. Taxonomy (NCBI): domain Eukaryota; kingdom Metazoa; phylum Chordata; class Mammalia; order Chiroptera; family Pteropodidae; genus Cynopterus; species Cynopterus sphinx. The sequence goes on from CM057381.1 coordinate 130,199,553, forward strand.
CTGGGGGGGAATATGCTCCTAATGGGTGACCACTCCCATAATTCTCCTCCACCCCACCCACCCCAAGGTATCTCAGCTGCCAGGGATAGAAATACCTTGCTTTCTCACCAGTGTATTTTTAAGGGGGTTGCACTGTTAGCAAGGAAACCTACAAATGTATTCTGACTCCTCAATTATTATAATTATTATAATTATATTAATAATAATAATTATTATTATTAAATTATAATTCTGTCATGCCAAACTATGCCCTCCACCCCATTTGCTGACAGGGAAGCACTGAACCTTTCCAAGCTTCCCCAGGAGTGAGAAGAATCCCCACGACGGTATGACTTGAAACCCAGGTGGTATCCCCCTTTCCTCTCCCAAGCATCATTATATCACCCAAAGGATTCTCATATCCCAGTCTGACTTTTACCTTTGAATTATGTTAACAATGAGTTTTTATAGTGTGACCTCCAGACAAAATAAATATGATGGCCAGATGTGAGTGGCTAGTGTTGGATGACACTATTATTCATTCATTGTTTTATTCATTCACCAAACCTGTGCTCAATGTTTACTACACATCAGCCATTCTGTGAGACATAAACAAGTAAGATACGCACTCCATCATCCTCAGAAACTCAGTATTTACCATAGGACAGAATCACAAACAGACAATTACAAAACAATATCAATGACTGTATTGCATCCTGAATTTTAGATCCTATGTGATATCCTGTATGATATGTGTTTGCATTTATGGCAAGAGCACTATACTCTATGTGTTTGTAAAAGATATTTAGCATCAAAAATCATAATAAACAATTGTTTTCTCCCCCTACCAAAACCAGAAAATCTTTTCATGGCAGATGAAGATAGAAAAGCCACTTAATACCTGGCCAATTTATCATGTCATAGAACAGGTGTGGGGAGAAAATGATTGTCTGAAATGATCAGTAAAACAATCATGTTAAGAAAGAATTAATAAAGGGAGCCTACTGAGAGGACTTGACTTAGCTATTTTATTTTGGTAATTAATAATCATAAATAAATGAGCTGAAGATTGCCAAAATAATCTAAATGATTAACATGCCAAGCCATAAGACAGACCAGAGCAGTTCTTAGGATGTGTGGCAAATGTAATTCAAAAGGCCACCTACAAAAGGCCTAGTTCAGAGGCATGGAATATGGTTCGATGAAGAGTTACAACAAATTAAACAGCTCCATGTAGACCAGTGGTTCTGAAATCTGAGCCCACATCAGCATCACCTGGGGGTCTTGTCATTATGCAGTCTGCAGAGTCCCTCCCCACACAGTTTCCAAATCAGCAGGTCTGAGGTTTGTCATAAGACCCAAAAGTTTGAATTTCTATTAAGTCACCAGATGATGCTGATGCTGTTAGTCAGGGATCACTCTGTGGTGTAGATTAACATCAGCTGGGGAGCTTTTTAAAAATTTCAAGGCCTTTGCAAAACAAGTAAATCGTAATTTTCATAGGTATGCCACAGGCTGCGGTACTTTTAAAGTTCCTAGAGTGATCTACTGTATAGCCAGGGCTGGGAATCACTAGGTAGAATAAATGCCAGCAATAAACATTAGTAATAACATAGGGAAAAGGCATCCATCCCTCTCCCCATCTTTCGGCACAGGACTTGAGTCTCCACTGGGAGAGGATTTGCCCTGTCTTGCATCAGTCACTCTTAGAATTTATGTAAGATTGATTATTTGGTGGAGAAGATAATAAAGAATAAGAATTTAAGACCCAAGAGCCTCAATCAAAATCCCAAATGGGACCTTCAAATATGGTTGTCATGTTTGGGATGACTTAGAGTCTCAGAAGCTTCCACATGAAAAAAAAAATTAATACAAAAATTTTACCTAAATGTAATATGCATGAGAGGGAGGAAAGAGAATGAGCCTTTGGATTGGTCAGCTGTGCAATTAGGTAACTTGGAGAAAACTCATAAATCACCTCCCAAAACATAAAGGCCATAGACAGGAATGAATTTTAATCTAATTGTACAGAAATGCGGTATTTTCTCTCTGAAAAAACAATAATGTCATTTCCTCTGAACGCCAGCTTCTTTTGAGGGAAGGAACTCTACTGATAGTTTTGTCTAGATAATGAAGCTTTTCTATTTATTTTGCCCCTCCCATCTGTATCCTGTCCCACCCCTCCAGGCCAGCTGATTGGGCCTAGTGGGCACCTGACACAAAGACAGCCATTCATCTGCCTATGGCAAGTCCTCTTAGGGACGGAGCTTCTGCCCAAACAGAGATGATAAATATTTGCTGAGCCAATTAGATTTCATTGCTCATTATTAGAACCGGAAATAGGGGAAGAATAAGGCAGTTGGTGGTTTGAGGCCGATATGTGAATCTTTGAAGAAACGGATGCACTAGGTCAGTGGTCCTCAACCTTTTTGGCACCAGAGACAAGTGCTCCTATGAGAATCTAATGTCTGATGATCTGAGGTAGAGTTGAGGTAGTGATGCTATCACTGGAGAGAGGCTACAAATACAAATGAAGCTTCACTCACTTGCCTGCCACTTGCCTCCTGCTGTGTGGTCTTGTTCCTAACAGGCCATATACTGGTACTGGTCTGCAGCCCAGGGGCCCCCTGCACTGGAGGAGCTGGGCCTGATTACAGAGGAGTCCAAAGGGCAGATTCCTGAAACACTCTGTACTGCCTGAGACTTCAGTCCCCCTCTACCCACTAGCTTTAGAAGACCAAACCCTGTAGGTAGATTTCCTTGAACCTTCTCAACCACCTTTGGCCCAAATGTAGCTTTAGAATAACTATCCCATTTCTGTTACCTGAGTCTCCACTACTCTTGACCAAGAGAGTAGTTTAATAGGCAGGAGTCTGTCATACAGGCATGTTCTCGCTTCCCTTCAGAGGCCTTGCTTCTCTGTCTTCTCCTCTGACATTTATGCTCATTCCTTCTGTGGAGCTGTCATACCATGTTATGGGCATGGTCTTGTCTAAAGACAAGAGGGTCAATTTGTTTAGGAGCTTTGACATTTAACTTCTCTGCTGTTGGGGGTCTCTGTCTCTTTGGCTTTATTTTGGGTCCTTTATATCTCATAGGATTGTGAAAAAGATGGAGTAGAAAAGTACATCCAACATTTAATAGAATCATGTGTGTGTGCATGTGTGTGTGTGTGCATGTGTGTGTGTGTACACATACATATACTCTAAAATCAGACTGTCTAGGTTTAAATTTCAGCTCTACACCTTCCTAACTGTGTCACCTTCAGTAGGTTACTTAACATCTCTGAGACCAGAGCTAATAATAGACCCTCCTCATCCAGCTGGGAGGAATAAGTGAAATATATATGCAAAAATCTTAGCCCACCGCTTGGTATAATGTAAGCATTCTATAAGTTCCAGCTATGATCACTGCACAAATACAAGAGATTATGTACCCATTTAAAGGGCTATCTGAAGAGAAATGAATTCTCACAATTAGAAATTGGTAAAAAGGGCCTGACAATCAAATTGGCTTCTCTCTATAGGTCTCTTACCTATAAGTGTGAGTAGAGTTAAAGCTGCAGTAGCAGGAAACCATCTGGAACCTTTGGATAAGCAGCAATGAGTCATTCTTGGGCCTCAGGGCTACTTTGTGAGCCTTCATCTAGGAAGTGAGGCTGCCCCATGGGCAATTAAAATACAGTCATAGAGATAAGAAAAGCTCCACTAATTAAAACATAGCACATGTTGTCATGAGGGACTCATCAACTTACCTGTGACTTCACACTTGCCTCATCTACTCTATGATTTCAAGCTGAAGTCAGGCCTTCTGGGACAGTATACAGATATGAAGTTCCAGGAGGGAAAAGCAAGTGAGAGAGTCCCTTCCAGATAGCTTTTAATCCTGACATCAGGCAGTAAGCAAAACTTTTTCAGCAAGTGAACTCATACAGTCAAAAAACTTGTATCAAATCAGAGTGACTATTTTAGTCTTTAATGACTCCAAACATATACAAGAAAGAAGAGATGACTGGAAATATCCACACTGGCAAGACTCGTGGAAAAGAGAAGTAGGTTTTACTGGACCTCTATATATAAAAATCTGGGCTAAAGTTTCTTCTAGATTATGATGATTTACATAAAAATTTAAAATATATTAATTGCCAAATGCATATTTTACTAATTACAGTAAACTTTCAGCCTTCCTGAATGGGTCGGAGAAAAGTTTTCTTGTCTGAATTGCTAATTAATTAGAATACAGTGATGTTCTCAGTATTAAAATGAGCTAAATAAAATAAAAATAAAATTGCATGATATAAATTGAATCAACTTTAGCTGCTTAGATTAGGACAGTTAACCTTCTGTTAGCATTTTCTGTGTTGAAGGAGCTGTCCTATATCTCTGCTATCTAATATGATGGCCACTAGCCACAAGTCAGCCACATATAGCAAAATATGGTTACTGTAACTAAGATACTGAATGTTTAATTCTATTCAATTTGGATTTAGTTTTAAATAGCCCCATGTGGCTAGTGGCTACCATTTTGGAATTTGCAGAAGGATTAGAGATTGGTTAAATCTAAGGTAACCCAATGATGTGCCTTGCATGCAACATTTCAGAATTAACACAAGTTACTTGTCTATCATTTGTCTTCTCATAATATAAAAATAAAGTCAGAACAGTAAATATCTCTCTCCAAACACATACAAAACAAAAGCAGGTCATCTGAGCTTTCTGATTAGCTAGATTTCAGATAGTCAGTTGTCATATATTTAACTATAAAAATTACAAGGGTCATAGAATTCTAAAATTGGAAGAAGCATTAAAAATTATGCGAAGTGTTCAAAACTCAGGTTCTTTAGAAATATTTGGGGATATTTGGGGCTGTCATGGTCAGAGGCCAGAGATTTTAAGCATCCTGCAATGTGCAGGACAGTCTCATAAATGAAAGAATTGTCCTGTAACTCTGATTTGAGCAAAATATCAATTGCTCTTTTATTGGAAATATTTTATTTCCAACTTTTTATTTTAAAAGTAAGGAATTTGCTTCCAAGGAAATTAAGTGATCTGCTCTGGATCCCACAGTTAGGGAAGTTACCTAGACCATAACACAGGAAGTAATGACATCTGGGTGTAAAACATATTTGTGCCATTGCTCCACAGGCTGCACTAAATTCTTTTGAGAAATGAATGAAAACATAGCAAAAGAAGATGTTTTCTTAGAGTTCATTATCCTTAAATTCAAAGTAAAATTGAAGAAAAACTCTTATACTGAGGAGGGCTTGTGATGCCCCCATGGAATGACATCTGGACATATAAAGAGCTCTGTACTCTCTTTATTACAATGGCACAGTTGAGTAATTGTGACAGAGACTGGCCTATAAAGCCTAAAATATTTATATCTGGTTCTTTAAGAAAAAGTTTTCCAACCTAAGAAATCAATTATAATACTGCACAGTTAGTGTGATAATTGAGGTAAGTACCAAGTGCTATGGGCATCAAGAAGTAGGTAACTAGAAGACCCAGGGAAAGCTTCCCAGAAAACTGGATCTTGATGAATAAATAGTCAGAAAACATGATACAGTTGGGCTAAATTGTGTCCATTCCAAAATCCATATGTTGAAGCCTTAACCCCCAGTACTTCAAAATGTGACTGTATTTGGTTGGATAGGGCCATTAAAGAGGTGAGTAAATTACAATGAGGCAATAAGATGGACCCTAATCCAATCAGACCAGTTTTTCTTTTACAAGAAGAGGAGATTTGGACACACCAGTAGATACCAGGGACACACAGAGGTATAACCATGGAGGACAAAGAATGAGAAGGTGGCCATCTTCAAGGTGAAGAGAGAGGCCTCAGAGGAAATTCAATCTGCTGACCCTTGATCTTGGAGTTCCAGCCTCCACAACTGTGAGAAAATAAATTTCTGTTGTTTAAGCCCCCGGTCTGTGGTATTCTGTTATAGTAGCTCTAGCAAACCAATCCGAGGTGGAAGAGAATGCTGTTGTAGATCAGAGAAATCAACATGGGCAGAGCCTCAGGGCATGAAAAGCCATAGGATTTTCAACAAATAGTAAGAATGTGTCTTTGGAGAATTGTGAGTACTTGAACATGGGAGGTCAGGGGGAAAGATGCAATGGAAAAGGGACTCTGAATGCTAAAGCATTAATTTCATCCTTGGGCAGATAATGAGCTTCTAGGATTTGATTTCTAGAATGGTGATTTTGATGGCAGATGAAAGAACAGTGCTGGGAAGACCAGCTGGGAAGCTTGAAATTCATGAACCAGAGATAAGGAAATCTAAACCTTATTACTGCCCAATGGGCGCAAAATTGTGAGTAGATCTAAGAGACATTTCTGAGAAAAAAATGAAAAGAATTTTTGGCCAGTCGGATATGGAAGAAATGGTATAATAAAACTGAGGCCTCAGTAAAATTAAATCTCCACAAATTTGAAACTGGTCCTTTCTACAACTCTATATTCAGTTCTAGCCCAAGAATGACAGAAAATGCTATTTTAAAGGGCCAAATAAACTCCGCTTCTTAAATTTCAAGATGGATAAAAAATATCAAATGACTTAACTTGAAAGAATTTCTCAATAGGTCTCTTATAAATTAAAGTAGAAAAAGAAAAAGGCAGATGAGATGGATAGTTAAAACTAAACAGAACAATTAAACATAGTTGATTAATTCTAGTATTTAGAAGTGTCAGAATGATGAATGCATGGACCTTACCAGACAAACAGAGATGGCAGCCTTCAAAATGAGCTCTGCTTTTGTGTGGCTGGATTAGAAATTTATTATTAAAAATTTATTACTTTAATATAAATTTTCAACTGATGCCAGAGTTGTAAAATAATAACAGCATCAGTGCATAAAATTTGGATCTTTTTGTCCTGCATTAAAATATTTTTTCTTAATTATGTGTTCTTTGAAACTGACATCCTAATTATGCAGATATCCATTCCTGAATGAAATAAGTCAAAGAAGAACCAGCCCAGCCAGATGTAAAGCCTGAAGATACCCTCATTTTCAGAGGACTCATTTTGAAGAACTTCGGTTCTACTGTAATCAAAAATAGCAAAATCCCAGTTGTTTAAAAAAACAAAACTTTTCTTGTTCATTCTACATATCTATTGTGAATTGTCAGTAGGAGATTCAGGTTAATGAAGAAGCCCTCATCTTAAAATTTGCCAGCTGTCATGGTAAAAGGAAAAGAGAATGTAGCGAAGCTTACTGTGACCCTTAAAAGTTTCTTCCCAGAAAGATTACAAATCATTGCTTAAACAAGTCACATGACCAAACTTAACTTCCAGTAAATGAAAAATAAAATCCTACCATGTGTCCAGAGGGAGAAAGAACTAGAAAAATATAAAATGGAACAATTGTGAAAAGTTTTAATGGTTACTAGGACAGGCTATGTCTCAGGTCCTCAAAGCATGACCAGTGACCTCCTACTTTGTTTCTATTTTCTGTGAGATAGAGCTCATGAACTTTTTTCAAAGAACCCATGTTAAGTGATCATTTCAATGGAATTCAAAATGGTATGCAAGAAAGTCCATTTGTATCATTCATTTATAATCTTGAAGAATGTAACTATGCTCAAAGAGTATTTTAGTAATGACAGCTAACATTTGTTGAATGCTGACTACATTCAAATGCTGACTACAATGCTGGTTCTGTTCTAAGCACTTTGTATGTATTAACTAATTTTATACTCACTATAACCTATGAAAAGGCTATAATTGTTCTCTAAACTTAACACATAAGAAATCTGAGATATAGGAAGATAAGTAATTTTTCCAAGGCCTTTCAGCTAGTTAATTGTAAAGAAAAATACCAAACTAGAGCTAGCCTGCCTGATTACTTATTTATAGAATTAATAACAACAACTAAAACTAAATACATATTTAGTTGAAGGAGCCTTTTAGTAACTGATAGAATTAAGCCAAATTATGATATTTCATTTTTATTGCACTCCAATATTCCATCAACATTTTAATATTTACATGTTTAATATTTACATGTTTTTAATACCAGTAGATATTGATATTAATATTGAATTGCTGCATCACTTTCATCCATGTCACAATCAGAAACTATATATTTTAAAAACACCCCTATTTTCTCTAAAGGAGCCATTTAATTTCCCTAGCACCAAACAGATTTGGTACTTTATATGAAATTTACCTCACTGACTATATGGGGTCAAATTCTTTGAGATCACTGTAATAAACAATTAGTGCTCTAGCTACACAGAGCTACCTCTACTCCTCTCCTACTTTCTTTTGGAAATATCTTCTTCCCCCTCTTTTCCCCTTCTCTATTAACATGGTAACCTCTGGACCAATCATCTTGCACAAAATGTGCCCTGGCCAGTTAGTTGGTCTAGAGGAAGATATCTGAGGCAATCACCTCCCAGAGCCTTTTCTGGCCAGCTGATTCAGTCCAGAGTGAGCATTTGATCCATGTTGAACCACTCAGAGTCCTTTGCCAAAGATTTGGTAACCAAAAACAAGGCGAGTCTATCACTTTCCTGGTGACTGAAACTATAAATGAAAAGCTCAGGTACGTCCAGTCAACAGCCATGTTTTCTTTCCATGCGAGCAGAGCAAGCCAGTGAAAAAGTGATGAGGAAAGAAATTAGGCAGAAAAAAATAAAGACATGAACAGGCAAAAGACGAAGAGAGAGGCCTGCTGGAGATTGGTATCCGAGCCCAACTCCTGGCCTTGAGATCTGTGACACATCGCAACATCTTGTTTCAACTACTGGTATTTGTTTTCTGTTATTTGTAACCAAAATAGTCCTAATTAATACAATCAACTTATAAAATTCTTTATCCAATTGGAATATTATTGAAAGATCTCAAAAAAGATTGTGTTTGCAATCATGATTTCTTATGATTCACCAAAGGAAATAAAATAAAGTTGAACAGAAGATTGAAAGAATTCCGTGATGACTAATTACCCACTTAATGTAACCACAAGAAAAAGGGTGATGGCAGATTTTCTCTAAATTTTGCCTGTCCTGGCAAAAAACAAAGAAACAAAAAACTAGAACCACATGGCATCTATTGCTTACTTGGAAAGGAGCAACAACAGAATAAAAATCGTTTCAAGCATGCTATCAAGTGACTAGAACCCCAATTTCAGCATCCCTGAAAATTTTAAGGACCCTTTTCTCTAAAGCTCTCTTTTAATGTGCCTATTCCTTTGATTTTTTGAGAGGATTCTATTTTATTGGGCAGGTCCAATAAGTGTTTTTTTCCCCACACCACAGAGCAATTCTCCACATCTCAGCAGAGACTTGACTGTGTGTCTATAATGTAATTCAATTCTGACACTATCTACCTGGATGTAGCATTAGATCCTACAGGGTAAGGGCTCACCAACCATCCTCTTTGGGGTTTATGGAGACTTCATTACTTAGGCATGATTGATTAAATTACTGGCCACTGGTAATTGAATTCAATCTCCAGTCCTTCTCCCCTTCCTGGAGGTTAGGGAGTAGTGGGACTGAAAGTTCCAACCTTCCAATCACAAGGTTGGTTTCCCTGGCAACCAGCTCCCATCCTTAGAATACCTAGGAGCTTTCCAAATGTCACTTCATTAACGTAAGACAAACTTCTCTTTCTTTACTTAGGAAATTCTAAGGGTTTTAGGAGCTTTGTGCCAGGAATCCAGATGAAGGCTAAATATACATTTATTATAAATCACGCTATCACAGTAAGGGAACAAATTTATTCTCAAGACATCGATTACTGAAACAGTCATCAGGATTTCCCCTGCATGACCATGAGGCTCTGGAATTTGAAGAGGTTCCAGCTTTACCTAAGAAGGTAAAGGAAATAAACCCCCTTCCAACCCCCTTTCCCTCAAACCCCCTAAATTACATGGACCAGTCTCGTAATAGCCACTTAACAGTATATCAACTAGGAACTGCTAATTAGGCAGGTTTCCAGTTTTAAATAAAAAGAAATCACATTATATCCTCATTATCAATTCAATTAGTCCTTAATTATTCATATTAATAGATGGGAATAAAATGTGAATTATACCAAGCAGCAGATAATTTCAATTTAATTTTTACTATTAAGTCAGTTTATTTGCTTTGCAGATTCTCTAAGATCTCTTCGCAACTATTATGCCACATGATCCTAGGTTATAAAAGAAGTATCAGGTTGTAAGGCACTTAAAACCAAGAGCAGAAAAGATGAGTTTTGGCTATCAGTAAATGCAGAACTGGGTGCATCTTAATATCAAATATAAATAATTTTTGGATAATCCATTTTTCTGTCTCTTTATGTGGATAACCAAATAATTACTACCACTGGTTTTGAAATACAGTTACACACCCTAACACACACACACACACACACACACACACACACACACACACATGTTTCTTCACTTTATGTTTGGCTCTATTGGTAGGCTTTAATGAGAAAGGATAAGAAATGAAATAAAACACTAAAAAGGAATTCTGTCTTAGCCTTGGTTCCCCTCAAAGCAGAAACTGAGGCAAAAACATCCATATGGGTAGGTTATATTTTGGAGTATATTTCCTAAAGAGCAGGACTGCAAGACAGGGAAAGTGAAACAAGAAGGCAAAGGCAACACAAGAAAGTGTTACTGAGTTGGCCATTTCTACAAGCAGCCATTGCTTGATCTACCAGGACCTTTCAAGTAGTTTTTTGTATTATATCTCAGAAGTGCCCACCATTGGGACTAAAGAGGAAGCATGAACCCATCTGCTCCTCTCTCCCAATGGTCAGGGTGGATCAAGTAAATTTCTGAGTTGCATATCCACAAATACAAAGCAGTATCCCATGATATGATATCAGAGTAGCCATAGGGCAAGAAACTAGGGTACATGGTCATGGCATGAACCCATAGCAAGACTCAGTCTAATTGCCCCTGCAAATAGAACTAGTTCCCATGAAAGTAGCTCAAGTAAAAAGTGGACCTGATAAATTTTTAAGTAATGCACAAAAGCTGTCCAATCAAATAAACAAGGTCATATGTTTTGAAATAAAGAGATTCACTTTCAAGGCAACTTTTAGAAATGTACCATTTATCAAAGGTGCCATACCTCTGCTCATGAATGTGCTCCCAACATCATTGTGTTAACTAAAGAGGGAAGGAGAGTCTCTTCTGTATTGTCCCTGCCACCAAAGAAGAGAAATGTCACAGCTCTGTCTAGCACAAAGTTTCAGCAGCTGAGATTAAAAAGGCATATTCCTAAAGTATGATTTGATTGTTTTGTGGGGAAATGAAAGACAGAGTATCATGAGCTCAACAAACACAAGATCATGTATGGCTAAAATATTCAGCAGCAGACTAAAAAAATATTTATAAACTATTGAGTAATCATTATTTTTCACAAAAGCAACTAAGAGTCTCCAGGTCAAGCCATTCTCAAGGTTTAAAAGCAATAAGACACTTTGGGGTTAATTTTAAAATGATCTATGGAAATCACATTTATATGGTCATCCCAGAGGAGAAATACAAAATTAGACAAGATACTCTGTACAAAACTGAGAATTTCTTTCAATAAGACAAAATTCGCCCAACGTCTCAATGTATAAGCAAAAGATGTGACGAAAAGAAAATTACAAAAATAAAGTCTGCATTTATACTTTTGATCCTTGCCAGTTTTAAAATAAACTAAGACTGTGATCAAGATCCTAAACAAAATTAGGCTACAGACTTTAGGAAAACAAGGCAGATGGCAGATGTAAAAGAAAGAATCGCATTTCCCATAGGGTTTTTATAAGAATTGGAGGACAATAATATCAGGAAAGTAGAGAGAATGTCCAGGGAGAAAATACTTTATAAACACCAATGTAATTATATTGAAAATGTGAACGTGAGTTTTTATTTTCTTATCCTATAAATCATGTTCATCATTTAAGGCCAAGCCATAAGGCTTAATGCCTTGGGAAAGTCAGCAGGGCCACTTAGGACAAAGATGTCTAAAGACCAGTGAGAGAGGAAATGACTCAGAGGAAGTTCCTATGAGACAGAACAGGTCATTCCTTATCTGGAGGAAAAAGAAGACTGGGGAGAGGAGAGAGTACAGGAGGAAGAGTTTGTCTGGTCCCAAAAGGGCTCAGCACTCCTGTTTCTCTAATCCTTACCTCTGGCAGTGGGAGCAGACAGTGAAAGTTTAGAAATCTTAGATAGAAAGAAGGCAATAAAAAAATGATTCAGGTATACCTACAGGTCAATGGGGGGTGATAAAAAGTAACTGAGTGTAAAGACTATCAAGCCTGCATGGTGCTACCATGAAACAGTGACTCTATACTAGAGGCTGGGCCAGGGGCAGACATCCTGGGCAAGGCTACTGGATGGGACTTAGCTAAAGTTGAGATCTAAGACCTGTAAGACTGAGAAAACCTAGCGAAGTAGGCCTGAGTTAGTAGAAATCCTAGCCCTAAACTTTTGCTGCTGAAGTCAGCAGGGTATCCAGGGTCCAAGAAGAGCATAAATCACTGTCCTCCCCTCTGTCACAAGGATAAATGAGTTACTCTTTATACTTAGATACTGTGTTGGCTGGGAAAGAGTTCCTGAGAGCTTGAATGTGTAAAAAAATTATATGTATAATTTTTTAAATGAGATTATTATTAATTGGCACATTTAAGCCCCTTTGTCAGCCTCCAACAAGATTCAGACTTGACAGTAAAATAAGTTATAGAAAATAATGTTACACTATTGGCACATCTGAGTTATGCTGAGGTAATAACCCCCGAGTATCAGTAGCATATCACAATTATTTCTTGCTCATGCAACATGTCCATTTTGCATTAGTGGGGCTATGAGCAACTATTAGTCTCTAGTCCATATTGCCCTCACTCCAGGACCCAGATTAGGAAAGCTCCATTATCTGGAACATTTCAGGTTCTGGTGGCAGAGGAAAGAGAGAACTGGAGGGTTTTATAGCAGTAATTAAATACTTTGTTTCATATGCCACTTCTGCCCACATCCCAGGGGCTAGACTAGTTACATGACCCTATCCAAACAGAAGATGTATGGACAAGAGTAACCTCCCATGGGCCAGGAAGAGAGGCATACAGGATAGGATGAGCATTATGTCTCTGCCACTTGAGGCAGAGATTTCTATTATATACATTATTATATAATTCTTTTTGAAAGTCTGAATTATCCAAATTTTGCATTATCTCCCAGTATCCAAAATGTAAGTCCTCTAGCCACTTAGGTCATCTTTTTTTCCCTAAACTTGTCTCAGAACTGGTCTGGGACCTACCCTCCTAACCTCCTAACCTATTACTTACCTTCCTTCCAAATCCTTTCCACAATGCCTTCATGAAATCAACCATTCCTAGGAAAACCAGCTTCTCTATTCTTGGTTCCTCACTTCCTCTCAACTGCCAAACACTTCCCAACTTTCACTAGCCAACTTGAACCTTCATATGCCTCTGCTTCTGCAGCTCCTATGTAGCTAAACTTGAACATTTGTAAGTAAGAACTTGATAGTCCAACATCCTAAGGTTCTAATAGTCAAAGGCCAATTAAAATAGAACTAATCAATAAAGATCAGCTTCCGCTGTATGATACTTTGAAAATTGCAAAACTCTGGTTCATCAGAACTGCAATAAGATTTAAAATCAATTCTAATATTTTATGACCTAGGCACTTTTTATTTTTAAAAATATTTCTTCCTGTTTTGTGTCACCTTGCCCAGGAGTTGATAGAGAGCCTGTAACTTCCACTGATTGGACTGTAATATGGGCAAAGCTGAAAATATCACCCTGCACTGTTGGGGAATTTGAAATTATCCCAAATAATTCCCCAAATTTGTTCCACATATTTGTATTCACTTTACCCTGAGCCTTCATAACAACAAGGATTTCAGTCATTTTTTTCTCAGCCTTTATCTAGAAGCTGTGAATCTCTTTAGTCTATACTCTAACCTGGAACTAGCCACAGATATCTTCTTAAAATGGTTACGTGAAACTGACTTCATATGTGGAGAAAGAATATTCCTCCTAGATCAAAATCTACACAGATAAAGGATATGATTTAGCCTAATTCTCTTTGTACATGTCTGAAGGGAAATGGATAGAAATTAAGCATGAGTGAGTTAAAGAATTCATTGGTCTCTCTTGTCAGGGAGGGTGACAGCCTCATAGCAAAGCTTCTCCCTTATCTCTTTTGGGTGATGCCTACAAACTCCCAAGGGCCTTCAGTAATTGCTTGCTACTGTACCATAGGTCACTTCCTGGTGCCCTTCTGAGAAGCTTGTCATCCAACAAACTGTACAAATACTATCCTAATGAGGCTGCGAATCTGAGACACAGATAAAGATAGATCTCTTCCTGAAGCTACATTTTCATGGTCAGTAAAGTAGCAATCAAAAAAAAAAAAAAAAAAAGGAACAAGACATTCCGAAATTTAATGTTAGGAGTTTTTACCCCAATCTCCAAACTTTTCTCAGAGGTGTTTACATCTTCATTTCTCAGTCCAAAAACTCTTTGAATCTAATAACTTATGCTTGCTCCTGATAGTCACTAAATCTTTGGCAGATTGTATTTTCTCAAAGATGGATGCACCGCTTCATGAATCTTATCCCATGTACTCCTCTAAGAATATGATTGACACTCCCCACCATGAAGGGCAGGACATATATACCTTCTACTGAACTTGGGTGAGCTTAAGACTGCTACTACCAATAGGGCAGAAGTGATGCTGTGTGACTTCTGACATTAACTCAGAGAAAGAGATAGTGTTCACTTGGCTCTCTCTCTCAGGAAATTCACCCTTGGAACCCAGCTGCCATGCTGCAAATAAGCTCAAAATTGTCCATGCAGAGAGACTGCATGGGAAAGCCCACGTGGAAAAAAACTGTGGCCCCAAGTGGTACCTAGAAACAACTGCTAGTTGAGTTCATGTGCCTTCAGATGATATCTGCTCCCAGCTTTACATCCTATTTGATGCCTCAGACCTTGTCCAAATTTTCTACCCTCAGAATTTGAGAGTAGAATAAATATGTTTTGTTCCACTAAGTTTTAGGGTAATTTGTTAAGCAGTCATAGTAACTGGAATGGAATCTTTCTAGCTATTTCATCTCTCATTTCATCTTTAGATTACTCTTGGAGTTACTTTTTCAAAACACCTAAAGATTATATAATAACATCTAGGGTAGTGGGAGGATTATTTCTGTCCATCTACATTTCAGCAAAAGATTTTGTTTCTCTGTAAGATGAAGGCAATTCTCAAGGTCATGGGTTAAAACAAAAAAAAACAGTTGGAATGTTTCTTATCTTCTTATAGGAAAATGGAACTTTTTGAACTAAAACTCTGTTCCTCATGTTGATAAGGCCCTCGAATCCAGAGAAGATATATATTTTTTTGTGCCTACTTGGCTTCCTCTTAATTTCTAAAGAAATGAAAAGAGTGGAGAGCAGTTTCAAAAAGAGACCAGTAGTAATGTCAGGGCCCATTAATCTGAGAGAAATCCAGAACAAGTGGTCTGCAGAGCTGGTTTTTATCCTAAAGATAAAATTAGTAAGAATCTCTTTAGTAAAAAAAGAGGAATAAGTCAGAAATGTCATAAAAATATTAAATAGTAATAAAGGACAAAAACCTCTCTGAAAACCTTTCTGTAACTGAAGAACAGTTTTTATTTTAACTCAGATTTTCATCAGTTCCAAACAGATTCTACCTGAACTTCTCACTCTGTCTACACTCCCATATCTCTGATGTTCTCATCTGGCCTCTAGTTTTTAATCACCCTCTTTTTTGACAACTCCCAAATTTGTGTCTTCAACCCAGTCCTTGTCCCTAAACTCAGGACTCTTATATCCATCTGCTACCCAACATCACTTGACGTCTAACAGGAATTTCAAACTCAATTACAAACGGTGGACTCTTGATGTTCCTTCCCAAACCTGTTTCTCTTCCTGCCTTCTACATCCCAGGTAAAAAAATTCTCTCCTTCCACTGGCTCAGGACAAAAGTCTTGACATTACTTTGCCCCACTTTCACAAACCACACAGCCCATCTATCAGCAAATTCTACTGGCACTAGCCTCCAATGATATCCAGAATCTAACAACTTCTCATGATCTCCACTACTATATCATTTCTCATCTAGATTATTGCAACAGCCTCCTAGTTGACATCCCTGCTTCATCCTTGCCTTCCTATGGTCTATTGTTCCCCCAGAATTTAGAATTATCCCTTAGGAATGTAAGTCAAATCATGTGCTTCCTCTACCCAGAATCTCCTAATGACGTTATATCTCACTTGTAGTAAAAGCCCAAATCCTTAAAATGGAAAAAACAACAACAACAACAACAACAACAACAAAAATGGTCTACCATGACTGGCCCCCTATTCCTCCTATCTTATCCCTCTCCCCCTGGATCATTCTGCTCCAGGATCACTGGCTTTTTGGCTATTCCTAGAAATGGCAAGCACCCTCCTGCCTTAGTGCCTTTGGACCTGCTCTTCCCTTGGCCAGAAATACCCTCCACTTCCAAACCCCTAATCTGTGTGACTCATTCCCCACCTGCTTCAACTTATCAACAAGACCTTCCCTCACCACCCCATTTAGAACTATTCCCTTGCCCTGTAACTCCAGGTTCCTCTTCATTGTTTCGTTCCCCCCCACCCAGAAAGCTTATTACTCACCACTGACTATTAAATAAGTAAATAAGTAAACCAACATGTTTGTTTATTCACTATTGTCCATCTCCCCATTTATAAAGTTCCATTATAGAAGGAATTTTTTTGGTCTACTTTGCATATTGTGAAATTTCCAGTGCCCAGATAGTTTCTGGCACATAGTAGTCACATGAATGGCATATACTTGTTGATGAACAAATGAACAAAGGAACCATTGGGCCATAGTCAATTCACAGCCAAGCACCATCTGTGCTGGAGGCAGAAGACATGTGGAGAGCTTCAGAGAATGGACACATCTGCCTGGCCAGCTCCTGGGTGCAGAGTAATAGCAGTAAGGTTATTACTGGTTTCCACCCCAGAGGACACAGTAATGCTCCATGAAAAGCGCAAGCTATAGTGCCAGAGGTCTGGTTTTAAAGTCTGCTGACAATTTGTACGATTTCAGACAAGTCACTTAACCACACTGAGTCCTGGTTTCCTTATCTATAAAATAAAAATAACATCAACTAGTTTTCATAAGGGATGCACTAAAGATTAAGAGAAAATACATGAAAACAATGTTCTGTAAGTTATAAAGGGGTAAATATAAAATGTTATAATTATATAAGAGAACAACCTTTTGAGCCCATTTAGCAATTAACAGAGAGTGACATATTCAGTGTAATTGATGAGTACATGACTAGTCACATAAATGGCCAAAATGACTGGTTGGTTACTGCTGTGAGACTTATTGCCCTAAAAAGGGAGGGAACTGACAAATTGTTAGTACTCTTAAGTGGTCAGTGAAAGGGACTTGGTTTTTTTCAAGACTTAGCTTTTCTCTAAACCCTCCTTTAGTGAAAGGTAAAAATGCCTTCAGCTGCTGTGACCCCTTGCTGAAAGGAAAAAAAAAACAATCAACCCCTACCTAACCTCACACCACCCTAGATACAGCCAATCAGGTAGGGACAAGTCTGGAATTTCCGCGCCTGCTCTGTACAAATACCCGCTTCCCCAGGGTTTGGGGCTCTCGTTCCAACTCTGCTGTATCAGTGTCGGTCGAGAGTCCGGACTCAAGTCTGAATAAAAACTCTCATGTGATTGCATTGGTGTTGGCTCCTTGGTGGCATTCTGGGATTCACAACTTTGGGCACAACAGTCAGTACTTCACATATATTATTTTATTTTATCTAAATAAAAATTCATGGAAGGTAAATATTACAATTTTAAAGTGATAAGTGAGGGTCAGAGAGTTTAAGTAACTGGCCAAAACTCGTACAGTCATATAGGTAGGAATTGCAATGCCATCTCCAAGACACCAAGCCATTCTCTTAGACTTTTAAAATTAAACTTCCCTACCCATGATTTTTAAATGTGTTAGACAGGTGTTCCACAATAATGTGAATGTAAGTGACATTCTAGAAAAAGGTGAAACATTTAATTAAAATTCAAAGAAAACAGGAAAAGCCTGATATAAAGGAATACATACTCTATGATTCCATTCAGATAAAATTCTAGAAAAAATAAGCTGTATGGATAAAGTCAAGATAGTGATTTCCATGTGCTTGTGTGTGTGTGTTGGGGGTGGAGGTAGTAGAGATTTATTGGGAAGGGGTTAAGGGAACTTAAGAAGATAGAAATCACCTATGTTATGTGGATAGTGGGTTAGATAGTGTGTATATTTGTCAAAATTTATCAAACAGCATACTACTTAAGATCTGTGCATTTCACTGTACAAAAAAATTGCTTAGTTCATTCAGGCTGCTATAATGATATACCGCAGAATGGGAAGCTTATCAACAGAAATTTATTTCTCAACGTTCCAGGGGATGGAAGTCCACTATCAGGTGCAGCACGGTCAGGTTGCAGACTGCTGACTTCTGGTAGTGTCCTCGTATGGTGGAAGGGACAAGGGAGGTCTTTCTGAGATCTCTTATATAAGGGTATTAATTTTATTCATGACCTATCACCTCCCAAAGGCCACACCTCCTAACACAATCACATTGGGCATTAGGATTTCAACATATGAATTGTGGGGGGCCACAATCATTCAGACCATAGTAACTGCATTTCAGTTTTAAAAATTTAAAGTCATAGAAAAATGATTTTTAGACTTGAAACCAAAGTGAAACAAAAGAGCTTTTATTAAACCTCAGGAAAATCCAAAGATGTAGGTTTTAAAGTCAAACTTATCTTCAAGATGAAGCTGAGGTCTACAATATTAAGTCATTTTTGTTGTCCACACAACCCAAGGGGGTGGAGCTGGGATTCAAACTGGTCATGTAACTAATGACCCCACTACAGCTGTTTCTGAAGAGGGTTTGTCATGACAACAATGACGCTGGAAAAGGAAAGTTTTAATTCTTTTTTTCCAAATATATACCAAGTTTTTAGCCTCAATATCATGTGGATAAAGAGAATATATAAATACTAAGTAGCCAATCGAGACTTTCAAAAAGGTGCCTTAGCAGGAGATTATAAGGAATGATGATAATCTGTAGAATCATAAGGATAGAAATAAAGATTAGATTTTGTCTCCTATGCTGTAGTCCATTTCGTTTCACCTTACTTAAAATGTTTAAAAAAAAAACATTTAATCTTTTATTCATAGGAATAATTGAAGTAAACTTATAGCTTTGAGTTTTAACAGAGAATGAATGTTATATTGAATTGCCACCGTAACCAAGATTAAAGTCATTTTTAATAAACCACATTTAAAACTAATATGAAAGCTTTAGCCACACTATATTGTCTATTTTTAATGCATCCCCCTAAGTACAATAGCTTTTATTTAATGTGAGGGAAGAGGCAAGAATAAAAATGTCACAGAATAGATAGGAGCCTTATGGCATATTATTTCCCCATAGTCCCTTCCTTCAGTGATTGAATGTGTTATATCTTCCTTATAAGGAAAAATGATGGGTGATTTAAATTCAAATAACCATGCAGGACAGTGGCCGACTTAGCAGACAGAAGGTTGCAAAAAGGAACTCTGGGATCAGGGAAGCTATTAACCACCATAAAGAAACAATGGAAGATAAATAATAAAATCTTGCTTACCAATACAGACATCTAACTATGAGGAATGAATACTTCCTTGACATTTTTCTCAAATGAAACATTAAACAGAAAAGCCTTGGAAGACAAAAGCACTTATTTGGATTAGAGAAACATAAATAAAATAGTTACATGTTATAAATAATGCCAATACCAAAGAATATTATTTGATGCATGCAAACTAAAACTTCTGCAAAAATCCTAACCTACAGTGCAGAAGAGTTCAAGTCTTCCATAGAAGGTCTTACAACAGTGCTGTCCTCTAGCACTTTCTGCAATATAGAAATGCTATATATGTATCTGCTCTGTGGAAGCCACTACTCACATATGGCCAGTTAAGTACTTAAAATGTGATTAGTATGAATGAGGAACTAAAGTTTTTATTTTATTTACATTTAATTAATTTAAACAATAACCCAATATGACTAATGGCCATTGCACTGGATGTTTTAGAAACAAACATCAAAACTGACCTTATCTTTAAAGAAACCCTCAAAGACTCTGTCATTTCCCAGACTAAGTTTTGAATGTTGATCCGACATATCTGTATGGTTTAAAGAGTTCTATTTGTTGCAAACACCTGTGTTCCCGGGGGGAAGCTTATAGCACTTCTAATAAAAGTTTGCCCCACAGTAATGAAATAGATTGTGACATGTAGAAACACTCTCACTCCTCCCGTTGGCCCATGAGATTCCCCGGACATGGCCTTACACACAGTTGATGTAGGCCTTTAACAAATATTTGGATTCTATACCAAGAAAATAACAAGGTCTCCTGGTGGGTTTCTTGAGAAGACAAAATAGGTCTGACAGCCTGGCCTCCCTTTAGCAAGAGCTTGTCACTCTTACTAACAGATTTCTTCTGTGCAGGTAACTTCTCCACATGTTATAATGCTCTAGTATTACAATCTGCTGCAATCTTCCAGCCTCTCTACTCTCTCCCAAACAAATCTAGTTCCTGGTAGAAACCACCCATGGAGTCTAGGCAGTGAAATTTACTTTTAATTAACCAAAGTGTTAAACTTTTGTTATGAACAAGGTCATAAATATAGCTAGAGATGAAATGCAGATTTCATTTAATCAACAGATAATAAATCCCAGAAGCGGTTATTGATACTATATTAACAATGTCTTGAGGTGTCTTGAAGTGCATTTAGGCTTAGTGGAAAATCATGCTGTAATTATTTAGTAATATTTTCCATGGACTCATAAATGGAAACTTGTGGCTTCTGTGTTCTCTATGTGCCATCCCTAAGTGAGACAATGTTGGAATACACAGTTGAGGAAAACATAATCCAAACACATTTGCCATTAAATATCCTACAAGAAAGCATTGTAGGCACAATAGGAACACAAGGGTAATAGAGATCAACTGCAACAGGAAATACTATGGATGGCATTCTGAAAGATGGGAGGATTGTGGAGTACAAGGAGGGCAAAGGCGTTATTAGCAATAACCAGAATGGACAGCATGTCAGAGGAAGAGTGATTGTGTGACAAAGGCAGAAAGAGGTGCAATGGAAGATACTACTTAAAAGACAACATGCAGTCAAATCTATAAAGACATCGGATACTGTGCTATGGAATTTGTTTGCAGTGATAGGTGGCCAGCAAATTTTACGAACAAGGTGAGGTAGCATGGTCATTTCTATACTTTTAAGAAGTTTGACTGTCATGAGCAAGATGAACAGGTGAAACAAGATATCAAATGTAGCAAGTTATTCTATTACTTTACTTGTAACGTAAGCTTCACAAAATTCCAAAACTGAGTTGAGGGGGATTATTATGACTACCCTGTTGGTTGCCACCCCAACAACCATTTTCTCTTCTTTATTAGTTTATAAAAATTTAAATTTTTTCTAGGTAGCAAGGCCTTTCACCTTATCTCAAAAGTTGAATCATTATTACTCCATAAAATTCATTGCCCTTTGCTAGTTATATTTTTCAATAGGCATAAAAAGGTATTTGACAAAATTTAATGTTCATGCATAATACATAATAACTTTTGGAACTTATGAAGATGTTCATTATTTGATTATGGTTTCTCTGGTGTATACATGTGTTCATACACATCAAATTGTACACATGTGGTATATAACACCACAGTAAAGCTGTTTTAAAAAACTTATAAAAGCAGGAATAGAAAGGAGTTTCCTCCATCTGACAGAAGCATCAACAAAGAATGTGCAACTAATGTTTTCTCTAATGGTGAAATATCAGACAAGTTCACTCGAACACTGGGAGCAAGCCAAGAATGTCTTCCCTTACCACTTATACTAAACATTGTCCTTAATGTCTTAGTCATGCTTTAAAGAGAGAAAAATGAGTAAAAGTAATAAAGTTTAAAAGGAAGAAGTAAAACTGTCTTTATTCACAGTTAACGAGACTATATGTATAAAATATTTTCAAGAATGTACTAAACAACTAGTAGAATAAGTGAATTACAAAAGTCACAGGATACAAGATCAAGATCAGTCATATGTCTATATTTTGGCATTAAATATTTGGAAAACAAAGACTTATAAATACTATTTAAAGTATATACTCAAAAGCATTGAAAGCAAGGATTCAGATATTTGTATACCCATGTTCATAGCAGCATTATTCATAATAGACAAAGAGTGAAAGCAAGTGCCTATTGGTGAATGAATAGATAAACAAAATATGGTATATTCAGCCTTTAAAAGGAAATAAATTCTGATATACGTTAGAACATGAATGAAACTTGAACACATTATGTGAAGTGAAATAGGCCTGTCCCAAAAGGACAAATACTGTATGATTCCACTTATATGAGGTTCCTATGGCAGTCAAATTCATATTGACAGAAAGTGGTATGGTTGTTGCCAGGAGCTAAGGGAAAAGAAGAATTGGGGAATTATTGCTTAACAGGTACTGAATTTTGGTTTGGGAAGATGAAAAGAGTTCTGGAGATGGATGGTGGTGATGGTTGCACAACAGTGAGAATGCACTTAATACGATGCACTCTTAAAAATTGTTTAACTGATAAAATTTTGTTATATATGTTTTACAAAATTAAAAATACCATTAAGAGCAGCACTAATTTACATATGCAAAACTTAGGAAAAATTTAACGAAAGACATGCAAGTCCTATACACCAAACCCCCCCAAAAAAACACTGCCGAGAGAAATTAAAGAAGACCTAAACAAACAAACAAACAAACAATGTTGCAGACTCGCCCTACATGATTTCAACTTACCATAAAGATACAGTAATCAAGACAGTGCTGGACTGCTGAAGGACAAATAGATTAGTAGACCAGATTAGAGAGTCCAGAAATAGACCACACATTTACAGTCAATTGATTTGGGACAAAATAGCTAAAGCAATTTAATTGGAGGAAGGAAAGTCTTTTTAATAAATGGTGCTGGTTCAACTGAATAAATATATGAAAAAATGAATTATAAACTTAAATGCAAACGTTGAAACTATAAAGCTTCTAGGAGACAACATATGATCTAGAGTAGGGCCTAAGAATTTGCATTTCAAACAAGTTTCTCAGGTGATGTACATGCTGCTAATCCAGGGACCACACTTTGCCATTGTTTTTTAATAGCATGGTGCAAGAAAAAAAATACAAGAGTTAAAATGTTTTCACTCAAATCTTTCCCATGAATAATTAGAAAGTAAAATAGCAACTTCTTAGAAATAAATTGAAAGTATTAATAATTTAGGATTAAGTAAAAATGACAGAAGCTGTAAAGAAATATTTTTTCAACTATGTTAAATTTAGGACTAGGAAACCAAAGTTTTTTGAGAAGCCTAACTGGGATACTATACATTAAGAAAAATTTATTGCATCAATGACATGCCTGAACCCAAAGAAAAATTATCATGCATATAATATGTACCATTGCTTATATGCCCAACATGAAAATAAGATACTCAAATATAATTCAGCTTGGTGGCCCATTCTTGCTAGACTGAACTTCGTGATGAAATATTACTGCCACTTTCTAGATTAGAAAAAGCCTTTTGTATAGAGACTTTCTATTATTCTTCTGCTATTTGTTTGCCATTATGATCACTCTGTGTCACATTTCTTTTTGCTGTCTTCTTTTCTAAGTTTTAGCTCTGCAGTTTGTAGTTAATAGTTAGTATATACTTTTTAGAGCAGCAAGCAAGCTCCAAACAAATAAACAGCATGAAGGAATTTTACAGCTTTGTTAAGGAGACCTTACTGATGATTATCTTACAGAAAGAGCAAGGGTTAGGACCATGGGCTGTGGAGTCAGGCAACCCTGATTTCAAACGTGATCTGTCATTTAACAAGAAACAATTCCTCGAGCAGTTTCTTCTGTCACTGAAGGTCTCAGTTTTCTTATTTGTAAGATGAGCTCTTATGAAGATTAAATGGGACAATGTGTAGAAAGTACTCAGCCCAGTGCTTGAGCCCATTGTAACTATTATAAATGTAACTGGGATAATATCTTAAACCGTATAAATATGAATGTCTCTCCTTTTCTTTAAATAAGAAGCATTTCCTTAGCCAGAATAAAGCATTAATCTGTAGAAGGGGGTGGGCAGGGAGTACGGAGTAGAAAAGGGAAGGAAATTAAGAGATTTATTGCAGAAACATAAAGAAAAATAAATAGTATTCATATTCTGGCAGCCAAAATAGAATATATTTGAGGAGAGAGTGAAAACAAACAAACAAACAAACAAAACAGAAAGAAATTTGAGGTGTTGAACATTTTATCTAAAAGACTGAAAATTTACCTAAAGGCACCACATGGCAGATTTTTGCCAAACTGGCTGCTGTCATTATCCTCTTCATATCCACTTCTGCAGCCCTTTCCATCAGAGAAACTTTTCAGCAGAATGAACAGCAAGTGCAAAGACCCTAAGGCAAGAAGGAGCTTGACAGTATTCAGGAAACACAAAGAAAGCCCGTGTAGCTGGAGTGCACAGAGAAGGAACTGGGGAGCAATAGCAGATGCAGTCAGAGAATGGACAGCACCAGATCACATAGAGACTGTCAGAGTAGGAAATCCCTGGCAACTGTAGAAGGACCAAAACCTTAAACTATTGTGGCCCATTTATATACAAGTACAGAAGGACATATTATTAAAATATTAAAATGCTTTCATTCCAGTTGGTAAACAGCCACTGTGTTGATCCCCACCCCCACAAGCGTCCCCATCGGCATGACTAGCCAGGTTTCTTTCCAAGGACCATAAACCCTCCATGATTTTAGGATGCATAAAACCTTCTAACACTGACCCATCACCATGATTGTAGATGTGCAACATTATTCCTAGGTAAAAGGGAGAGCATTTCTTTATCCACATCCTTATGGACTTCAAAATAAGCATGAATTCACTATTAAGTACTAACCATGGGCCAGGAGGTATTGTAGGTGTCAGGGATGAGCAAAGTTCAACAAACCAGTTTCTTCCCTCACAAAGATTGGAGTTCAGCATTTAGGCGAATTGTTGACTGTGGGTAGCAATTTCTAGGCAGCGGTTCTCAAATCTAAACTGCACAACAGAATCATCTGAGAGTTTTAAAAAGTACTGATGCCTAGATGTCACCACCAGTGGGTCTGATTTAATTGCTCTGAGGGGTGGCCAGCACACTGTGAATTTCTAAAAGCTCCTCACCTGCTTCAATTTACTGCCTTGGCCAAGAACTCAGAGAGATATGAGCCAACATGGATAACAGAGAGTGGGATTTCAACATTTTAGTAAAATGTATGGATACAACCTAGAGAATTAAGTCTTTACCACATGTCTGCTAATAATGATAATCAAGATGAAAACATGATTCTTTAAAAGGTATTCTTCAGAAAATTCTAGAAGCTGTCTTTGTAGAATGGCATTCTGACATGTCGGCTGGCAGTCTGACCCAATGTAGGCAGGTCGACTACTCAAATTCTGACAATGTGGAGTAAAACTTCAGGCTTTTCGAATAGAATTCCTCAGAAAAAGGACTTCTAAATGTGAACACTCCTACTACTCTCCCTTCCCCCCTAACACTGACAGGCCCACTCTCAAACTGCACCCAAAGCTCTTCCAAAGAATGAGTACATACCTGGAACTCCAGGCCATGAGTAAGAATTCCAGCCCTGGAGCTCAAAAACCATAACTCACTGGACTGAGATTACTTTTCAGATGGATTTCTTCCCTCTCTAATTGCTTTCCAGGTGCTTCCCTAAGCTGTCCATCAAGTGACAAATGTTTAGGATGAAATAGAACTGGAAACACTTCAGAAAGGTTTGACCCAATGGAGAGTCCAGAGCCGCTATTGAAAGGGAGACATGCACCGAATGCTGGACTGCAGCACACATCTTTCTAGATTTGTGAGGTCACTGAGGTCACAAAGGCCATTTTAAGGCAATGAATGTACTCAGTGCTACCTCTTGATTATTCCTTCCTAACAATGGGGAACAAGGATGAGGATTTTTTGAAACAGCAGCTAATTTAATTGAGAGATTTGGTTTTGACCCTGGAAATCACTATTAGCTAAAGAAAAGGTAGCCAGCATATCTGAGCATATTTCAGCATGGAATGTGGCCAAGACTGCTGGAGAGAATGTGACTGAGGATTTCAAAACTCACGAGAGAAAACTCACAAAACGGACACATTTCAGTGGAAATAAGAGAGCCTTGCATTATGATGTAGAGGGCAAGAATTCTTATCTCTGGTCTGCCATGCCCAAGTGTGCGACCCTGGGTAAGTAACTTTTCTGAGCCTCAGTTTCCCCATTTTTAAAATGAGGACACTGAATTTAAAAATTTTCCAGTAAGATGTATGGGTAAAATAAAATTTAATGTCTGTGCATGAGGGAGACAAAAAATATTGATATGTAGAGCCTAAAGATGCTGGGAGGGAGTAGCCAAATTTGGATTTGGAGCCCAAAATACACCTAGGGGCTGAGGATGGGAAGCAATCAAATCCCTCACACTTAGTCTCAGAAATTAAAACTAGTCAAGGTGGAGGAGGTTTGCCCTGAGCAGGGCTTAGAAACAAAAAAAGGCTATAAGACCTCTCAGATAAACTCACCAAGAAGAAAAGATTGGACCATCAGCTTGGCCTTTGCACAGATTAGAAGTTGAAAAGGGAGCTCTATGTCAGTGCACTTGTGATGGGACCCAGCCAGGACCCAGGGAGCAGGCTTGAGTCCTGTTGAAGTGGCTGCGTGAATGACTATGAGAAGCAATAATGATGGGAGTCCAAGCCAGGCTTGCCTGGAGCCTACCCCTAGCTGAACTTACCCCTGAGGGCTGGGGATCTCCTCTCTGGCCCCTTAAAGGAGAGCAGTGGCCCAAGCAAAGGTCTACACTAGAAGCTTTTTCTGGAGCCACTAGTTTCTGTGGAGCAGCAGAGTCCTCTAGCCTTGAAGGAGCACATCTGAGCTGGGACTCCAAAAGTTGAAATGAAAGTGACCAGGATGGCTCTGGGCTCTTTGGGAGAAGGGACACCCAGGTAAGGACACTGTTTTCCTGTTCGCTGGGTATGTCAGGGCTCATATGTTCAACATTGGGACCCCATCTGTGTGGTGCCTTTTTCACATCCCTAACTATAAATTGAGGCACTCCAGTTACAGAGTTATAAGATCCCTTACAGCTCTAATATATTGTGATTTTAGTGTATGATTCAATATAAAACCAAAGTGTGACTTTAATTCAGATTTTAGCATATAACTATACAATTAAGTTTGTAAACAGTGGTACTCTTGGCTTAAAAAAACATGCATAACTAGTGATCCACCCATCTGTGACTATTAAATAGCCTAAAATTAAAACAGAAGGTATATTACTGCTAATGATTGATGAATTCACTCCACATGCATTCATCGGAGATGACTAAATGAAAACTGGGAATGCAAAAGATAATTATATAGTTAGAATATCCAAACTTTCTTTCTTATAGAGGGTAGATTTGTATGTATGTATGCAATGCAAGTGTGTTAGCCCAGTATTGGAACTGAAACACGTGCTTGCTTCAGGGAAAGAAAGTTGTTATATTAATTTTCTACTTTAAAATCACCTTAGATAAAAATGATCAGTATTATAAATGTACATACAGTTCAATTTCTACAAGTAAAATGCAATTTTACTTGTAGAAATTTATCCTTATGAAATTTCACACATGTATACAAAAATAAAAATACAAGAATATGCATTTTCATAACATAGATAGCAGAGAAAAATTGGAAAGAACTGAAATGCTTACTAATAATTAGCTAAATAAATCATCAGTCATCTATATGCTGGAATACTCAGCAAGCAAAGTCATCGAACATACCTTTAAAACAGAGGAATAATTTTATATTAACTGATGTAGCTGTCATTCATAGATTGTTTACTCATTTACCCCACACGCATTCACTCCTTTACATGATATCCACATTGAGGTTGAGGCCATCATTAAGTAAGGAAGGCATGGTTACAAAGAGCATGGATCACAAAAACATAATTCTTAGCATTATGGACCCAAGACAACGACTCGGTGCAAGGTACTGACACTCAAAAGGGCATACTTTCGAGAATGAAAGGAATGCTGTTAATAATGACATGGAAATAACTTGGGCTCTTCTGGAGAAACAGGGCCACCCTACTTGTGGACTTTTCCCTTCAGGTTAACTCATTTTCTTGTAAAACAAAGACGAATGTCATCTTTTAGCAGATAAGGTCCTTGCTCTCATGGAGTTTAGACAGAGTATACAAAATAATTAAGATAATTGGAGACTCACAAAGCTTTGAAGAAAATGTAAAAACTAGGTGAAATGATGCAGGGTGGAGAGACAGAATGGTCAGGAAAGCCTGTTTGAAGAGAAGACATTTGGCTGGAGACCATCATGTCTAGACAGGATTAGGCATGCCAAGATGTGGGGACAGAGTTCTCCTGACAGATGACCAATAAGAAAAAAGGCCCCAAGACCTCCATTGTGTTGAAAGGAACATAGCTCATGAAAAGGGAAATCCACTGAAGGTTTTAAGAGGGGGTGAAACAATCTGATTCAGAGCTTACTGGAAGGAATGAGAAAGAAGGAAACGGTGGAGCCACAGATAACTGAGGGAAGAGGCTGGATGATGTGTCTGGGAGAAAAAAATCCTTGAGGGCAGGAAAAGATAAGTGGAAGGCCTGGAAAGAAGAATCCTTGTACCTGCTCCAGATTGGAGGTGGTATAGGTGGTGCTGAGAACTGACACTGCCAGGATTGGCAAAGGAGTATTCCTAAAACTCCAGACAGATAAGAGAGATAGCAATGAGACTAGAAATTGAAAAAGTACAGGCTAGTCAAGGAAAAGACTAACATAGTAGTTACTCTTAAACGTATTTATTATAATTACAATTTATCTCAGCCTTAAGTCACTGAAATTGAGCTGACTTGAATCTCTAAGTAGAAGAGGTAATTTGGGTTATTGAATATTTCCTATGTGTGGAAATACTCACAGAGATTAGTATTTTGCAATTCCATCTTTTCTGAACTCTGTATTGTGTTCTATTGATCAATGTGTCTATCTTTTTGCCGATAACACACTGTCTTGATTAATAAAGACTTTATAAACACTTAGTTTTAGAATAAATCTTAAAATTAGGCAGTGTGAATCCTCCAACTTTATTCTTTTTCAAACGTATTTGGCCTATTCTGCAATTCTGTATTTTAAAATCTTGTTATAATATTATGTGGAAATTTTGTCATATTTATTAAATATAGCTGGCTCATTTATTTTTATCTGGAAAAAATAAAAGAAAGAATAGTGCCAGTAAAGAACACTTTGGGCTGTTAGTGCCAGAATCCTTCATTGTAGTACCTTAAACAAAGAGTTATGTTTATTTTCCCCAACATAAGAGAAAGTCGCTAGTTGATTCCGTGGTTCAACAATGTCAGGACCAACATATCTGTGGGTCTCTTACCTCTCCCTTATGGTCACAAAACAGCAGCTACAGCTGCTACCATCTTGTTCATTCAAATAGGAAAAGGGGAAATGGGGGAGGGTTAACATATCCTCTGTCCAGAATTGTGTCAAATGGCCTCCTCTGGCAGCAATAGAGGTCGGTAAATGCAGGTTTTGTTTTTCAGCCTGTATAATAATCCAGGAAGAAGGGGATTTAATTTGAGAGTTGGGAATGCCAAGCTCTGGTGTCTGCCACAAAAGTCAAGGAAAGATTTCAAAAACAAAAATAAACAAAAAGCAAGCTTGGCATTAAATTCTGCCTCCCCACCCCAAAAAAAATCAGCAGAGAAACCAGTGATAACCCATCTTAAGCCACATCACTTTCTTTCTCAATGTTGGGTGGGAACCATCTCAGTGCCTCCTGATTCTGCCTCTCCCTGTCCTGAGTTATTTCTCCCCCAGCACTCTAAAGAACTCACACATTCCTTGAGAGTCAGAAAGACCAACTATAAAAACAAACCTAGTCTATCCTTTAAGGACAACAGTGACATTATGATGAGGCTACAACATAGATCTCTTTAATAAACTTTCAAAAAAGGATGTTGGAATTTGATGCCCGCTTATGAATTACCCATTTCAGACCCTGCATGGGGCAAACTGGGCACTTCTTCTTTTCCCTCATTCAATAAACATTTATAGGGCTCCTATGTGCCAGCACTGGGTGTTTTTATTCCTCTTCCTTTTATTATTGTTCCCTGTCCTGTTTTCTTTGATTACTTTTTCTCTCCATGTGTATGTGTGTGCACATAAAAGTATATTAACAATATGTCAAACCTGCAAAGCCCAAGGCACCATAACTACAGCTCTCTCTGGTCTTTCTGCCTGAAGAGAACTGCTCACAACCCCTTGAGAAGGTGAGCCTAAGAAGATGTAAAAAATCAGGATACAAGAGGTCGTTGTGAGAAATGCTGCTTCTTACAACATTCGTGTGCTTATTCATGCATTTATATATTCAATAAATATTTACTAGTTCACTTGCTAGATTCTAGAGATATTGTGGTGAATGTATAGACATGGTCTCTATCCTCACTGAGCTTATACTTTTTGTGGAACAACGTTTTTGAAATAATATTAGTTAACATATTAACTAATGTTATTTCTCACAATAGTTCATTCTTTTTCTTTCCCTGTTTCCACTAAAGTAGCTAGGCTGTGTTCACTGCCTCGGGGGAAAGAAACAACAAGCAGAGGGAAAAAAGCAGATTTATATTTTAGGGGATTAGAAATGACATTAGACATAGGCAAAATGCCAGCATAAACAGGGCTTCATCCCCTATCAATATTCCACTAGGTCAAAAAAGATTCCTCTGAGCTGAAAGGGGGAAGAGAGACAGAGGGCAAGAGAACTCTAATGCAAGTGAGTGGAGATAAGAGGAGAAAATCCAGACCTGAAGGGGCCATGAATGAGTACAAGCTGTATCTCTGCCCAGGACCAGATAGTAGCCAAGGATGCATCACAACCCATTACCCACACCTGGTCCTATACCAAGCATCCTTTCCCCAGGCTCCAAACTCCATGTTTGCCTCTTTTTCCTGAGCACACAGTTTGATTCTATTTCCCAGCCTCCCTTACAGTTAGAAATGAGGCTGTACTATGAAACGGTGAATTCTGACTAATGGAATGTGGGAGGAAGTGACACACACCACTTTCTATTTTGTCCATAAATACTTCCAAAGCAGTCCTCCATGCTCTCTCTTTCCTGTCCTTCCAGATATAGATGAAGGGCTCTGAGGACCTAGGGGATGGCAGGACCAAAAGATGGAAAGAACCCAATTCCTGAGTCCCTCTTTGAAAGAACCCCTGGGTTTCTGGTCCCACTCTGACCAGAAACATTTTAATTGTGTAAACAGAAGTTATTTTTTATTGTGTTAAGCCACTAAAATGTTGTGATTTGTTAAAGGAAAAATTTTAACCTATTCTGAAAAGTATTTTGAGCAACTTCTCAGCTAAAGTAACATTTTTCTGTCCATAGACTTAGTTCACTCCTTATCTAACTTACCTTATAAAGACAGGTACCCCATTATAAAGTACCAGGATACATTAAGCACCCCCAAGAAGGAAGGTAGGGCCCTCACAATCTACCATTGTTGTGTGACAGTAAGGAAGGGAAAGGTCCTGCTCTTATGCTTGTGAAGCTTAACAGAACCTGCTTAAGACTTTTCCTAAGCTAGGAGAGTGATTAAACACATAAACATCACACAGTTTATAGGGGAGAGAAATATGGATCAAGCAGAGTTATGTGTAGAATTACAAACCGTGGTAAGCTCTTTGGAGGAAAAATAGAAACAATGTACAGAAAATAATAAGTGGGGCTATGACTTAGGGAGTTGGAATAAGTGAAGGTTTCTCTGAGGAAGGGACAGTTGAACTGAAACCTAAAGAGGGAATCAGAGTCAAGCAGATTAAGAATGGGGGAATAGCATTCCAGGCAAAAGGAACAGAATGCACAAAGGCCCTGAGAAAGGAAAGAGGTTGGCTCATTTCAGGATCTTAAGAAGCCAATATAGCTATGATGCTGAGTGAAGAGGAGGAGGATATGAGATGGGGATGGAGAAAGAGTCAGAGACAAATCCCTCTCATCCCACAGAGGCCCAGTTCTTGATTTTACATTTATTACAAGAGCCTAGGAAGAATTTTAAGTAGGGATCAGGGCCAGGGTTGTATTTTTAAAATATCAAACTGGCCAAGATGGAGATTGACTGGAAGGGAGGCAAAAATGGAAGAAGAGAGCCCATGTAGGAGGCTATTTCAGAAATCTAGGCATGAGATGATGGTATCTTGAATTAGAGTGGCAGCATGTATATGGAAACGGATGGGATTGGTTATAACATTGATAAGATACCTTTGTACATAACTCTTATTTACATTAATTAGCCTATGGTAATTGGTTTCATTATACATCATTTCACTTAAAGTAGCAGAATCTATCAATTACATTAAGTGAGAACCCTCTGCATTACCCTTTTTACTAAGGCTTACAGATTAGTACCTTGTCCAAGTCCATGTCTCTAGTAAGTTCAGTAATGTATATTCAAACCCAGCTCTGTCCTGACTCCAGATTCCAGGTTTCTACCCATATAACTTAATGTATTGAGGAGAATTCTGAAGATGTATTTGGGCTCAGTGGAGCAAAAGCAGTGGGCGCAGTCTGGTTAGTTGTGTATTTGCCACCTCTGTACCAATTCTGAATGCCTCCAAAATATATAGATTCTATTTAAATAAAAGTAGAGGCTAGGATTAAATCTCTCTTCCCTAGCTATCTCACTGTAGAGTGAGAACCTTATAACCATGCTGCCTTATTCTAAAAGATAAATCACTATGGATTGCATCCAGCTTGGAATAATAAAAGAAAAATGTAATTGTACTTTCTAATTTCATAGGCTATCATATTCATATTCTAATGCCCAATTATATTTTTTAGACCAACTTACTAGAAAGCATGTTATTTGAAGAATCTGGTACATGAGGGCCTCTAGACACCTTAACACAAGAATTCCGAAAACACTATGAAAGATTAAAAACCTACTTTGAGAGCCTCTTCTCTTCAGAGCTCAACTGGGGAGTTATATCAGGCTAGAAAATGGTTCTGGGATGAAGCCATGCTTTGAGCTGTCAGGGAAAGGCGGCATTGAAACAGAATTGCATCATCTCTGGGAACCCAATGTTAACTGGTATAAACTAATATCAGTGTTCCTGAATGCTCTCATGAGAAAAGAGCATTTAAACTACTAATGTAGTTTTCTTCTCCTCACCCCTTTCTTGCCCCCAGGGGGAAAAATGTTTATTCTTCTTATATAATTTCTCTCTTCTTTATGTAGCCAAATGCCTTGTGATAGTATTATCTTTGACAGATCTCTTATTGAGAAGTTGCCAACAACCAAAAGATAATTAGCTTAGTTTTCCAGGCCAAAAAAAAAAAAAAAAAAAACAGAGAGTGGACTATGTGCAATTCACTGGAAATAGTGTCCAACTGCTCATATCTCTGAACTTTGCAAGGGGTGTAAATAATTCCACATCTTAAAGAATGTTTTGTGCAACAGAAATTTTTGCTGAAAAGAAATGGGTCCTTAACTTTTAGGGAATAGAAGAGAGGCAGAACTGTACAAGGAATCAACAGACATTCATGAAATGTCTGTTTGTTCAGGCACATTGCTGAACTCTGATGATATAAAGAAGAATAAGACCTAAAAGAATTGACAGACCAATAAAGAAGGGAGAGAAGACTATACAGCAACCCTCACAGTAAGCAAAAAGAGGTCAGTGTGTGTGTGTGTGCGTGTGTGTGTGTGTGTGTGTGTGTGTGTGTGTGTGTGTATTTCTCAAAGTTGTGGTCCCCAGGTCAACAGCATCAGCTGGAACTTGTTAGAAATGCAAATTCTCAGCCACAAGAAATCTACTTGGGGTGCCCAAAAAGAGCAGTATTAGCAGGACTGCTAATCCTTATCTTCATCTATCTACTGGATATCTCCAGCGCTTAACCCCCTGTGAGCTGGGCCTTCTTCCCTTACCTTCTTCAGTCTTTTTTACCTTCTAGACTCTACTTAAAACAGTGCTGTTTCTTGAATTTTACTGTGCATCACTATCTGGGGAGAGCTTGTTCAAAATGCAAATTCCAAGGCCCACTCCTAGAGATTCTGATTCAATCAGTCTGGAGGTGGGGGCCTAGAAATCTATGTTTTTAACAAGCATTCTGATGCAGCTGGTCTCTTTGACAAAAACTTGAATGTTTTATAGCAAGGTACTGAATATAAACTATGTTCTAGAGGATGTTGAGATGAAAAAAAGAAAGAATGTGGGCAGTATATGATTTAAGGGTGTCAAGTAAAAATGTCAAAAGGTGTGTATCAGTAACAGTCAACCACTAGGAGAAGTGCACATGCACACACACATGCACAGATTTGTTATGGAGCTTGAGTTTATGGAATTATGGTAGCTAGTCAAGAAGTCTCTGTGAGGCTGTCTTTGTTTCTGAAGCTAGAGAATGAACTCCACAGGGCAAATGGAAGGGCAAATGGATATAAAGTGGAGGAGATCAAAATCAGTTAGGAATCCACAAACATAAGCTGGAGCTCCATAAGGGTTGACTGAAGCCTGTGTCAGTTGCTATCTCTGACCACAGTGATGTGAGTGCCCTGGAGAAGATAGAGCATTCCTCACAGAGCTGAACACATATACCTGGCCTAGGAATGGGAGCAGAGAATGAGGGTCCAGTGGAAGGTAGAGCAGTTGTAGGTGGAGGTGCTGCCTCATAGCAACCAGGTGGGCCAGCAGACAAGTAGCAATGTTTGTGAGCTGTAAGATGGTTGCTCCTTCACTTCCACCCTCCAAGCCTCCCACAAGAATCTCCTTTGTCGTCCAAATAAATACAAATATACAGGAAAGTTAATTATTTGAAATTTACTTCAGCCCAGCCAAGCTAACACATAATAAAATACGGTAAGAGTGGTGTATATGGCTGTGTATTTTAAGAAGGGACAGGTCACCAGATGGAAAGGTTGAGGAGTCAGTTATGAGAGACTATTGATGGAGCTATATCACAACAAAAAATGGAAACAAAGGAGTCTAGGCTTTGATGTTTGAAATGAGAGCCATTCCTTCTTCTATCATAAATAGAGAGAAACAGGGCAAGAGGAGAAGGGAGGATGTGGATAGAGTGGGGAGGGAGTGGTGTAACTTGTATCGAAACACAGTTGTTGGAAGAAAAGGAAAGACGGCAGATAACTTGAGACCACATAAAGGGGAGTATGGCTCCTCTCAAAGACAAGAACAAATTTGTGTCACTTTCATTCTGAGGGTCCTCACATCAGAAAACTTCCAGGTGCAACCTACTCAAAGATAATCTGCAGTGTTCTGGTTGTGGATACAGGATGCATTGATGATCTTCTGAAATCCAGACTGTGGTTTAATTTTAAAATATGGTTATTAAACACCTATTTGTTCATCACTGTGAATTTAAGGACATTTACAGAGGTCACATCTTAGCATATGGTCTACTTCTTTCTCGTTGAAGTTGTTGGCAGCATAGCTGCTCACAGCTTTGTGTGCTGTGCTAGCACGAGAATTTAAGGAATGTCATGCTGTGCCAGCCAGTCCATCTGAGATTTCTGGCAGAGAGAGGCCCCAAAGAGAACTTTGTGGGGAAGGCAGAATTCTTCTTTAAAACTTAAAGTTACAAGTTAAGGATATACTTCTACACCCACAAAACGTCCCTAATCTGAGTCTGTTGTGAATGGATGACCTAAACAAATGTCAACCAACTTATACTATTAGTCTTCACTTCTTGGGGTAGTGATTTCTCTTAGTTAACTTTCTATGTAAAAATAGAACAATTCCTCTTTTTATTAACTTTACTTCTTCTAGTTTCAATCTTCAAAGAAGCCCCCAAGTTCTAATAGACAAGATTTGATGAACAAACTGGTTTAAACTATCTTTACTTCATTTTATGAACTTTTGGTCATGTCTCTATGATCTTTTACTTTTTAGACTAGAAAATGTTTTAATTTTTTCCTAAAAACAATTAGACTTGAATATAGATTATTTGAACTTCAATTCCAGTTTCCCCACTTGGTTGGGCAAATTAATCTCTAATTCTGTTTCTTCATCTATAAATGGGGATACCATTAAATATTTCACATAATTATAAGGATTAAATAAGATAATACATGTATGAATTAGTTTCTATGACAAAGAGAACCTAAAATATAGGGGCTTAAAGAGGACAGAAATCTATTTCTTATGTAGTATTCTAAAGTGACCCATAGGTGTCTCTATGTTTTCAACATATAGCTTTCATTTGTAGATTAGTCATTTCCCAGTTGGCAGTGGAGGAAAGAGTGATGGCAAAGAGCTTCTTTTTTTAAGGTGTGATTCAGAAATCACAGTCATCACTGTTGTTTATAACCCATTGGCCAAAATATAGTCAGTTATATGGCCATATCTAACAGCAAGGAAGACTGGGAAATGTAATCTCTATCTAGATAAACGTATGCCCAGTTAAAATTGTAGGGGAAGTGGTGTATTATTAAAAGGAAGAAGGATAGAATGGATATTGGCGGATAATGAGCAATTCATGTTAGCTACTTTTTCACTATTACATAGATTCTATTATGGTTAAAAACAACATGACATTTTATTTCTGATGCCCCTTTTTTACCAGCAAGAATTCCACAAAGCCAGCAACCTCAAGGACTAGAAGATGAGTTTTTCAGAAGAAGAGGACCATGTCTTATTCATCTCTACAACTTCAGAATATAACACAGCATTATTCTTAATAAAAGTTTATCAGAATAAACAATCATCATCACTCTGAGAGTCCTGGTCTGGGTTAATCCGTTTTAGTAACATGTGGATTGTAGACGGTCCAGTTTTAATGAGCAGTACTATACTATCTGCATGACACTGTTAGCTTTACCTATGGTATAATCCAATAGGTTGCAGTGAAGTGCTTTAGTGTGTTCTTGCTATATGATATTTTTGAAGAGAAAAAAGCAAATTTTTTTTAAAAAATAACTTGGTTCTCAAAGTGGCATCATGTTCTCTCAAGTTGACTATTTAAATCAAATATGAGACTATTAACTTAAAATAAACACATTTATCATCCATAGTCTTGGCAATTAGAGGAAACCTAGTTCACAAGCAGTTATTAGAAATCATATCCTGGCCTACTTAGCTCTGTGGTAATAGTCTATAAACCGTTTTTCTTTATAACTAGTCCTATAATAACACTGCCTAAGGTTTGGCAAACCAACTGAAAGTTTTCACAGAACCTCAGATCTCAGATTCTGCATATTATCTGTGGTAGCACAAGATAAGTAGTCTGGGGAAAAAAACTGACTTAACTACGAACAGGAAGAATATCTAGCTGGAAAATAGAAAGAAATTTAATATTATTGGGCATCTATCCTGTTTCTGAAACTGTGCCAGGGCCAGTCAAACACATCTAATTTAGTTATGATAAAAACATGAAATGAGACAGGCATTGTTATAAGAAATATCTTTTAGGGTCAAAGAAGTTAAGTAACATAAAAGATCACTGACATTACATATCGGGTTCCTAGGAAGCAGATGCTGAGATGGAGAGTTGTGTTCAAAAAAGTTGTAGAGCGTATTCTCAGGATCATTATAGGAAGGGGAAGAGAGGAAAGCAGGATTAGGCTGAGGAAAGAGTCAGACTTCTACACAGACTCAGTGAGGCCTCAGATGATCCCATGGGGAAGCTCTAGAACTGTGAAAACCCTTAAGAGTTGTCCGAAGTTGGGATGATGGTGCCAGGATATTTTACTCCCACAACAACCAACCAGATGCCATCCAAAGCACTTGCAGTAGCTGGAGGAACTAAGTTGTTTGGTCCTGAATAAGGATCTGAGAAACACCACACAGAATCTACTATATAGTCAAATAGACTAGAAGTAGCAAAGCCAGAATATGAACACAACTCTGACATCAAAGGCCATGCACTTTTCCACCGCGCTTGCCTCTAAAGGCAATTAGCCTGTTGGCTACCTATTTTAGAAAATGGTAAAAAGGAAAATAATTTGCAATGGGTTCTAGAAATAGGGCCATAATATCTTATATCATGAAAATTTTTCAAGTTTTATATAGATAATTCAACCTTAGATCTATTTTTTTAAAGTGACTGAAACCTATTCTAAGGTTATCTATAAAAATTTCCTTACTTCTTAAACTAGATTCAACCGAAACAATTAGTATGCTAAAGACTTAAAACATACTCTATTTAGGCTGATAATCCCAAATGCTTCATTTTAGAATTCTCTGAGAATTCAGGAGTAATTGAGTAGCATCATTTGTGTCAGGTGTGTGGTATTCAATTTTAAATATATTTGATCACCTAAGGCCTAATGGTTAAGTACAGATATTAGTTCAGAAGTTCCAGGAAAGAAAAAGGTGTACAGAGATTCAGAAAGAGAATGAAATGCATATGCCTCTCACCTTGATATGGAAGTCTGAAAAATACAGCTAAAACTTATCATTCATGTTTTTCAACTTGAAAGTTTCATGACTAAGCCAAAGTAAAACCCATGCAGACAGGCATTCATCCATTCAACACATATTACAGGGCACCAATGCAAGGATCAGTGGTAAGTACTCTTAAGTGCCATGGCCATGACTTAGCTCTTAAAGAGAAATCTGATCAGCTTTCCAGCTGCATCATAATAATATCTTCTTGCTGCTGTGTTTTAAAACAATCAATCAAAACGAAAACACTAATTCGTAAAGATCAATACAACCCTATGTTTGTGGCTGCGCTGTTTACAATAGCCAAGATATGGAAGCAACCTAAATGCCCATCAACAGATGATTGGATAAAGAAGTTATGGTTCTAATACGCAATGGAATATTACTCAACCATAAAAAAGAAATCCTACCATTTGCAACAATATGGATGGACCTAAAGGTTATTATGCTGAGCAAAATAAGTCAGACAGAGAAAGACAAATATCATATGATTTCACTTACATGCAGAGTCTGAGGTACAAAAAGAGCCAACTAATCAAAAATAGACTCACAAATACAGAGGACAATCTGATGACCATAGGGGAGGGGGGAGAAAGAGGTGAAGGGCTAAAGAAGTATAAATTAGCATAACAAGCAACCATTCTATGTAAAAAGTAAAGCTAAATATCCTTGTCAAATGTTTTCATATTTAAATATAAATTTATGTCTGTCTGTCTGTCTGTCTGTATGTATATATTTATATCTAATGTTTGGAGATACAAAGTTTTATAATTTGTGTTCAGGGAAACCAAAAGAACTGGCATTTTTGTTACTATCTCCCTTTCAAGCCAGCATGAGAAAAAGTGACTGAAATGTATTCTAAGGTTTTCCAAAGTATATTTCCATGTATTTCAAAGTATACAATGAAAAAGACTAAAAATAAAAATATTTGGAAAGATTTTTCACTTGTATATAGCATTATATGATAATTTAGGTCTGCTCCAGGCACTGTAATGTTTTCTTTTCTCTAGGGCAGTGGTCTTCTTAGTGTGGTCCCAGGACCAGCAGGCATCAACATCAGCTGTGAACTTGTTTAAAATGCAAATTATTGGGTCTCTCCTCAGATCTACTGTATCAGAAACACTAGAGGTTGGGCGCGTGGTTGTAAGATTACATATTGAACTATGTTTTTCAATTTCCATTCAATAAATATTTATTTGGGGCCATATAATAAAAGCTATATATTATTTAATCTTTGTCAATGGCATTTATGCATCATGTATCATGATTTAAAATATATATTTACATAATATTATGTATTATGCATGTTAGACACAATTGTGTTTTCACAAGCTCTCCAGGCAATTGTGATGCACATTCAAGTCTGAGAGGCATCGTTCTAACTCATTATTCATTCTTTCTTTTCTAAACAGAAACCTGGTATGATCCACAGCAATAAATATCAATGTTTTACTCATCTTTAAAGAACAAGAGGCAAACAAAGATCTAAGAATTCTTGGCAGTACAAAGCATCTTTCTGCATTTCCAAACAATGAAGTGCATCAGCTAGAGTAGTAAATTCTGCATGAAATCACTTGGGTTTGAGTCCCTGTTCTTTAACTTCCTGAATGTTGCTTCTTAGAAAATCATTTAACCTTTACAATAATTTGTTTCCTCATCTACAAAAGGAGAGTTTTGCCTTGGGCATCTTTATGGTGTCTTCCATCTCGTAAGTTATGTGATTCTAAGCATCTCAATCAATATGTATATTATTATCACTTTTGAGATTTCCATATTATCATTTTTTCTATTTATGCTATTACTCAAAAGCATATCAAAACTTTTACAATATAATAATAAGTATACAACCCAAGTAAAAAGTGAGCAAAAAATCTGAATAGACATTTCTCCAAAGAAAATATACAAATGGCTAATAAGCACATGAAAAGATATTTGACATTAGTCATCAAGGAAATGCAACTCAAAACCACAATGTGATTACACTTGATACACACATTAGAATGGCTGTAATAAAAATGACTGATGATAGCAAGTGTTGGCCAGGATGTAGAGAAATTGGAACCCTGATACATTGCTGAAGGGATTATAAAATGATGCAGCTGTTTTGGAAAATAGTTTAGCAGCTCTTCTAAAGGTTGAGCATAGACCTCCCATATGACCCAGTAATTCTACCCCTACGTATATATCAAGAGACTTGAAAACATTTGTCTATGCAAAAAGTTGTATATGAATGTTCACAGTAGGCTTATTCCTAATAGTCAAAAAGTAAAAACAATCCAAACATCCATCAATAATAACTAGATAAATAAAATGTGGTATATCCACACAATAAAATATTCTCCAACAACAAAAAGAAATAAAGTAAGGATACATGTTACAATATAGATGAACCTAAAAAATATTATACTAATTGAAAGGAGATAGTCATAAAAGACTACCTATTATATGATTTAATTAATGTGAAATGTCCTGAATAAGCAAATTCATAAAAATCCATGGCTATTTGGGCTGGAAAAGCTGAGAGAAAACGGTGGTAGAGGGTGATTGTTAAAGAGTAAAGCATTTCTTTTGGGATGTTGAAAATGTTCTGAAATGGATTGTGATAATGGTTGCACGGCTCCATGAGTATATTGAAAACCATTGAATTGTACACCTTTAAATGGTGAGCTGTATGGTATGTGAGTGATATCTCAGTAAATCCATTACAAAAAAAAAATTAAAGCATATCAGAACATTCCCCCCCTCCGCTCCATTTCTCCCCTACTCATATTAAATGACCATCAGTGAAATACTATACTAATTCTTCTATGACTATGAAAATCTGGAAAGAAATACCATCCTACTGTATCTCTTTCATTATTTTAATACTCAACCAATGTATTGAATGTAGTGTAGATCCGCCAAAAGATTCTATTTTACTTTTATTCAAACCCAGACTCCTAGCAAAAGGCACTTACACAGATAAATGCTAGAAACTGGCTCTTTTTTTTTTATTATACTGAAAATGACCGTTGCAAATTAATGGAATGCTTTGAATTGGGCATAAACAGGACATCCATAGAATGAGCAAACATTTTTCAATTCTTTCTTTAATCCTTGGATTCATTCAGTGTGACTTCTAAAATTGAATGTGAGAGGTTTACAAAAAGGAAACTTTACCTCTACTGAAGCTCACCAACTTTTAAAATTTTACACATACACACATACATGCACATGCGCACACATGGTGCTTTGAAAGCCTTTGCAAAATTATGTACATGAAAATAAATAATCTAGGAGGCAAAGTCCTACAAGACTACAATGGTGAAGCTAATTGCAATCATAAACCGGGCCTTACAGAACACGCTGAATGTCTGTGAAAATTTCCCCTACCCGTTTTATTTGCTCAGGCTTAAGGTGGACCAAAAGACATTCATTGTGAAAGTCTACATGACTGATTTTTTCTTAATCAAATCAGGAATGTAAATTTCTTTTCCTAATAGCCCAGGGCCAAAGGACATGATTTCATTATAGAAAGAACTGTGGATACATGAGGGCATTTTAAAATCTGGACCAAATGAGATTTTAAGACATGAAGAGCTAGAAAGAATTTGTGTTATGTTTAACTGCATGTTATAGTAAAACAAAATCTTTAAGACATGAAAACATAAATAGTTGCTTGCTGCTAGTTAATTATAGCCTAGCCCATCAGACTGAACAAAAATCATATCTCTAGAGACTGCTCTTTGTATAATTGTTAACATTTGGAGGAACAAGAGACTGCTTTAAGTTGGAATTTATATAGCCTCTATGCTTATGAAAATGTAAGCGCACATTTTTGCATATAACTTCATGAATATA
This sequence comes from Cynopterus sphinx, assembly GCA_030015415.1. NCBI lineage: Eukaryota > Metazoa > Chordata > Mammalia > Chiroptera > Pteropodidae > Cynopterus > Cynopterus sphinx. The sequence continues at coordinate 130,241,943 of CM057381.1, forward strand.
CCCCGAAGAGGTTCCATAGATGTCAGTTAAGAATCCACAAAATCTTGAAAAAGGAACAAGAGATATGACACACCATGACCATAAAGAAAAAAGTAAGTCTGACAACATCAAACGTTGTCTAGGATGTGGAAAAACTGGAATTCTCATACACTTGGGGAAACTCACAATTTCTTAAAAAGTTAAACATGTATCTACACCATAACCTAGCAAATCTACTTCTGGGCATTTACCCTAAAGAATTTAAAACATGTGCCCATACAAAGTCTTGTACAATGCTATCATTTCCCTTATTCTTAACAGAAAAAAAAAACAAAAACAAAAACAAAAAACAAAAAACCAGAAACAACCTAAACAGTCATCAGCAGGAGTGTGGATAAGTAAATTGTGGTATATTCATACAATAGAATCCTATACCAAAAATAAATAAATAAAAAATAAAAAGTTTAAAGAACATACTACTTATATCCACAACAATATAGCTAAATTTCAGCACCAAGATGCCACAAATACTTTAGAAGAGGAAGAGGGGAACTAGTACTACATAAACAAATAAATACTAGAGTCTATTAATTGAAGGTTTACTACCATAAGCTTATAAGGGAACAGTACCTTTATTTTACTGATGTGGAACTGGGGCTCAGAGAGGTTAAGTAACTTGCCCAAGGTCACAAAACAAGTAAGTGTCAAAGCCAAGATTTAAACACAAGATAGTTTGAAGCCCAACTTCAAACTGTCCCCACCACACCAGCTTCTTATGGCGCTAGAGCCTGGACTCATGGCTCACTGTTAGGCAATGCCAACTGGGGATGCTGATGGAGGGAGAAAGAATGTGCTTTTTCCTGTTTGCTTCCTATCCTTCTAAACATCACCCCAGAAATGCCTCTTTACCCCAATATTAGCAGGTTCTTCTTATATGCTGATCCAATTTGTAGTTTCTCTGACACTTGTAAAACTAGCCTCAGTGACACCTGTACGAGCCAGCCTGTGCCTCCACAGAAATCTGGGTCCCAGCCCCCAGGAACATCTTCTGAATTTCCCAATTTTAAAAATTCTAAACTCTTCCTTCTGTTTCCCTGAACTGCTACCTCCCTGATACCTCAGTGTTCTTTTTTTATTTTTTCAATTATGTAATTAACAATTCTTTAAATTAAATTCCCTCAGTTCAAATAACTGGTGTGATGTCTGTCTTCTACCATCCATTTCTGCTCTCCACTCCCTACTCATGTCTTCCATTTGCCTCCATAGGTGAAATGAGTGGGACTGTCTCTCCCCCTTACACATACAATTCCTACTTAGGTTAACTTTAGTTGTATTTAAGACCTGGGATTTTAGGAAGGAAACAAGTTTATTTAACTAGAGCCTTCTAGAACTTTTTGGTCAAGCCCCAGACACAGTAGTCATAAACTGATATATATTATTCTTCATCAACTTTATTAAAGTATAATTTGTGAAAAATAAACTGCATCCCTTCAAAAGATACAATATGATATATTTTGACATATGTATACACTTGGGACACCATTGACACAGTCAAGAAGTGGAACGTTTCTTTCACCCCCAGGGTTTTCACATGCCCTTTTGCAGTCCTGGGTCCCAGACAAACAACCACTGATGTGCTTTCTGTCACTACCAATTTGTCTGCATTTTCTTTACCCTTATGAGGCTTTCCTTCTAACAGGGAGGCAGACAATAAAAAAGATAAAACAGTAGTATGCTATACAGTAATAAGTAGGGCCAGTGGAAAGTGATAGCATTCTGAATGTATTTTAAACGTAGAAGCAAAGGAATTTACTTCTGGATCCAATGTTGAAGAGAGAAGAAATGTAAGAAGTCAAGAAGGACACCAAGTTTTGTGGCCTGAGTAACTGGAAGAATGGAGTTGCCATTATATGCGGTGGGGAAAGTTGCAGAAGGTGCTGATGGCTTATTCTGAGGTACATTACTTTTTCAATGCCATTAGACATCTAGGAGGAAATGTCAGGTATAATACAGTTGGATATACAAGTTCAGGAAGGAGGTGCAGAGTACAAATATATATTTGAAAGCCATCAATGAATAAACGGTATGCAGAGCCAAAAACTGGATGAGATCATCCAAGGAGTGATTATAAACAAAGAATATATAAACATTGCTATGTTAATAGTGTTATTGTTGGTGATATGTGTGTGTGGTGAGGTTTAGCTAGATTAATACTAAGAGTTTTATTTATTGAGTGCTTAGTATGAGCTAGATGTTGTGCTAAGAGTTTTATATCCCTTAACTCATTTACTTTTCTTATACGTGAATTATTTTCTCCATTAAGATGATACTGAGAAGTTTATATTTGTCCAACATCATAAAACTAGTAAGTGATAAAACTAGGATTTAAACACAGAACCCAGGTTCTTAACCTATATATTTCATCTCATGTAATCTAATACAAAAACCTAATGGCTTGTGGTCATTCTAATACATGATAAGCACTTAATTATATGCTCCTCCCCCCATTACATATCAGCTTATGCGTTGGGCCATAATCTGTTTGATCATGACTTTGAAATCATGCGTTTCAAATGGGCATGCTAATCATAATGACTCTTCTACTCAATTAATAGCTCCATTATGAGAGCTAAGTGAGGTAACATCTAAAGAAGTGGATGGATAATAGACGGCTCCTTACTTGTTAGAAAGCATTATTGTACCACTTCAAAATGAGCCTGTTTTGTAAATATGATAAAATTAGATCAAATGAGTTCTGCTTATAAAATGTACACTCCAGCTGCACAGAAGTTTGCACTTTAGAGAAATGCTATTCTTTGTGTGAATCTTTGACTTGGGACTAATGTTTCAACAACTGGCTGCTCAGAAACTGGAACATAAACTGAACTAGACGCAGAAACAGAAAATAGAAAATTTCCACCATGACAAATTTTTTTTTAAGTCAAGGTTTTGAATTTTTTTCAGTTATACTATTAGAATATCTTAACATTCAAATATCTTTTAAGTTTATGAACTACTATAAATGCATTTTAGTTGCTTAAGAAGTATTTCCTTCCCTTTGATTTTAATATTAAGAAATGTTTCTATACATAGTACATTCGCAAAGCTGAAGGGAATTTGACCCAATATCTAAAATGCCAGGTCTGTGCTTTTTAAGGAGTAAATAAACAGACAAAGTGTGGAGTTTGAAGTCAGAAGACCAAGCATTAACTTCTTACACACTGTCTGAACCTTAACATGGAAAGATTCTCAAATACTCAGCCTAAATAATTTTTTCTTCTCTTCATCTTATCTACCTGCAGATAAGCAGGGAGTAAGACTCAGGCAGAAAACCTCTCTGGCCTTGATTTACTTCACTGACCACCAATCATCAGAGTTTTATTAGGAACTTTTCACTCATAAATACACAAGGTGGAAAATACAGCACTATAATCAGCTAAACATCCACTGACCCCCTAATTATATGGTAATCTCTGTACTCTATCTCCAGGAAGAAGATAAATAAATAAATAAATAAATAAATAAATAAATAAATAAATAAATAAAAGCTGTGGTCCTTGCTCCATGGAAGCCACAATCTATGATAAAAAACCACACATAGGTAAATGAAAAATAATTTTAAACCATTATAAACAAAATTTGAACAAAAGTAAATAATATGAGAATGACCGTGATATATATATATTTTGTATAAAGGAAACTCGAAGAGAAGAAATGTATTATATGGGAAGAGTTCACAGAGGTTGATTAGAGGTAGCTGTATCCATTGGTGTCTTTTTCTTTCCTACCAGAGAATTTATGTTCTGTAACCACAGATATTGGATGATCTTTGATAGACATTCCACTGTTCTGTGACCCAGTTTCCTAATATATCAAACAGAAAAGCATCCTCCTCATATCATATAATTCACAGGGAGATAGTTGAAAAACACTGAGAAATATCTCATTGTAATATTGCATATATATTTAATATGAAATGTAGATAAATTAAATTACATGTCACACTTACATCTATGATAATTAAAAGATGATACAGCGAGGCAATTTGTCTTTGCAGCCTAAACTTAAGGTAGATAAAAATAAAAATCTTATGACAAGATAGATCCACATAGAATATGAATGAAGCTTACAGGTTTTTGAATATTTCAGTCAGCATTTTTAATGCATCAGGAGTGGAATTTTGAGAAATAAATCACTAAAGTGTTTCTAGCAAGCAAATAAAGGTTTTTGTTTTTGTTTGTTGTTGTTGTTGTTTGAGAATTGAGTTTTTAAGAGTGAGCACAAATCAATTAACAGTTGCTTCCCAGAGCATCTGTACTATTTACTTTGCCTGAGTTAAGTGGACAACAGGAATTTCCTTGGTCAAATTCTAATGAAAAGAAATAGAAGGAATTCTTCCATCTAATGCAGTCCATAAGAAGGGACCCAGAAAATGTTTGTTGAATAAATGAATCAGTAAATGAACAAATCAATCAATTGTTAAAAACAGACATTTATATGCTGAAAATCCTGCTCTTTTGGGAAGGCATGACCTGTAACTATTACTATATTTGTCAACTATTTTTCTGTTTTAAAATTGTTGTTACAGTATTCTAGAAAATCACTTCGAAGTACTTACCTGAAGGGCAAGTCATCAAACAGAACTTGGAGATAGAAGCAAGCTTAAGACTTGTCAATAATCTGTTTTACCCATAAGCTGAGAACTCTAGAAATTCCTGACAAGAAACAGGAATTTCCCATGAGGTTTAATAAATAGCTTCAGCTAAAACAGAATGAGACAAGAAGTCTTTGCTGAAGGCAGCTAAGAAACAGTAGGAAAGTGACAGGAACCTTGGGATAAGAGGTCACCATTAAAGTCCCTTCACATGAATAGGCTTACACCCACAGGTGAAAAGATAAATAGAAGCAGACCTGACAGCCTGCTGGTGAATATGTTTCAGACAGGCTTGACAGGATGGAAAGAAATGGATAGAGATGAGGATAGGACTTCCAGGAGTCACCTCCATCTATAGTTCAAAGAAGAGTAAGGAAAGACTACACCACTCAGCTGAAGCTCAAAGCAGCTCTGTGTGGGGAGGAGTAGAAAGTTCTGTTACAACTGAACTCTGAGGGGCCAGTGGAACTTTAAAGAGAAAATTTAGGGCAGGCCGGGACCAGAGAATGCAGCTCCAAGATCTAAATTCAAGGTAGATTCCTACTGAAAGTTTGTAGGGGAATTAAAATGTTACCCAATAGGCCAGACACAGTGGTAGCCCAGAGTTGAGGGAAGCCTTGGATAGACTCCAAAGCTTAAAAGCATGACAGCTCCCCTCAGGGCCCCCAAATAAACTTCAAATTCAACATATCAGAAAAGATATGCCAAGACTGTTTCCTGAAAACCAGCTTTTCACCTTTTGTTGCTCCCTAATTCAGCAAATGGCATGCTCATTATTCTAGTCCCTAGCTCAAAAAGTTAGGTCTCATCCCTACTCCCCTTTCCCTCACGCTCTATATCCAATTCTTCTTAAATCTGATCATTTCTCTCCATCTCCCCCATCATGCTAGTTCAAGTCATTCTCATTGTGTGGATTGATAGGTAGTCTACTAACAAATATTGTCTGAACCATTTTTGTCCCCTATAACTTGTTCTCTACCTGCAGACAGACTGGGCACCTTTTCAAAATGCAAATCTGATCCTGTCATATTGCTGTTCAAAATGCATTAAAGACTTCTCACTGATTTTGTGATAAACAGGGGACTACTTTAAGACTACGAAGTCCAGAATGCTCTGGCTCCTGCGTACCTCTCCAGCCTCTTCCAATTCCACACTGCCCACAGCAATCTGTCCTGGCCTTTCTGTCCTTTAAAGCCCTTTGCACTCACTAAAATCCATTTTGCCAAAGGGCCTTTTCATCTAGTAATTCCATCCTTTCAGACTAGCTCAAACAGCTTCTCCCCAGGAGAGCCTTTCCTGACCTCCCTGGCCAGATTAAGTCTCTCATTTCTGGATTTTCCTTATCCCAAAAATCTCTCCCAAATAGCTCTTCTCACAAGTGCAATTTTACGTTGATTCATACTTTTTTTTTTTTGCTATTAGTATTTTCCTTAGATTCTCTAAGTTCCACGAGTGCAAGGTAAAGGTCTGCTTTTTATTTTTTCTCACCACTGGACCTTGAGCTCTCAGAAAATAGCAAACAGGCCAACATTGTTGAAAACCAAAAGACTGATTGCACAGAGATGAAAGCCAGAAAGATTCAGGGACCATCTGAGTGTCTGTCTTTCTATTTCTGGTCTCCTTCATGTGTGACCAGGAATAATTTTAAAACACAGCCTTTTATTTTTTTTGGTCACAAAGTGCTCCCCCGCCCCCACGAACTTCTTGGTGTCTGCTCCATGCCTGAACGCTGCCACCTGTCGGGACATTATCAATGGCTATGAGTGTGTATGCCAGGCAGAATACAAAGGTGCAAGAATAGACAGCTGACCAACACGGAGAAATGGTCCCAAAACTATTGTCATAATAACTTATAACAATAATAACGTGTGACTCTTAAAGAGAAATTGTCATGAATGGGAAGGGAATCCTTTTTTAAATAAATGGTGCTAGAAAAATTGTGTTGCTAAATAGAAATAAAATAAATGTTCTTACACTTCTAAATAAATTCTGTATGAATTAAAACACACATACACACACACAATGCCCTAATGACACAGGGTGAGGTCCCTGGTTATAATTCCATCAAGGGAAAAAAAGGCTTTGGGCACTGTCAATCAGAATCTTTAGGTTTCTTTGATACAATAATAATTTTTTTTATGTAAGTGCAATTTTAATGGCAGTTTAGTTTTGATATGTGTAGAGTATAAAGATAGTGAAATCTAGGGCAATAGGAAAATAGTCTCATAATAGCATTTATCATTGTAGGTGAGAAATGAAAAAGATATTTTTAAAGACCTTTTAGTGATATAATCTAAAAGAATCATTATTAGAAAAATAATTTTTAATCAAGTCTAATATCTACATGTATTTTCTGATAAAGAAGACTTTCAAAGCTTTCCATATTAACAACTCATAGAAGATAGAACAAGCGAGGACTCACATGCTCTGGTTGCTTTAATTTACTTCTACCTACACATTTCAAACCAAAAATCTCTACTTCTATCAAAGTTCTAAGATTTAATGTATTTCAAATCATCTACAATAAATGTTTATAATATGCTTTCATACTACTTTGGTTCTAAAACCAACATTTGTTTGTTGAAGTCAGTTCTTAAGTATTTATAAAAATTTTCAAAAGATTTTGTTTTAAAGTATCAAATCTATTGAAAAATAAACATGCTTTTAGGCCTGAGCTGCAGCAGTGCATTAAAGAAGCAACGACTTAGGCCACAGTGGCCACTACTCTACAATGAGCGGGTGCTGGGGCCCTATGGTCTGGGGACCAAGAGCCTGGCTTCTGGAGTCTGTCGTCTGGACCGGCGGGTGGCAACCTTGCATCTTGATGGCCTTTCTGTGCCCAAGCAATTTCTCTTACATGGTCTCCCCATGTCTTTCTGGGGTGTCGTTTTTGTCCTGGCCTCCAACCATTTGCAGAGACTTCCTAGAGGTTCTGATGAGCAGCAGTACTCAGAACTCAAGCAGATAAAAATGTCAGAAGACATTTTAAGTTGGCACCAAGAACCAAGTTGTTGAAGAAGATGCAGTTATGTGTAAAGGTGCTCTGATTTGGGGGAGCACAAGCCAACTCAGAGCCTACAAAACTCTTACAGTCTCATTCTTTTAAAGGTATATGGCTAAGACCTGGTCACCATTTTCACCTTACCAGGAATCTAGTTTTCTCATGGTGAATTCTCAATGGATCTGACTCTTGGTTGCTGCCAATTCCTGGGATACTACTAACACGGAAGGCAGAATTTTCATCTCTTAATGAGGAGGAGTTTTTTGTCATTGAAACTAATAGTTGTTGTCTTTGCCATGCTTCTCTTTTGTGAATTTTTAATCTATTACTTCTCTTTGGTGAATTTTTAATCTATTCCTTAGTCATTATTTGGCATAAGGTGAAAAATCCAGCCTGAGAGGGTGAACGAGAAACTCTTGAACCTGTTGCTGAAAGCCATATATTTGGCTGATAGCCACTTGTAAGTGGTCACTGGCTAGACGAATTGCAAAGAATGGCAAATGAAGAGAGCTTTCGATGGCCCTGTGGTTGTCTGCCAGAGTTATCTTCATTCTGGGTGACATCTGTGGTGAAAGGAAGTGGAGCTTCTCGGGGCCCCGGGCAGATGATGTGGAGCAGTTCCAGAACATGTTCAGACACTCATGTCACATGCAGCTGCAGGAAGTTGCTAGCAACCATAACATTGGCCTACACTATCAGATGATCACATTCAAAATAAAATGATCTGAGAAAGTTTTCTGCCCCAAAAGCCTGTTTTCATAGAAAGGAACTTCATGGTAGTCAACAGCATTGCACTGAAAGGAGATGGCTGCAGCATTTGCTCTGAAGCAGAAGCTAGACTCATCAAAATTTCTCACAAAAATGAATTACTCTTGAGATGAACATCACTCCAGGCACTTTGGGAGTGGGCAGCCACTGCCAGCATCAGCCCCATTTCTTCTGCAGCATTTTCTACTTTCCTGGAGAAGCGAAATTAACTGTTCTGGGGACCATGAGGGCACCTCTGGAAGCAATGGGGCATCCCATTTAAGGAGCAATATGATGTGCTTTCCCTCAAGGGCTTCATAAAAGCTGCTGTGATGGCTCCAGCTGCACCTGGTCCTGAGTGGGCACACACAGTGTCTGCAAGGTGCTCCCCAAGTTCAGCGTGCCTTCTTTCACTTGGGGGAACAGAAACAATTCCAGTTTCATCATAGGCAGCATGACACCCACAGAGTATGCCCTAGCCAAGTGCTACCTTTCCTTTGAGGACACGGTTCTGATCACATACTGTGAAGCATCTGGGTTCCTTGTGGTCCTCATATTGATTCACTTCAGGCTTCTACCCTTACCTTTTCTTTTTGGTTGGCAGCTACTCAAAAAATTTAAGACAGTGTGAAGAGAAATAGACTTTTTTGCATTTAGTAATAAATATCAAAGCCAAAGAAACTGAACTTCAGGTAATGATCATGTGAGATGAGATCAAAGTAGGCTGTCTCTATACACATGGTATAAATTCTAAATCTTTTATGCAAAATTACTATAGAATAGTTTATTATATTCAGGCCATAAAAAAATGGAATGTCTGTTTTCTCATTTTATCAAATATATGTATCCATACATAATCAAATATTGTATCTGTACAATATGTACATGCTATTAATGTCATCACTTCCATGCACGAGACAGTCCTTCCAACCCCAGATGGACACAGCAGTCCTGGAGCACACTTAGGATTAGGTGTACACAGATCAAACATTGGGTTTGCTTTTGTCCTACTCTGGAGTCATTCTCAAACTCCTATATATTATAAAATTGTACACTGAAATGTACAGATGCTACAAGTAGAAATAGATTGTTTACACAGACTTTTGTTCTTCTATGCTAAATTAATGGAATCAGATTTTTAGATAAGTGTCATTTTCTCTCCAGCAGACCAAGTTGTTAAATCTGAATTTGAATGCTTGTGATCAAAAGAAGCTTGACAAATATACTAGGAGGTTTTGAGTATTTAAGAATAATAATTTTAATAATCTTAATAATTTTAAGCCCCAAATAATTGTATTATGTTTGTTTTTGTTTTTGTTTTCTTAAGAGCCTGGCACTTCAATCAAACTTTTAAATAGAAAGTTTAGTTACAGGGGAGTTGTTGAGTAATAGTGCATGTAACAATATACAACTTCATTTTTTGTGGATGTGGGGGGGTATATTTTCAGTTTTTCTTTTGTTTTTTTTTTGAAAGTGCAATGAAAACTGAAAGTAATTTCTACCTTATATGTCTCAGTGCAACTGAGAGTTTTATAAAATGGCTAAGGATGAGAGAAGCAGGATTTCAGTGACAATGAGATAAAATATGTGTTGCACTGATTGTAAAATTGTCATCCTTTCTTTCATAGACAAGTGTAGTATTTAAAATTGGATGTTTTAAAGGAATATAAAATGCTGACTATATTATAGAATAATCTTTAAAATATCCAACAAAGGCTAAAAGTCTAAAAGGAAATTAATGAAGTGATGTAGGCTAGGATGTTACTTCCCTGGATTTGTATTGTTGAAATATAACTTTGGACATCATTACAGATTATCTTTGACCTAAGGAAACTACCCTCAAAGCTGTGACTGTGGATAGAATATGAAATGTTCTTGCTACAGTGATTCTTGAGTTCTAGATATGCTGTGCCATAAGCCAAGGCTGCATTTGCAAATATTTCAAGTTTGAGAAATAGCCATATACTTTAACTTTATATTTCAAATAGAGGTTTCAAAATGGTTCTTCAAAATGCAAATGGAGATGCCATCTTTGATTCTCCTAGGCTGAAACAAATGCTGGTTCCATTTGTCTTTTTCATCTTTTTTTGTTTATGATGGAACCTGTTGTCAAGCTTTTGCAGTGAGGATAGTTGACCTATTCCCACCCAGGGAACTTGAAAAGTCTGTAAAAGCAAAATAATTGAGAAACATATTGTTTGGAGAGAAAAAATATCCTTGGCTCCCAGAAAGAAGCTTGCAATGTTAGTATAGCATTGTTTGTAAGACGTAGATGATTAATTTGTACAGTGTGTGTGTGCGTACACACACATATATACATTTATATTTACCAAGTAGTTTTAAAAGTACAACCTGATAAAATATTCTAAATTCTAAAAAACAAACAAAAACAAAAAAGCAATGTGCTTTTACAGGCAAAACACGCTCACGTACACACATATACAAATATACATAGCTTCACAGTCACAAAGAATCATTAATAAGACTAACATACTTATTTATTGAGTTCTTACTGTGTGCCAGCCCTGTAGTGAACAGTTTGTGATGATTATCTCCTACTACCCACTACAACTTTGTAAAACAGGCTATATTTCTGTTCCCATTTTATCATCCTTTTTATAATTCTGACAAAATACTAAGGCCTAAAATGATTAAACAAATTACTCAAGATCACAGCCATTAAGAGTAATAACCTTGGTTAAATAAAACATTAGTCTGAAAGGGAACAAATAATACATGAACAACTAAATTGCTGATTGTTGACTGAATTTAGCAGAGTTGCAGAGGGTTTGGCTTTCTTATACATACTTATTATAGGTGACCTAAAATACCAAGGACTGAAAGAAGTAAATGACTACAGAACAAACAAGATGCTGATTAATACATCATTCTTTCCATGCTAAATAAAGATTTCCATTTACCTCACTCATATAATTATAATTCAAAAGCTCAAAAAATAACAATGTAGAAAATATCAATTAGTAGTTTGCTGTGAATAAATGTTGACTTGGTCTCTGATTAATGTTCTGGAAATAGAGTTGGTTCCAGTGCAGTGGTCTTTCCCGGTTGCTGAATTTCAAGGAACACAATTTAACATTCTATGAAAACAGACATAATCATCAGGAAATTGAGTGATAGTCACCACTCTGAATGATCATTGTCATCCTGTTTGTGTTTCTATTTCTCATCAGAGTTTTAGTTAAATTCTTAAATGGTCTCATGTTTGAAAGTTTTGTCTTTTCTGATTTAACAAGAAGCCCTGTTCAGGGGCAAAATTTCCAAAGAATTTACCATAGAGAAGTCACATTATTTCAGTCTTTGTCAGGAACCATCTTTATCGTTGTAGAATATATGTGTTCTCATTCCACTATCCTGCTCTGCGCCAGCAAGACCCTTGATGCTGTTCTTGACCCAGTCAACATACTTTTAAGTATCATACAGCATATTACCAAAAAATGATTCTGTGGTATTTACTCTACTAAACTGAGACACATGTCAGGTTAATATCAAAGTTACACTGGCAAAGCACTAGAATTTTAGAATAGTGTGGATTTCTTCATCCTCATCATTAGTTAAGCATCATATTTTTGATCTTCTAATTCTTTTGGGGGGAGTTGTGATATATACTTCAAAATCCCCTGAGTGCTGTTAGAATATTTCTCTCCTGACCTAGAAAGGTGGAACTATAATAGATTTCCTGCTGACTTAACTCCCAAAAAAGAACTGTTTGGTAAATTCAGTTTTTTAACATCTCTATTTCCATTTTTATTAAGGAAAATGTGACAAGAAAAGAAAATACCAAGTTTTACCTTTGCTTAGTGCTTCTACAGATGGAACTCATTCTAAGCATTAGGTTTTAGAGGAATCTTTGGACCAGGTACCAGAAATTGAAGTGTAAATGTCCAGCCCTCTGCCATTCACTCTTTCAACCTGCAAAGAAACTTATAGATACCCTCTATCCACAGCCAAGACTATTCACTTTTAAAATGGGCTCACAGTCAAAAGCCTATACCAACTCATTTATATCAGCTGCACAAATAGTCATTGGTCCAAGTTTTCAAAAAACAAAAATAGACACTTAATTCAATAAAATATAAACAGTAACTGCCAGTATGGCACTGTAATTTCTTCTGTGAGAACCTAATTAGAATACTTTAATGCTCTGTAGGAGAATGTGATGGGAAATAAATGGGTAATTTAGCTAAGCTAGGCTCACTGAGTCAAATATATTGACTTAACTTTGAAAATCCTGTATTCAATATCTTCCTGATTAATTTTCAGAAAGAGACACAAAAAGTTTCAGATTCTCTTATCTTCCAATATGTCTATATGGACACTTAAGTGTGGATGGAACATATCTTCAGTGGAAGTAACTAAAGTAATAGCATTTACTTGGCTCCTTTTTTATTGGCAATTATTAGAACTATATTTTGTCCAAACAATAGTCCATATAACTTAAAATAAATCTAGATAATAACAAGCTTTCCACACAGCCTATAGAAAGAAATTTATTCCACGAAGTTCAGTGGATTGGTCTCATTTGTCATGCTCTGCAGTAGTTAACAAGAGTGTAGATAGCATGTTTATCACCATAACACTAGGATGGTTTTTTAAAAATTCATCATTTTAAACAACTTACTTAGTTTGCTATAACAAAGCACTGGCTTAAAATGAAGCAGTGAGCTTCCTTTATGATTTAAAAGCTGTATGTATTTCTGACAGTTCTGAGCAGTGCTTTTTATGGCTTTGTTTACCTTGTTCTAAAATGAAATGACAATTCATTTTTCACAAATAAGCTGGAGTCGTTACAGCAGATATTTTTTCCTTTGAAGTAAATTTAAAAGAGGTTTTCAGATGTATACATTTTCTCTTAAGTATCAAATGGAAAATACCTCCAAAAGTTTTGCCTTCTGACATCGGGTAGAAAGCTTTGTAAAGAAGGATCTACTCTATAAGCAAATGACAAACTGTGAGTGTCATAATTTGCACCTCTTTTAAACACACAATTTTCTACATTCTAGATTTTGGTAGCTTCTTTCCTGTTATACTGAAAACACAATAAAATCATTGCTTTTGAACAAGAAAGCATGTTGGTTCTTGGACTAATGCATTTTATGCTAAAAAAAAATACAAATTCTGAAGTGTCCTGTTTTTCATTTCAAAGTAGCTCTGTTTTTTAAATTTTACTTATTATCTAACTTCCTTTACTCAGTGTAGAGCTATAGAAAAACTCCAGAGTAGAAAACAAGAGAATTCAGGTCTGGTCTAGGAGCTAGCATTGATATTTAGTTTTTGAGAAAATACTGAAACTCTTTGAGCCTCAGTTCTCACAACAATAAAACTAGACAAGATAATCTTCCAATCTTCCAGGTCTACAACTCTGAGTCTATGATTCCTTAATCTAAAGGAGACACTTTGATATAAGAAGATGGTTTGAATCTATAAGGAAAAGTAGTAAATTCTGGTATTGCCTACCAAGGAGAGTAGCTGTCCATGGTTATGTTTCAGAAAGCACAGCTGTGTCTGATAGCAAAATGTACCTTTAGAATGTATTCTCTTCATTAAGACTTTTCTTTCTTCTTTAATTTTCTAAGGTATTACACACAATGGCAATTGAATCTGCTTCCAGTGAGCTATCTTTTCTTTCAGGAAATTGTTTATCTTAAATATAATGAATTTACTTTTATCATTAAAGTGAAATGATGCATGCACTTTTATTACATTTTTACCTCCTACAAATATGTGAAAAGAAAATGGGTCTGTCCCAGCATATAACATATAAACTAAAATAGCTTATAGGCTACAATATTTTGCAATTAACTATCCTGTACTATCATCCAGAAGTCACGTAAATTTTTATCCATAGGTACATAGTATTTTATTATTATCTGTGTTTTATACATGAGGAAACAGGCAGAGGATAAGCATGGGATCTATTCATGAATATACAGTATCTCTGAACAGGTCAACAATGAAAATCCTTACTCTACCATCCCACTGAAAGCCATTATGCTTAGGTCACCACTACTACCACTACTACCTTCCCCTGCTTCTGAAATTTTGTAATTAATGCATTTCTAAATATCTTTATAACACTGACAAAAATTTTGACTAGAACCATTAACAACATAAAAAGTCATAAGAAAAAAATCACAAGCAAAAACTGACAATAATATGAGTATAAAATAAGAGAGTATTATTTCCAACATATAAATTTCTGAAACAAACTGACAGAAAATAAAGGTATAACCCCTATAGATAAGTCATGGGCAACTGACATCAACTGGTTATTCAAAAAATAGAAATTAAGTTTAGTAAATATATTTTAATAGGTCAATAAAAGAAATACAAATTGACACTTCAAGATAAAAAAATGTCTTCTTTAATATGTCAAAGGATAAAAGAACTACTGAGGCCTAGTACACAATGGGCAATGAGAGGATATGAGATAGGTATTCTCATATGCTGAAAGAGGGAATTTAAGTTGTCACATTCATTTCTGGAAAGCAATTTAGAAATATAATATGTAAGAAGAGTCTTAAAGATATTCCATACTGTTGAGCTCAGTAATATCCCTTCTAAGAGCACACCCAAAATAAATCATCCAAAATGAACATATATATGAAAAAAAAACTTCATTGCAAATAATATTTATGAGGAAAAAGAGGGAATCTAAATGCTTAAAAATAAAGAATAATTAAATAAATTATGGCACATCCATAGCATAGAAAATTATATAGCCCCTAATATTATTCATGAAATATTTTCAGTAACATATGAAAGGTTGATGAAATAGAGGGGGAGCAAGTTACAAAACTATGTATATATCATGTGACCTCAAGTATGTAATATTCAAGATAGATAATAATAGACCTAAATATAAAAGTAAAACCATAAGTCCTTTAAAAAAAAACATACGAGATTATTTTCATAACCTGAGAGTGGACAAAGATTTTTTTTAGGAAAAATGTAGAAAGTGATAAAAATTTTTGATAAGTTAAATTTCATCAAAATTTAAAACCTGTGCTCATCAAAAAACAACACAAAGAAAAAAAATAGGCAAGCCACAGATTTATAGAAAATATATAAATGTATTACAGACAAAGAACATATCCAGAACATAATAATAAATTACTACATTAATAATAATAATAATAATAATAATAAATAATTGAAAATAGGAAATCACACAGAAGACACTTTGCAAAGGAAAATATACAAACAGCCAATAAGCACATAATAAATGTGTTCCACATTATTAATCATTAGGGAAATATCAGTTGAAATGCCAATGAGATACCATTATATATCCACTATACTGGCTAAAGTTAAAAGACTGAAAATACTAAATGTTAACAAGGATATAGAACAACCAGATTCTTATATATTTCTACTAGGAATGTAAAATTGTACAACCACTTTGGGAAAAGGTTTGGTGGTTTCTTATGAAGTTAAATATATACATACTTTTGACCCAGTAGTTTCACTCCCATGCATTTATCCAAGAGAAATCAAAACTTATGTCCACAAAAAAGGCTTGTACAAGAATGTACATAATAGCTTTATTCACCATAGCCAAAAACCAGAATTAACTCAAATGTTCATCTTAATGAGAACAGATTAACAAATTGTTATATATCCATACAATGGAATGAAAAAGAATGAACTACTTATTCACACAACAACATGGATGAGCCTCCCAGACATAACAGTGACCAAAAGAAACACAAAAGACAATATACTAAATTATTTCACTTAAGTGAATTTCTAAAGCAGGCAAAACAAATATAAGTTTAAAAAAAATCAAAACAGTAGTTGTCTCAAGTGGGAAGAAGAGCATTAGGGATAGTCTGGAAAAAGACAAGAGGAAATTTTCTACATAGATTAAAATGTTCTCTACCATTCTAGGGTATGTGGATTGGTCTACCACAGCTGCCATAAGAAAATACCACAGATTGGGAGGATTAGACAACAGAAATTTCTCATAGTTCCAGGGGCAAGAAATCCAAGATCAAGGTGCTGGCAAGTTTAGTTTCATTCTGAGCCTCTTCTCTTGGTTTGTAGGTAGCCACCATCTTGCTATGTGCTCACATGGCCCTTCTGTTGTTACAGAGAGAGATCTCCAGTGATGCTTCCTTTTCTTAAAAGGATACTAATCCTGTCTGATTAAGATCCAACCCTAATGACCTTGCTTAATCTTTATTACCTCCTTATAGGCCCTATCTCCAAATAATGTCACATTGGGGGTTAGGGCTTCAAATTATGAATTTTAGAGGGACACAATTCAGTCCATAACAGTACAGTTATATGAGTAGATATACTTGCCAATATTGTACAGTTTTGATATTTTTCTTCGATGTTTATAAATTCTACCTCAATTTTGTTGTGAAAAAAATTACAGTAAATCGAGTGTTGGAGAGTAAGTAAAGGAATAGATGAAACAAGAATTACATGAAATATTAGAATGTTGAACAATTTTGAACTCTGGTAATACATACATGGGAATACATTATTCTATCTACTTTGTGTTTGTAAATCATTCTATTAACTTTGCATATGTCTTAATTTTTTGTAATAAAAGTGTAAAAAAACAAAAGAAAATGACATGCATCAATGGAAGAAGATACTTTGTAGAGATGAAAATTCTGTGTGACATTCTCTTGAATTGAGCTCCATCTTACCTATGCTTATTTAGTGTTTCTTGGATGGGCTGTATTTGGGCTTGATTTACTCACTTACAAAACACATTTGGGATGGGGACTTCTCTCTGCATAAGTCAGCTCCCCTCTGGTTTGTGGACATTTTCCCATAAAAGGCTGAAGACTGCATTTCTGAGGTTGGAGCTGAAATACAGATGATGTCTGCTGAAGCAGACTGGAGCAAAGCAGAGAGACAGAGGGAAGCAGGGTGACCCAGACCAGATTGGAGCAGACCAAAGCAGAGCAGAGCTGTCTAGCCAGAGAGGGACCTCAGCCCAGGGCGGCCTTGTAGTCATGATTGCTGTATCATAATTGAACTGTAACTCTATTGAGCTGTTTCACACTGTGCTGTTCTCACAGATGTGCTGATCACAACCAAGCTATTTGCACTGAATAAAATTTCCTTCTTCACTGCACCCCAAATTGGGGATTCCAGTCGGTGTCAAATTGACTCAAGCAACCATAGGTAGACAGAAGAGATTTGAGCAAAAACAAAATATGAATCAGCGAGACTGACTGAGAATTTATAAAAATGATCAACCTTAAGACATCAAGTATTATGCTCAAGAAACTCTAAAATCCAAAGCAGATACACACACAAAAAAAATCATAGTCAAACTGCTAAAAATGAAAGATAAAGAGAAATTCAAAAATCAGCTACATGGGGCAGGAGGGACAATATCTTCAGGACTCAGCAGTGAGATTTATAGTTGACTATTAAATATAAGCAATGAAAGCCAAAAATCAATGGAATGACACATTTAAAATGCTGAAAGAAAAAAACCTGCCAGTCTGGAATTTATATTTAGCAAAAATACTACTCAAAAAGAAAGTGAAATAAAAATATTTTAAGACAAACAAAAATACGAGTTTGTCACTAGCAGGCTTTCCCTAAAAGTAAATACTAAAGAGAGTTTTTCAAGTGACCCCAAGTGAAAGCAGTATTATGCAACAAGAAAGGGAGAACAACAGAAAGGATTAAAAGGGCATAAATATGAATAAATATTGACTATATAAAAATAACCAAGTCATATAGGATTTTAAATATAAGTAAAAATAAAACACACAATGAAAGCACAGTAATTGAAGGAGAGTAAATGAAATTTAAGTTTTTAAATTCTTGTACTATGTGAGTACTAAAGTTTGATTAATAATAAATTCTAATTAGCAAAGGATACATGTTGAAATGTTTAGAGCGACCACTAAAAGATTAATATGTATAACCAACAAATACGGAAAGATAAAATAATATTTTTAAATACTTGATTAATCTAAATGAAAGTTAAGATTCATTTTTTTTCTTTTTCCTTTTAAATGGAAATAGAACTCCAGTATCTGTTGTATCTAGGTCTTTGGTTCATTTTGAGGGGAAAAAAAGTGGGGGGGGCAGGAGGAATTAAGTCAAGAATATTGACAATAAGTATTGTCAATGTATGTGTGTCTTCTGTAACTATTATATTTAAATCCATGAAGGTACTAAAGAAAAACTACCCAGGATATACATTTTGGGATAGAGTTCAATAATACACAGAAATTGTCTCTAGGGAAAGAAAAATAATTTCCAAAATCCAGGTAGTTCTGGGGAGCCAGTTTATTCTAAGAAGCTGAAACATTCAGGATAATTTAAAGAAAGAAAAAAAAATGACAAAAATTACTTTTTAGGAGATGCTGTTTTATTTCTTAAAGTTAGGAAAAAGCTAATTTACTCAAAGGCTGTTTGTTCATAATCCAAGGAAATACCATCTGATAGATGTGGGTTTCTGGCACCTCGCTGCATCATGTTCTATAAAACTATATTAAAATTAAAATATTTTATTCTTTTTGTATTTTAATCTCACAATGTAGAGTTTAAAGGAGATATTTTTAAGGAAACATAGCAAAATATTTTAAGGAGATTGCTGATAATTTTGTATGCATGTGCGCACACGTGTGCACACACACACTCAAACACAGGCATAAGTGGAAGTAACTGACATCACAGATGTTCCACATACTGAAAATTACAAGATAAATGAAATTTCTTGATGAAGAATCACCATCTTTTTCAAGGAAGCATATTAACTACTTAGACATTAACTGCTTTTTTGAAACAAAAATTAAAAAAAAAAACAATTACTTTCCAATATACTTAAATCAACTAAAAACAAAATAATATATACTTTTACTGACAATTAAAGAATTATTACTATGGACATTGATTACTATACCAACCTACACTGTTTAAAGGGACCACAGAAGCGCTAGACTTATTTGTTGTTTTTCTTTTAAATTCTAGACTACTTCTCAAAATGTTTAATTCTCCTTCTTAATCTTTGTAGTTTCCCTGCTTTTGCCCTTGACTTCAGGCTACAGCTGCTGTTTTCACTTCCACTACATCCTGCCTTTTCCAGTCTTTGCTAATCTGCTATAAATTTGGAAGCTAATATCCAGCACAATAGTGCATAGGATTTTCATGGAGACCTTAGATCCTCTCCTGCCAGTGAGGTGAGTGTTGGCTGTGGAAAGTGCAAGGATTTCTACAGCCATCAGTTTTCTTCTCTTTGACTGAAGGGTTTTAGGTGGTATTTCACATAGCCGAGGTTTCCCTATAAGTGAACTACATAGAAATAGTAACTACATATTTGATTTTTATTAACAATGCATATAATGTCAGAACCTACTTCAGTCTGAATCAACCCTGTAAGACTTTCATGAAATTGGTTCTATTTAGTCCCCAGATGCAAGGGGTTAGGATGGTAGTGGAGACAAGGGAGGAAAGAGCTACCATTGACTTAGCAAGGGATCATGCCAGACAAAGCTAGCAGCCACTGTGACACCAAATATCATTCTTATGGCCCATCTATGATGCACATATTACCAACTCCATTTTACTATTAAGGGGAAAAAAGGCCTAAGAGAAAAATAGAAGCAGGTTCAGAGAGGTAAAGTAACTTGTCAAAAGTCTCGCTGGGTGACAGAGCTAGTATTTGAACCCTGGTATGTCTCACTGCCTCCTTTTTTCCTTTCTGCTAATTCAAAGCTATGGAAAGTCTCAGAAATTAACTGGAAAAGATCAGTGCTGGAGAATGTAATATGGTGATAATACAGCTCCAACATTCTGGGTGATATTGTTGTGACTCTAAAACTGCACAGAGATGAAAAAGATGGCATCAAAATCTAAAATCCTGTAATGTTATTTGGCCATAAAAAAGAATAAAATCTTACCATTTGTTACAAGATGAATGGACCTGGAAGGTATAATGCTAAGTGAAATAAGTCAAATAATAATAAAAAAAAAACCATGATCTCACTTACATTTGGAATCTAAAGAACAAAACAAACAAACAGACTCATAGGTACTGAAAACAAATTGATGGTTACCAGATGGGAAAGGGGTAGGAGGGCTTGGTGAAAATAGTGAAAGAATTAAAAAGTACATTTTGGTAGTTATAAAATAGTCGAAGAGATGAAAAGTACAGCATAGGGAATATAATCAATAATATTGCAATAACTATCTGGTGTTAGATGGGTACTAGACTAATTGGAAGATCACTTCATAAAGTATGTAACTGTATAACCACTATACTGTACACTTGAAACTGATATGAAATAATCCTGAATGTCAATTGTAATTAAAAAATATAAACATTTTTAAATTAAAAAAGTAAAAATAAAAATAAAATTCTCTAAAGAAAAAGTGAACAATTCTGAATAATAAGCAGTACATATAGAAGAAAGAGAAGAATAGTTTTTAAATGGAGCTGAAATTTCTTTTCAGGTGGTATTTTTAAATTACTTATAAGGAAAATTATGGTAACCACCAAGGATCAAAATTAACCTGTAGAAGGCAGAAGATGAGGCAAGAGTGGTGGACCCGAATCTCTGAAAACTCCCTAGTGACTGGACATTGTGTAAATTTACATAAAATGGCTTTGTGAAAAAGTGGTGAGACACAATACTAATTGCCAGACTTGAAGACTAAGTCATGTGAGGAAAAAAAAAAAAGACTGTGGCTACTTTCAATGGGAATGATTAGAAGATGGGCTTTCACCAGGTAAAATTTGAATTACAAATGAAGTACAACTGACTAAAGGTAATGTGAAAATGAAGTTCAAGGGTAGGAGGGTGGATTTAAATGTCACTTGTATGCAGATGACCTAATGGATGAAGATGGGCCACTCAAAACCCAAGCACACTGAAAGAAAAGCCGAAGACACAGTTTTGGGGAGACTCTCTGAGTCCATCAGAAGTGAAGAAAATGTTAATTATAGATAATAAAAAGTGATTAAGCAAACTACTCCCTAATTGCTACACCCTGTAATTCTGTGCTACCAATTAATGCTTTGTCAAGACTAAAATTGTATTCTATTCTAGTTAGGTCTTTTGCATGGTGATAAAAAACTTTCCTCCATTTCCAGGGTAGCATTTTTGTGGAGATTGTTTTGTTCTGGTTTGGTTCAATTTGATTTATGTCTGTTGTCATCTGAAAAACTGATTATTGAAAACAACTCAGATGCTGCTAAGGAGTCTGGAATTTTCTGTCTTTTGATGTCAGAATCTAAGAGATCATCTTTGTGGAAAGGTTTGATTGGTTCAAAATGGAATGGCCACAAAAGAAGTCAAGAGACACCAGTTTTTAGGACTGTGGTGATGTGTGCTTAAGGATATAGCTATGGCAGTATTTTTTTCTGTCAATCAAAATAGGTTTCAAAGAATGAAATACAGATATCTGTCAGGTTTGTCAAATTTTCTTTAGGATCACCCTACTGAGTTACTTAGAAAAGAGAATTTAGCTAAATTAAATAGTGTGTTTTCTGGATCCCTGAGGAACAAAACATAATGAGTTATAACACTTTTAGTTTACTCGTTTGGCTTTCTACAACTGCTATAAAGTGAACTCTCTCCATTTTCAAATGCAACTTAAGTGCAAGAAGTTAAATAACTAACACAAAATCTTGCTAGGATCCAAGCAATTTTAAACCATATAACAACTTGGTCCTTGTTCCCTCCTCCAGGCCTCCTCTCTGCTGGAGCATCTGATTCAGACCAACAGAATATGCCCACTTTGACCTGTGGCTATAGATGTCGTCTTTCTTTTCTTTTCTTTTTTTAAAGCAATTTTTCTTTATTAAAATAAGTAGATATATAGAAAAGTGTAGAAATCTTAAGTGTAAAGCTGTTACTTTTTCCAGTTTTATTAAGAAATAATTGATATACATTACTGTATAAGTTTTAGGTATACAGTATAATGGTTCAATTTACAAATATTATGAAATGATTAGTCAGTTAATTTTTATAAAGTGAATAAGTAATGTTACTACATTCTGGAAGAAAAAGTACATGTCAAAGAATAAAACACTACTAGCACCCTACAGGCTCTCAGTCTCTCTCTTGCTAAAGGAAACTACTGACCTTTATCGTCATAAATTACTTTTGCCTGCTTTGGATCATACTATAAATGACATCAGGAACAAACTAAAAAATTTGGGTCTGCTTCTTTAGCTCCACATTTATAAAATGTAATTATGTTGTTGCCTACTGAAGTAATTTATTCATTTTCATTATTGTGTAGTATTCCATTGTGACTACATCACCATATATTTGTCCACTTTACTGTTGATGGGAACTTTAATAGTTGTAAATACTACTACTCTTCACATTCTTTTACTTTTTTTTTTTTTTTTGGTAGATGTATGTATGCATTTCTGTAAGGATTATGCCTAAGATTAGAATAACTGGGATATGTAGCTTTAAGAGATACTATCCAACAACTTTCCAAAGTGCTCATGTCAATTTATACTCTCTCAGACAGTGTAGAAAAGTTCCAGTTGTTCCAAATCCTTATTCTTATGACACTTGGAATTCTGTTTTTTATTTTATTTTGGTTGTTTGGATGGGTATGTTGTGGGATCACATTTTTCCAAATGTATTAAGATATAATTGAAAAATAACATTGTGTAAATTTAGTACAAAATGATGTGACATACATATATATTGTGAAATGACTACCACAATATGGTTAATTGACATGTCCATCATCTCATATAGGTACCATTTTGGGGTGTGTTGTGAGAAGAAAGATCTACCTGCTTAGCAAATTTCAAGTATACAATATTTTAACTGTTGTCACCATACTATACATTAGATCCTCAGAATTTATTTATTCATCATATAACTGAAAATTTGTACACTTTGGCCAACATCTCCCCAATACCCCCCATTTCCGATAACTACTGTTCTACTTTTGTTTTCTATAAATTTGACTTTTTCAGAATCCACATATAAGTATTTGTCTTTCTGTGTCTGGCATATTTCACTTAGCATAATGCTTGGTCCATCCGTGTTGTCACAAATGGCAGGATTTCATTATTTTTTAAGGCTAAATAATATCCCATTGTGTGTATATCACAGTTTCTTTATTCATCTGTCAACTGATATTTAGGTTGTTTCCATGTCTTGGCTATTGTGAAAAATGCTGCAATAAACATAGGGTAAAGATACCTCTTCAAGACAGTGATTTCATTTCCTTCCAATATATACTCAGAAGTGAGATTGCCAGATCATATAGTAGTTCTATTTTAAAATTTTTGAGGAATCTCCATACTATTTTTCATAATGGCTATACCAGTTTACATTCCAACAGTAGGGCAAAAGCGTTCTTTATACTCTTGCCAACACCTTTTATCTCTTGTTTTTTTGATAGACATTCTAACCAGGTATGAGGTGAAATCTCATTGTGGTATTAATTTGCATTTCCCTGATAATTAGTAATGTTGAACACTATATCATATACCTGTTAGCCATTTTTATGTCTTCTTTGGAAAAATGTTTACTCTTGTCCTTTGCCCATTTTTAATTG
Source organism: Cynopterus sphinx (assembly GCA_030015415.1). NCBI lineage: Eukaryota > Metazoa > Chordata > Mammalia > Chiroptera > Pteropodidae > Cynopterus > Cynopterus sphinx. The sequence goes on from CM057381.1 coordinate 130,265,861, forward strand.
AATTATTTTTTGTCTTTTTGCTATTGAGTTGTACAAATGTCTTATATATTTTGGATATTAACCCCTCGTTAGATATATGGTTTGCAAATATTTTCCATAGGCTGCCTTTTCATGTTGTTGATTTTTTTGTTGTTTGTTTGTTGGTTGGTTGGTTGGTTGGATTTTTTGCTATACAGAAGTTCTTAATTTGATATATTTCCACTTTATTATTTTTGTTGCTTGTGCTTTTGCTGTCATATCCAAAAAATCACTGTCAAGATCAATGTCAAGAAGTTTTTGCATACATTGTCTTATTTTTTCTTAGTCTGGCTAAAGGTTTGTCAATTTTGTTTATCTTTTCAAAAAAAAAAGCTTTAGTTTTGTTGATTTTTCTATTGTTTCCCCATTCTTCTCCATTCTTTTTCTTTCTGTAGGTATCCTCTTCATGGTGTGTAGCAGACCACAAACATGAGCAGGGTGATATCTACTTAGGACAGATGTGTTCCTAAATAATCTGAGTAAATATGCTAAAATCATGGTTTCATAGAATATATATTACAATGCATTTGAATTGTTTTTATTCTGCACTTAGCATAAATGGTATTCTATGTGCTAAAGTGAAACAATAATTACTTTGTCTAACATTTTTTCTTGAGAAAATATGCTTCAAATACTAAATACCAGATTAGTAAATTAGATATTAGGACACAACTCATTTACAGACTGAGGCTATAACTCATATATAAAAATTCCTATCATTGTTATGATCAAAATTAGTAAAAATTTTATAACCTTGAATAAATCTTATCTAAAAGAAAACCTGTTCCATGTTTTAAACTCTGAAAGTTAAAACCTACCATTTTCATCTATATATTACTTGTGAAGTGTTTTTCTCTCTCTTAACTACAGATCTCAGCTAGTTTTCTCCTCAGTGTCTGACTTAAGTTGGAAAAGGCATATCCTTTCTCAAATTTATACAGCAGTGAAGACTTCATTTGTCCTTGGAGGGAGGTGATTAAAGGCTCCTTGCCTTCTTCCTGCCATGTGGGTCATGAGTATGGGTAAGAAATAATAGTCACTAATCACAGTCTGAAGTGGACATTGGCTACCAGACTTGGAATGGGTGGTTCCATAGAAGAAATTAAGATTACATTCAACTTCACAAATGAACATGAGTGAGAGTGGAAGGAGGGGAGAGAATAGCTCTGAACCTGATAAATAAAAGAACATTCCTCAGTAAGCAAGAAATAAATGGTTTCTTGCATCCCAGAGGCTGCTTCTGCTCCAGAAAACTGAAACTGCTTTATTTGTTAAACAAATGTCCGAAATAGGCAGTATGCTTTAGGACCACAAGCAAATGTATGTGCTATCACATTCTTTACAAAACCCATTGAAGCTCTTTGTAAAGCATGATTTCTATATATATATCCATACATTTGGTTAGTCTAAGGTGAAACAGCCCAACACATCCCTATCTTTAGAGATACGTTTCATGAGGAATGAACATTCCATATTTAAAATATTCTTACTCAAGTTTCTTCCCCACTATATCCCTGTGTGTTGCATTTGTTTCACCCTAGTACTCACCTTGGTATTAAACTCTTCCCTTCCACTGATTTCTGCAAAAAAAAAAAAAGAGAGAGAGAAAGAAAATCAAAAATCCAATCACAGCAAGTATTTTGAAGTTGAAAATTATTAAAGATTTGGGATATTTTAGGGGTATACTGCACAACATTCCATCATCTCTCCCCACTCTTCCCTTTTAACCATTTTCTTCAATCTCCTCTCCTTTTCTGTTCAAAATAATTCAGTATGCCCCTTTGTCAAGCTACGATGTACTATGGTACAAAACAATCCCCAAACCAGTAGCTTCATACAAACATTTATATAAGACTGAGACATTGATGTGCTTGGAGAGTACCTATAGAGATGGTCTGAGTCTAAGCTTTACATTTAGCTCTTTTATACTACAGATAGTTATTCAAATACTGAAAATATTCTAATAGGCCAAGGAGGACCTTTTAGTTCCCTAAAAGGGGCAGTTAGTTTATTTTGGCCTAATGGTTACTAAATTAGTATTTGCTTCAGAATCATGTGGGGACTTTAAAAATTTCAAATGCCTGGGCCCCATCCACAGATATTTTGATTCAGTAGATTTGATGTGAGGTTCAGGACTCTAAATATTTAATAAGCTCCCTAGGTACTTCTGAAAACTATCCATGTTCAAAATCTACCCCACTACTTGAAGGGTCAGCAAACTATAGCCCTCAAGCCAAATCTGCCCCCACTACCTGTTTTTTGTAAATTAAGTTCCATTAGAATGCAGACATGACCACTCACTTATGTTTTGTATGTGGCTGTTTTCAAGCTATAATAGCAGAGTTTAGTAATTGAGACAGAGACTATATGGCCCATAAAGGATAAAATATTTACTATCTGGTCCTCTATAGAATAAGTTTGCAGACTCCTGCTCTTGTCTGTTTCATGACTGATTTCCAGAGTCATGTTATTACTTGTGATGGGAACTAGGCATTGTAGATTATCACTACTGAAAACACCTGCACCTAAACTGAAAATTTTAAAGTCGTCGTTATCATGAGAAAGATGATTCTTTTACATATACAAATTACCAGCCGAATTAATTTTTCCTGAGTTATACTGTCCCCTACTGGTAAAAAAGTTAAATCACAGATGTTTAATCAGATTAAGCATTACTAATTACATTAATTACTGAAATCAGAGTCATATTTATAGACTTTGTGGCAAAAGGCCTTAGGAATTAGACTACACTTGGTAGGAAAGAGCAGGACTAAACAGTCTGGCTTAAGGCTGACAATTTTAATGAGAACTAGAAACCTTTCCTTTTGTAAAATTCCTTTCTCTTTGAAGACTGTATAATTCCATGTAGCATTTCCAATTAGATAGGTCATTTATCTCAAGGTGACAAATTTTCTCAGGGATATTTTGGCCCCTTGTGATGCCATATCCATCTCTATAATTGAAGTACATGCTACCAAAATGGTCAGAATCATATGTGCACTCACTGTGATAAACTGTGATGAAAAAAAGTTTATATGAGAAATAGATGCATGCAAACACATGCTAAGATGGTTACCAAGGGGGATTGTACACATTTTGGCAATAATTAAATGGCACAGGATGAAATCATTGGTTTGCTCCCTTGACTATTGCAAATTAAAATCATCTGAGGAGCTATTAAAAAACAATGGCCAGATCTCCACCCCTGGAGACTCAGATCTAATTGGTCTGAGGCAGCAGTATTTTAAATTCTCCACGTAATTGTGATAAACAAGCAAAGGTAAGAATCATCGTTCTACAGCAGTGTTTCTCAAATTTTAAGGTATATTCAAATTACCCAGGGATCTTTTTAATCTGCACATTGTGATTCAGCAGGTTTGTGATAGATAGCACCTGAGAATCTGATTCCTAACAAGCTTCAAAGTGATGCTGATGCTGCTATCTGTGGACCAGACTTTGAGTGGCAAGGAATTACATCATCCTGAGCCACAGTTTTTATGCAGTCTCAGTGGCTCTGAGATCTTAAATTATCTAAATACCACCTGGGAGGTAACTAAACATGCAAATTTGCAAGCTCCAGTCTCAGAAATTAAAATTCAATGGATCTCTTTTTAACAACTGTTCCAAGTGATAGAGATTCATAGTCTGGGATCCAAACACACCCTAACCTACAGAAATGATATTTATTCTACAAATCACATTTTTTAAAAATATGGCAGCATTATTTATTGTTACAAACTACCTTCTTGACCAATTGTGTGAAAATTTTTCTCCTGTTCCAGCTGTACAAAGAAATTTCCCCCAAATTCAGTGACTTAAGCCAACAACAATTTTATTATATCTCATGATTTTGTGAGTCAGTAATTGGGCAGAGATTGGCTGGATGATTCATCTGCTCTCCCTGTGGCATCAACTAAAGTTACTTAGTTGTAAAAAGCTGTTTCACTTCATGTGCCTTGGCCGGAAGGCTAGACCCAACTGGGACGGCTACATAGAATGCCTATACATAACCACTCCAGTCTGGCAGTATTAGCTGGTGTGATAGGTTTCCTTGCGTGGTGGCTCAAGCCTCCCAAAGAGAGTGTTCCAAGATCCAGGAAATAGAAGCCGCCATTCTCTCAAGGTCTATGTTCAGAAACTGGCACAGTGTCATTTCTGCCACAGTTTATTGGTCAAAGCAGTCATAGAGCCCAGACAAATTCAAAGGGAGAGTCACAAACAGGCTACAGTTATGGGTATGCTACCCCTTGAAGAACCTCAAGTGCAGTTGCATAGGTCCCTGAACTCAAAAGGGCCCCATGCTTGATTTAATGCTCTACTGTTGTCATCTTGAAATTCTTTATAATTTTTGAACAAAGGGCACTACATTTTTATTTTTCACTAAGTCCCACAAATTATGTAGCCTATCTTCATCATAAATCTTACCTTTCAATGGGAGGAGTGTGTTAAAAAAAATTGTAGGCATCTTTAATCAACCACAGCTGCCTGCCAAAGACTTTACTCCTCTCTCTCTCTCTCTCTCTCTCTCTCTCTCTCTCTCTCTATATATATATATATATATATATATATATATATATACACATATATATATATATATATACGCACACACACATATATGTATGTATATGTATGTGTGTGTGTGTGTGTGTGTGAGTGTGTATAGCCTGTATTCAAAGTTAGCCTTTCAAAATACAAACTCAGGCATGTGAGTTAAATTCAACATAAAGGGAAACAAATTATGAAGCTGCAAATTATAAAATTCTGTGATGTTTTAGGATTAAGAAATATGCTAAAAACCAAAACACACTACTATTCTGAGTAGCTGCTAACATTCTGTATTTAATCGCCTCTGGAGTCACTGAGGTCACTTAGGCATTAACCAAGGGTTATCCAAGTTCCGTATGCATGCTGAATTTATATATATTGGCTTTGATGAGAAAGACAGCCAGTGACTTCTATATAGAAAGACAGCCAGTGACTTCCATGATGTTAGGAAATCTGAATTTGTGTTTGGGGACATCTGCAAAACTACTTAAAGGGTATTAAGGAAGGCAGTGACAACTCATGCTTTTTGAGAATTGGAGCCACATTTGACATCTTTTTGGGTCATCTGTTATTTGTATTACATTATGTTTTCAGCAAGAGTTCAATAAGGGTTGTTGGTGGTGAATCTAAACAACAAATGGTATAACAACAATAACAACTACCAAAAAAAGAGACTATAGAATGTAAATATAACAAAGAACAAGGTCAGGAAAATAGTTGAGTACAGCATTTTGCACATAGTAGGTGAGGATTGCTGAAACTATTGATGGGATAAACTCTTGAAAGGTATAACTATCCACAGAAAGTTTCTTAGAGAAAGATGCTAGATTTTGAAAGAAGTGAGGGTTGGCAAAAAGTAGTGAAATGAAATAGAAATCACATTTGAGGAGAGGAAAATCAGCCTGACTAGGGTGAAGGTAGGTAGAAGGGTGTTTCTGGATAGATGAGAGGTGGGGAAAAAAGGAGATTCATTGCTTTGGGGCACTTTGTCTCAGGCTGCAAAATCTGAATTTACTCCACGAGTTGTGGGAAGTTACTGTAGTTTGTAATTGGTTTGGAGAGAATGGGTGATGGATTTTTATTTCATTATGCAAGCATGCTGTCGGAAGTCTTCAGCTGAGGCACAATCCAGAGGAGGTGCAAGAATAAGATGTAGAATTTTTCAAAGGATGTGGTCAGAAACTTAGTGGAATGACCCTTAAACCACAGATCTATATTGAAGATACAAGAATTAGAAGTTGCAGGTCAGAAAGGATTTTAAAAAGGAAAGAATTCCTGAGGTAAAGTGATGGGGGGAGTGTTTCCTTTATCCCATGAAACTATCTGAAGAGCTTAATATGCATCTTCTAGAGTTTAAAGAACACAATGGCCTGGTTTGGGTCTCTCCTGAAGAAAACCTAAAAGGTAAGAGAAAGAATGACTAGCTATTTTGATGGCGGGAGTTAGAATTGGCCTGCGTCCCCAGAGTTCTTTGGGGCAAAGATTGTGTTTTCTATTGTGGTATGTCTTGATGACTAGAAAGATTTGTTCCTCCAGGCACGGGAAGTGATGCCAGCAGACAGCCCTCAACTGCCCCTACAGGGATTGTTAGGGCTAAGGAGAGCTGATAACTGGCTGTTATAGGGGTATAAAATCCCAGCTCCCTGACCCAATTTAGGACAACTTTACAGGGCCACCTCAGCTTCAGAACTCCCTGTAGATTGGCTGAGGCTCCCATTAAGACTGCAGCGGAGCTCAACTTCTCCCTCTGCCCAATCTTGCTTCTTTCCGTCTTTTCCATAGGTGTTGTCCCCAAAAGTTCTCCCCAATAAACATCTTGTATGGTTATCTCCGTCTCAGAGTCTGCTTCCCAGGAAAACTGACCTGTGTAGGTCCCAGTGTGGATTACCTTGGATTTGTCCAAGGGAACACCTTGGAGGAATGAACAAACGTTAGCAGAGAGGATGCTTAAACTATAACTAGATTCCTTACAGCTGGGAAAGGAGTGAGCAACAGCTGGAACAGAGCTGCACCAGCCCAGGTCAAGAGAACTACGGATTAAAGATTCCCAGCTATGAGGAGAAGTCTTTGAAGAATGTACAAAACTCTAAGAGAAAAAGGGTCAGCTTTAACAGTTTACTAAGGCCAAAGAGAACCAACACCCAGCTCACAGCAGTGTCGATCAAAAAGGAGCCCTTCCTGCCCCTCTCTCCTGTCCTTTCTCGCAGGGCTCCAAACCTGAAGCGTTTAGAAGCTCAAAGTAACAGGCGAAGGGGCAAGAACACAAGACAGGGTAAGAGAGGAGATGCCAACTCCACCTTTTCCGTGACCTTAAAGTCTAAAATGGTCCCCCCATTTCTTTCCGTTTTTCATATCACCTATACCCCACCCTTCCCCACCCAATACTGTAACATTCTCTTTCTCTTTATTTGGTGAGATGCCCCACAGTTTCACTAATGTGTGGTCTCCAGTACCCGTAGTTGCAAAAAAGTCAAAAAAACCTCGCTTCCTCGAAGGATTGTTCCTGGTGGTCTCGGGCGATAGAGCCTAAAAGCGTTTTCTTGGCTTGGCGCTGCCTGGCCGGGCATTGCAACCACCTGCATACGGAGCAACAGCGAGTGCGAGGCACACAGCAGGCGCCTAATCAATTCCTCAGATTTCCCAAGTCCCTCGGGGGGAGCTCTGGGTCGAGGGAGGAGACGGGGCGGGAACAGCAGCAGCAGAGGGAGAGCGTCTCCGAGCCCAGGCCAGCGCTCACGTGGGACGCACGCGCGGGTCAGGGAGCCTCGAGCCTCGTAGAGGCCGCGGAGAGAAGCCCCGCGTGCGTGCGTGTGCGCGCGCAGCCGCCGCCCCGCCCCTAACCTGCTGCCACGCCCCTTCCGGATGCCCCGCCCACCAGGAAGCCCCGCCCCGCCTGCTACCACGCTTCCATCCGGCTGCCCCGCCCCATCCTAAAGCCCCGCCCCGTCCTAATGCCCCGCCCCGCCTACCGCCACGCCCCCATCCGGCTGCCCCGCCCCATCCTGAAGCCCCGCCCCGTCATAATGCCCCCGCCTACTGCCACTCCCCTTCGGGATGCCCCGCCCACCAGGAAGCCCCGCCCCGCCTACTGCCACGCCCCCATCCGACTGCCACGCCCCATCCTGATGCCCCGCCCCGACTCTCGCCCCGCCCCTGCCGCACCCCCGCGGCCTCCTGCTGCCCCGCCCCGCTCGCGCCGTCCCGCCCCCGCCTGGTACCCAGGGTGGGGGCAGTCGGCGGCGCCATGGGGACAGCGTCGTCGTTCGTGAGCCCCGCGGGGGGCGAGGTCATCGAGGACACGTATGGGGCGGGGGGCGGAGAGGCCTGCGAGATCCCGGTGGAGGTGAAGCCCAAGGCCCGCCTGCTGCGCAGTTCGTTCCGCCGGGGCCCGGGCGCGGCGGCGGCGGCGGCGGCGCCCGGGTCGCTGCCGCGAGGGGCGGGCGGCGGCGGCGGGCTGCTGGGGGCCAGCTTCAAGTCCACCGGTTCCTCGGTGCCGGAGCTGGAGTACGCGGTGGCCGAGTACGAGCGGCTGAAGAAGGAGTACGAGATCTTCCGGGTCAGCAAGAACCAGGAGTTGCTGTCCATGGGCCGCCGCGAGGCCAAGCTGGACACGGAGAACAAGCGGCTGCGGGCCGAGCTGCAGGTAACGCCGCGCCTGGGCGCGCACCCGGCGGCCGCGACTCCCGGACGCTGCGCCCGGGGCGGCCGACCCATGGCCGCGCAGCCTGTGGGCCGCACTGCCAAGCTGGACTCTGGATGCCTGACCCCGTCCCTCGTCCATTCTGCCTCCTCTCCAAACCAAGGCGTTTTGAGAGTTGAGCAGAAACTTTTTCTGCGTTTTCATTGCAGAGGACATTTTGTGGGATCTAAACTGCTTCCCTAACTAACGCCTCCCTGTTTTTTTTTTATTTCTGGTTCATTCATTCAGACACCTTGAAGCCATTAGCCCGAAAGTGTCCTGAAGCAGCAAACGCTAATCTCCAGGACTCAGGGAAGGAGGTTCACACCGGCAGGGCACACATACACACAAAAGACTTTTGTGAAATCTGTTGAAGCAGCTCATCAGACCCTTCGTAGGAGTTAACAAACTCCCCAGACCCCTCAAATTATACACACCTTCAAGGTGGGGCACATGTCTCAGTTTCTTTGCGAAGTTCCATAGCTCAGGTTTTAATGACCATGAAGTGGATTTTTCTGGAAGCCCCTGATTTTCACCATCTTAACTGCTGTGGCTGAGGCATAGTCAAATTCCGTTTCCTTAATATATTTCATTAATTTACTCAAAAAAAAAAAAAGAACTCACAATTATTGCCTGCCCTCCCTGTAGTAGATCTATTTTAACTCATTAAAATATACAGAAAGCAAAGAGTTGCTTTTCTGTGGGCAAGGTTGTGAGACTGTGCCACTGAAGGTTGTGATTTGTTTATTCTCTTTTCTTCACTATGGAAGAGACTTCTAGACAGTCCAGATTATTCCTGGGCTCATCAGAGCAGAAACTGAATAACTACCCTCAGACTGATTTTTCTAAAAAGAAAAAGTCTTCTTCCTTTTCTTCTTGTAGGCTAGGGATTCTAGTAACCCCGCCCCCACCACCACCACCACCACCATTAGCTATTGTATAATTGGCATTGTTATCTGGGAAGACATACTTATCAGCAGTCTGTTCTTAATAGTTTACTGGGCAGGCATAATGCACTTGGCTGTATAAAATGCACTTACGCATTTTAGATATATGATTTCATGCATCCATGCCACTGTCTAGTGGACACTGCACATTGGAAATGACGGTGAGGTGGAGGTAGAAAAGAAGTCTGGACCAACTAGGGCAGAAGTGCTGTAAGGGTTGACAAATAGCATAGTCTCAGGTTTGTGCTGTTACCAGTCATGATTACTTATGTAATCCTTTTGGTTTCTTATGTATTTAGATGTTAAAAAAATTCTTCCGTATTTATTAATCCATTCAGTCAGACATTAATTGGAGGAGGCCTGTGAATAACACCATGAGTAAGACATGGAGGCAAGGAGAGCACTGTCTCCCAGAATTATTATTCAAATTAAGCTTACAAATTGTTCTTTCTGTTCTTTAAAGATGGGGAAAGTGAGATGTAGGGAAGATTAAGAGCTGGCACAGTAAAGAAAAAGTATTAATTTCCATCGAATGCTTAATGTTAAAATACCTTCATTTACTATACTTCAAGCATGTTTGCATTTTTTATTGTGTTTGAATAAAATGGTAATATGCAGTTCTAGATAACTGGTAAAACAGTAAGTAAATTGTTAAAATTTTAAGATATGTAATGTATGTAAAATAATATAAAATTTGGGAAGACTACTATTTTCATTAGATATAATGAGGTAAATTATTCCAGGCACTTCAAAAAACTTACCAGAAGATACTTCGGGAAAAGGAAAGTGCTTTAGAAGCCAAATACCAAGCAATGGAGAGAGCAGCTACATTTGAACATGACAGAGATAAAGTTAAAAGGCAATTCAAGGTATTCTTTATATTTTTACCTCCAAAGCGATGAGCAATATAAACAGTATATTTTCCACATTCATAGAATGCTGCGATGGATAAATAGAAGTAATAAGTATAAGATAGTGACGTAGGAGTCATGAAGGTTATAAAAACTAGAGTAGAGCACTTTTTACATTTATGAGTTGAATCTGGTAGACTTTAGATAATTTCAAAGAAAAGGTATAAAAGGTAACATCTTAATAAGGATTTTGAAAAAAATAAGAGTGTTTCTGTATGGGGAAGGTATTGGAAAATGTTTGGAGGTGTTTTATATGGAAGGACATTACTGTTATTTAGTGGAAGAGGGACAAATTTGCTAAACATTGTGCAGTGCACAGACAGCCCCACACTTCAGCACACAGACTTCCAATGGGTTCCAGTTACATAACAGTGAGGTGGAGGTACTCAAATTATTAATCCTACAAAATAGGTGATCAAGAACCAAATGAATTGGTTTGACGAATGACTTTTCCTTTAAAAGTCGATGACAACTTTTTTATTATAGAAAGGTTTCAAAATTTAACTTCTTCTTTAAAGATTTTTAGGGAGACCAAGGAAAATGAAATTCAGGACTTATTGAGGGCCAAGCGAGAGTTGGAGAGCAAACTTCAAAGACTACAGGCTCAGGGAATCCAAGTATTTGATCCTGGGGAGTCTGATTCAGATGACAACTGTACAGACGTTACTGGTAAATTTATTTCCTGTTTATAATATTTTAAACTTCTGACATAGGTGTAATGATATTGTAGAGCCAACTCTGTATCCTTTTACTTGTAAGTGATTGCTGTTACAAATAGAGTTGCACTTACTTTCTCAGCTGTTAAGACAGCTCTTTTCCACGAAGTCCAAGATGATGTTGGAGCTGAGATTCCTTCTATCTTCCTGCTCTGTCATCCTTAACTCACAGTTTTTCTCTCTCTAGTCTGATAGCTCTCAAGTCCCACCATCACTTCTACATTTTAACCAGGGGAAGAGGGAAAGGAATTCATTCCTGTCCTTGAAAATACAGTCTGAACGATATAAATTATTCCTGCTCAAGTCCAGTTGGCCAGAACTATACCTGGGAAGATTGGAAAATGTAATCATCAGCAGGCGAGCCATGTACCCACCTAAAATGTGGGGTTCTGTTACTAAAGGAAGCAGGGAGAAATGGGTATTGGAGGATAATTAGTCTTTTTCACATTATTTTTCCACATGCAATTTATTCTTTGCAACTATCAGAATGTATGCATAATATTTTATTGAGTAGTTTCCATGCAGTTTTGTGAACTAGTCAAAAAGTTTTTATAATTAAGTTTTTAAAAATAAATAAATATATAAAATATATTTTTTCTAGAAATCAGAGCCTGGAATCATAGAATGAAAGGGTTCACCATGTTCCAAGAAAATATTGATAAAATATGACTGAAAAAATAAAATGATTCTATTTTAAATGCAGTGGTGTAATGCAGTCACTTTTTCATTTATTAAAATTAAAACTATCATCTTACAAACTGATATTTTTAGAGTGAAGTATGGCAACTGACAATTCTCTCTTAATTTGCACTTTAGTACCACTGGAATCTGACCAGCATCCTGGGTTTTTATTTTAACTTTTGAGAACAAAAAAAAGAAGTGATTCTTACTGGCTTAGAGTGACTGAGCCCCCACATTAATCCTAGTAGTTATTTCAGTATTGGCATATGTTAAAATGTATAGTGTTCCAAAACTGTTATAATTGTCTTGGCAAGTTGATAAAAACAAGTTGATATTTACTCTTAGGTCTTCATAATTTGATTTATACATGGAGGATTGCCTGAGAGAATGTCATTCATTTGAGATTCAGAGACCTCAAATAATCTCGATTTTGCCAGAGATTTAGCCTAACTACCAGTTTTCTTATGATTAGTCAAGGATGCCCTATAAGTATTCTGGCAAATATCATTTCTATAAAATCAGTAAGTTCTTAAGTACCTATTGATTCAGACATTAATTTTGTTGCTCTGGGAAATAAATGGGATGCATTCTTTCCATCCTTAACTTACAGCCTAATGAATTACCAATACTAATTACTGGTGTGCTAATAATAGTATTCCTTTGAATTTTTTTCCTTAAAATTTTACATGGATACCTGAATCATATAGTTAGAAATGTATTTTAGAATTTTTGTGTGGGAATGTTTTTAACTTCTTTCTGTTATTATAATTCCTTAGGTTATTGTATTCTTAATTTTTTTCATCTTTCTCTTTTTAATTTCCTTTTTGAATTCGAGGTGATAACCAGAATTATGTCAACGTGCACCTTGGAACTTGCCAGAAGTTGGTTGCAAAGTACTTTTAAAATCATTAAAGTTTGAATATTTGTTTTATTTATAATATTGTAGTATTTTTTAAAATTAGAAATCCTGTTCAGTTTACGTGGTAAGTTTTTGACTATTTAGTAATTTGGCTTTTACAAGATAAAAATCTCTTGCTTTAACAGCTGCTGGAACCCAGTGTGAGTATTGGACTGGAGGAGCCTTGGGAAGTGAGCCTTCTATAGGGAGTATGATTCAGCTTCAGCAGTCCTTCAGGGGCCCTGAGTTCGCCCACAGTTCTATAGATGTGGAGGGACCCTTTGCAAACGTAAACAGAGGTAACACATGCCATTTACCATTTACCTTAGCTAATGATATTGACTGTTCATGTCCTATAATCCTGTACTGGGAGAACTATCATCAGCAGAGCATGAGATTTGTGTGCTGGTGTCTTCCATTGTCAAACCATCATATACCGGTGCTGTCACTGCTCAGGGATGATGAAGTTACATAATTCACAAAAGCATCAGACGGTGCTCCCCAGCCAGACTGGCCAGTCAGGTTCTAATAATTGAGCTTCTGGTTTAAATTCTCAGGTGTTTTAGTTGAGCTGTAAGAGTCTAATGTAGATTAACTGAGAAGCAATAGCTTTTAGTCTTTCTCTCTGCGTCTTTGATAGTGTTGAAGGTTAGAGCAGATTACAGAGTAGAAAACAAAACCTCAGTCATGTAATATAGTATTCATAGTCAAAAAAATATTTTTATTATTTTTATATAATTTGATGTCCAAAATAGCTAGCTCTAAGATCTGTTCAGAATTTCAATACCAGGTCATAGTTCTGAAATGTTATAAGTAGCTCCACTCTTTTTTCTTAAAACTATAAAAATTATTTGTATTAGCCACATTAAAACCGTTTTTTAAATTATGCCTTTGAATTAGCCAAATATGTTTTACAATGTTCATTCTCACTAAATAGCATTATGGTTACTTTTCATTTTATGCCATTCTTTAACTTTCTTTTTGACTTAGTATATTTCAAGAATGATAAGTAGGTAAAACTATAGGCCAGCCTGGGAATGTAGGCACTACTCAAGTAGCAAACTAAATGAACAGCCCATGTGGCACAGTTCCATGACATTTGTGGAACCACTGGTACCCCAGCAAAGACCACTGGTGACATTGATTGCTTGAAGCCCCAGGAAAGACTTGGACCGTAGAGAAATGATTGCCTTCCAATATGCTATTCTAGAAGTTATGTCAATATTAACAAGTGAGATCAGATTTCATTCTATGGTACCTATTGTGTTTTTTTCTGACTTTCTAAAAATCATCTTGTCAAATGTTTTTTGTTAATTTTTTTTCATGAACTTATGAGAAATTTTATTTTCAGATGACTGGGATATTGCTGTAGCTAGTTTATTACAAGTTACTCCCTTGTTTTCGCATTTTCTGTGGAGTAACACTGTCAAATGTTACCTCATTTATACACATGAAACCCAGCCTGAAATGGATCTTTTCCTTAAGGTAAGGATATTTATAAATTATGTATTCACTGATTTAAAATAGAAGTCAGTATTATGTCCACTTTCTGATGCTAATACGGTTAAACCAAGTAGTTTGTTACCTACTAGATTATATGTCTTAAAGAGCAGGAAACATTGCAGGCTTTTCTTAAAAGGAAATATTGCTTGATATTATCAGTGTATTTAAATTTAGGTCTTGGAACTTTGTGCTTTTGAATGCTTCATTACACATTCACAATGTATAAGACCATTGTTGATAGTGCCTGCTTTAGTAAATATCTGCCAGCTCTATCCTTGAATCTGTTTCAGATTATAACAAAATTTAATCCTTGTAATAGTTTTTAATTTTTCAAGACAGCCATTGGGATTAATCTAAGGCTGGGATTGGCAAACTATAGCCTGTGGGCCAAATCAGGCTACAGCCTATTTTTGTATGGCCCAGAGCTAAGATTGGTTTTTACATTTTTAAATGGTTGAAAAAATTAAATGGAGAATAATATTTTGTGACACGTGAAAACTATGAAATTCAAATTTTAGTGTCAATAAAGTTTTATTGGAACATATCCACGGTCATTCATTTACATATTGTTGTGGTGACATCACACTACCATAACAGAATAAATTGTGACAGAGACTAAGTAACCACAAAGACCGCTGCTAAAACAGCCAAATTGTTAAGATATTATTGATTTGTAAAAATATTTGCCACCAGTCTCTTTACAGAAAATTTTAGCTATCTGTTCTAACTGAACTTTAAATAAATCTGCATGTCACATTCTACATCTGCTATATTAACATCCCCTAGATTGTTGATTAGTAAGTGTATTTAACTTCCTTTTTGATGTTACTCAATTTTGGTAAGAAGATAAAACATTTTAAAACCAAAGCTTTCACTCACTAACTGAATATAGGTTATTTCCAAACATATGTTGAGAAAATTACTAATTTATTGCCTAACAATAGTCATCATTAGTTAATGACTTAATTTGTTACAGATCAACATATTTTTATTTTGTACCTGTTTATTGTTATAATATATCATGGTAGACACTATTTCCTATACAGATACAGGGATTTGTATTTTTTACTCATTATAAAAATAAAATAGAAATTATTTATAATAATAAAAATAAATACCAAAGGAAAATAACCTAATATTTTTCTTCCATTATTTTAGGTTTTATTATGGAGTAAATCATTTTCTGAGCTAGGAAACAGCCAAGTTGCTAAGTTATTATTATTTTCATTTATAGAGAAACTTGCCTTTTCTCTTAGAGATTTTCTTTTAAATGTGATTATATATTTTTTAAAATTTTTTTTAGAAATGTCTAACATAACCTGTTCTAAAACATACTTTTTTATTTTTAGTATGAAACCAGCTAGATTTTTAGTTAAATAAGCTGTGCTTTTATATGTTTTAATTTGTTTTTAGGACTATTCTCCTAAACTTAAAAGAATGTGTGAGACAATGGGATATTTTTTCCATGCTGTATATTTTCCAATAGATATTGAAAATCAATACCTCACTGTAAGAAAATGGGAAATTGAGAAGAGTTCATTAGTTATCTTATTCATTCATTTAACTTTACCAAGGTAAGCTGAAAATTCTGTAATTTATTATAGGAGTTAGGCTTCTAATTTTTTTGCAAAGTCTGAGCTATTCTTTTTAGCCATGTTTAAGAATATTCTGAAGAGTTTTTTTATAGTAGATTAAAAATGTTACATATATATTTTAAATTTTAATACACAATTTATTGTACCTACTCTCATTGCTAAAAAATGAACATATTTGAAAACGAAGCTGGAACAGACTATAAAAACATCCATTTTTGGAACGCTTCACTTGTTCTGCAGCTGGGCCTTTTCTAGCCACTTGGCATTACGGTAAACCCTCATTATTGACACTTAGGTTGATTGACTGTTTGGTGCCACAGTGCGGTATAGGAAAAGTAATACTGATTTCTAATATAGCTTTTTATTGGAAGACTGTGAAGAAGCTTTTTTGAAAAATCCTGAAGGCAAGCCACGATTAATATATCATCGTTTGGAGCATGGGAAAGTCAGTTCTGACTCTGTCCAGCAATTAATTGATCAAGTTTCTAACCTGAACAAGACCAACAAAGCCAAGGTAAAATTCATAAGGTTGTTTTATAAGAACACACTTGGCAGAGGGAAGTGCTAGGCAAAGGCCATGAGGTGGAGTGAGCCTAGTAAGTGTGGAGAGAGGAAGGAAGCTGGTGAAGGAAGGTTAGTAGGAGAGGTGAGAGGCCAATCATGTAGAAACTTGGAGACCATTTTAAGGACATTGGTCTTTTTACTTCAATTGAGATGGAAAGCCACTTGACTTTAAGCCAAAAAAGAAGAAATGCTGTTCTAAGAAGAATCTCTTACTAGTCTGCTGTGTTGAGAATCAACTGAAGTTTGGAGTATTATTGGGGAGGGCAGAGTTGGAGACCTATTGCAGTTATCCAGGTGAGAGATGCTGGTAGATGGGACCAAGGTGATATAGTGAAGGTGATAAGAAATGTTAGGATTCTGGATAAATTTTGATAGTAGAGCCAACTGATTTTCTAACAGATTAGTTGTAGACTATGAGAGAAAGAGAGGAATAGATAGCAGCATGTAGACAAAAAAAAAATGACCTGTAAGTAGACAACTCAGATTCTTTTCTGGCTTTTCTTTTCAAGCTTTTTTTCTTTTCTTTCATTTTTGTTTTTTCTTTTCTATTTTTGACCAAGGATTAGTGTAAGAAAAAGCCTTTTTACACCAGCCTTTCCTAAGAGTGATAAGAAAAGCAAAAAACTGATGACAAGTGGGAAAAAGAGATTTGATCATTCCTAGATTAGTGATGAGATATATTTTAGAATGGAGACTACAGGCTTTGCATGACTGCACATTGAGATAATTTTGTAAATGTTTCTAGTTAATGTTAACAATACAATAGAAACCAACTTTAGGATTTTTTAAGTTTTTGTTTCTCTGCTTCCAGCCAGAAAATAAAATCAAATGTGAATATAAGCATCTTTACATCATTTAGTATTGAAAAGATAGCTTGAGACCAGCATAATATTAAACTGAAGAGCCTAAGCCAAAAAGTGCATTTTTATTATAGTTAACCTCCAGAACCATTTCATTCTTTGTTTTAATATTTTTATTATCAGCTTAGTCCACTAGATTCCATGAGGAAAGATATTAATTTATCTTTCTTATCTCTATTCTATAAATATCACTTCAAAAAATAATGCACTGGAAGGATGAATTTATTTTATGAAAATAGGAGTAAAATAAGATCCTCTACCATAATTATAAATGTAAATATAGAATAAACTTCCATGCCGGTTCACTTGATATGCATTCTAAACTATTGCCTTATTCTAATCTTAAAGTATTACTCATTTATTAGCAATATACATGTTCTTTACAGGTAGGGCATTCATTCACCAAACTCAAAAGACTGCTGTTTTACATTTTGCTTTTTTGTTTTGTATAATTATAGCTTTACTGGCGTAAAAAAAAAATTTTTTTTGATGTATTTTGAAGGTCATGTATATTGCGTGGTACAGAAATGCGTAAGATAAAATTTGGACAAATAAGCAAAAAAAGTATGTTTTTTGTTTATTTAGTTCACACTAAATCTCTTCCATGATCCTAGACAAGTTACTGAACTTGCCTCAGTTTCCTCTTCTATTAAGTGGAGGTAATTATAGTCTTTCCCTCATAAGGTTGTTCTAAGGAGATACGAGCTAATACCTGGAAAGTACTTAGAGCAGTTCATGACATGTAAGCACCCCCACCTCTTCCTGTTACTGTTTTTTCTTTTTGTTGAATTTCCTTTTTTTTCTCCAGATCATTGATCACTCAGGAGATCCTGCAGAAGGAGTATATAAAACTTATATTTGTGTGGAGAAGATTATTAAACAGGTGAATATGCATTCCTTTTAAGATTTTATCCAAAGAATTTAAGACTGTTTTTTGTAAAATTGGGTTTTTCAACGAAAATCACTTGTTTGTTTTCTGAAAATAATATCTGGGGAGAGAGCAACTGCTCTATTGGGAGTTCATCCTGTGTTGTCGCTGCAGTGTTACTAGTGCTATATATCTTTATCTCTCACCCATTTCACAAAACTATTTGATGCTTCAATACCTGTTAAGTGTAAACTGGATTACAAAAGTACTAGTTAAAAAGTATTTTAGGGAAAATGTCCATTCTATTCAATGGAGAGTCTCTTCAGATTTTGTGTACCCCTTGAATTTTTTGTATTATTAGAAGAATCCCTCTCAAATTTTTCTACCAGATTATCCCTAACAGCAGAGAGGAGTGAAATACACCTTTAGGGGTCTGTGGTCATGGATCATAGAGGTGTCTGAGCTGAAAGTTTCTATGATGTCTCACATTATCTTGAAAATATATGTGAGTTATATATTCTGCTTGATAGTATACCTGTGTTTATTTTTAATATAGAAAATAATTTTTTTTAGTTTTATTTTATTAGTTTCAAATATACAGTACATTGGTCAAACATTTATATAGTTTATAAAATGATCCCCCTAATTGATCCTTTTCTCCTCTGGCTCTCCACCTAGTCAATACAATAAATATTAACTGCATTCCCTATGCCATGCTCCTCAGCTCTGTGACCATCTATCAACTACTAATTTGTACTTTAACCTTTTACCTCATTCTCCCAGCCCCCTAATCCTCTCCCTCTGCCCATCACCAAATGGTCCTCTATATTTGTGAATCTGTTTTTGATTTGTTCTTTTTGTTCCTTAGATTCCACATATCAGTGAAAACGTGATATTTATCTTTCTCCATCTGACTTATTTCATTCAGCATAATAACCTCTAGGTCCATCAATGTCATTGCAAATGGTAGGATTTCATTTTTTTTAATGGCTGAGTAATACAGAAAATCATTCAAATCACATATCAGCAAAATAAAAAGAAAAATACTCCACTCCACCCTGCCATCTTCGAGTAAAATGGACGCAAGAGAAAGATGTATCACGTTTAGCCTGAGGTCGCCCATACCTGCTGAACCTACCCCAGCGTCTGTACTTGAGAAGTAACGAATTAGATTACCTTAAAATATTAACTTGCATTCCGAGTATACAAAGGCCATAGTTTTGGACTTACCCTCCACAGCAGGTGAAGTCCACTTTAGGCCTATGTGCTAACATTGTTACAAGGTCTTTATGTTCTTCATTCATTTTCATGTGCTTGCTCTTGGTGTTCAGGACATTTTAGGCTTTGAGAACACAGAGCTGGACACTAAGGATTTGGGCAGTGAAGATTCTATTCCAGAAGACGATGATTTTGGTGATGTTCTGTGGGATATACATGATGAACAAGAACAAATGGAAACTCTTCAACAGGCTTCAAATTCAGCCAATGAGTTGGGATTTGAGAAAGTAAGCATTTGGAGTATTGTTCCAACAGAGATCAGTCGTAGCTTAAAGGCAGCATTATGGTTATGTTTTCACCCAAATGTGGTCAAAGTTAATATTTGTGTTAATGTCTGCCCTCATGGCTTGACTATCCATGTTGAGATGTGTGCTCCTGTATGCATTATATGAAAGATGTGAGTGAGATTCAAATATCCTTATGAACATCAAACATTTTTAGTTACAGATTAGGATTTATTAACCACATGTTCATCATGCTACCATCTGCAATTCACCAGACCGAGATTAGTGTATCTAGGAAATTTGATAAAAATAGTAAAGCTATCTGTTTTTCCAATTCTTGGAGGAATCAAAATATCAAACATTCAAAAAAGAAAGCACATTAGTTAATGCGATTGGCAAATCACTCCTTCACCATGTATATACATATATATTTATATACAGAATTGGAAATATATAAAGAATCTACGTCCAAGTGAAATAATTTGGAGTGCTTTTTTAAGTCAAGGTAAGAACTGATATTTTAAAGAATATCGCAGTAGCTGTCACTAACAGCTGTGTTATTATAGGGGCTTTTATAATTTACACTGTCTGTATTTATGTCCTGGTTCCACCATTTCTTAACAATGGGTTTTGGTCAAGTTACTTAGCTCAAAACTTAGACTTTCAGGTTCGTAAAATGAGAATAACTAATAGTGACTACCTCACGTGGTTGTTGGGTGAACTAAACCAAATAATGCACGTAAAGCACTTGGTACATGATAAATGTTAAACCATTGTTATTTTATAAGAGGGGTATTGTTATCATTATTTTATAAATGAAGAACCTAAGGTTCAAATTAGGTTTGCCTAAGAGTGCACAGAGAATAGATTGCCGTTCCAGGATTTGAACCAAGGTCTTCTGGCTCCAAATCCTATGTTTTTTCTTCTATGGCAAGGGTCTTAATTTGGGAACAGTGGGTCTATAAGTGGGCTTTAGGTGGAACCATGAACTAAATTATTAAGATTTGCAAGGTCATAAACCAGTAAAGCCTTTGCTTCTTTAGAAGCATCATTGCTCTCAGAGTTATTTTAGTACCTAGAGAATATATTCTGTATTTAGATTTTAAAACAGAAAAATTTATTGAAAAACTGTACCAGTAATCATTTATTGTAGTTGCTGGAAATTTCTGCTACCCTAAAGCTAGCTGTAAACTACTTACTACATATTCTTTTAATTCCTTAATGGTTGTCATTTAGACCACTGGTACACTTAATAAGCATCTCAACCCCTAAGATAACTTTGGAATCTCCTTAATAAGTACTGAGATTTTTCTGAATGTGTCATTTTTAGCTCTGGACTGGTTATTAGTGTTTGGGCAAAGCCTGAGAAATGTGGTTCTTGGGCTTTACCTAGAGCTCACTCAGTTTCAGGAATATCTCAGGTAGTCTGTCCTAATCTGATTCTCTGCAGCAGATTGGGAGACTCTGTGGCCCTAGATGAAACCTGCTATTGTTTAGACCTAGTCCCAGGAATCCCAGGAGACAGGTGGCCTCCAGGACAGGTTTTGACTAGGGGGTCATAAATGCCTATGGGCACCTCAAGGCCTTCTGTGCTACTTTGTGTGGTTTAGGGACTGCGGGGTAATACAGTGGCCTCCCTTCAGCATTCTGCAAAACATCTGAATATTGTAAAACCTCATGGGGGATCTTAAGGGTTATCCTTCATTCATTATTTATAGCAATACTATTCATAGAAGAAATTGGGGCCCATTTGTAGTTTACTACTTTGGGCATGTTTAACCAGCCATAAAAATAAGTGATTATAAGAGTGTTGTTGACTAAAAACAGATTTTATTTCCTCATGCAGCTTTTCTCCAGTGATTTCAGAGAATAATCAGAAGCTGACTCTGTTTAGTAGCCTCAGAAGCATATACTTTCTCACAATTTAAATCCTTTTTTGTTTCTAGTATTACCAACGTCTTAATGATCTAGTGGCGGCACCAGCACCAATTCCACCCCTTCTTGTATCTGGAGGACCAGGTTCTGGAAAGTCCCTTCTTTTATCTAAGTGGTATGATGCAGTACAATTCAATTGTTATTGTGTCATTTGAATTACCAAATTCATTCAATGAAGTGTAATGTTGCATGTCTGCCTTGGTGCATAGTCTATGCTAAACACTAAAAAAGCAAAAGGGAGTGAAATAATAGATTTATGCCCTGATATATATATAATTTGGGTATTAAAAGGCACAGAATCAGAAAGGAATAGGAAATATGAGCATTTGTGATTGTTCATATAAATTATGTAGGTCAGAGTTAAAGGAGTGCTTTGTAAGGGAGTGGTCAGTGTGACATGGAATTGGGTGAATTCTAGGGAGAATGTACCTTATTTCAATTGGCTTCATTTAAAAAATTTCTTTGGGATTTTAAATATTTGAAACAAGACAAAGACTGGAGTGAAATAAGTCATAAAGAATATAAAAATAAAGGATAACCTTTACTGTGAATGCAAACTAGTTTTTCAAATTATGAACTAAGGTTCATATGAGCTAGTTTCATTTCAGTTCATATTATTTAAAATAAGTGGTAAGAGAATCTTTCATTCATACATTGAAGAATTAACATATGTTATTTCTTTTTTATTTAAAGCTATGATTGGAAAATACTATTTTTGTACTTAACAAAGAAAATTTCTTTTCCTCTAATAACATATTTGTAATTAAAAATTTATGTTCATTTTCTAATACTTTACTCTGAAATGTACACTATTTTGGTTTATATTAGTTAATACCAATTTATAACTTAAATGAATCTATAATTTTTTAACTGTATTTAAAAGGATCTAAATATTTATTCAAAAATGACCATGTGATTGCTGACAGGTAGCATATGATGCTTAAAGCACTGTGAATTTTTGGTTGACAGTAAATTATTTCAGTCTTATGAAAGGTCTTTTTCTTTCAGGATTCATTTACAACAGAAGAATTCCCCTAACACACTAATTCTTTCTCATTTTGTGGGGAGGCCCATGTCAACCAGCTCAGAGTCTTCCTTGATTATTAAACGACTTACTCTAAAGGTATAGTATGCTGTCTTTTTGAATTATTAGAATTTTATTTGAGATTCAGAAGTTACTGGGTCTGAGTACCTGCTGATAAACCAGTTTTTAACATTACCCATTTATTTTTGGTTTTGCATAAGATTAAAAATAATATTCAATGTGATCAAGTCTTCTCAGTAAGGTTTGAATTTTGGTTTAAAATTCAGAGGTAGTGTTTCTACTTTAAGTTGTATGTATTCTCATCTTGTAGCTGATGCAGCACTCTTGGTCAGTATCTGCTCTGACATTGGATCCTGCTAAGCTTTTGGAAGAATTTCCACGTTGGCTAGAAAAACTCTCTGCCCGTCATCAAGGCAGCATCATCATCATTATCGATTCTATAGATCAAGTTCAGGTAGTGTTTTTACTTTATAATTTATTGATACACAGACAGAGACAAATATATCAGTAATAAATATAGCAGGCATTTAATTTAAGTGTTTATGAGAATAAAATGTTGATGTTGTTTCTTTTATTTCTGTTTAATGTCTAGGAAGCATGTGGATTAAAAAATGTACTGTATGCCAGTAGAAGTTAGTGTCATATCTGGAATGACCAACTGAATTTTCACGATTAGTAAAGATTGTTTATTTTGACATAGTTTTAGATCCTGGACACGTCTTTAAGTGTCCAGAATTCAGATCAGCAACAATAGTCTTTTGCCACTTGTTCTTTAAATATTCTGAGATCCATCATCCAAAAATAAGATTTTATCTATAGTAGTATCAAGAAACTTAATGAGAATTTTCATTTTACTTGGGGAGCTATTATTGGGTTGTTTTGAAATATTTTGAATTAATAGATTGAATTTTGTTTTTATATTTTTAAGCAAGTTGAAAAACACATGAAATGGCTGATAGATCCACTGCCAGTGAATGTAAGAGTAATTGTTTCTGTGAATGTAGAAACATGCCCTCCAGCATGGAGGTACGATGCTAACTTTAGTTCTTTCAGATTACATAAATGTTTTAAGTACAGACAAGGAAAGGTTTTTGGTATGTGTTTGTGTATTTCATATTTTTTATAAAAGTGGCAGTGAGCATGGGGAGAAGTGAATGAAATTAGCAAAAAGATATAATCTGTGAGATTTGATGGGAGGTTAAATCTGGGATGTTAAGGAAGGTGAAGTCTGAGATGGCTCCCAAGTTTCTGACTTGAGAAATTAAGTAAATTATGGTTTCATGAATTGAATGGAAAGCACAAAGGACAGACAGGTTTGTTTTCAGAGATGGTTAGTTTAAGTTACCAGGTATAGCTTTGAGTAGTGATGTCTACGAGGCAGTTAAATTTATGGATGAGAAAAATAGGAAGAGGGTTGTGCTAGGAGTAGTAGATCAGACACCTGCTATCCTGAAATGCAAGGTCATTTTAACAGTCCTTAAAAAAGGGATGCAACAATTGACTTCTGTGGGACAGTGTTTCTCAACCTACTTTTGCCTCACTCCCTCCAAGATACTTTTTAAAAAATTTCTACTTAATCACCTCCCCACCAAGAAATGTAATACCACACATATACTATATACCAATTCAGATGTATAAGTACATATGTGTGAATAGTTGTACATAAAAATAATATTTTTATACATAAAAATAATAAGATTTTTTACACCTCCTCCCCCAAACAAGCAGTTTTCACCACCCCTCTGAGATTGCATGTTGTAGGTTGATTAAATTTCAACTGGATTACAAGTAACTTGTGGGCAAAGTCTGTGTCTTGCACTATTATAGGTACTAACACTTATGTTTTGTTTTATTGATAGTACAGAATATTGAACTAGAAATATTTTACCACTTCACTTTCTAATTATATGCTATTTATTTTATGTCTTTGTTGTGATTAATTGCTGAAAGAAATGATACACATTATCATATAATAATCAAATGAAGTAACGTTATTTAATATGATTAACAGATTAGTTTTACTTATTTTATAAATATAGGCAATATAAAAAATTAATTATTGTAATGGATTTTTACTTGTGTTGTCAATAGATTACAGCTTTTGTGATGTTATTAGAAGAGAATGTCATTTTTCTTTTCTTTAAATAAAAGGTTATGGCCTACACTTCACCTTGATCCTTTAAATCCTAAAGATGCAAAATCTATTATAATTGCAGAATGCCACTCTGTAGACATTAAATTGAGTAAAGAGCAGGTAAGTGTTTTTAATTGTGCTGCTATTTTGTTACTCTCTGTCAGCTTTCTTATAAAATACATTATATGAGACTGAAAATTCAATGTAAGAGACCTCTGTTGTTATAAGGAAAATTGGAGTTTGGCAATTACTTTGTTAAATCATTTGCTCTTAAACTAATAACAGATATAGAGTAAGCAATAAAAAAGATATTAGTCTTAAGGTTTACTTTACAATATTATATTAAGCAAGTAATTTTAAAGCAAAGAAGGCATTTATATGCCAACCTCAATTCAGTCCACCACCTCACGGCAGTGATGTTGCTGATGAAATGCTAGGAACTGTGTCATTCCTGCAGGGATACTTGTGATGCCTTGGTAGTAAAGACCACTTAAGTCCAAGATGGTTATGCAGTTTTGTTTTGTTTTTTTGTTAAACTGGTGCAGGAGAAGAAGCTAGAACGACACTGTCGTTCTGCTACAACCTGTAATGCCCTTTATGTCACCCTTTTCGGAAAAATGATTGCCCGGTAAGTGGTGGTTACTTTACATGATCTGCTGCATGTTTTGTGTTTGCTGCAGAATGCTTCCTCACCATGTGAAACAGAGAACTGATCATTATGACAGTTTCTTGGGCCACTCATATTCTGTTTATTGTAATAGTGATACTAACATCCTGTGAAAATGTGGCTTATGACTAAAGAATGATAGCCCATGAATTATGAGCACTTGTTAAATATATTTGTGTAAAATTTTTATCACACTATACTTTCCCCTTGGGGATTACAAAAGAAGGCCATCTTTGCCCTAATTTAGGGCCCAGCCATGAGTGCTCATGGTCACCTGCTTGAGGCCCCCTAGCTTTAGAAAAGTGAGGAGTCAGCTGAGGCATAAAAATGTTATAATCGGTGTCTTTGAATATTAGTAGGTAGGTATATAAGTAGGAACTTTTAGTTGTCTCTGTTCTCAAATCTTGATAAATCTTTCATCTTAAAATAGATTCTTCTGTTTTAGATATCCATTACTAATTTGCTTTTAGATATGCATTAGAAAGTTTTACTACATTTGCCTCTTCTTCAGTATTGTCTCAGCCTACTTTGCTACTCGAAACCAGAGGTTTTTTAAAAAGATTAATGGTTTTTTGATACTCATCAAATAGTAATTCTAACAGAACTCATATTGTAGACACTGAACCTAGTACTCTTGTCTCTCAATTTCACATTTTCATCTTAAGCACCAAATCTGAAATGAAAAACTTTTCTAAAGCTATGTATTGCCAACGATATTTTCACTATTTTTTTCCATTGTCTCAAAATGGTACAGTGAATCTGGCCTCCATAAATATCAGTAGCTTGCATAAGTATAATTCAAGAGTGTGAGCTACTTTCTATACATTTTATAATGTTTATTGAAATTATCTATTTAAGAGGGACTATGGACATTTTTTTGGTTTTGGTTTTTTCTTTTTCACATATCTTTGTATTTAAAAAAGAAACTCAGTATATATTCTGTAATATTTTAAAACGAACCCCTCTATTTACTGATGTTTTTTAGCCTCATGTTTTCCAAATTCTGACTCTAAAAAGAATTGAATTTGCATGGCTAACTAATCACATTTACTTATAATTATTTTCCTGCTTCCATTATGTAGTCAGCATGCTTCTAGATGACAAGAACATTGTCTTGTTTTTCTATTAGGCCTAGTAATTGCTTGATGTATATTAAGTCCTAGTATATGCATATTGAATTGAATTAGATGGTACACTACAATAAACTTGATGACTCTAGCAGACCCATAAAATTACCATTATCTTGTATCATGTTTTATTGAATTGTTATCAGTTGCAGTATAAAAAATAGAGACCACGTTGTTTTTAATCTACCCCAAATTTTTTAAAGATGTTGACAGTCTGTTACAAATTAAATCTATTCTCAATTCCAACAGTGTGGGGAGAACAGGCAATTTAGATAAAATCCTTCATCAGTGTTTCCAGTGTCAAGATACTATTTCATTATATAGACTTGTTCTGAAATCTATCCAGGAGTCCATGGCAAATGATATAGATAAAGAACTAATGAAACAGGTAAAGTATAATAAACTTATAAAAGGAAGGTTATTTTGCTTTGTTAGTATTTTTATATGCATTGAAATAAATAGCAAATTTTTCTAAATTTATGTTTAAATATGTTTGAGCATATATAAGAATATGTGCTACCATAGTGTGCTTATGGCCACAAGTGATACCTCAGGAAATTTGCATTTTCCTGATTATCATTGGGATTTTTAATCTTTTCATGTTTGTTGGCTATTCTGTGAATTCCTTATTTAGGTCTCTTAAACATTTTTGACTTCATCTTTTTCTTACTAATTTATAGGCATTCTAAAATATTACATACAAGTCCTTTGATGTAGAGTTTGCAGATGTCTTTCCAGTTTGTTTCTTATCTTTTATGATGTTATTCATTATACAAAGTTATTGCAGTATTACTGACTATATTCCCTGTTCTGTACATTATATTCCTGTGGCTTATTAATTTTATAACTGTAAGTGTGTACCTCTTATTCCAACCTTACCTTTTTCACCCATTGAGGATGTGGAAAAAAGGGAACTCTCATGCGCTATTATTGATAGGATTGCAAATTGGTACAGCCACTATGGGATGCAATATGGAGATTCCTCCAAAAATTAAAAATAGAACTACCATAGGACTCAGGAATTCCTCTCTGGGTATTTATCTGAAGAAAACTAAACACTTATTTAAACAGATATATGCCACCCATGTGTTCATTCCAGCGTTATTTACAATAGCCAGGATATGGAAGCAAGGTGTTCTTTGATAGAAAATTGGATAAAAAAGATGTGGTACATACATACCATGGAGCAACAAAAAAGAATAGAATCTTGCCATTTGGGATAACAAGGATGGACCTACAGGGTCTTATGCTAAGTGAAATAAGTCAGACTTAGAAAGACAAATAAAATGACATTTTAAAATAGTTCACTGCTATTTATTCAATTTGATTTTTTAAAAATTTACATTACATTTAGCAAGTTTGCTGAATATAGTTTGAACCTGAATCCATTTTTATGCTCATTTCTCAACGTGGGCGTTCCTGGGGTTTTGACTTTTTGTCCCGCCTCCTAGCCCACAAGTATCCTTGTCTTCTCCCCATGTGTGTGGGCTGATGTTTTCCTCGTGTTCCTCTTCCCTGAGGAGACAGCCCTTGGAAGGTCCTGGTGTGGGCAAGCATTCTAGTTGTATCTTCTTGGCTCATAGAGCTTACAGACTCACTTTACGTCCTCACTGTGGTTGTAAAAACCCAAACCATTACGTTACGGGGACTGCTGTGTATCCTCTGTACCCACTTTCCCCAGGGAAAGCATCCCCAGCACCTAGCCCTCTGATTTTCAGTTTCCTATTTCTGGTACCTGGGGGATTTCCTTTTCTTTTCTCCCAGCTCAACTGTGCTGTTAGAAATGTTTTGTTATATGTTATCTGATATTGACAGCATTTGTAGTAGGAAGGTTATTTTCTTCTACCATCTTGTTAGAGTTGGAACTTTGTTATTAGTTTTAATAATACATTCCTACAGTTTTAATTTTCACT
Organism: Cynopterus sphinx; assembly: GCA_030015415.1. Taxonomy (NCBI): domain Eukaryota; kingdom Metazoa; phylum Chordata; class Mammalia; order Chiroptera; family Pteropodidae; genus Cynopterus; species Cynopterus sphinx. Next base: position 130,293,969 of record CM057381.1, read on the forward strand.
AGATTTTTTCCTATATATGTGGTATCTTTGACATGCTAGATTTTATATGTACACTATTGTTGACCTTAATAAATAGCCAGTTTTTTTAATTAGCAAAATGGATTTATTCTAGAATAGCAGAGAATTGCAACTGGGGACAAGCACGCTATGGCAAAACCATAAGCACGTCCAGATTACTAAGGAGAGGGGAGGAAACTGGGGAACGTTTTTTTTGAACAAAAGTTCATTGGAGAAGAGTTCCAGGTTTTGGCAGTTTCTCATTGGCTACAAGTAGTGGTTAGTGCATTGTTGGGGCAGAAGAGGATCCTCCTTTTATGTAAAAGCAGGAGATGAAATTCCCATGCAGTTAATGTTCTTTGTTGTCAAAATAGTTCTTATCTTCCTTCTTTCTGGATTTACAGGCTGCAGTGAGTGGTATATGAATAAGATATTACCCCTTTGGGCCTTCCTGTCCCCATTGTAAATGAGGTTTCCTTTATTTTCACTCTGCCTTATTCCTGATTAGTCTTTTGGGAAGTGTGTTTTATTCTTTAAAAAAATCTGTTTCTTGGTTTATTAAATTATTTGAATAAGTCAATAAGCTTATGAAAATTTTAATGGGTGTTACTTACATATAGAGATACTTTATGATCATTGTTGATTTGTTTTTCTGCCTAGATTCTCTGCCTCGTAAATGTTAGTCACAACGGTGTGAGTGAATCAGAATTGATGGAACTCTATCCTGAGATGTCCTGGGCTGTCTTGACCTCCCTTATCCACAGTTTACACAAGATGTGTTTGTTGACTTATGGTTGTGGTTTACTCAAGTTTCAGCATCTACAGGTGAATATTATTTTAATAAGGTTTTTTGGCATGTCAACATATCATAATTGACTAATATTCTTATGTAGTATCTTTATGAGATGGCTATTACTTTAAAAGGTAGTTTATTTCTGGAAGAGAAAAAATATTTTTCAAATTTTATGTTTCATTGAATTCCTGGTATGGTTATACATGGATTAAGAACTTGGACTCTGTAAGCCAGTCTGCCTCTTTACAACCCAGCCCTTCGCAGCTTATTGGTATGTAACCTTAGGCAGGTTCTCTAATTTGGGGGCAGAACTTTCCAATTTACCACAGGGATTGTGAAGAGTATTGAGTGAGATAGTCCTTGGTCCTTGTGAGGCACTGGACATAATGTCTGCCACATGGTAGTAAATACCTAGGAAATATTGACTAATATAATTCTTATCATCTGCAATGCCATGATTGATTTATATATGTATACAAATGCAAATGAAGCCTTTCAATTGAGTATGCTGTACTATATTTGTGGGAAGGAGGGGAATGAAATGTTGGTAATTTCATAGGCTTATCTATCTTTTATTATTTATCACAAATATAATTTACTCTTTTTAGTACTTTTTCAATCCACATTTCTGAGATTTTTTTTATTGAAGTATATTTGACATACATTATTTTAGTTTCAGGTCTACAACATAATGATTCAACATTTCCATTTCTGATCTTTTTAATGTTTTAGCAGTTTGAATTAAATTGTGTTTTGAGTTCTTAAAATATTACTACTGGAATTTTTATTCTTATATCAGTTAATCACATAAATACATCCTGAATTTTGAAAAATTCTTCTACCATTTTTATTATATAACTATAAAATTGAAATAATTATAAATTCCTTTTTACAAATTTATGATTAAATAATACAGTAACTGATGGAAAATGGACTGTAATATTTTTTCTTTTTCTTCTTAGGCTTGGGAAGCAGTGAGACTGGAGTACATGGAAGATACTAGCATTATTTCTTCATATAGACAAAAGCTAATCAACTATTTCACCATGCAGCTAAGGTATTATAAATGTCCATATTGTTCATCTGTAGCTTCTGCCATATCTTCTACCTCTGGGTGCTGTTTCTCTTTCTTAATTTATAACTTAATATATAAAATTTTAATGATTACAAAAAAAATTAAATGCTTTTTTTATTCCATTGTCAGAAGAACAAAAGATTATTACATTAGTCTTAATACTATGTTAAAGATTTAACCTTAAGTAAAATCAATGCAGTATCATTTTATTACTTTATTTTATTCTGGTTAAATAGTTAAAAATATGTGAGTGTCTGTAAATATTTATATGTTGCATATTTGGGTCCATTTAGGGTCGGGGTTTTTTTGTTATTGTTATTTTTTTTAAGTTTTGCAGGTTTATTTTGAGTGCATTTTATTTTTAAATTATTTTTATTTTGATGATTTTTTATTAGTTCAATTTTAGAAAAATACCTTTAAAGTTTGGTGGCTCTGAATATCATTTTATTTATTTTAATGGACTGATGGATAAAGTTTCTCATTTTGATAAAGAGTCAGAGGTATATGTTAAATATTTTTTTTTTTTCTTCAGCATGTGTCTGAAGGTTTTTTTACATGATCTCATTGTACTGAGTGCTGCCCCTTCTCTTCCACTAGTCAGGACCCAGTGACTTGGAGAGGTGCAGATGAACTCCCATGGCTTTTTCAGCAGCAGGGAAACAAGCAAAAGTTGCACAATTGCCTTCTCAATCTCTTTGTGTCTCAAAACCTTTATAAAAGGTAAGAAACATTTTTAGAACACCTTCCCCCCAAAGAAACAGATTTAAATAGCAGTTTAGCATAACAAACAAAAACATTATTTCTAACTTGAAAATTAGTCCAGTTTCAGTGCTATCTGAAATATAAAACAGTATGGGAGAAATTTAAGATAGTTTACAAATTGCCATGAGATTTATGTTTTCCAAGAAGAAGAGTAAAAAGATAAGAGTACTGCTGCTTCATAAAATCAGACCTGGACTCATCCTGAGATAGCTTTATATCTTAAATTTGAATTGAAGCAAGTTTGAATCTAAATCACCCAGAGAGTTGATAACTGATTCTCAGGGCATTCAGATACCTCAGGGTGTAACCTTCAAACCAAACTGTGCTCTACATAGAATCTAACTGGTGTTGAATTTAAATAAAGGATTACCCCTTTTCATAAATATATTATTTGTCTTTTCTGGTATGTTTGAATTTGCCAGTGTCAGAACTACACCTTCTTATGAACCAACCTATTAAACTTCATGAGAGGGTTTTTCTGTCTTACTTAGAAATTTAGACATTTCTCATACCAGCTGCATAATTTTATTTTATTTATTTATTTATTTTGCTCCTGAATGAACTCTCTCAAATTTCTTTGTTGTACTTGGTAACTTATTTCTGATCTCCATTCCAATTTTTCATAATTTTTTTGAAATCAGAATCTACAGATGAGTAAGCTTACTTTTCTCATTCGATTTCTTGATGGAAATACAAAGTAAATATTCTGTGACAGTTTGCCTATGTTTCATTAGTTTCGTCTGTTCTAATTTCCATCATTTAAAATAGTGTGTTGAGTAAACTAAACAGTTGGTTGCATATCATGAACTGTCTTAAAAGGATTTTGATACTTTTCTATCAATGAGTAACCATAACGATACTAATAATAATAACCAGCACTGTGGAGTACCTGCTACGTGCCATAATCGCCTTGTAGTAACACCTGAGGCAGGTAGTGTCAGTGTCTCCCTTTTGCAGATGAGGGCAGTGAGGTTTTAGAGGTCAGACAACATGTGTATGATAACACAGCTAGGAAGTAGTATAATCAAATGATAGTCCAAGCCCACAGTCTTACCTCATTGCACTATACTTGCTTACTAGTAAATTGTCCGTATGAATTCTGATATGAAGTCTGGCATTTTCACTTGACAATGGGTTTTAAAGTTTGTTTCTCATGAATTACTGTTATTTGTTGGACAGAGGACACTTTGCTGAGTTGCTGAGCTACTGGCAATTTGTTGGCAAAGACAAAAGTGCAATGGCAGCAGAATACTTTGATTCTCTGAAGCAGTATGAGAAAAACTGTGAAGGCGAGGAGAATATGATTTGCTTAGCAGATCTTTATGAAACCCTGGGGCGATTTCTCAAGGACCTCGGCCTACTCAGTCAGGTAACGCCAGCCAGAATCAGAGCCAGTGTGGGTTTTTTATGTTTGCTCTGCTTCCTAGGAATTAGTGCAACTTTTATTTGCTGTGCTAATCAGATGATACATCTTATAGCCTTTCACTCATTTTAACTGGTCTTTAATCTTTTTTTCCCCAGGCCGTGGTACCTTTGCAAAGGTCTCTAGAAATTCGAGAAATGGCTTTAGATCCAGATCACCCACAAGTAGCTCAGTCCCTCCACCAATTGGCAAGTGTGTATGTGCAGTGGAAGAAGTTTGGCAATGCAGAACAACTGTATAAACAGGCATTGGAAATCTCTGAAAATGCTTATGGTACAGACCATCCACAAATTGCTCGTGAACTTGAGGCACTTGCAACTTTGTACCAGAAACAAAATAAGTAAGATTTAGGTCACTAATACTCTGGTTTTATGATCAGGAGTTACAATTCTTAACTGTAGTCATTTGGCAGGCTTTGTTTTGTGACTGTGTGCTCGCCCTTATTCTGTATTCTTTTGAATGCACCATGTTCAAACATGATTTCTTGGTCTGGGTCTTCATGGGCCAAACAGAAGATAAAACTGTAAGATTCATCTCTGTCTGAAGGTGCATGGAGGATAGAGCGTGATGGACTTCAGAATCATACAGTTGGGTTAGAATCTAAGTACTTTCACTGACTAGCTTTGTAACATGGAATGCATTACTAATATAGGGGACTGCAAATCACTGCCCACAGCCCAAGTCTAGATGCCCTTCTATTTTGTAAACACAGTATTATTGGAACACAGCTACATTTTTCTCATTTACATGTGGTCTAAGGTCGCTTCCTTGTTTTGTCAATAGAGTTCATTCAGTAGTTGGGACAGAGACTACAAGGCCCACAAAGCCTACAATTCTTACTATTTAGAGCTTTATAGAAAAGTTTGTTGGTCCCTTGTAAAATAAAAAATGTCTCTTATCTGTTAGAGAGCCACTGAATGACATCTTTTCCTCAATCAGAAATCATTTCTTTTGCATCATCATAAGTGATGCATATTGCAATATTTTTCTTTTAACTTTTAGAAATATTGTTTCACATATATTTTGTATGAATTTCACACTTATATTTGACCAAAAATTAGCCTTTATAACTGACAATATATCAAACTAAAATTTTACACTTTCATTTAGTTAGGTTCTCTTTTAGAAGTTCAAAGAGAGTCAGATCAGTTAAAAATCTGTTAAATGTCTGCTTGGAGGACTAGATTTGTTTTGTTAGATTTTGTTTTATGAAGAATTTTGTTAAAGATTTTAAATTCCATATTGACTATCACTTCTAGAAATAATGCTGTTTTTAATAGCCAAGAAAGTTTTTATACTAGGAGAGGTATCATTTCACTGAAGTATGATACTTTGGACATGTTTCTTTAGTTTGACTTACTTTACTTTTTTTTTTTTTTAAAGATATGAACAAGCTGAACATTTTAGGAAAAAATCTTTTAAAATTCGTCAGAAAGCTACAAGGAGAAAAGGCAACTTGGTAATGAGAGATTTCTTTTTTGTTATTTTTAAACCAAACTGAAAAAGAGAAATTCTGAATATCATAATATAGTTACATAAACCTTACATGTTTAAGAACTTTAGATTTTAAAGTGACTTCTAGAAAAGTACTGATTAAAATATTCTTATTTATAATATGTGCTTAAATATTAGAATTACTGGGAAGAATAACTTAATAGACTCTTAAAAAGTGGAACTATATTTTGTGGTAATCATTTTTCAATATATATGTAGATCAAACCATCATGTGTACACCTTAACTTTACACAATGTTATATGTCAGTTGTATCTCAATAAATCTGGGAATTGCTTTTTAATTTTTGAAAAGTTAAATTTATTTGAAGGTTAAATTTTGGAAGATGGACTTTAAAGCTGCTTCAGTTCTTTAAAAGGTTGGAAAAAGGAGTAAAAGAAATTTAATTAACATTTTATGTTAGAATTAAATGCAAATAAGTTCTTATTCTTAAGCACACAAAAGAATTATTTTTGCATTTCTAAGCTGCTGACAAAATCTAAATATATCATGTTTGTTTTAACTTGAAGTGCTATGAGCAGCTTTTTTATTGAAATATATTTGATATATAACTGTAAATTTAAGGTGTGCAAGATGTTGATCTGATACCTTTTTATATTGTAATATGATTGCCACTGAAGGGATAGTTAGCACCTCTATCACATCACATAATTATTATTTCTCTTTTGTGGTGGGAATAATTAAGACCTAGTCTGTTAGCCAGTTTGATGATTATAATACAATGTCATCTATCTATATTCATTATACTGTGTATTCAGTCTTCACGACTTATTTGTCTTCTAGTTGCAAATGCTATGTGCAGTTTAAATGCCTGATGTTTAAGTGTTTAGTAGTGGGCTTGGTAAATATCCGCAAGTTAATTCTGTTTTCTGATTTTTTCGAAGCACTTTAGGATTCACTTTACTTTGCTAAAATATGTTATAATCATTTTTACAGTTTTTAATGAATTTTGGAATGCGATGCCATGTGGAAATAGGCATATTTAAACAACTGTGAAATTAATTCAGTGTAATACTTAAAATAATTATAATTTACCTTAAAGGGAGGGAACAAAAGGTGAAAGGAGTTTTTAGGACGCCAGTATATTGTTTCAGAATCAAAGATTGTACTTCCTCTTGGTGATTGCTGTGAATTTTTTATGTTTGCTCCAGTATGGATTTGCCCTTTTACGTAGACGGGCCCTGCAGTTAGAAGAGCTTACCTTAGGTAAGGACACACCTGACAATGCTCGGACCCTCAATGAACTGGGTGTTCTCTACTACCTTCAGAACAACTTGGAGTGAGTACCATGGTATTACTAATGAAAACAAATATCTATCTTGTCTCCTACGTGCAAAGTTTTTTCACATTTCTATCAAGTCAAGCTAGAGGAAATTGATAGGAACTATGCCAAATTTCACGTATATGTTATGAACATAGCCACACTTAACAAAGATCATGGCGTTTTTTTTTTTTTTTTTACTGTTTTCTTTTACATTGTTTTTTTTAGTAACTGCTAAGTGATTCTGTAGTTTCCCCTGTATGTTATTTATGGTTAGGAAAACTGAGTTTGTATAGACATTATACATGAGACATTGCAGAAGAAACTTGGGACTAAAGAAGAATGAAGAAAAGAATGCAGATGGGTGCCGGTTTCAGTCTTCATTTTATTTGGATACAGAAGACTCAAAATGACATTAATATTTATGCTTTCTGAAAAAGAAGTTTTGTGGCTTCTTTGGATGTCAGAAAAACATAACAAATTTGATATGTTTTAGATATCAAAAAAATGTAGAAAATTTTTAGCCTTATTTCATAAAAAGTTCATTTAAAATTATTTAATACTCACCCCAAAGGGAGGAGTGAATACCAAAATCTTTTGGGTTATGTCTAATAATTTTGAAGGTATAAAAAGTTTGTTTTGGAAAATATTTATGGGTTTGTCTTTTAGGAGAAGTGAAGTGGAGAATTGAGGCAATCATCCAGATACTTTAGGGTTTCACACCATCAGGAAAGCATTTTTAATTTTTGGAAAAGAGCTAGAAGGGAAGAGGGTATGGGAAGAGGGGGAGAGAGGATTTTGAGCTGAATCCTTCATTTTAACAATCTTGGATTTAAGAATAAAGATGCCTCAGTTCTCGATCTAACTATGGCTAGAGATTCTGACTTCTAGAGAATAAACTGTTTAAACCATTTTTGGCTTTTATTCATAGTACAGCTGACCAGTTTCTGAAGCGTTCCTTAGAAATGAGAGAGCGAGTTCTAGGACCAGATCACCCTGACTGTGCCCAGTCTTTGAATAATCTGGCAGCTCTATGCAATGAAAAGAAACAGTATGAAAAAGCAGAAGAACTATATGAACGAGCTTTAGACATTCGGAGGCGAGCGTTAGCTCCTGATCATCCTTCTTTGGCTTATACAGTGAAGCATCTTGCGATCTTGTATAAGAAAATGGTAAGTAATCTTTGGCATGCTTACATGTGTTTTATTATATGCCAGTTAAATCATACTTGCTATCAGCAAAATAATGTATCTTCTGGTGGATAGATTCTTTTTTTCTTTTTCAATTACAGTTGACCTTCAGTATTATTTTATATTAGTTTCAGGTATACAGCATAGTGGTATTTGTATGATTTATAAAGGGTCCTCCCAGTTCATCTAATTCCCACTTGACAACATACCTAGGTATTACAATATTATTTACTCTATTCCCTATGCTGTATTTCACATCCCCATAATGATTTTATAACTACCAATTTGTACATCTTAAGTCCTTCTCCTTTTTCACTTAGTCCCTCAACCGCTTTCCATCAATTTGTTCTCTGTATCTATGAGTCTCTGTTTTGTTTATTTTTTTTCTTTAGATTCCACATATAAGTGTGGTCGTATGGTATTTGTCTTTGCCTGATTTATTTAACTTAGCATAATATGCTCTAGGTCCATCCATGTTGTAGTATATGATAAGATTTCATCCTCTTTTAAGGCTGAGTAATATTCCATTGTATACATCTACCACCCCTTCTTTATCCAATCGTCTATAGATGGGCACTTGGGTTATTTCCATATCTTGGATATTATAAATAACGCTACAGTGAACATAGGGTGCATATATCTTTTCGAATCAGTGTTTTGGATTTTTTTGGATAAATACCCAGAAGTGGAATTGCTAGGTCTATTTTTAATTACTTAGGGAACCTCCATACTGTTTTCCATAGTGTCTGTACAAGTTTGCAATCCCGCTAACAGTGCATAAGGGTTTCCTTTTCTCTCGCTATTTTATATGAGTTTTTAAATCATGAATTAATTTTTTTAACAAATAGCTGAGTAAAGCATTTAAAAATATTATTCCAGACTTACAGTATTTGTTTGATTTTGTTAAAATACGTTCCAAGTACAAATGCATACATTAGCATTCCAATTAAACTTATTCTTATATTACATTTTAGAAGTGCTGAAATTCAACCAGCGTTAAGTTTGCTCTTAAATGACCATAAACATAACAAATCACCCAATTGTCAGGGCTGAAGGAGTTTTTATTGATTAAGTGAGCATTTTAATTTTACTCTTTTCTTTGTCCACAATTAAATGTAACCTTTCTTTGCCGTAAGATTCTAGCCAGTGATATTTGGAACTTTTATCATTCTTCTCCAGAAAAATGCCAGAGAAGCTTGCTTTCGTTTAATTCAGTTACAGACTTGTGTGGACTGTCTCTGGACTTTGTGAGACTCCTTTGCTTATCATCCTGACACTGAAGTTGCTGTTTTAGTAAGAAGGTTCCATTGTTGCTATTTCTCCTCAACAAATAGAAAGGAAATAATTGGAAAAATCTGGAAGGGGTTTGATGAGAAATGCCTTTTATTTCAGTGCCTTCTCTAAGTCATCTATAGAAGCAAACATATTTTAACTGACATGTTTTTACTTCACCAGAAACAGTAAGAATGGGTGATCTTGAAGGGCTTTATGAATTATTAAAGAAAATGTTTTTATATTCAGTATAGCATTTCTACATATTCTGTTAGGTTTCAGTTACCTATAAACTTAACCAATAAACTGGGAGGAAATGCTTCTGAATTTTTTTCCTCAAAATATGAAATTTTATTTATAAATAACCTCTGATCAGATAGTATTTAGTGCTTTAATATTTTTTTTAGATTTCACTTTTGTGTTTTAGGAGAAACTTGACAAAGCTGTACCTTTGTACGAACTGGCTGTTGAAATCCGGCAGAAATCCTTTGGCCCAAAGCACCCTAGCGTAGCTACTGCCTTGGTGAACTTAGCTGTTCTCTATAGCCAAATGGTAAGTACCCATATTTTAACTCTTTATAAATGAATGGTTTCAAGGTATGCAATAATAGGTTAACATGAATTAGATGTGGCACAGCGAAAATAATTCAAGGGAATTTAAGATTGTCTCCTAATGCTTCCTTTAGTATTTGAGAAATTATTGAAGTTATACTTATAACATAGTCCCTTCCTCTTAGTGTAAAACATGAGCTGAGTGTTTAGTTCATTGCACAGGCTTAATTTTTTTAAATTCTGGAAACTCCCTACATCTTTTTATCTAGTATTGTCTTTAAGCTGTGACATTTGCCTATGATAGGTGAGAAACAGGGCAATAAATATAGCCACAGGGCAATAAAGAACAGGTTTGTGCTCATATAGTTGGATTAAGGTCAGTGGTTACCAAACCAGGTCTAAAACAGGCTTCTGACCTTCAATTATAATGATTTAGTTTAATGATTATTCATAAATTAATCTATTTATCTACATCTCTAAGGGGGATATTAACATTTTTAAAGTGCTTACACAAGTTTGTCAGCTTAGTCTAGAATACGCTAATAGTAATATCAGAAACCCATTGTGTTCAAGTGAGTGTTGTTACTTTTTTTTTAATAAGAAAAAACACATGGAAGCCTTGCCATTATATGAAAGAGCATTAAAGATTTATGAAGACAGCCTGGGCCGGATGCATCCTCGAGTTGGAGAAACATTAAAAAATTTAGCTGTGCTTAGGTAAGAATTTTTTCACTTTCCTTATACAGCCAAACGCTATTTTAGAACCTTTAATTCGACTTATCATGGAACAACAAAAATACTTATTGTTGAATATGGTTTTTCTTGGAGAAGGGGTAGGGTTGCTTTTGGTGACCTATTTCGAGATATGGTAGTAGTATCTAGAAGTGAAATGAAGGCTGCACAATCTATTTAGTAAAGCATTATATCGTGACAAATAGTGAAGGATGATTTACATTTGCAACCAACTGGGTCTGGGGTAATATGGGCCATCTGCTGCCCTCAGAGCTAATTTACCATTAAATGCATGTTGACTTTTGCTTTATGTTTGTTTAACTCAGGATGCAGAGAATATCTACTTTCCCTTAGGAATTTTACTGTATCCATTATAACATATTAATGGTGTCCATATAGACACTGAAGTGTTCCTTAGCAGTACAAATAAAAAGAAAAAGAGCTTGGGTATTCTGTTTTTTGGGCTGCCTGAGTGAATGCACTGGAAAAAATGAGCGGTTTTTCACAAGTTGTTTTTTTGTATCCTATAAGGTTATTTAGACTTGTTAAGAGGTTATTTCTCATATTAAGAATTTTTTCTCCCAAAGCTATGAAGAAGGGAATTTTGAAAAAGCTGCTGAACTATACAAAAGGGCGATGGAAATAAAAGAAGCCGAAACCTCACTTTTGGGTGGAAAAGCTCCTTCCAGACATTCATCAAGTGGAGACACATTTAGTTTAAAAACCCATTCTCCTAATGTTTTCCTTCATCAAGGACAAAGGTAGTAGCAGCAATTATAATTCATTACAAATGCACTTTAGGATAAAATAATTAAGAAACACTTGGAACATTAGAATTTAAAACTTACAAGAAATGTTTTTAAGAAAATTTTTTTATTTTTGTGATTTAGCTGACATTTGTATGAAATTGTATTGGACTACACTGAGGTTTGAGCCATGATTATGTCAATGTCATTTAAAGGAATTAACTTCCCTATTGTATGATATCCAAGGGTGTAGACACATTAGAATCCTAAGATGACATGAATAGATTGGTCTTTGTTCAGCAAGAACTGGCAGAGCAGTTAAGACTTCCATGATTCTTTTCATCTGTCAAAATCTTTTGTAGCCTCCCTGTTCCTTGTAGTCTGGTCCATTTCTCTACCTACCTCAAAGAAGTTTCAAGGAATAAAGGGATGTTTATGAAAAGTATGAATTGTCTTCTGGAAAATTAACTAGTGACAGTAATCTCTGACTGCTACATTTTTTTATTCTACCTTTTCCTTGAGCAGAATGGGCCAAACCTTCTCTCCTTTCTCCTTTCTGTGTTCTCTACACAGTATTTTATTATACTATGGAGTATGTATTGGCGTAATATGAAGTCATCCATGCAGTAACAGGTCAAGCTCATTGGCATTCAGAATAGAGACATGACACACATTCTCATTTTTCTTAAATGCCCTAAATGTTTCTTCATTTATCTCAAACTCAAATTACTGTCATTTTATACTGAAAAATAAATATTTTTTGATTTTATAAATATTGCCACGTTTTGGATACTTTTTTGTACCATATATGTATTTATATATAATAAAATCTTCAATTTCAATGCTTGTAAGATCCCAACATGTATTAATTGTAAAGGTGAAAGATGTAATAACCATAATTCAGTTTTAAAAGTCTAATTTCAAGTTTTATTTTTCCTACTCCAATTTATACAAGAGATTTAGATTTACATAAGAAATAGGTTGAACATTACAAAAAAGACTGGAAAGTTCTCACCTCTCATTAACTAGTTTGCTCAAAGCTTTTGTGATTGTATAGGGTTTGGATTAATGTTCTCTAAGGCCTGGCTATTCACAGGGTAGTCCATGAACCACCACCTGGGAGCTGATTAAAAATTCAGACTCTTGAGCCTCTTTTTAGACCTACTGAATCAGAATCTGCAATTTAGCCAGGTCCCCAGGTGATTTGGATGAATATAAGTTTGAGAAGCAATGGTCTAACTCTAAGGCACTAACATGGTTGACATAAAAGACATTTGTAGGATCTTATGCAAAGAATAGCCTTCTTCCTTTTGAGAGAAGTTTAAGAGGAAATAAAGATAAAATATGACCATAACACATATTTCTGGGTTTGCCAGCTGTGTAAGGCATATTTGAAATTACAAATATACCAAATGCTGATTTTAGAAGTAAACTATTAGAGTTGAAAATTTGACTATTTAATGATATATTATGAGTAATATAAGTTGAAATGCCTTAAAAAACTACTTTAGAAAATAATCTGAAATCAATATACTAGAACACTGAAAAAAGAAAATCTAGCAAAATAATACCCATTTATTCTTTGTTCCTACAAAACTGAGACTTGAAAACATGAAAAGCAGAAACTTGTAAAATTATTATTCAGATTAATAATAAATACTATTCAAATGACGTTATGGCAAAATTCACTATTTCACTTAGGGGATGATGACTATATTTCAAAAGATTTAAGTTTAAATATAATTTAAAAAATTATTTTGATCTTACTAACAGTAACAACTCAAGTGTTTTCATGTAGAATGCCTACTTAAAAAGAAAAATAGCTGGGACATTTATGTGTATTTGAGGTTCTCAAACAGGAATATTATGTTCACATCAATATACTTCACAATGAGAAAGGTAGCTTTCAGACAACTCAATTATAAAACAACTGGCAGGATCCAAATTATGGTAGTTGTAATTTTTATTAGTATTTATAAAAATAAATATAAAAAATGTGACAGGGGTGTCAAAGCTTCTTTAATAAATATCTTAAATGGTTATTGCCTTTTTGTGTTGGTCAGTGAGTCTGTAGGTATTCAGGGTGTATTTTTATGTTGAGAAACCGATAATACTTTCTTTACTACATAAAAAACATGTGAGTAGTACTACAAATTTCTCATTAACAATGAGGGAAGAGATTAAAGTTGCACATACTGTTTTTTAACTAGAATTTAGAGCCTTTCTGCGAAGGCAGTTTTAGGAGTGTGTTTCCATCCTTCACATTAGAAACAGTGTTTATAAATCTTGTCAAATATGATAGTTTTAGTAATGTAAAATTCAATGATTAATTTTTCAAAATCAGCTGCTTACATACACAAGTTTTCATGGGAATGAGACTATCAAGAGAGCACTCTAGATTGCAAGATACCTGTTACCAAATTTTTTTCAGGTAAAATAATTCAATAACTATTTTTAATGAAAGACCAAAAGATTAAAATAACTTAGATTTGGTGTAGTTTAAGACATCAGCAGTGTGCAGTACCAAATTAAGGCCAGAATAAGGTCTTTAGAAGATGGTGAGTACTAGCTATTATTCTTTAGCAAAATACAAAGTGTTTACCTTATAAGTAAAGTCTTACCAAAGTGATGTGCCAGAGCTTCCAAAGGAATGGGATTTAGGAAAATTGCATTTCTTTTTTAAAATATGGCAAATGACCTACCAAGGCAAAATAAGTTCCAAAGCTGAAAAAACTATCCCCATACTTTTCTGACATTACTCTAAATATAAGAATCACAGTATGATTCTAGAATCTCAAAACTAATACATTGAACTTATTTAGTATTTGAAGCTTTCTGAAATCAGTTTATAGAATTTTATTTTACAAGTGAGAAATGCACTTTTTAATTTTTTACTAACATTTTACCCCTAAAAATACAATTTAGACATTCTATCTCCGAAGCAAAAAAATCATCAAAGTAGATTAGCATAACAACAGCCTACAGATAATGGTTACACATGCATATTCTTTATTGGTCTCCAAACCATTGGGAATTTTATTTCAACCAAGGCTCTCAAAGCCTTCATTATTTGTATGCAACTCCAGAGAAAACTGGTTTATTGATGTATGATTTAGTGGTCACCATCAGGGAAAAAATGATACTCTTCCAGTGAATAAATACGTGTCCATCATTTCAGAAGGAGTTTAGGCATTCTTCATGCCCACAATCTAGGACAAACACCTGCCAATATCTACTTACCTAGGGAATCATATTTAAATAAAGTAGACAGAAAGGAGCCCATACGATGGGTATAATCTGGATGATCTTATCCTAAATTTATTTCTTGCTCTTCAATAAAGTACAGTGACTCCAGATATGTTCCACAGATGCAATGCTTTCTTTTCCTTGGTCAATGTGGAAATATAATTTGTACTTCCTGACAGTACCTTTATCCATGAAAAAGCTTCCTTTTATTTGCCTTTTTCTTATTTCAAATATTTAATTCACTGGTTTACAAACTTTTCCAATGACTACATTTCAGTTTGTAATCAGGAAATATTTGAGAGGATATTTTTATTTGTTGGCCAAATTAGTAGTGGCAGTTTTCTTATAGAGAGCAATTACAAACACAATGAGTAGATCCCTGCCAGCTCTAATCAACAGGTTGCACCTCTTGTTCTTTTCCCTATATTTTAGAACCATGAACTGCTTCACTGTTCATGGCCTCAGGAGACAGACCACAAAGAATTACGGGATAGAAAAGGAATAATGTATAATATCAATTTGGTCCTTCCTTCCCACCCCTCCCACAAAAGCCAAACATTTCAATGGCTAAGTTTTCAATAAGATATATAACAACCTATAATAATCCTTTGAAATTTTTCATAATAGAATGAAACGTGAGTTTTAGGAGAGTTGTTTAGTTGAGGGCAAGGGGAGCAACAAGCAACAACAGTATTTTCAAAAAGTATAACCATTCAAGTGAAGGTCACACATCAGTTGATGTTGCCTTAAGTTATGTCAGTTTAAATTTTTTTTTTTCATTGCAAGGGAATAGGCTTATACAGAAAATAACATAGAGGCCAGTCCATTATCTACATATTCTTCATCTTAGCCATGAGGTCTTCCAAGCTTTCACTGGAATCTTCTACTGTTACCTCAGGTACAGGATCTTCTTTCTACCAACAAATGAGAGTATACAGTTAAATAATAGCCATAAAAAATTCTTGATGCTTAGGAAAATATAATGAGCAAGCTTTAATCATATTCAAATCTGCAAAGTAAATTTTCTTTAATGAATATGCCTTCTAATTTCTAAAATTTTATTTATTTATCTATTTATTTATTGCTTTCTAATTGTTAAAATAGACTTAAATCATTTACTTTCCCCATCAGTCTTTCGATTTACAGGCAATAATTTCAATATTCTTAAGGTATCTATTGAAGCAGTACTTTTAAATGGTATTGTGGTTAAAATTACCAGCATACAAAAATGAAACTTTCATTTAATCAAAATCTACTTTATTTGATCCATTAATGAATGAACAAAACATTATGTTTTCAGACAATTTAAATGTGCTGTGCATATTTCCATATTAGCACTGCATACCTACGTCTTTCACACATCTTAATCTCTATAGTGTAAAATATCAAAAATAGGAAATACTGCATTGACATTATGGAATGGGATGAAGATGAAAGAAGATAAACATTTTCTCAGAATTCAGATATACCTTTTTGGGAATTGTATATGCCACTGTAATTCCTTCAGGTAAGTCAGGAACTGGACCTGAAGAATTTTTCAGTTCCTCTTCTGAAACCTCAGATACCAACTCAATACCTGTAGAATTAAATTTGATCTTATAAAGTTTTTAAGGTACTTAATAAGCAATGATTATTCAAAATGTATATAATCTTAACTATAATTAGATTCCCTCCCATGAAAGTTTGTTTTATGCTGCCATTTCAGTTTATGAAAGAATTCTTACCCCACTCATTATCTTCATGTATTATCTGTTCCTCTTCTTGAACAACCTCCTGTTTGGGAAGTGCTACTACCCTTTTCTGTAGAAAATCAAACAGAATCCAAGTGTTTTTACTCATTCTCAGATTTGAAGCATTGATTAAGAATTCAAGTAGGCTTTTTATCCTACTAAAAGCAAAAAGAACAGAATTTTTATTTTTGACGCATGGTGAATAAATTAAAAGTTTAAGGATCCAGAATCAAATTATCTTGTATTCCAAATCCAAATGTTTCTTTTCTTTTAAATTATACCTATGCAATATCATCTCTCATACATTCTGGCAGATTGACATATACCTTATATTCTTCCTGTTGCTTCCTGCAATTTCGGTCATCACACTGAGGATTTGGCTTCATTGACATAGTAGGAAAAAAATCCTGCATTGCATTGTACCCAAGGTAAAAACTAACAGTACCAAAATTTAACAGAAACCTAGAAAAACAAATCATAGTACATTTAGATAAAGAAATAAAAGGAGAAAAGTATTAAAATAACTGGATTATTAAAAAATGATTCTGAAGAAGGTAATCATTTTTGTAACAAGCAAACCAGGAAACAATTTTTTTTTAATATTGTTTACAGGACCTACTTTTTTTTTTATCTTGTTTACAGGACCTGTCTCAGTAGATATTTGTTGAATGACTTCATAAAAGGAAATATTACTCTATTTCATCAACTGTAGAAATATTACTTTATCAATCTCTAATAAAGATAAATTGCCTCCAATTAAACTAATTTAAGAGTGGAATTTCTTAATTATAGTCAACAACTTTAAGAAGCATACTGATTTTAAAGAAGTTAAAATGTGGAAGAAGTATCTTAAAAATCCCCAAGGTATGGTAATAAATCTAATTTTTTAAGTTTTCATATATAACATAAAGTTTATGATTTTAAATGTACAGTTTAATAAAATTTTATAAGTGTTCACCCATGTAATCACTACAAGATCAAAATATAGAGCATTTCCAGTATGTCATAAAGCTCCCTGTGCTCCTTCCAAATCAAATCTGATTCCTTTTAGAAGCTTATAGAGGGAAAATTATGTACATAAGATAAACAACAAAAGAAAAAATATTTGCAAACATATGTTCTTACTATACAAGACAACTGAGCAAAGCATATGAGCAAACAATTCATAGAAAAATATGTGCTCAAATTACCCCAAATAACTGAAAATTAAATTATATCCGTTTTCACCTATCATATTGACAAAGATTAAAGAATTTGATGATATCCAATGTTATCAAAGGTGTAGGTGAACCAGGTACTCCTACACTGTGATGGAAATGTACAATCCTTTTGAATGAGAAATTCAGTAATATCTATCAAATACTGCATAAAGCCAGAAATTCCACTCCTAAAAATCCACACTGTACAAAAATCTAGTATACAGATATATGGCAAGATGTTGTTTGCAGCATTATTAATAAGAGCAAAAACAACTATAAGTGGCCTAAGTGTCCATCAATAGAGGGCTGGCTAAATTTGACAGGTCTGTAAGAGAATATTACCATAATTTCTCTCCCTTTTTGTATCCTACTATAAAATGTTTTGTTTAGACAGGGCCTACTGAAGTAAAGGCTATCTGCTTTTATATGAAACAGCTCTAGACAGTTGCCTTAAGAGTTCTTATGTATGCTTTTTACAATTTCTTTGCTGGTAGCGGACATTTCTGATATCAGAGTGCCTTCTTATATCATGTTGCAGTATATTATTATATTGGAGACTTTGGAAACATAACTAAGCTTGTTAAAGTATAAAGTGAGAAAAAAATTGACCTGAACTGGGAAACACCTAAAGGGATTCTACTTTAAATAATGTGTGAGTTGGTTTAAAAATTCTGACATTTCTCTTCGCTGGAAAGAAACTTTTGTCCTTTTTAGCTATAGTTTAGATGGTGTAGTTACTGGTTATCTGTTTCTGGGTAGCAGGGACAATACTCTGATTAATGTTTAATCACATTCACATTATTTTTAGAGTTAAATCAAGATAGTGGAAACAAGTGCATTTATGCCTAAGTCTCCAACCTAGTTAAACCTGTAGATTTATATCATTTAATGTGTCATATTTAAGTACACCAGTACCATTTATTCCATTTAATAAGAGCTATTCCAAATGTAGATAATAACACAAACATGTATATATGTAATATTAATTAACATACAATTGACCCTTGAACAACATGGGTTTGAAATGTGCCAACTCCATGTATACATGTTTTTTTTTGTTGTTTTTTTCTTTTTGTTTTTGTTTGTTTTTAATATACAGTCGCTCCTTTGTATCCCTGGGAATCTGTGGATGCAGAGAGCCAAATGTATGCACTGTTCTACACCATGTTATATAAGGGACTTGAGCATCCATTGGTTTTGGTATCTGCAGGGGGATGGATAACCAAGGGTCAACTAATTATGATTTTTGGAGAGTCAAAAGTTATATGTGGATTTTCAACTGCATAGGGGTTGGCACCCCAACTCCTGCAGTGTTCAAGGGTCAAACTGTACATTGAAATTAAATCTATTAAGACATATTTACATAAAAAAGTATATGCATATAATATACAACAAAATAAAAAAATATATTTAAAACTAAATTTAAAAACTATAATACTTAGCTGATAATTCCAATATTTAAGATAATTCATGAAATATACTTATTTTTATCGAAAGGAAACAAGACTATTCATAAAATTTAGCCCTCACTCACTTTAACACATTTTGTACCAAGATCCCCGCAACCACTCCCATAGTGGTGGGAAGACTGGCTGCACAAACACCTTCTCGTTTCAGTGTCTTTTCATCAATATTTGCAGCAACTACAAGTGGTGGAGCACACTACATGAAAAAGAATAAAAGAAAATATATTTCAAAAAAAGGGGAAAAATTCATGTTCCAAATAATATTCCATCACATTCAAAGTTTCTTTTTTCTGTGAATTG
This sequence comes from Cynopterus sphinx, assembly GCA_030015415.1. Taxonomy (NCBI): domain Eukaryota; kingdom Metazoa; phylum Chordata; class Mammalia; order Chiroptera; family Pteropodidae; genus Cynopterus; species Cynopterus sphinx. The sequence goes on from CM057381.1 coordinate 130,313,226, forward strand.
TAATATATTTTCAATGTCCCTAGGAACTCTAGTACTTAACAGTGAAAAATAACCCAAAATGAATTATGCATACCGCAAAACAAGCAGATTCTCCAGGAATTATGAGCTGTATATGCCCCGAAACTGCATTTTCACTGACCCCAGACTCCATCCATGTTTGTCCAAGTTCATTACAAGCCTTAGTAGAAATAGGTGAAAGAACATGAAAGAACAAAAAGTAATTTACCGTAACTTCTTTTTATAAAAACACACTTTTTTTTAGCACGGGTTTTTAAAAATTAGCTTTCATAATTAAAAAGTTGTAAATAATGGAATTCTTTGGTAAGTGCCACTCTCCATCTAAAAAGTAAAATGATAGGTAAGCAGTCAAATATTTATTTAATTAAATTTCACCACAATTTATTGGATTTCTTATTAGGTTTATGTAGAACTTAATTTTTCTAAGATAATTTCAGCAACAAAAAAATGCAAAATGTCATTTGAAGAGTTGAAAACAATAACTTAAAAGAAAAAGTCAGTCTTATTTCTGAGAAAAATATGTTCATATGCAATTTGTGTATAATTTACATAAAAATAAAGTAAAAAAGTTAAAACCAATGCTGACCAAGAATAAGTATTATAAGACTATTACAAGACATTAATTTATTTTAAAAAGTTATACATAAGAAGTATCTGCTATTTTATAGTTTCCTCTATCATTGGCAGAGAGAGAGCAGGATATTGAAACATATGCCACAAAAGCAAGGCTAGACAGGTCCTGCAGCCATTGGAATACCTTTCAAAAGTAGGCTAAGAGAACTGAAAAGGTTTAAATGCATAACTATTCTTAGTATGGGGAATATATATTGATGGAATCTACAGAAAAATGGATAAATCCATGAATATAACATTTTACACAATAGCAGTACTCACTGTATTTATTGCCATTCGAGCTTCAAAATTGTCCACACAGCTAAGAACTAGGTCAACAGGTTTTCCCTCTTCTAATCCACCATTACTTGGCAAAGAAAATAAATTTTATTTGAAAAAAATCAGAATACAAATACATTCTAATTAGACTTTATTTGTTCAGTCACATTTATTTCAATAAATGTTTAAGTGTAATTGTGACATAGTATGTATTTAATATTAAAGATCCAATATATATTGAGTATTGAGTAACCATTAAAAATAAACATCAATAATACCACAGTACTTATTACATAAAACATATAAGGATGCAAGTATAAAGACTGTTTACAAAAGTTACCATTTACCAATAAGCTTTCACAGACTTTCATTCTTTCATTCACTAAAAATGTAATAAAAGTTAATACAATTCAATATTTCAGTTGTGTTAAAAGAGTTGACAGAAGACCACTTTCAGATAGAAATATATTCTAGAACACAGAATTTATAATTGAGGATTCTTTGTTATACTATTACAATGAGGGGCTTTTTGTTCATTTTATTTTGTTGTTATTATTGTTTTTTGGACAATATATACTTTTTACTGAATTTCTAGTACATAAAAATTACACAAGAAATTGTTTTAAAAACAAAAATATATATCTTTCTACCAACTCACTGAATCAATCATTAGTACCTATTTTCTAATAATACTTGTTTAACTGAGCTGGACATTAAGCAAAATATTCATAAAATTTTACCTTATTCTGTCCATAAAATGTTGAAAGTTTTCTACTGTGGTTATATTATAGTTGTGTACTTCAAAAAGAACGTCAGGATTAATGTTCCTAAGAGGGAAAAAGGGTATGATTAAAAAACTACTAGTAGGTAATCGTAAGAGTTAGCAAGAAAAAGAACTAAAGATCATTTAACACAGAGTAGAGAAATGGAATTCAGGCTAGTCAAAGAAAATCCAAAGTCCTCTTCTACCTTTTTTGTCCTATTTCAAGGACTAGGTTCAAAGACTAGGTATAAAACATGTAGATTGTCAGAAGGCTTACAGAAATGTTCCCACAATCTATATACTATGAATTAAGGCTTTATCATCTCTGTTAGCTCCAGCTCAGTCTAACAAATGAGCTTCTTTGTTCCTTATTCAATTCAATGCAAGTATGTTTGGGCTCACAAAGAAACTTCCTAGAGCTAAGGTTAGCCGGCTATGGCTCTGGGCCAAAACTGACCTGCCACCTGTTTTTGTAAAGTCTGCAAGCTAAAAATAGTTACATTAAGATATATACACATGTATTTTATGACATGAAAAATATATGAAATTTTTATTTTGGAGTCCATAAATAAGATTTTATTGGAGCATAGCCAGAGTCATTCATTTTTCTATTTTTTTCTATTGCTTATGGCTGCTATCATAATACTACAACTTCATAGCTGAGCAGATTCATCTGAGACCATACTGCCCTCAAAACTTAAAATATTTACTGTTTAGCCCTATGCAGAAAAAGGTTGCCAACCCAGATCCAAGAGGTAAGATAATTCTTATATAACTGAAATCTACATTTTTATGAGAACAATTTCAGATCCATTTATACATTTACTCATACCAAATATACAAACTAAGAGTTCACTAAATATGGTTATCATTGCTATTCCATTTACCTCAGAGTATGTTCTGCTGCTTTAACTTTACTTAATCCTGCTTGATGAGGCTGGAAAAAAAGTCTATTCATATTTGCCAGTTCCACTTTGTCATAGTCAAAGAGAAGCAACTAAAATGAAAATAATATTCTGATGAAAAACATACCCAAAAAACAAACAAAAATAACAAAAGAATAAACTAGTGGGCTTTACATTTGATGGGTTTAACAGCTTGACAGTAATATTACTGAACTCTGAAATACCTGATGCCATATATTAACTCATTTAACGTTCATATGAGTTAAGTACATAGATACTATTATCCTCCTTTTAAAAACGATAGAAATAGGGCACTTGCCCAAAGCCACTCAGCTAATATGTAGTGGAAATGGGATTCAAATTCAGGCATTCTCAGTCCACATCTGTACTCTAAAACAATGCTGTACTGCCTCTAAATGATTCACTGAGATATTAATGTTCATTCCATTTCATACCAATTTTTAAAAATTCTGCCAAAATCCTACTTGATTCTAATTTTTTGCTAAGAGTCAAGAACCTGTTAGAAAAATTTTAATTTTAAATCAGATAAACACAAATGCCATAACTTAAAAACTATAGTGTAGCTTGACTACAGTGTAGCTTGACTACATTTGTGAATGATACTACACACACACACACACACACACACACACACACACACACACACGTGTGTATATATATATATATATATATTTTTTATTATTCCAAATAGAATTGGTAACCAATCCATAAATTGTTGTTTCCTGCTATATATTTAGGCATGACAGTTTTTGTCAAACACATATACACACACAATTTTAAAATGACTAAAAGATCCCATTTCTCATCAGTAAGAACAGATTGGACCCAAGGATTTCCAAGGTCCCTTATTTGATCTAAAATTCTGTCTGTAATACAATTCTCAGTAACTATATTTAACAATAAAAATAAAAATGAAATTTTCTTCTCAATAAACTAAAAAAAATTAACCCATCCTATAAAAACAACATTTAGGCAACACTTACTTTCTTGCTGGGAAAACTATCACTTATGCCTCTTATAATAATTTTCTAACCTTAGAGTGTCCAAAATATGGTTTATTTAAGCTCGTTCAACAATGTTTATTAGATCAGGCCAAGTATTAAGTTTGAGTGTTGGCCTCAGAGCTGGTTTATGAAGTTGCAAGAAATCCTAAATTTGGGGACAGGAGTTGTGAGTTGTACTCTGCCACTAATTAGCTCTGATCTTGGGTAAGTCACTTTCACTTCTGGGGCCTTTATCTTCATCTGTAAAATAAAGTAGCTAATCTAGATCTGGTAATCCAGGGTGCCCTGGGGATTCCAGAAACTTTCAGGGATAAAAAGTGGGCTCTGGGTCTCTAATTCTCCACTTCCCTACTTAACCCCAAGACTTAACTACTTATTTATATGTTTTACAAATTGAACAAAGAGTTCTGAAACTTACCTATGTAGATTCCTAGCTTAAAACCTTGAGTGCACACTGGAATCACTTGGGGAGTTAAAAAAAATACAGATGTCTGGGTCCCATCTCCAGAAATTCTGATTAACTTATTATGAGGTACAGTCTGGACATGAGAATTTCTTTTTTAAATTCAGCCTAGGTAATTCTAATTACAGCAGTATTTGATAATCACTGTTCTAGATCCTTGCTACTCAAAATGTGGCCTGGGCTAGCAACATCAGAATCACTAGGAACTTGTTAGAAATTGAAATTCTTAGGTCCTCCTGAAACCTATAAAATCAAAACCACAGGGCTAGGTCTGGCAATCTGTTTCCAAGTGACTCTGATGCACACTTGAACCTGAGAAGCACGCATCTCCAGAATCTCTACTACCCTTGGTCAGTCCACCAGGGCTTGGTCAGTCCACCAGGGCACTTACATCAGCTATAAGGAATTGCTGGCTGGCTCTCGTAAACCTCTTGAAAGATTTGAAAAGGTTAATAAACATTTTGTTTTTTTGCGTTGTCATTCCTATATTAAGAGAGTGCCAACTTTGAAATTATCTTCTTTTAAGAATCTGGGGCATGGAATGGGGCATTTTAAGAACTTGGGGCATTGATAAACTTTATCAGAAAATGTGTAGTTTGTCAAAATGACAAATTAAAGGGTATAAAATTATGTACAGTTTATGTATTCAACCACTTTAGCTTTATAAATCTAAGATCGGCAGACTGATTTCTGTTATAATCTAAACCAATTTTAGAAAAAAGTAAAAAAATGTATGGGTTCAAAAAAATATGGAGCATTCTCCAGTTCAATTTCACTTAAGTCCAAAAAAAGTTCCAGAACACAATTGGGCAGTCCTTGTTTAATTAACAATATCAGCTTCCATTCAGGTGAAGTTATGTCTTAACCCTTTGAGGTAGAACAATCTGAATAAATACACCACAAATCAATAACCAATAGTAATGAGAAACAAAAATCCTAATATGTACCTGATTTACCCCAGAAGTTAGTTCCCTATATGATAGGCAAAGGGAAATGTTTTTACCTTACCAATGCCACATCTTGTCAGCATTTCAGCAGTTACACTACCAACTCCACCAACACCTACTATTGCTACAGCAAAGGTACGGATTTTCTGTGAAATACAAAATTATATGTCTTGATTAATAACTCTTCACCAAAAATGTCATCAGAAATTATTTTCATTTACTGAAATCATCTTCAAAAACTTGGAAAAGTTTAACATACCTCATAGTCACTGACAATTCCCATTCGTTTCAATGCCATCAGGCGGCTTTAAACAAAGAAAAAAAATGTTTAAAGCTAACAATCTTTTAATAGTGACACATGTAAACCTACATCATAAAAAATAAACACCAAAACTCAATCACTCCTAATCCTTTCAAAGAAGAGAAATCTTTCAGCTGGATTTACCAGATGAAACTAAATACCGGGGCAGCATCGAAAACATTGATGCCTGAAAACCCTCCCAGGTGCAGAACACACAAGATTTTTTTAATTGGAAATAATTTTTTCTCAAAATTTCTAAGATACAGTTCCAGTGTCTTTTAGCTTCTGAAATTTTATGTGCCTTTGAGTGAATCTGTTGTTATCCATTGTGCTGGGTACTTGATGTACCCTTTCAATTTAAAAATATGTTTTTCAGTTCTGGGAAATTTCCTTGAAAAATTTGATGATTTCCTTGTTTGGTTTATTTTTCTTGGAACATCCTTCTGGATCTCCTATTATTTGGAAGTTGGACCACTTGGACTAGTGTTCTACTCTTATTATCTTTCTCCTATTTTCCATGTTTTTAGTTTTCTGCTCTAGTCTCTGAATGTCTTTTATTTCCAACTTTTCTATTGAGATTTTCATTTTTGTTATTCTCTTTCATTTTCAAGAATTCTTTTAAATCATCTGAATGATGTGTATGTGTGTGTGTGTGGCGCCTTGTTCCATTTCATTTCCAATATATCATCTCTCACCTGGGGATACGGATAATGCTGAGGACGTGTTCCCCTTTCATAGTCTAAGTTACTATTTTTACTGTGTTTCTTTCATGTTAGGAGCTTCTCTCATTCTTTGTTCTGCTTATATTTAAGAGCCAGACACTAATAAAGGCAAGGATAAGCAATGCTTATTTAAATTTGGGCTTCACTGTAGTGCGATCTGGCCAGACTATTTAGTTGTAACCCATAATGTCACTGTCCTTCCGTCTTTCTTCTTGGCTTGATTAAATTCCCTAAAGAATCTTTCACTTACCAGCCTGAAAGGTATTTGTGGCTCTCAGTTTTAGGGTGTTAAGTGGAAGAGCAAGGCTGGGAGTCCTAGTATTCAGTATGTAAACATTAGTTAAGCCTCTTACTTCAAGTACAAATACCTGTTTCAATTAATAGAAATCATCTATTTCACTCTCACCAATGAAAATAGTTTTCTCTTCTGGTAGGCAAGAGGCATTAGCATTAGCATTAGCTCAGCTACAAAAAGTGGTGTAGGAAACCTAGGCTGTATCTTCAACAGATTTTCAACCACATCTTTTTTAGCCCTACCTTAAGCCCTTCTAGAAGTATCTGCCTTTCCTGAGCCTTTGGGGAATTCTGTGGTATAAAGTGGGTTGAAGGCTTAAGAGTCAACTTCTTTGGATCATTAAATCAGTTATCAGTTGCCCATCCCTTTTCTAGTATCTAAAATTGTATTACTACAATCTTCAAGTACAGGGACCCACCCATCCCAATTATTAATAGAAACCCTCTATTTTCTCAGTGGTAGTTTATTCCTTTTTAAAATTTTTCTTTATTGTCACTTTAATAGAAATGGGTAGACAATGATAATAAACACCTTTGATCAATATGCCATGTGTACTTTGATGCTCTCTTTAATCTTTATAAATAACCCTAAGAAGAACTTATTGCAACCCCTTTTTACAAATTTGAAAAAAAGGTTCAGGTTAATTAACTTTTTTGAAGATCAGCTAAATGGCAAACAAGTACACAGAGCTGGGTTTTTAAGCTAAAATTTGAAACCAGGTTTTCTAATGTTAAATCCTCTACTCACCTCTCCATTTTCTCCACATGCTTATAATTATAGTCTATATCACATAATTTTACAGTTACTTGTGTTGTTTGATCATTATTCCACAACCATTGAGTCTCCCAAACTAAAGCAAATGGTCTTTGGGGGTCAGAGGCTTTATATTATATTTCTTTTGTATTGCTTGAGCACCTACAAACCTCTCTATTTTTCATTAACCCTGTACTTTATTAAAATTCTTAATGTCTGTATTACAATCCCATGTTTACCTTTCTATCTAATGCTGATCTGGTGATCTCTGGAGGGAAATGACAATATCTACTTTGTATCCCCATTGTCTATGCATAAGAAATATTCAATAAATGGTAAATAATACCATCCAGGAGGGCTAGAGATTAAAAGGTGCTCACCAAATATTTACTGAATGAACAACAATCCAAAAAAAATTAAGGCTTAACTTTATCAATTTTCCATGTACTAGTAGTGAGGAGCTTTGGATGACAACTGCCATTCCCTATGTAGCAAAAGATAAAGGGTGCAAATAAGATAGAAACTACTAAATGTTTATATTTGAGTTCTGCAAGTTTGTGATTATTAAATGTCAAGGGATCATCTCACATCAAGTGATTCACATCTCACATTTAGGTGATTCTAACTATATGATCCACTCTCATTTACTTTTTTTATTCTTAGATGAAAATTTTCATTTGTAAAATTACAAAATGTTTAAGGATGCAATGGAATAGTTTCCACTTCTGACTAGAGATGTCAGTTCATGGTTATTCAGACTCTTCAGATTTTGGATTAATCCTTCATATTTGGCAATACGAAATTAAAATACATGTACCTCTGTCAATTATATCATAATAAAATTGAAGGAGAAAAGAAAAAAGAATTAAGACAACTGCTAACGTATTAGATTTAATGAATGAAGGAAACACAAGCATCTGGCATGATTTCATTTGATTTGGGTTTATATGAACTCTTTACTTATGGAACAATTAGCATTTTGTCTGGTGTTTCTATTATAAATAATACAATTAACATCTTTGTACCTAAATAGTGGTCTGAATGTTGTTTGTTTTTATTTAAAAAATACATGCTTCCTAAGACTTACTCAGAGCCTTTATTTATGTCACAAATAAAACATTTTTTAAAAATCCAAACTCTTCTGCTCTTTAAAGAAAAGAGCAACAATAACATCTTTCCCGTTTCACCCACTTTAAAACTATCCAACTTTTTAGCCATACTACTTAGCAGCTTATTTTTTACTGAAGAGACAGTTCCATGTGAACTTTGGAGTAAAACAAATCTAATGCCAGTCCAGCCCTTATTATATACTACTAGCTCTATGACCTGAGCCAAGTCATAGCAGCTCATTAAGCCTCAATTTTCTCACCTCTAAAATGGGGGTAAAATAATAGTGGCTATCTGCCAGGGTGGTGGTGAGGAGGAAAACACACAAGTGAGGGTGCATGAAAAGTGCTTAGCAGGTAGAGAAAGCTCAGTTAATGTTAGTATCTGCACTGAGCAATAGTCTTGTACAAAGCTTAGCACAGACCAGCGCTAGTCTAAGAATTTTACATACACTGATGTTTTCAATCTTCACAACTCTGACAACTATCACTATTATCCCTATTTTACAAGTGAGAAATTTAAACTGATAGGTTTAGATCTGGCCAAAGGCTGCTCAACCAAGAGTTGAGATTTGAATCCAGTCTGACTCTAGAGTCCTCAACCTTAACCACTGCACTATATTCAGCCTGGATTATGAAACCTTGGGAAATGAAAAAAGGAGGGGACAGAACTGCTAAAGTCAAATGGCTTTAGAGCTAATCCAGCCCTCTCACCACGCCCCAACTTAAGAATCATTGAGAAGCCTTTATGAAACTGGAGGGTAATGCTTAGCGGGTTTTACATCTGATGTCATCCTCTGAAAGTTGTCACTGTCAGTTTTAGGGAGAGCAAGGTAGACCGAGTCAGATGCGGTAGGAAACTGGATACTCAGCAGGCATAGGAGCAGCACCATATGGCTGATTCACTTGGGTTTTTTAAAAAGGAGGAAAAAAACACCTTTTGACCAGTACTAAGATGTGGCGTTGCCCATTTGGGAAAAGGACCCCCAGAAGAAGAAAGGAGACATGGGAGCCCCAGGAACTGGACGGGAGGGGAGTGCCTCACTCGACCATATGGGAACCGGGACCTCATCCCCCTCACCAGCCTCGGATCCATGACGCAGGTCACCTGTATGGATTGGAGTCCACTACCTCCGGGCTCATCTTCTCGATTCGGGCCCGGCCGCCTCCCCCGTCGCCGTCCCCCAGGACCCGCCGATTTCTCTCCCGCGCCAATTCTCGCTCCAGTTCCTCAACCCGCTGCTGCAGCCGCTCCACAGACTCGGCCATGACTGGGTCCCCGGCCGCCGATGCTTTCAGCCCCAGCCGTCGCCGTCGCCGCCGTCCCACGTTGCTAGGTCTCCTGAGCCCGTCCGTGAGGGGCAGAGAAGGAAGCACCCAGCGGTGGCTTTCCTAGCCCGGACCCCTGCGGAAGTGCTCCCAGAGCCTCACAGACGGACACGTCTCCACCACGCCTACGGGCCTCTCCCCGGACTACTTCCGGTCACAGTCATCGCTCCCCCTCAGACGACATGCGCTCCTTTTAGTTTCCTTTTTCGCCGGGTCCCAAGAGACCAGGCGTCCGCAAGGCCGAGGTCCCAAACGTCCCGAGCCAGCAAGCAGCCTACGATGTCGCCTTTCCAACCCGGAGGCGAGTTACAGCACCAGGACCTTTTATTCCTGGGCTCGAGCTCCCGACGGTCCCTTTTCTGGGCAGAACCTGGTAGGCCTTCCGCCTCTGCCGGTGCAGTCACTGTGGAGGTGGCAAGGCCTCGGCGTTCTCGTTTGTCCGTAGCGATGAACGTGACTTTGTTATCTTTAAAACTGAGGTCTCCAACTCGGACTCTTACTAAAATTTAACAGTCCAGCACCCAGAAATCCTGGCTTCTCCGCGAATCCAGCCTAGGTCATGGGCTTCCGCGGGCCCGTGTTGCTCAGCAACGGCGCCTCACCTGCGTGTGATTGGCTGGAGCGGGCCTCGCCACTGGCCTTGCTCTCCCTCTAGAGAGTAACGTCCGTTTCCAAAGAAGTGTCTGTGGATTTGGGGTCCCTGCGGCTGGAGGCGGGAGTCATGGAGACGCGTGCCCCCAGCGAACCCGAAATGGCGGAAGTGCTGCCCCAGCATAAGTTCGACTGCAGGTCCCTGGAGGTCTACCTAAACGAGCACTTACCCGGCTTTGCCGCCGACCCGGAGGCCAAACTGACGGTGGCGCAGTACAGGTATTGACGCCGACCTTCTCCAACAACACACACACAAAAACGAATCTGTACATCCCGTTTTCCCCGCCTTCCTTTGGCTTTGGGTAGGTTACTCATTCACTCCACCACAGTTTCTTTTCATATAATTACGCACGCTGCTGACGGGAGCTGCCATCACCTGTCACCAACATTCCATTCTGGGTATTAACTCGAGAACTGTGATGGAAGCGGTGACAGTCACGATTCCAGCTGTGAGAAGGAGTCTTTTGTTAAAGGGTGCAATTACGCATCTCGAGGATTCACTGAGGCTGTTAAGGTTGGAAGCTCTGGGATATATAAAAGCTTTATCTTAACCTTTGCCCTATAATCATTAGATTAGAAGCAGATGTAATTCCTTTATAATGGGCTGTATTCTTGAAGGCGCTTTCTGGTAGCAGCAGGGAGATCCGAATTCTAATTCTAATTCACAGCACCACTCTGGCCTTTAGTTCTTTTTGAAGTGAGAGAATAGAACTGGATCACAGTCCAGCGAGTGCGGTTTTATAATATAAAATAAAATTTAAAATCGAAAAATAGTAGTTTTATAAAAATAAAAAAAAATTACAAAATCAGTCCTGGCTTTTACAAAATTAGATCTGCCACTTACTGACAGGGAATTTAAATATGTTACATAAATTCTAATAGTTTCATAATCTGTGATAAGTACCTGCCAATTCTGAGTAACCCTGGTAAGTAAATGAAATAATAGTAGTGAAAGGCCTTAAACATTACAACAGAGCCACGTGCTTGTGGCATTTATCACTGGCATTTACAGGGTCTGGTAGGATACTTTGGACTTTCCCAAGTGCAGTGAGTTCTTGCAACTGGTTATATCCCTCACTAGGATCCTAAAAGCTGTGCCCAGAGGACTGCTACCAGAGATAATGGCTCCTGTGGAGCATGAGGCTTCTAAGCCAGAGTGGTACCCATACTCACCCATTGTGGTTTCATTTCTTCAAACCTGAGCTATCACCAAAGAAACCCAGGAGTCATAGAGTAAATCCTAGTCTGACAAATGGATTACTTTCCACCAAGGAAAGTCATCTGATGCTGCCATGCTGGCATATTGTGTTTCCTGTCTTCATATGCTTCTACATGAACCAAATCCCAGAGTGGCCTATTAGGGTCTTGTGAGGTTGACAGTACAGTCAAAGCTTTCTCTGACCAAGTGGGTGTTCCTTACCATACATATAAATGCAAAAATTTCATCTTTGTTAATTAAGGTTGGACAAATCAAAAGTGCCACCTCTTTGGTTATAGGTTAATACATTTCTTTCAGCACCAAAGTCAAGTCCCAAACAAAGCATTCCTTTATGGCTTATTGATGATTCTTATCATAGTGATACCATCAGTGGGTTCCAGACTATACGGAAACCTGATGCTTGGCATGTTTAAATTTAGCTGGTACTGTGTTGTGTTGGTGAGCTTATCTTCTCAAGACAGGCTTTTTTTAAAGTCTTTGTTAGAACCTTGGTAGATACTTAATTAGAGGAAAGCTTCAAGTTTGGAAGAGGGTTTGTTTATGTTATTGTGTGTGTGTGTGTGTGTGTGTGTGTGTGTGTGTGTGTGTGTTTTGAGAGAAAAGTCATGTTACATAAAATTTAAAATTTTAACTAAGTGTATTTAGTGGGTTTAAAAAATTATATTCACAAAGTTGTACAACTGTTATTACTATCTAATTCCAGAGGATTTTCATCACCCCCTCCTCCCCAAAAAAGAGATATTTGCCTTCCAGTTACCCCCTCTTCCCATCCACCAGCAGCTACAAATCTACCTTCTGTTGTGATGGGTTTACATATTCTGGATGCTTCATAGAAATGGAATTATATACTACATGGCCTTTTGTGAGTGGCTTTTTTCACTTAACATAATGTTTTCAGAGTCCAACCACACTGTAGCATGTATCAGAACTTTATTCCTTTCTGGCTGAGTAACATCCCATTGTATGGCTATACCACATTTTGTTTATTCATTCATTTGTTGATGGATATTTCAGCATTTTCCACTTCTTAGCTGTTGTGAATAGTGCTGCTGTAAACCTTCCTTTACAAGTTTTTGTGTGAACACGATTTTAGTTTTCTTAGATATATACCTAGGAGTGGAATTGCTGGGTCATGTGGTTACTCATATGGTAACTTCAATGAGAAGCTTTTAGTTTTCTGATTATATTTCACCTGGGTCATTTACCATCACAAATGACCAGTACTTTATATATGACTACATTATCAAAAAAAGCATCAAATGACACATTAGGCATAAAAAAAGTTTTTGTTGTTTTTTGGTAGGGAAAAATAGCATAGATGATAGGGGCTTTGTTCATCCCTCTTGTGACTAAATCAAAGTTGTGACAGAAACAAAGAGCAAACAGCAAGGAAAGTTGCCTGGGATCTAGATGAACAGAAGCACTAGAACTAGAAGAGAAATAATTGATCAACCTGCAATGGTATAAGGTAGGATGGGGCAAAAACACAAGGCTGCCTGGTCTCGAGCAGCTGAGTGGGACAGAGGCTACGGCAGAGGCAGCAAACAGTTGCAGACACCCCTTAAAGGAACTATGTCCAAGAGCGGACTTTCATGGTGATGGTCCTGCTCACTCTGAGCATCAGCACTGGGTAGGCTGCATGGAGGGCACTAGGGACTTACAGGAGGACACTGAGTTGTTGAAGTGAAGACTGGAGGCGAGGCTTTTTCCCAGGCAGAAGTGCCCAAGGTATCCATTGCCCCTCTGTTGAGCCCTCCCACTTCCAGCATACAGACTCAGTGCCACTGTAGCTGAGACATCGTCAAACTGGGTAACAGAGGTTGCTCAGCCTAGAGGATTCCCTGAAACTCCACTTCCCCCAACTCACAACCCCACCCAAGCCACATTCAGTTGTGTCCTCAGCGAGTCAGGTGCTCCTTGCTAAGCAGCACCAAGACTCACACTGGTGGCAACTGGCCTCGGTTTTTGGTGTGGTTTCTTGAGGAAACTATAAGCACAGCATCTGTAGATTTCTTGCTGAATCTTAATAGGTGGCCCCAGAAAGGGCACAAGATGAGGCTAAACTTGACCTGCACCTGAACCCCTCTCAGGATTGTGCTGCTGGACACCTACTACACAAAGCTACTCTAATAAGACCGGGAGACTAAGGAGCTTTGCTTAGTACACAGAAACAGACACAGAAAGGTAGCCAAAATGGGAAGATAAGTAGAAACCGTATGAGAGAACAGAATAGAGATCCAGGAATAATGAAGTCAAGAAATCTAATAGATGCAGAGTTCAAAACACTGGTTATAATGGTGTTCAATGAACTTAGGGGAAGTATAGATGAATTCAGTGAGAACTTTAACAAAAAGATAAAAAACATAAAAACGGAAATGGAAATTATAAAAGAGAACCAGTCAGAAATGAAGAACACCTAATCTGAGATGGAGTATATTAGAGGGAATCAACTGAATGGATGAAGAATAGGATCGAACCACCAATATAGAGGATGGGGAAGCCAAGAACACTCAGTCAGAATGGCAAGAAAAAAGAAGCCAAGACTATAATAATAATTTAAGGAGCCTAGGGGACACTATTAAATGTAAAATATCATAGAGGTACCAGAAGGAAAACAAGACATTGAAGAGCTATTTGAAGAAATAATGATGGAAAACTTTCCTCACCTGGTGAAGGGAATAGATATACAACCTCAGAAATCTCAGAGTTCCAAAAAAAGATGAACCCAAAGATGCCCACATCAAGGTGAATTATAATTAAAATGCCAAAGGTTAAATACAAAAAGAGAATCTTAAAAGTAACAAAAGAAAAGCAGAAACAATGGAACACCCATAAGACTGACAGCCGATTTCTCAAAATATTCAATGTGATGAAAACCCAAGCTCTTCAACAAAGAATACCTTATCCAGAAAAGCTATCATTTAGTACAAGGACAGAGAAAGAGCTTCCCAGACAAAAATAAGCTGCAGGAATTTATCAACACCAAGCCAGTATTACAGGAAATGTTGGAGGAACTTCTTTAAGAAGAAAAAACATATATCAAAAACATGAATAAAGAATGGGGTGAAGGGTTAAAGAAGTACAAATTAGTAGTTGACGGTTGGGCACAGGGAGTATGGCAGAAGGAATGCAGTTAGATTTAATATGATGGCTAAGTGGAGGGCCAGGGAAGGGAGGGAGCAATTGGGGGGGATCGTTTTATGAATATTATAGATGTCTAACCAGTGTACTGTATTCTTAAAACTAAATAAATACATTTATATTAAAAATGGTAATAACTACATATTTATCAACAAGTACCTGAAATGGAAAAGAATTAAGTGCTCCAACAAAAAGATAGAGTGGCTGAATGGATAAGAAGACAAGACCCCTACATATGCTGCCTACAAGAGACTCACTTCAGATTAAAACACACACACAGATTAAAAGGAAGGGGATGGAAAAAATATATTGCCTTAGTGGACCTCGAGGGTATTGTGCTGAATGAAGTAAGTCAGAGAGAGAAAGACAAATATCACATGATTTCATGTACATGTGTAATCTAAAGAACAAAATAACAAGGAAAATGGAAATAAATTCAGATACAGAGAATATTTTGAGGGCTACTATATGGGTGAGAGGTAGGGGGATAGTGAAAAAGGGCAAAAGGATTCACAAGTACAAAATAGACATGGAGATATAAAGTGTAGCATACGGAAAATAGTTAATGTAATATGTAGGAGGGTAGAGAGGTACTATATTTAGTGGCGTGATAACTATGAGTTATATAGATCTCTAATCACTATGCTATATAACCGAAACTAACATTGTATGCCAACTGTAATTGAAAAAACTCACTGAGTTTTGCAATATAAATATGAGCAAATTGTCTGTTATATTTTAATAAAGCTGAAAAAAAATTGTAAAGTTTATGTCAACTTGACTCTTTGCAGTGTCATGAATAAATTTTTTCATGTCAAGATACACACATAGCTTGAGGAGGTCCTATTTCCTGATTATTGTCAATGATCTGCAGTTTCTTATGCTAAAAGGCACCTGCAGAGGATTAGATGATACCAAGTCAGTGCTCTTTGATCTGATTTTTAGGGAGGATGGGTCTAGCTTGTAGGAGAAAAATGTAGACACTGGTGCTGCTGCTGCATTCAGTCTGAACCCTTGTTCTTTGTAGATTGAGGCTGAAGGCCTAGAGAGAAACTTTGAAGAAAGTACTTCAGGGATTGATTCTTTTTTTTAGTTTAAGGCCTCTCTTTCATGCTGTTGGATTCTTTAAAATTTTGGTAATTCTAAACTGCTCATATTGTAAATGAAGGTGAAGACTGGATAATTTTGGTAGCTGGAGTGTATTCCCTCCGTCTGTGTGAGAATTTCTGTTCACCTGGTGGAGAAAGTAAGTGCCCTGGTATAAGTTACTTGGGGGCAACTTTGCACTTTTCTAGTCCAGATAGTCACTCTAGAACCTTATCAGAATTCCCATTGTAGAGAGTTGTACTTGGATGCCAACATGGGTCACACCAATGGGGATTATCTCTCCTATAGCAGATAGGGAGACACTAACATAGCTGTTCCCATATTTGTCACCATCTGTTTTTATCATTCAAAAATTTATGTTCAAACATGCTGTAGCACCCCTCTTCGCCTTCTAACATTTTTTTTCATTTTTGTGTTTCTTCTGACATTTCAGTAGGATTTGGGGGAGAAGGTAAATACATTTTTAAAACTGACCATTTCTCTACTCTTCTAGATCAGGATATTCCAATCCAACCTTTTATCTCGAGAAGGGCTTTCAAAAATATGTACTCAGGAAAAAACCACCTGGTTCACTTCTTCCTAAGGCACATAAGGTATGGTATACAAATGCAGTGATACATTCTTTGTTGAAATTGCTTTTAAATTCATGACTATTAAATATTAAAAAATGCATTTTATTTTTTAAATGAAAATTTTGCTTGAATTGTATCCCACCTTTCTGTCTTGAAAAAGGAATTGAGGCTGAAATCTAAATCTATCTTTCAGCTAGTAATCTTGATCAACACCCGGTCCTCTTGTGGATTTTATTTCTTCCTGTATAATTGACTAGACATATCATCATCCAGTGAATATTTTCAGTATTACTCATTTACTTTTGTACTTTAGTTACATATTTAAATTATATTTTTAAAAGCATATTATTATATCTACTCACTGAATTATTCAAAATATTTCTATGACAATTCCCTGATCTTTAGTTGTTAAAAAGAAATATTTTATCATCTTATAGTATTCTCTAAATATTAGACTTAATAAGAATTATAAAAGATTTTTGTTAAAAATTGAGTCTTTCTGTTTTCAGAAAATATACTACCTACGGAGAAGAAAACAGGAGAGGATAGGAATCAATGTTCTGAAGAATATGAAAAGCACTATTCATACTTATAGTATTATAATCATATATAAGAAGTGCTTCCCAGGCCCAGATGACTGGGGAAGGGCTACTGAGGAGTGGGCTTACTGTCACAGTAATGCAGAATGTTGATTCTGACTTTCTTAGTCCCACATCATGCTCCCAGAAACATGAAAAAACTTGGATGCTTAAGATCAAAAAAGTTGGGTAACTTTTATTAAGCCTCAATGTGGCACAACTCAAGGAGAATACCTACATAGATATCTATGCCCCCAAAAGCAAGCAGCTCTTATTGTCTCTTTTTGATAACATCCTATCAGAAGACATCACAATGTAATATAATGCTCTCAGTTCAAGGATCTAGAATACTTTGTTTCAACTTTTTTTCATTTTTTCCCCAAGTCTGCGTATAAAAAAGGCAATGTTCTCTTACTATCATTTACTTAATGACTCCCTAACCCTTTTGTCCCCACCACCATCCAACCCCATCCCCATTTCCAACAGCAGGATAGTTAGAAACACTTCTTTCTAACAGCAATTGGCACAGATGGCTTCTCTCCTTTTGGTCATGGATTTAGTCACTTTCTGCTCTAGCTACTGCAGCAGTTGCTGCTCCTTGCAGCTCCTTGCAATCTCAAAGTGAGCTTCATGGTTTCTTCTTAGAAGTGATCACTCACCACTACCTGAGTCTGGGGCAAGGGGACTTTGCATGAAAATGAATTGGCATCTCAGCTCTGTTAGCTGCGTCCACACATCCTGAGTGATAGGCCCATACACCTGACCTAGTTGGGGATGCATTTTTCTTTTCACTCTCTTATTTGGGCTCCTGATTCAGTACTGGCTTGCTTCTCATTTCCTCCTTTCCCAGTAGTTATCTTGAGCTTCACAGCAGCCCCAAGCACCAAGAAGGATCCTTATACCCCTGTCTTGGAAACAAGTTTCCTTCATCAATCTTCAGAAAGAGCAGGTGCTTTTCCCTTCTACCAGTACTCACTGGCCTCCTCAGCATCCTGTAGCTGACTATGCCCAAAGTCGCCTGAGCCTCCTGCGGAGACATGAGAAAAAGAGTTAGCCAGTCATCAGGGAACAGGTGGGAACAAAGAGATGTTTTATGATGATATCTTTGAAATATTGTGGTCAGGAACTGTTGCTTTCATATTACTGGAGCCAGGATTAAGCATCATGAATGTGTCTATCTTTTTAGCCTAATTATTTTTTAGTGCTGGCCTAATTTATAATTATAATAATTATACCAAGACTAAGACTATGTTTAAGAGAAATAATAAGAAAATTATTATTCTCTGGGTTATTTGTTGATACTATTTCAAAATTCTGTCCTTAATGTTAGGTCACAAGTAGTTACTAATTTCTGTTTCTGATTTTTAATAATCTATCACCCTATTTAGATTGATAGAGAATTTAAAGTCCAGAAAGCTCTAATTTCTGTTGGATTCCCTGTTCCCAAGCCTTTATTGTACTGCAGCAATGCTTCTATTATTGGAACAGAATTTTATGTGATGGAACATGTGAAGGTAAATTAACACTTAATCTTACTTTGTTGTTGCTTTTATTTTTAATTATAAAATCAGATGTTAATAAATGATAATTTATTAGTCAATATTTTGGGTAATTAATTTGCTTTTCAAGGGCTTAAACTTTAGTTTTAACTTGAGCACACACAATGTGGGAGGGATGAAATAGACTAGGAGCAAATTTAGTTTTTAGGGCATATTGATTTGTTCTTAAATTTCCCTCCAGGTGTCAGTAAAGAGCCATGTGTAATGGCAGTAACCAAACTGCCTGTCAGTATGGGGGTAAAATTACTCCAAATAGAAAGCAATCTATTAAGAACAATAAATTCAAATTGTTTTAATTTTTTTTCGTAAAAATTAACTTGAAAGTAGTTTTTGTCCTTTAAGTTCATCTGGGCATTTGATTGTATTTCTCTTTGGCATATATACTCTTATACGTGTTTCACAAAAGAACATTTTTCTAGCACATTTTGCAAAGAATTGGTTTTGATTACAAAACTGTTATCCTGATCTTCTTTAATAGGCAGTATGAGATAACAATACAGCAAAAAAATGGCACGTAAAGATTTGTTTTAAATTATCTGTTGTAATTGCTTCCATAGGGTCGAATCTTTCGTGATTTCACAGTTTCTGAAGTTAGCCCAGCAGAACGCTCAGCCATATATGTGGCTGCGATAGAAACCTTGGCTCAGTTACATTCCTTGAATATACACTCATTGCAGCTGGAAGGATATGGTATAGGTTCTGGGTACTGCAAAAGACAGGTAATGCATCCACATAAAGAGCTTTCTTTTCTCAAGTTCTTGGAAATAACATATATTATTAGTCAAATTTAAAAATTTTTTTGTGATATTTGTCTATAACTTTTAATATCAGCTTTCAGATTAACTTGTGTTTTAAGCATAAAATAATTGTGTATTTTTAAATTAGGTTTTGTTCAGCAAAAGCTTCTGTAACTGATAACATGTACTTGAATGCAAATTTAAAGCTGTTTCAGCCTCTCCACTTAATTTACCAACATTTTTTTTATACAATTTTCTTTAAATTAGGTTAACAGCCATTTATTAAGCATGACTGTTTAATATGTGTTCGGTGCTGTGTTAAATACAAAAAAAATAGAAATAAGTTCTAAAGAAACTTAACGTCATTTTTGAGAGAACTATATATGAATCTAATTTATATGAAACTTGAAAGTGGTATAAAAAAATATGTAATCTAGTAGTGAATTGTTTGGTGCTCATCATGAGAACTGTTTCATTCAGAGGGTGGGTATCACTATACCCTTGCTTAAGCGGGGAGTGTTTCCTGGAAGAAAGAGATTTTACACTTGTGTACTTAAAGAAGGATAAAATCTAGAGTGGTAGGGAAGAGATGGTGCACACTTCAAATCAAATAGCGAGACCAGATGTGTATAGGTTTGTTTTCCTTTGTGGTTTTAAGAGGAGCTTAGGGGAGAGAGAAGGGAGCTAAGGTTTAGCGAGCATTCACTATATGCCAGTTCTCATGCTAGGTGAATTGTGGGCCTACTCATTTTTAATCTTTGTAACAGCTCTAAGACGTAGGTATTATTACTTCTGTTTTACCCATGAGGAAACCGAGGCTTGCAGTTATCAAGTTATACACACTTAAGTGACTTATACATAATTTAAACATAGGTCTATATGATT
Source organism: Cynopterus sphinx (assembly GCA_030015415.1). NCBI lineage: Eukaryota > Metazoa > Chordata > Mammalia > Chiroptera > Pteropodidae > Cynopterus > Cynopterus sphinx. The sequence continues at coordinate 130,333,193 of CM057381.1, forward strand.
CCAAAGATAAAGCTCTTTATAGCACTAGGTAGGTAAGGAGAAAGAGTCAAGTATATGGTGATGGAGAGAGATTGGACTTTGGGTGGTGAACACACAACAAAATATATACTTGATATATTGTTTAATTGTACACTTGAAACCTATAAATTTAATTAACAAATAAATTGAACAGAGTTATTTTGGGGAGTGGGGAGAGAGATAGATATACACAGATGAGTAATGTCTCAATTAATGGAGGACTTTGAGAATAGGTTGATTTGTTTGCATTCAATTCTAAAAACAATAAAAAGTCTTTGTACTTCTCATACATATAATACATTTAGAAGATTCTATAGGTAATGAGGTATTCAGATGAAAATTAAAAATCTCCCTTCTTTTTCTAGGCTCTGTATTCCCTTTTTCAGGGACTGTTTCTTGTGACCCTTCCAGAAATTTTCTGTGCATACTTATTTATGCATATATGTGTATGTGTATTTGTATGCATTTTTTTTTCTTCCCAAATAGTTACCAAATGAAGACCAGAACACACACCTCTTGATTCCTAGGCTAGTATTGTGCACATGCATGTGTGTTAAAAAAAAAAAAAAAACAACTATGTAAGTAAAATGGAAGTAGATGGAAGAGAGACTTAAATGTTCAAGTTTTTAGGCTGGTATGAGTGTTTTAGGCTGATGCTATATCACAGTCATTTTCCTTGAGCATTTAGGAATAAAACCAAATTTGATATCATTGAATTTTGTTTTAATTTAAAAATTATTGGAACCTACATTCTATTTTCAGCTCTATTATTTTTCTTATTTTTGTATCATGAGGTATCAACCTGGACAAAGCAATATGAAGCAGCAGCTCATCAAGACATCCCTGCCATGAAGCAGCTATCTGACTGGCTAATGAAAAACTTACCAGATAATGATAATGAAGAAAATTTGATTCATGGAGATTTCAAACTAGATAACATAGTTTTCCACCCTAAAGAGGTACTTTAAGCTATGTTTACAATAAATTAAGTAGCTCTGAGTTAGAGACTAAGGAGTCCAAACCATCCTCATTCTTCTCCTATATTCAGGACTGTCCACCACTCAAAACTTTTACAAATGAGTCCTGCACATTTCTGGCATAAGTAACTGTCTACCTTTAAGGATGGGTCTAATCTTGAGTGATATCAGATTTACTGTTTAAATCGGATTTGGGAATTTATATGCAGGTTGCTGTTTTCTTCAAAAACGTTTTTCATCTAAAAATATGTAGTTTATAAATGCTCATGTTCTTCTGGTTTGTTTTCATTTCTTTTCCCTATCTCATGAGGAATTTTTAATTTGATTATTATAAGTTCAGGAAAAAAACAGAATTCCAAAAGCCTTATTTGAGACCTGAAGAATTGCATGAGATTAATGTAACCTTGCTTTGCTTAATGTATACAATGTAATCTTTAGAGTACAACAAATCAAAACTATAACCCTCCTCCTGTGAACACTGAAAGTGAGGACAACCTAGAATTGGAGGAAGGTGGTGGGAATGAGGAAACTACTTTAATTCTCCTCTCACCTGTATGCCCTTAGGCAAGACACTTGGCCCTTAGTATTCTGACAGTATGTGAAAGATCTACAGTTCTCTGAGTCCTGCTTCTTAGAGGATGGTTTTCTGGGTTTATTAGTTTTCTCAGAATGCTAAGATGTTTTAGGGCAGGAATAGCTGCTCTAAATTAATGTGCTAAATTTCTGGGTTTTCATATTCTTTTTCTATAGAAAAAGGACAGGAAGAAAATAGCATTATAAATTGCATTGTTGTCATAATTCAAAATAGTACATTAAACAACAATATCAAATTTGTCCTAGAGCAGTCAATTTGATTATTAAAATTAAGTATATGTTAATTACATATGTGTATAATCTTTTGTTAATGGCACTGATGATTTTTTATTTCTTATTTTTATTAAAATATAGCTAAAAGGCAATATTATGTTAGCTTCAGGTGTACACCATAGTTATTTGACACTAAAGAAGTGATCACCATGATAAGTACAGCAACCATCTGACACTGTACAGTTCTTTCACAACATTCTTGACTGTTTCCTGTGCTTTACATTACATCCCTATGACTTATTTGTTTTATACCTGGAAGTTTGAATCTCTTATTCCCTTCACCTCCCTACCCCTGCCCCCTGCCCTTTTCTTTTGATTTTTCAATTACAGTTGGCATTCAGTATTATTAGCAATGATGAATTCTGAGTTCTAACTTTGTTAAATATAGAGTAAGAGAATTAAAGAATGCTAATTTATAACCTTGAAAAATTGTATGTTTATAACTTAAAACAGCAGGATCTGATCTATTTTTGAACTATATCACTTGATTCATTAATATTTTAGGAGCCTATTTTTGAATGTAAGAGCTCTCTAGGAGTTATGTAACTATAGTTCTTTTCAATTCATTACTTAAGCAAAGAAAAAAAAAATTAAGACTTAGATCTCCTGAATTATGTGTTGTCTACTAAAATGTTTAAATTTTTGGATTAGTATTTTATTATATGTTGAAAGTAATGGCAAACTACAGTAAGTATCCCAAAATTAATTTTTTAATATTTTATCTCTTATTAGATAGTTATTTCTTATAGAATTAAAGTTTGCCAACAAGTATCATCTTCCTTTAGACAAGTAGAATATTCAATAGTTAGGGAGAGACTTTCAGAAAAAATAACAACTGGCAGAGGCACAGCTTTAAACTATTTAGCTGTCATATTAATTTGTTACATATTATCATTTAATGTTTTAGGATTATGTAGTAACGAGTAAGATGTCTTCTACTTTATACCCAATACTATAATTATTAGTTTTAATCAGTTTCTGCCTCTTATTGTAGCTAAATTTTTATGGAAGTAATATATGGTTGGCAGAGTACAAGCCAACTAGCATTTACTCATTACCATTTATGTGCTCTGATCATGGTGTTGGGAAGGAAATTAAGCTCTTAATAAGCTCAAGATACAGATGGAGATAAAAGATATTCAGGAACACCAGAGATCAATATATACCCAATTGCTAAATTGTATCATACAAAGTGAACTACAGGAGCAATCAAAGAAGAAAAGATACCCACTATATACTGGCATTAAGAGCTTTAAAATTTTAGAATTTAATTTTAGTTAATAGTTTATCTTTTCTACCTCATTTAAAATTTTTTCATAAATGAATAGGAAATTAGACGTTCTTTTTTATGATTGTACTCTACAAATTGGTGTTGAATATGTGTGTGTTTACACACACACATATGCTCACCTGTATATATTCCTAGGAATATGATTGAAAGCTTTTTCTTTTTCCTTTGAGGATAAGGATTATGTCTATTTTTTTCTTTCCTTTGCCCCTAAATTCTGTATGGTAGATGCTGAATAGATATGGACCTCCTAGACTAAGAGCTCCTTTATAGTGATTGTATCTTATTCATTTATGTGGAAGGTGGTTACATGTTTCTGCATGAATCTATGTTGAAAGAATTGATTTTAGTTAATCACTATTTCCATCTTATATTTATACTTAATTTTTATTCTCTAGCAGTGTGACCTTAAAGCAAATTATTTAACTCCTCTCTGTCCCTCAATTTTTATTTTAACTTTTTATTTTAAAATAATTAAACTCAAAAGAAGTTGTAAAAATAGCACAGAGGAATCCTGTGTACCCATCATCCAGATTCCTCAAATGGATCTCACACAACTATAGTATGTTATCAAAGTCAGGAAATTCACATTGTGTGCCTTTTAAATTGGGAAGAAAACACCAGAATTTCAGGGTTGCTGTTTTTCTATTCTACCTTTCTAAGGCTGTCAATCTCTATTCTTCAGAAAAATATTAAGATAAAAGTAATTACTCATGATATTTACTAAAACTTGGTGACTATAGGGGGTAGATAAATCATGAGAGACTTTTAAATTGTACATTCCTGTAATGTTTAAGTTTTGAGATTTTATTGAATTTTTTTGTTGTTATTAATTTTTTTTAAAAATGCCTACAGCACCAGATATTCCTAGGTGGTCTCCCATCCAAGTACTAACCAGGCCCAACCCTGCTTAGCTTCCAAGATCAGATGAGATTGGGCATGGCCATAGACTTGAATTTTTTTTTTTTTTTGAAAAACAGCATATTTATTTTTATCATCAGAAAACCAAACAAAAAAGGAAACAAAAACAATTTTAACTGAGAAATCTTCCAAGAATGTGTATAGTTAGCCAGTCAAGGGTGACTAAAGGGTATGGCAAAACAAAAGCATATTACTCAGTGTTGCAATCCCTAGTTATTTTCCAGTTACTATAAAGTATTTGAAACATGTTTGAGCATGTATTTTAGCAGTGTAACACGCTCACTGAAATGTTCAAAAGAAATTCAATTGTTCCTGGAAAATACTGTTTTCTAAATTTTCTAAATATAAATCTAACCCATCTGGCAAAGTCATGTTTAAGATTTGGAGTTTCATATACATGTTGCCATTTCAATTTGAAAGTTAAATATATTTTATTGAAACAGATAAACTCAGATATTTTATCTATATCTATTAGTCATCAGATGTATTTAAGATAACAAATATACGTACACTGGTTCTTCAGAAGTAATCTGTCTTACAGTTTCTATGTGTTAACGTATGAGGAAAAGAATGATTTGATATGCAAAACAAAACTTGTATTTTAATGACTTTTTCTTTTTAATTTTCCCCCCATTGTCTCTAAAATGTCAGTGTAGTTGGAGAAAAGCATAGTAGTAAAATTTAATTTTATTGCTAGAAAAGATGTGGAGATTGGGTTTTTTCAGTCTTTCTATTTGACAGATATTTTTAAAATACTGTTTAGTAAATGCTCTTTGGTTGTAAAGTCAGGTTTTGAACTCAGGTATGCAGACTTCCAATACTGTATATACAATTCCTTCTCACTGTCCTGCTTCTCATCTCTACTGGAACTGGTTAATTCCAATAATCTAGGAATTTAAACACCTAGTCTTTGACCATGCCTTCTTCACCTCTACTTCTCTTATTTCTTTATACCACCCCTGAGAGGCTGCAAATTTGGTTGCTCTTACTTTAGAAGAGTTCTTATCCTGCCTGGCCCATGTAGGCATGAGCAAGCACTTAAAATACTACTTTATTATTGTTATTAATTGAATTAATAATTTTTGACTGTGGATGTGTGCAAAATGAGTTATAAAGTTTCCTGACCTTACATTACTTATTGTTCCAGAATCTTCTCACCTCTTGACTTTTCACAATCTTCAACCCTGATCTTGGGTCATCATAGTTTTGCTGCAGAATAGTCATGAAGTCAGGTTAGCTGTGTCTGGGACATATATATGCTGCATAATTTCATCAAAGCTATAAATTTGTATCTTCATAATACCCAGGACTTCTTTAAAAGATGGCTTTTTCGCACATTTTCTGTTCTTCTCAAACCTTCAAGTTTCTTTTCTCATCTAGACTCTGTCAGCATATGGTCTTGCCTTCTACTTGACTCATTTTTGTCCTTTCAGTTATTTTCCAGCACAAGCTACTCTCTGGGGCTTATGTGCCCCTTGAAGTTCTCTTGATGTTGTTGAAGACATTTCAGCCATCTATATAGTATATCTTTCATGCAGATTGATAGGTGACATTTTTCTTAAGCCTCACTGTCAAGAAAAATTGTCACTCTTGAACATCTGATTTTTTTAATGTATGTACACTATATTGTGACTGATTACGCTTCACACTTTATTTTTTTCATAGGCAAATCAGAGCAAATTTTTCTGTATTCACTAACAACTATATATGACTCATGATATTTAGTTTTATGTGATAACCTTACTCCTAGTTTCATCTGCCTTCTTCACCTACTGTTTGTCTTGTTAGATTTCATATGTTTCTTTTGTTTTGAAAAGGTAAGATACATATATATTAATAAATCTCAATAGTACAAAAAGCATACATAGAGGAATAAAACTCAGTGTAGAACATATCAGCAAAAAAAGCCTTCAGTTGTGCTGAGATTTCAGAACTGTCAGAAATCAAAAAAGTTCTTTAGCAGCAAGATGAATTAGTAAATGTTCATCTCAACCACTAAGAGTTATGCTGAGCTTTTTATTGCTATGTACACAAAAATAGACAAGATTCTAATAAACTATTGCTAATTAATTTATACTAATTGATACAGTTTAATTAACAATCAACTTTTCTCATTGATTGTTGTTTCATAACTTTGTGAAATTTCTAAAAAACTGTTTCAAATATCTTTAAACTTAACTCCATATGAGTTAATTTTCACTGAAAAAAAGGTAAACGTTTATAGTATAAATGTCTCATCTTATTTTCTTTGGATGTTACAAGCACAGAAATAAACAGAATAATATAGAGAAAAATGCACTCAATCTTTTTTTTTAACTTGTCAAATCTAGCTAGTGTGGTAACATATAATATAACCATAATAATAAAAGGCCTTATAAAGTCAAATGGAGAAGTGATTAATTTTTACCATAGTCTTAATAGAAAAATATGCCAAGCTATATTCCAGGCTCTGTAATTATTCATTGAATGAATACATGTTGGCCACCTACTGTGTGCCATGTACTTTGCTATGGACTGGTAGACACACTCCCTGCCTTCAGTTAATTGTCACACTTAACTCTGCAAGAGATGTATGTTAAGGCTGAGAAAGGGTCAGAGAGGTTAACTAGCTTGTCCAGAGTTACATAGCTAGTAAATGGTGGAGCTAGGATTTGGACATAGATCTATCTGATTCCAAAGGCCACATTTTCCCCACAAAGCTACAATAATGTGTACAAGAGTGCCACAAGAGTGAGGCATGAAACCCAGTAATTTGTATTGCCCAAATAAATTCTGCTGTTTTATCTGGCTTGGATAATCTTGTTTAGATTATTGCTCCAGCCTCCTCATTGGCCCTCCTACACTTTATTCAAAATATAGCAGCCAGAGTGACTGACCCTCAAAAGGCAAATTCTATCATGTCACTTCTTTCAGTGGTCCCCAACCTCCAAGTCACAAAACAATATTGGTTCGTGGTTTGTTAGGAACTGAGCCACATAGCAGGAGGTGAATGGAGGGCAAAGGAGCCACTCCCCAGCACTAGCATCACTGCCTCAGCTCCACCTCAGATCATTGGGCATTAGATTCTCAAAGGAGCCCTGGTTCCTGATGCCAAAAAGGTTGGGAACTGCTGCTATACAGAACCTTCCAATAGAGGTTCCCATTCCTATACCCTATCCCTTTTGCCTTAATCCCTTGAAGTAACCACAGCCATTGCTCTCAGTTTGGTATATATCATTTCATCTTTGAGTATTCATATATAGCTTCATTATTAAAAAAAAAAAAAAAAACACTACATAGTCTGCAAATTGTTTTTTCCACTTGTATTTATAGTTGAATGTCCTGTGTTCTTAACACAAAGTAAAATGAGGAAATCTTTCCATTTTATTGGTTCCAAATGACATGACTGTTATGTTGCTATATAATGGTGGATTTTATATTCCTAAAACAAACAGCACCTTTTATAACAATTATATTTTTGAATCTACAGTGTGAAATAACTTACTTAAAAAATTACTGTTGTCATAGAGTGTAATATTTGTTGTGTAGTAAGTTTCATTACCAGAGCAAACTCTTAATTATATATAGTATAACACAGATTCTTAAATTATAATAAGCAATTATTAGAATTACTTCTTTACCACAGTTATTCCCAGTGGGGAGATTTCAACCGCATTTGCCTCTGCTCATTAGTAGAGATATTAAGACTAGAAAATAAGATGGCCAGTAATGGAATCAGAGGACTTGGCTCTACACAATCAAAACTAATTAGTTTAATAAATGAGATGTGCCACTGTGTGTAAGGACTGCAAACTATGGCCTCCACTTTGCTTTTGATGGGAAATGTGGTTTTGAATGTATTCTATTTCACTTATTTGATTATTTTAATTTTCAATTTAACATGCTCAAACCTTTTTAATTTTAATTGCAGTCTCGAGTTATTGCTGTACTGGATTGGGAGCTTTCAACCTTTGGTCATCCTTTGTCAGACTTAGCTCATCTCTGCCTGGTCTACTTTTGGCCAAGGACAACTTCATTGACAAATCAAGGTTCTTATTTGCAAGAAAAAATAATGTTGCTTGAATTGCTGTAATATAAAATTATCTTTATTGTTCCTCATAATTTAAAGATAGAATTAAATTATGCAGTTTTAGATAGCTTTTGTTTCTTGAAATGTTTCTAAATATTTTATTTTTTTATTGACTTTTCTGAATGTAGCATTTCACTTTTAGTAATTTATGACAAAATGTAACCCTTTGTACATAGTGTTCTTTTGGAAATCAACATTTAGTACATGTTTTGTTAAGTGGACTAATGGTTATTATATTTAGTTTTATGTACATATGCAGTATTACAACACTTTCAAATATTCATCATGATATTTTAATTAAAGTTTATAGTATGTGCTGTTTTTTTATAGGGATACCATCAATGGAAGAACTAATTTCAATATACTGCCGCTGCAGGGGAATTAATCTTAGTCTTCCTAACTGGAATTTTTTTCTTGCCCTTACATGTTTTAAAATGGCTGGAATATTACAGGTAATTAATTATTTTTAACACGTTTTTCACCATTATTTATAAATGTACTATTTACAGTATTTTATCTTCAGGGGTTTTATATTTTTTATCCTTAAGTCATTTACCTTCTCTTAATGACAAATACCAGACATGGGTAAAATATAAATCCAGAATAGGAATTCGGCAAGGAAAAAAGATGAGTAGCAAAATGTGTTACCTCTGTTTGGTATGATAAACTTAAAAGATGGAGGAAGGAAGAGAGAAAGATATAATGACAAAAAGAGAAGCATGTGAGAACTGGCTATATCCTGAACATCCAATGTAAGAAAGAGCTAAAATATTTTAATTATGTCTGTTTCAGACTATAAAACTATTTATTAACCAGATCTGATGATGAGGAAAAAATAATTTTTGAACTTCTCAAAGCCTAGTACAAATACCTAGCATATAGTAGCCTCTTAATATATATGTTTGAGTGAATAGGCAAGTAAATTTTTCCATTTTTTAACAACATATTTATGTGATTATTTTTGAGAGGAAATTTAGCATAAATTCAGTTTGTTTTTTTTTAAATACTGTTTAAACAAATGTATTCTTCTAATTCAGTTTCCATGTACTTACAATCTTGGGGACTTATTTAAGAAATTTATATACTTCATAAGTGGCAAGGAGCTAGGGCTTGGAGGAAGAACAGGTGAATAAAAAATTTTAGAAACCAAAGAAATGGAAAAGAAGAATTAAGGAAAAGTATGGTTATTTTCTTTGTCCTCGGAGTTCACGCTGTCCACGAACCACTGAAATGTCTTCTAGGAAATAGTTGTGCTGTGTATCATCCTTTATTTTACAATCATGTTGATTATATTAATCAAGTTGATTAGATGGGTTTCTCAAAATAGGATTTATGGTATGTTTCTATATCCATCAGTTTTAACAAATCAGTTACCAGATAGGCTTCAAATTTAAAGTTCATTGGATTTTCATTTTAAATAAAAGCTTGCCATGGGTTATGATTGTAATTAATATATATGCCATAAACTATAGTAGTAGCCTTAGAGATGATCATAAACATTCCATTCTAATTAGAAAGATGAAATTAGAAATGATGAAAAGACTGTTGATATTTCATTACACAAAGAATTATATAAAGAAATAAACTAAAATGAAATTCAGTTGATTGCGTTTTGGTGGGGAGGCAAGGGAAAGGAGAGTATATTATGTTGGAAGTATAGAACATGGATAATTAAGAAACACTGTTCAAAGGAGACAGTTTCACCTAACATAGGGGTCCAAAAGAGAGATAAAATATTCTTAGGGATCATTTGATTGCCTTCTCTTTGGTTTTATAGTGTTCGATTTTGTTTTGGTTTCTTGAGATTTAACCCCACTGTCAACAGAGAACAGTAATCTTTAGAGATGATATAACTTGCCATTTGGCATCTTTAGTAACTGCTGAGCTCATGTGCAAGTTTGGTGTGAATCTCAGTTACAGTTCTGTTAGGATGAAAATGTGTTAACAGATGATACAAGTATGACTTTAAATGATTTCTTCATGTAAATTAATAGAATTGCTAATCTGATTTATATCTTGGTACCTTGTAAGTTTAGTCACTCCTATAACTGGGAAATTGGAAAGACTGAATAGCTGAAGAATGGTTTTCAATGAATTTTAATTGCTTTATGTTAATTATAGGGAGTATATAGTAGATACCTTCTGGGAAATAATGCATCTGAGAATAGCGTTCTGGTTGCCAATAATGTGCAACCTCTGGCAGAAACTGGATTGCAGCTCTCAAAAAGGTAAGCAAAATAGAGTCCTTGGCTAACTCAAACTAGAGACTTTATTAAGTTTTTGAATTTTATAAACCTTAGTGTAATAGGGATTGTTTCATTTCTTACACCAGGATTGTTGCTGCCAATCACAATATTTTGTTTGGTAAATCTTTTATCTGCCTGAAAATAAACTGACTTCAAATATAAAGAAAATTACCCATATTTATGATTGAAAATATTTTTGACAACTTAAGTATATAAACTTTGAAGGATATAGATAAAACTCTTAAATGTTTTTTTTAATATTTGTTACTTATATATACCCATTTAAAATTACAAATTATATAAAGTGATTTATTAAATTTAAAAATATTGCTCTCTTCTACCATCGCATGTCATGAAATTTTATTGAGACATTTCATATCCATCTCTGAAATCCATGTCTCCATCAGTGGAGCACATCTACTACACTTTCCCAATCATACTTCCATTTAAATGGTGTGATATATGGCACTTACTGAATGTGTGGATGATACTGTCCCTGGAGATTCTGCCCAGCAACAAGTACCTGTGGCATAACATTAGGCAGTTGTTTTACAGCTCATTTTATGAATGGATGTTTGTGATTACCACAATATAACAGCTGATGATGTGGCTCTTTACAGATCTTATTTATAATAACATCCAACAGTTGTATTTGTGAGGCATATACAAAAGTAATTATTAAATTTATGTTCAGTTTCTTTGGTACACATATTTAACAAGTGATTCAATAAAGATTCAAAACTATCATTGGTTGGGATCATGCCAGGCTAATGTTTTCCCCAAATAGTGACTTAAGCATTAAAGTTTGATGTTCAAAATAAAGTGATGCTGAATTTACCTCATAGTATGAAAGACTTTAAAAATTCCAAAATAGGTCAACTCTTTCTGAGGGCTGTTTTTGGGGAGCTAGGGAAGACTTTGCATTATATTCAGAAATATATAAAAATGATTTGGGATATCTTCATAATATTTTTTTCCTTACAAAAACTTTTAGAACTACACTACCACAGGTTGATACTACCCAAGGATTGTTTGTACAGACTAGGCAAGGCCAAGAAGTTCTTAGTAGGGTAAAGTACTTTATGAAACAGCACATCCTTCCAGCTGAAAAGGTAAGTATTGTATGAACAGAATGTATTCAATGAATTACTTCTGTTATCTTGCTTCTAGAAGTACTATGGCACTTTGCAGTCACCCCTTAACTTGATGCCCCTCCTTACCTTATCACTTAGTGCCTACAGAACATGATCCTGAAAAATTCTAAGCTTCTAAATTTTGCCAAAGGAAGGCCACGGAAAAGTCTGTGGAATTAAAATTAAGTCAGAGGGAATAAACTTTTTTTATAAAGTTTAGATCCTAAGTATATTAGAGTAAAACACTACTTTGGAGGCCTTTTCCTAAAGCAGTTACTTTCAGCTTTTTTTTTTTTTAAATGGACCCCTTTGGAAATTAAGACAACTATAGACAAAACAAAATGGGCATACCCAGAAAATTTTGCATATTATTTCAAGCTGTTCACAAATATTACCACCTCTCTTCCCACAAGCTGCTATTTTAAGGTATTAGGTTTCAGTTAGTTCACTGAGGGTAGGGAAGTAACATGGTACATTCATTCATTCAGTTAACAAATAACTATCAGGTAACTAATAATAGGTTAGGCACCTGGAGAACCATTGAAAGTAAAAGAAAGAACAATTCAGGGCTTATACTCCCACAGAACTGATTCTTTAGCATAACACAAACACTAAACAAGATGGTAAATGCTGTAAAGAAAAGGTAAAAGCTATTATGAAAATATGTAACGGTGAAATATATGTATGGGTAGAACACTGTCAGAGAAATTATAAGGGTTCATTTCTATCCCACTCCTGCCACAAGTTATGTGGTCTTGGGCAAATGACTATATCTTTCAGAACCTCGATTTTTTCATCTATAATGTTTATGGGTATGATTAGATATACAATAAATTCCCATTTTAATATTCTAGGTTCTGAGAAGGCTAGAGTTAGATTGGCAAAATCAAATAGGAAATTGAAAAAGACCAAATTCTTTCAACAAAAATGTTCAGAGTTGATACGTGTTTATAGAATGGTTAGTGTTATTACTTGAATTATGAATAATGATCACAGTTTAGCAAAGATCTTGCTTAAGATTATCTTTGCTTACAGATTGGGGTATAGATTTTTAAAGAAAATACTTCTTAAATATGAGGAAATTCTAAAATCTGTGTGTTCAGTGCTTAAAATATCACTTTATAGACTTTCTGCTATAGTTAGTATATATACAATTTTGATTTTTAAAATTTTAAACTTTGGGGTATTAAAAAGAAAATGCAACACTTTTGATTAAAGATAGCAGCATTTGCCTCTCCTTTCTCAAATAAAATTCCATTTAATTAACAATAAAGAAAATTTTTAAAAATGGAATAAATTGGTAATAGCACAAAAACAAGAGATATATACATCAGAGAACTAAAAGTTTTGAAAAGAGAATGGAAATTGGATTTCGAAGGTGGACTAAATCATACCAAAGAATAAACTTCAACAGAGGAAGTCACATCTAAAAAGAATTTTGAAGGGAAGGCTGTAGCACAGGCAGTAACCCTTTTTTTTTTTTTTTTTAAACAATGGAATCCCTTGTGATTGGCTAGTGTTTAGAGCAAGAGAAAGATGTTTGACTGAAGAACAATTCTATAGGTGGGTTGCTTGGTGTTGATCTCTGACACCTCCTAGGTAGTAGTGGTGTTTGCTGTAGACACAAGGCTGCAAGAGTACTCTAAAAAAGCAAATGATCTGTTTCAAAGAAGCCTGGGCTTCAGCATGAGGGTTAGCGCTCTAGAGTCTTCAGTTCTTAGCTATTTTATTTTTTTTCTGGTTGAGGTTTGGTGTAGACCTCAGCTTGCCTATCAACTTGCCTGATTACTAACTGCTCACCCTAAAATGAAGCCTATTTGTTGACATTGCTAGTGCTTGCAACAAGCCCATTATTCAAAGGAAAGGCTGTAATTAGCAGAAGAAACCAAGTAGCCTTGCTCTTTCAGTCATAAATATGATGAAGCAATCGAGGAAAACATGCAGCATAGAAGAGAAATAACACAAATTGGGTTGTGATACATCTGCTGAACTTAATATCCTGCAGCTATTAAAATATTTACAAAGAATTTGCAATAAAGGAAAATATGACAAGTAAAAAAAGCAGTCTAGACCTTTAAAGGGAAGATTGTCAATATTTTGTGTGGCAAGAAAAGCCTCAACCATTTTGTCTTTGTAGAATTTTCAAATCTGGATTATATGCACATCTAATAATGTAGCTTTTTCTTTAAAAATGTACCAACATCTGTAAAAATGTTTTATCCTATACAATGATTCTGAACAATACTAATCCCTATCTGTGAACGTACACATATGAAACGATATTTGGAGAAAATTAATTACCTTTTTCAGAATGAAAGGGTGACAGTCTATAAAATTCTATCAAATATTATAACTAATTTACAAAAAATAAGTTATGTCTGAAAAGCAAGACTGTTACATGATACATCATCATTTTAATAGTACATAAATTTAGTAAGACTCGATGATTTTTTCTTGATACTTTTACACATTTTTTCAATTTTCTATAACAGGAAAATATAGGCTTTATTTAAACTATTCCAATGACCTTTTCAAACTCCTTGGATATCATAAATTTAGAACACAAGAACTCATTGTCTGTGAAAATCCTAAAAGGCAATTCTTATTTAAAATGAATAAGAAGTCCTGAAAATAGCATATAAAATAGGAACTAGCAACATGGTATATTATTGAGAACATACTTTTAACATAACATTAGTCATATTTTTCTACTGAATCTAATTAAAGTACTAGGAAAGAACTGTCACTTCTTCCTAATGAACTTAAGTTTAAAGTGAAAAACATTAAGTAGCAAAATTATTTGTAGGCTCAGATTAAGATTCTAAAACAACATACTCCAAAGCAGTATCTCAGTTAGTGAATAAGGAAGTTAGTTGTTAAAGGTAGTATTTGGGAAGAATTGATCAGGCATCAAGCATATTTTCTGCTTACTTTTTTTTTTATTACCAGTAAATTCCTTTTAACAATTTAAGAAGTAAAGAAAGCTTCTTTGTAATGAGGTATTTTATTTTTATTCTGATTCCTATAATGCCACAAATAGATTTTGCAAATCTCTAAATGGACAGAGTTTAGAACAGGAAGTATTAAATATTATGTTTTTAAATATATAACCAGTGACATAATTTCTCAGAACTGTAGTGTCATAGAGTGGTAGCCAGAGAAGAGGGATTTGTAAATATATTGCATAATATATTTTTTATTAAAACAATAGCATTGACTATTTTCATGGCAATATGATGAATGGAAATAATAAACAACCGTAAACAGGAAATCTCCCTATTTAACTCACTTCCTGACAGAAATAACAAGTAGTATTCATCCTGGTGCCTTTGAAAGAGCTGTCCTTTGTCTTCTTGAAGTTTTCACTAAATACAGCAGTACTCTAGACTAGCCATGCTTCAATAAAAGGAATATTTTAGTATATTACTTATGTACTGTAAATTGGTGGAACATTTTTACAAAATAATTTTGCAATATGAAATTTAGGAAATTTTCATACCCTCTGATCCAGTAATTCTACTAGCCTATGTGTAGAAAAAATAATAGGTACAGAGATACTATGATAGCCAAATACTGGAGAATGCATGTCATTATAGAATGTCATTATATTTTAGTTCATTTTTATTCTTTTAGTTGTACAAGTTAGAGATTACTCTTATCATTTTATGTGGTTATTACTATGTGTTTATCACTTTATTTACCATTTATTCTTTCTCATGTTTCTTCTAGGATCAAGTTCCTTTCATGAGAATTTTCTTGTAGACTTTTTCTTATTTTCTTTTTTTTTCTTTTTTTTTCTTTTTTCTTTTTTGTCTGGGAGAGGGAAATAATGGTTCATATCCTTATCTAGCTATCTAGCTATTTCTATCTCTGTTTCTTTCTAATAACTTTATTTTCCCCTAATTCTTAAAAGATTGTTTTATTGGGTATAGAATTTGAGGTTGAGTTATTTTCTCTTAGCAATTGAAGATAGTATTCCACTGATTTCTGACTCCATTCATTGATCTAAGAAGTCAGCCCTCAGTTTTAATTGTTTGTCACTAATCTGCCTCCCCCCACCCTTTCTCCTTGAAGAGCCTCTCTTTTTCTTTGCTGTTCTGCAGTTTGACTGCACTCAGGCTTCATTGTGCTTTCTGAATTTGAGGATTGGCATCTTTTATCAGTTCTGAACACTTCTTAGTTATAATTTTTTCCCCACCATTCCTTCTCTTCACTCTCTTTTTCTAGGGCTCCAATTAGACTTACATGAGAACTCTGTGCTCATCATGTCCCTTAACTACTCATATTTTCCTTCTGTTGAATTTCTGTGCTTCATTCAAGAAAGGAATAATTTCTTCATCTGTATCTAATCTTATTTTTCAACCATAATAGAGCAGTGGTTTCCAAATTTGGAATGTGTCACAATAGAGTGCTAGTAAAGAATCAAATATACCTTCTAGAAATGAAAAATACAAGATCTGAAAAAACCCATGAGAACAGGCTTTTTTATTCCTGGCATCTAAGGAATTTCCTTATTTTCCTTCCATTTAGTAAATGCATTACTCAATGTATTTTTTAAATTATTTTTAATATTTTACCTGACACTTAATTATACTACCCTGGGAGGGGGTTTCTATGACCATCTAGTGTGCCATGTTGCTGAAAATGGAACACTGAAAGCTTGGTATAAGATTTTGGAAGTTTTTCGTCTAATGTTGAGGCAGCATAATTTTGTTAACAGCAGGCCTCTAGAATTTTTATACTTCTGTGTCTGGTTTTAGAAATATTGATTTAATAACTGAAAAAGTTTCTTCACCTAAATATGTTTACTTTGGATATTAAGTTTATGGCATTATTTACTTGGTATCAATTCTACCTAATGAACTTTTTTCTTTTTAAGGAGGTAATTGAGTTCTGTGTTCAAAATGAAAATTCAGCAGAAAAGTGGAAAAAACCTTTAGTGATTGATAAGCTCAAGGTAAAAAATAAGAAAACATTTACTATTGGAAGATTTATGTGTAGGTGATTTTAGACACCTTAGTTTGTTGTTGCTTTTGTTGTTATGTATGTAGAGGATAATTGTATCAATAATTTTTTAAAGAAAGTTAAAAATAGAATCTTTAATAAACAAATTAGGTTACTTAGTGTTTTGTATATAGTATGTAATGATGACAGCCTCTTACAGCTGTGCCAAGAAAAAATATATAATCAACACTACTTAGTACCACTTGTCACTTAATTGAGACTGAAGTCAAGGAAGGTCATTTGTCTCGGGCTTAATCCAAATTTTCATGTTTTCAAACCCTAATAGCAACACATGTTAGAAATTGAAATGCACTAAATTGTATATTTGGCATAATTATGCTCAAATGTGGGAGTTTTTGTAATAGCTATGATTCAACAAGTACTCAAGTAAATTTAGTTTTTCAGCCAAATCTAAGGAAGCTTTGAGGAAAAGTCATTTCTTTAACAGTTAAGAAACTTCTGATTTTTGATGAATTAGTTACTACTTGTCTTTGCACACTAGGATACAATAAAATAACTGCATACATGTTTTTAAATTTCAAAAATAAACTATTTTAGGTCTGGTAAATTATGATCACAGTGGCATTTCATCATCTTGACAGGAAATGGCCAAAGCGGAGGGCCTCTGGAACTTGTTTTTGCCAGCTGTAAGTGGTCTCAACCAGGTGGACTATGCCTTGATTGCTGAAGAAACAGGAAGATGCTTTTTCGCTCCAGAGATCTTTAACTGCCAAGCACCAGGTTACCACATTATTTAAAAACAGATGTTCTTGGATATTTTGAGTGTTTAAAATTTCTCTATTCTATGATAAGGAAGTTTTTTCTACATAAAGTCATTAATTTATAAATGTGTCAATAATTTTACTTTTCAGTTACCTTGATTTAAATATTTTAAAAATGGATCTAATGTTTTCAGTGGATTACTCCTTTGTTAAACATTATTACATTAAAAGTACTAGTGAAAAAAAACTGCCACCAAAAGAACTAGCAGTATACTGCCCTCATGGAGCTGATATTTTAATGGAGGGAGACAAAAATAAGTAATAAATATAGGAAATAAGTAAATAGTGTAGTAAGTCTAAAGAGGAAAGTGCTTTGGTGGGGGGAAACCCCAGCACCATAGGGGAGTTCTGGAATACTGAGGGACAAGGAATATGGATTACAATTTAAAATAAAATGGTTGGGCTCAGCCTCATTTAGAAAATGACATTTGATAAACACTTTAAAAAGGTGGGAGAGTTAGCTATGCTAATGTCTAGGGAAGAGTTTTCATAGCAGAGGGAACAGAAATGCATTGGTCCTAAGGCAATAGTGTGATTGGTGTATTCCAGGAAGAGCTAAGGAGGCCAGTGTGGCTGGCAGAATAGTAGATGATATCAGAGAGGAAAGCACCTTATATGTTGGGATTTCTAGGGAGGATAAGTGCTTATAACAGTGAAATGGGAAACCATTGGGAATTTAAGCAGAGGAGTGATGAGATGTAACTTCAGTTTTTAAAAGATCACTTTGGCTCCTATGTTGAGAATTATCAAAAGAAGGGAAAGAGAGAATCAGGAAACTGTTATATAAGTCTGGAGAGAGATGATGGTGATTTGTTCTAGGATACTAGCAGCAGCAGGAGTGAGAAGTGAAAAGATTCTAAATGTATTTTCAAGTCAAAGCCAAGAGGATTTCCTGATTGGATATGGGATATAAATGGAGGAGTCAACGATTAGAAGAATGAGGGATGGAGGCCAACTTTTCTTTAAAAAAGTAATGTAGAAGGGGCAAATCTGAGATGTAGTCTATAGAAGGTGTTTTCAAACCTGGATTTGCAGAAGAACCACTTAAGTAACTTTAAAAAAATTTAAAAATTGAGATTTATAGACTCCATCCTAGAGATTCTGATTCAGTAGGTTGAGGGTAGACCCTGGGAATGACTTTTGTATTTTTTTTTTTTTTGCCAAGTTATTCTGGTTATTCTGATGCTGCTAATCAGGAGCTAACATTCAATTTGTAGTAGAAGGATGATGATATGATATTCTATAGTGTTCCTGAACAAGGTAGGCCTCGGTGTTGTCTTTTATGCTTACTGTACGGCCTTGGTGCTAAAAGTGTCACAGAAAGAGTTAATGAAGGGTAGAACTGTTAGAAAGAGGCATATTGGATATCTGAGAGAAAACACAATCTGGATGCTTAGGAAAGTATTTCCTCACTGGACTTTGACTCCCATTTCTTTGGAACTATTGAGATACTTCATAGACTTATGATGATGGTTGAACTTGTCCCTGATGACATTTTCCCTCTTTGAAACACTATGCTATGTAGGTAGCATCATTTTATGGAAAGAGAACTGGTAGTCTTTTGTTTAAAACATTTTTATTATTACTTATAGTAAGAATATAGTTTTTCTTGTGACTCAGTATGTAGCATATGTAGTTATGTGTGTTCATTGCTGGACAGATGGAGGTTTGGGGTTGGGGAGAGAGAGATACTTATATATTTTTGAAAAAAGTCTCCATAAAAAGTAGTTTTTGGAAAATTTTATTCAATATTTACCTCAAATGAACTATATATATAACAAGAAACACTGAATTTAAAACAAGCAACTAAAACAATGAGCTTCATTAATTTCAACTCAGGACTCATTTTCTTCTTCAATCAAAAAGAATTTTAAGCTGTGTTAATCTACTAGAAATGTGGTACATTTTAATATAACTTTGGCTCTGTTAGGAGTGTGTGAACAGAGTACAAACATATTTTGAGAGACTTAGACTTAACTCAGTTTTCTCATGCATTTCAGTGACTATCCTTAAAGTCATTTTAAGAGGTAATACTGAAACATTTTTCCTCAAAATTGTATGTATAAGTAATCAATATTCAAGAGAAAGGTTTTAGATGGTATTTTTAGAAATTGGATAGGACTGAAAATCAGAGAAAGGCAATATTCTCTACAGCAGACACAGAGCATTCTTTTTTACCCTGCTGTAATACTGTAGAGTGATCCTACACTATTATCATGTACTGAACAATACCCTCTGAAGATTGGAGAGGGTCTTCAAAGTTATCTACTGTCATTTTTCTACCCAGGGCAGGGATTCTGTGTTTAGCATTTTTGAGATATGACCTAGTGATTTTCTAGATGGTATGGGTTATACAAAAGTAAGAGCAATTTTAGTGGCAGAGACAGTAATTACTATGTGAGTTCAGAGGAAGGAGATATTTTTGAACTGGTTAATCAGAGATTCTTCACGGTGGTGGTAGCTCAGAAGCAAGAATTTACTTAGGAATAATCAGTAGACTTTCACTTGAGAGAAAGCCTGGCTCTAGCAAACATGTTGAAGTTAGAAAGCACAAGGGTGTGTTCGAGGAACCGGAGTCTCAGTAGAATACTGTTAATTGTTTTCCAGGAGCGTTGCAATCACTCTTAGCAGAACATATTTGCAAGTCAGCAAGCAAAGTTTAAGCCAGTAAATTGTTTTCCTCAGTCCTAATTGAATTAGTCTCATTAGAGCCGTGCTTCTTTGGGATGAAGTGGACAAGCATCTGTGATTCAGAACAAGTTGAATAAATATGCACTGAATGCCATGTACTCGTAACTATTTATGGCACACCTGCATTATAAATTATATTTACTATTTACTTCAAAGTATTTTTATTAGCACACATTTGCTTTAAAAAGATGCATGTCTATATTTACTACATGAAGTTTAGACTTCATATTGGTAAATTTTTTAATTTGAAATGAATACTTTTTATTATGTATAGACACTGGGAACATGGAGTTGCTCCACCTATATGGAAGTGAAAAGCAGAAACAGCAGTGGCTTGAGCCTCTTCTTCAAGGGAGCATTGCCTCCTGCTTCTGTATGACAGGTAAAAGCAAATCACTCTTTTCCCTTGTGCAATCAGACATCCTAGACTTAGGGATGAGCTGAAGGAATGTGGGATGTGGTTCTGTGTTTCTGGAAAAATTGTCCATGGCCAGAAATGTGAATATGTTTGTTTTGAGCTCAGCTTTAAATTATGACATTTTTAAATGTGCAGAATAAAATTTCCCTCCCTTGTGGGAGGACAACAGATGATATTTCCTGGTAGCATACTTTAGGCATTAGCAGCAGGGTAAACCTAGTTTCATAATCTTTTGAGTTGCATTTCTAAAATTGCCATCTATGGATATTTATGATCTTTTTTGCCCTTATGTATGAAATATTCATCTTTCTGATAATTTTATATTGATACTTATACTTAACTCTACATAAACCCAGAAAAATAGTACTTTCACTAATACTGGTCATAGTGCTCACTTCAGCAGCACATATACTAAAAACTAATACTGGTCATAAAACTCAAAATGGAAATAAAATTAGGAGCATGCTAATAAAAATAGGTTTGGTACCTTTTGTACCTAGGAAACAGTAATTAAGAACTCTTCAAAGGACAAAGTCACCATTTCATTATTGAGTTAAGAATTAAACTAAATTTCACTTGGCCATAATTTTGGCAACATATTATCTTCTGTAACTCTGCATACATTTATAATAGTAAACTGATCTCCATTTAAATAAGATAGAGGCATTTATTGAACATCTACAGTTGATGCATTATCTACAGAGCACTAATGTGAGGTTACAAAATAAGTACAAAGCTCCTTTTCTAAAGGGGCTGAGTCTCTAGAAAAAGAACACAAAATATTTGAAGGACCCAATTTAAAGAGCAGCATATTAACAAGTGCAGATTACTATGATTGATAGAGCTAGCCTAT
Source organism: Cynopterus sphinx (assembly GCA_030015415.1). Lineage (NCBI taxonomy): Eukaryota > Metazoa > Chordata > Mammalia > Chiroptera > Pteropodidae > Cynopterus > Cynopterus sphinx. The sequence continues at coordinate 130,354,460 of CM057381.1, forward strand.
AAATTCTGAAATGCCATGCATTAAAGCAGTTATGTAAGGGTGTCCTATGGATAACTTTCTAAAGACATTATGTGTTGAATAGGCTTTATAGAATATAAAAAAAAATAATAAATCTGTGAAAGCATTCCTAATGGAATTTGCAAGGCACAATTAGAAATTATTTGAGATAGTAAACTGTATGATGGGGAAATCTGGCCTGCAGGTATTTAGTACAGATTTCATTTATGAAAAGAACAATATTTTCAATCTACTTTTGATGAATGGAGAAAGGATTGAATCGTATTTCAAGTTATATATCAATGAAGAAGCCAAGAACACAATTCAGATTGCTGATCCCCAGTGTTCTAAATAGTTCATTTATGCATTCTTCTAATGCACATTTATTGAATACCTACTATGTTCGGGTTATGGGAGAATCAGAGTAGAATGGGGAAAGGACAGGAAGATGAAAAAGACAAAGATGCTTTCTCTGTCCTCAGAGAGGTCACATTTCTTTAAAAAAGTCTCTTTTGTAAACTGATGGTATCTGTCTTCCTATAAATTCAACCTTTGCTTATTTGTAGAGCCCGATGTAGCGTCTAGTGATGCCACAAATATTGAATGTAGCATCCAACGAGATGGAGATAGCTATGTGATTAATGGCAAGAAATGGTGGGTTAGTGGTGAGTATTCAAATTGATCCTTTGTGCTAGATGCTGTGCTAGATAATATGATACATAGTTATTTGTTTCATGATCACAGTTCTTTAAATTCTGCCTTTGAAAGCATTTTTAAATTTAGAAATAGTTGATAAAAAGAAAAGTAATTTTAAAATATGTCTTGATCAGGTGATATCTATTTAAAGAGCAGAAAATGTCCTTTACAATTTTTGAGAGATAAAATTCATATTAGTGCACAATATTTTTGACCACTAATTTCTTTCAGAATTAAATTTTAATAGGGACATATTACATAGGCTATAATCATTTACAAATAGTTGTTTTTAAAGAGAGAAACTATACATGTTATTAAAAATAATTTATTGTGGTACATATTGTTATTGCTTAAAAATACAAGTATTTAAGTGAAAAATAAAAATCTGTATATGTAGAAAAATATATTATTTAGTCAGCCTTCAGTAATAGACTTGCATAAATGGATGAACCCTTTAGAAAGTTATAAAAATTAGAACCTAGGTAAATACAATTATCTGAGGATTGCTTCTAGAGTATATGTGATAAATCTAACAGGATAACCAGCATATTATTAAAGAAAGTTGACACGTGGAAGCAAATTATGCATTTAGAAATTTTCCAGGAATAGATTAAAAGGGTTAGAAAAGCTTTTTATGTATTTTTTGTTTTTGTTAATTATTATTCTTTCTGGAGTTTTATTAACTCACAAATTAAGAGACAAGTAAAGAAAAGTAGCTTAAATTTTGTTCTATAGTTATTCAAGTACTAAATTATGCAGGGAAATTATTCATATATTAAAATTTAGATAATTTAAAATAATTATAAATGTCCCTTTAATATTTATTAATGTTTTAGATAGCCTAACTTGTAAAATAGATTTTTTATGACTTATGCCTGTTACTACTGTTTTCCAATATTGTTCATTTTAATTTTCTTATTTTACACACCGATTATTTTGTTTCCTCTTATTCTTGGCTTCTATCCTCTGTCTTTCCTCTCCCCAACCTCTTCTTTGGTGTAAGTTGCCACCTCAGTGTTTGAGATTTGAGTTTCAGAATAATGCAGATGTTTTATCTGGGGAAGAAGCATCATTCATGTGTATCGAAGCAAGACACAGGACAGTTAAACATTTAAATGCTGAATGTACTGGTTGGGTCTGTAGGAACTTCGGAATCAAAAGGAATCTCCACCAGGCTTTGTCTTTGTCTTCTCCAGGACCCATATTTTTTGGCAACTTTCATAATGTAGTTTTTAAAAGAGGATCCCATAAAAACATACAGGATTGGGTTGAGGCAGCTGTGAAAGAGTGCAATGCTCTCTGTGATTTGGATGGCAACATCCATGCGTTTGCTCATGTCGCAGTCGGTGATCAGGGAGTAGATAATGTCTATGGCTTGGCAGAATTTGACAATGTTGTAAGGCAGTTGAGTGACAATGAAAACTATAACCACTGTGAGCAGAACTTTAAGAGGTCGAGATTTTTTAATGTTTGGCATCTTGATGAGTGTCCTTGCTGTGATAAAGTAGCAGACTCCCATGATAAGAAAAGGTATCACAAATCCAATGCAAATTTCCAGCATTTGAATCGAGGCTTTTATTGATGTTCTTAGGTGGTATGGAAAGATGGGAATGCACCTAGCCTTGTGATTTACTGTATAAAAAACAAGTTGAGGTATACTCAGCAAGATGGCAGCCATCCAGACACAGAAACAGATGAGCCGGCATGATTTTTCCACTCCTGAATGACTCCGAGCTTTAGTTACTGCCCAATATCTGTCTATGCTGATACAAGCCAGAAACTGCATTCCAGAGACAAAATTGACTGTGTACAAGGCTGAAGTGACTTTGCACATGATTTTCCCTAAAACCCAGCCATGAACTACATTAACTGCCCAAAAAGGCAGAGTGAATAGAAGGAGTAAATCTGCCACTGCCAAATTCAGGATGTACACATCTGTTTTGGTTCTCTGTTTCTTGTAGTAGGCATAAATTGCCACTACTATGGAGTTGCCTGCAAGTCCAATGATGAAAGCTATTGTGAAGAAGGCAGGCAGGAAAACTTTTGCAAATTTTCTGACCTCTTCTTTTATACAGATCTCTTCATATTGACTATAGTCATGAGTGCCATTTATTTCATTTTCCTCATAATAGTAATCTGTAGACTGGTTGTGTTCCAAAGCCATGCCTGCAATCTAAATGGCAAAAGAATACAGGATATTCGTTTTAATAATGCTTAAAAGGAAACACTTTTTATCTAGCATATGTTTTATTCTTTTACTAGAGAATAGATTGTTGCAATAACATGTAGGAGCCTAAATCTGCCACTCTTTGAAACCCTTTAATTGGAAGCCACATTGGAGTATATCCCCAAGACTAGTTTTGCATCCTTTGTTTTTACAAGTCTGTATGCAGGAGCTAGAATTTACACAGGGAAGCTAAAAATAGTACCCTGGGGAATTTTCTTAATCATTAAACAACAAATAATAGTAGTGGCTTTTCTTAAACATAGTTTTTAAAATATGAAAATTTAGTCAGATTTCAACAAAAAGGAGTCAAAATATTATAATTCTTACATATACAAGTTTGTAATTCTGATATAGTGTATTGATATAAATAAAACATTTTAATTACCTAAATTTACTTTTGTTATTTACTTATAAATTTATTTTAAAATAAATAAATTGTCTCAACATTCGTACTTAATTTCATTGGTTGGCCTTTATGAAACAATCTTTTTATATCCAAAATTTGTCACTACATGCTTAATTGGTACTACTTTTTGGTAGTACCATCATTCCACCTAAGTCACCCAAGCCTTAAGTCAGCACCATCCTTGACTTCTCTCTTACCTTTATCTCTGATTTCCAGTCAGCCTCTAAATTCTGATTTTACCTTCCAAATAGGTCTTGAACCTGTCTCCTCTTTTTAATCTGCTCTTTGATACATCTGTACAATTAAACCATCGTTTCTTACCTGGTCTACTGTAATACCTTCCTAACTGGTATCCTACTGTTCTTATTTCTCCTTACCACCTCCTTGTCAAACTCATTTTTCTGATTGCTGTCAGAGTGCTGTATCTCTAAAATGCCAATCTGTCACTCCCCTGCTTAGCTCCTCACCTGAAAGACACATCTCTTCACATGAAAGATATAATCCAAGCTCCTTAGCATGATACCCCGGCTCTTACATAATGGGTCCTACCTATAGTTCCTGCCACATATCTCCACGATGGACCCCATACCATAGATAGTAATTGTACTGATTTGCCAGCAGTTTGTTGGCACACACCATGGTGTAGCACATGTCTATATTATTACTCATTCTGTTCCTTTATCTGATATATTATTTCCTGCCCTTCCCTCAAAGGGCCAATTCCTACTCAAGTAACTTGGATATCACCTCCCCAGAAGGCTTTCCTCATCCAAAAGCTATATATCCATACCTCTCAGAGAACTGACCCTATCCTATAAAAAAGATGAAAAGACTACCTTTTTTCTTCAATGCTCTAACTTCCCTAAGAGTATGACCTGTTTGATTTATGTTCATTAATACTTTAATGAACGTCTGGTGTACAGTTGCTCTGTAAATGTCTCTCAAAGGTTTTACTAGCAGGTGTAAAGTTGTTACTCTCCTGTCTTCATCATTAAGTTTTTTACTCTATTATCTATTATTACCCTATAGTAGTAAGATCAGCTTACACAGAATTCATGGGTTTTAAAATGTATTTAATTTGACTTTAAGTGTTTTATAATAGTGCTGAGTTTTGTTCTCCTTTTTCCTTAGCCTTTCTGTCTCCTTTTGGTTATTATTTATCCTTGGAAGAATCTCAAATATTCTTATAGATAGAATTGTTAATGAAAATGTTTTCAAAACAGTGTCAACGATGGTACATTTTTAAAAGAATATTTTTACACTGGGTAACCCTTTTTGAATAAGAAAAAGTAAAGAAGGTCCCTTGAGGAAAGATACCACATGAAAGAACTACTTTCATTATGTAAAAACCGGTGTCGACAATTTTAAATAACTGCTTTTATCCTTAAGATTATTTGAAACATTTCAGTCTGGAAGATTACTCCAGAAGTGATTTTCACTTTCTTATGCATTAATTATTAACACAATATGAACTTTGTTCTTTTCTTCTCTTTTATCACAGAAATCTTGAACCATATACTAAGGAATAATATAAAGTATTAAGGAAGGATATTTTTAAAAATTAGTCTTACTAAAAATATGCATAATTAAGAGCAGAAATGGAAATTATTTGCAAAAATGATCCTCTGGCAGATACATAGAAACACATTTAGATGTCTTTATAATTTTTATAAGAACAAAAAAAATAGTATTTGTAAAACAAAGCAAAAAAAGGTTTCACAAAAACTATTTTCTCATTAAAATTTCATAGTCAAGTAATGGTATTAAAATAATATATTTTCTCGGTATATTCAAAATTTTGTTTTAACGTGAAAAGTATATAGCTGTTTTCAAATAGCTCTTTTTTGCACATGTAAATATTTAGAATTTTATGCATCAAGACTTCCTCTACATAAGTAAATATACGAAGTCTTTTTGCTTAAAAAAATATTATATCCCAGTCAGAATGAGAGAAGAACGAAAAAAAATACCAACCTGTTTCAGTGAGCAGAGGGGAGCAGTCTTGAGTGCAGAGTAAAATCAAGTGACCTCTCTAATGCAGGCTACTTTTGTTTTCGTTTTATACCCCGCCTTTGTCTTACATCCAAGAGGGCTTTCCTGAAATTTAATCTTGTGAGCACTTGATCTTTATTTCATGTATAACCATTCTGTGAAATCAAAACCAAGTTCTTAAGTGTCTTAGGATACAACATAAAAAAATCCCATCTTGTTTCAGTAACTACAGACCTTTCCAAGTTTCCACTCAGTCGAAGGCGATCAGAAAGTGCCTGTAGCTGAGGAACTGACTGCCAAACCAAAAGAATTCACTGAGAGCAACAAGGCAGCCAACAAGCACTTGAAGGTAGCAGCTAGAGAAATACTCTCCAACATTATTTTGTCTGGGAAAGAAAACAAACATTTTATCCCAGAAAGTTATCTTTTTGAAAAGGAAATTACTGAAGCCTAAATTCTAAGTAATCAATCATTAGGCATATATCTCAATTTTTTAATGCCACATTAATATTTCACTTACTATTAGACCCCTCTTCACTATATTCCTCTATCCTTGATCCCAGAGAATCCTCCCCTCATGAATTTAAATTCTCTTGCCTTCTTGTAACCTTTTTTTTCAAAGACCAGCATCTGATCCCATGTCTGAGTAGGTTGTTTATTCTTCTTGCATTTCCAAAGAAAAATTAAAGAGAAATTTATGTAGATTGAGCCCTTGTGGTTTATTTGAGCTTGACTCTTCCTCACATTTGCATAACATTTCCCTTATTTATTATATGTTCATGTAAGGCTAGGTCCAGTATCCACCTGCAGAAGTTATTTTAGACCCCTGTTTTTTTCTCCAAGCAATTGATCTAACTCACTGATCACAGAAAAGAGGCCTTTATCTTCCGTCATTTTCTCATAGTACATATTTGAAGGTGCAGCCAGATTCTCTCTTATCTGCTACTCTTGCAGGAAGAGTCATTTGCATGCAGCTAAACCAGCTCACCAAGCTGGTTTAGTGTGCCTGGATTGGTGGTGGTTGTCATTTTCCACTGTGTAAATGGTTCCACCATGGTCAATTTCAAGATACCAATGTGAAGTTACTGAAAGTAAAACTGCTAAGAGGCGAGGGCAATCACCTCTCCTGCACAGGCTCTAGCATACTTCTCCCCAAATTGAAATCTCTTGTACTTACCATGACCAATCATCAATTTCTTGCTGCCTTCTGAAGGACACTGCTTTTAATATTATCCCTATCCCTGCCCTCTCTAGACTACCTGGTCCTTCCCCTTTTCTTACCTCTTTTTCTTCTTGATCTGATATGTATTGGGGCAGGAGGAAGTTAATGAGCATCCTTCCACTAAATTCTTAGAGTGGTCTACAAAATCCCACAAGGTCTTCCTCCATCCCTCATTGTCTCTCTAACCTTTTCTCATACTACTTGCCCCTTTGTTCGCTTGTTCTGCCACACCAGCCTCCTTGCTGTTATAGAATGTAATGTATGTACTGGGCACATTTCCTTTTTAGGACTTTCGTACTGGCTCTTCTATCTGCTGGAAGGTTCTTCCTCCTAATATTTTCAAGCCTCACTCCCTCATCTATTTCAAGTCTTTGTCCAGTTACCACCTTGTCACTGAAGCAGTCCCTGGCTTCCCTATTTAAAATACCCTTCCCCTGCCTATACTCCCAATCCATCTTACCCATAGCATAGCACTTATCACATATTAATGTATCATGTCATTTCTATTATGTTTGCTGCCTATTGCCTTTTGCCCTATAATAAAATGTTTCATCAGAGAAGGTACTTTTGGTTACTTTGTTCACTGATATATCCCAAATGCGTAAAATGTTTTGAATTAATAACTTACTTTTTCTTCTAATTATTAGACCATTTTACTTGCCCTTCATGTTATACTTTTTAAAAAACTTTTTATTTTTCAATTAGAGTTGATATTCAATATTGTATTAGTTTCAGGTGTACACTGTAGTGGTTAGACATTTTCAAAACTTATGAGGTTATTCCCCTGATAAGTCTAGTACGCACCTGGCACCATGTGTAGTTATTATAATATTATTGACTACATTCTCTATGCTGTACTTTACATCCTGTGACTATTTTGTAACTGCCAATTTGTATTTCTTAATCCCTTCACCTTTTTCACCTAGCCCCCCAACCCCTTACTATCTAGCAATCATCAATATATTCTTTATATCTATGAGTCTGTTTTGTTATTCATTTATTTATTTATTATAAATAAATGTATATAGGTATAGAGGTTACCTGTATAGTGAGACCATATAGTATTTGTCTTTCCCTGTCTTATTTCCCTTAGCATAATACTGTCTAGGTTCATTCATTTTGTTGGAAATGGTAAGATTTCTTTTTTTTATCTATATGGCTGAGTAATCTAATATACATACATACCACATATTATCCATTCATCTATGGATAGACACTTAGGTTGCTTCCACATCTTGGCTATTATAAATAACGTTGCAGTGAACATAGGGATGCATTATTTTTCCTAATTAGTGTTTTGGGTTTCTTCAGATAAGTACCCAGAAGTGAGATGGCTGGGTCATGTAGTAGTTCTTTTTAAAATTTTTGAGGAAACTCCATACTGTTTTTTATAGTAGTGGCACCAATGTACAATTTCGCTAACAGTGCATGAGAGTTCTCTTTTCTTTACATCCTCACCAATGCTTGTTTATTGATTTATTGATGATAGCCATTTTTTCAGGTGTGAGTAATAATCTCATTGTGGTTTTAATTGTCATTTCTCATTTCTCTGATGATTAGTGATGTTTAGCATCTTTTCAAATGTCTATTGGTCATCTATCTGTCTGTCCTCTTTGGAGAAATGTCTATTCAAGCCCTCTGCCCACGTTTTAATCAGATTGTTTGTGGTTTTGGTGTTAAGTTGTGAGTTCTTTATGTATATTAGATATTTGCCCTTTATTGGATGTATCATTGGTGACTATCACCTATTCAGTAGGTTGTCTTTTCATTTTGTTGATGGTTTCCTTTGCTATGCAAAACTTTTTTATTTTGATGTACTCCTATTTGTTTAGTTTTTCTTTTATTTCCCTTGCCCAACGACATATATCCAAAAAATCCCCAAAATATTACTAAGAGTGATGTCAAAGAGTTTACTGCCTATGTTTCCTTTGAGGAGTTTTAAGATTTCAGGTCTTACATTTAAGTCTTTAAAAATTTTTGAATTTGTCCTTATATGTAGTGTAAGAAAGTGACCTAGTTTTATTTTTTGTATGTTTCTGTCCAGTTTTCCCAACACCATTTATGGAAGACACTGTCTTTATCTCATAGTATATTCTTGCCCCTTTGTCATAGATTAATTGACCATAAAGGCATGGGTTTATTTCTGGACTCTCTATTCTGTTCTGTTGATCTCCATGTCTATTTTTATGCCAGTACCATGCTGTTTTGGTTACAATAGCCATGTAGTATAGTTTGATGTCAGGTAGCATGATACGTCCAACATTGTTCTTTCTCAAGATTGCTTTGGCTATATGGGGTCTTCTTCTTATAAATTTTAGGATTATTTGCTGTAGTTCTGTGAAAAATGCCATTGGTATTTTGACAGAAATTATATTGAATCTGTAGATTACTTTGGGTAGTATGGACATTTTAATGATGTTGATTCTTCCTATCCATGAGCACAGTATAGCCTTCCATTTATTTGTGTCTTCTTTGATTTCTTTCATCAATGTCTTATAGTTTTCCAGGTCTTTTACCTTCTTGACTAAATTTATTTCTACATGTTTTATTCTTTTTGATGAATTTTAAGTGGTATTATTTCTCAATTTTAACTCTTTAGGACAGTTTATTATTGGTGTATAAAAATGCAACCAACTTCTGAATATTAATCTTGTATCCTGCTACTTTACTGAATTCATTTATGTGTTCCAGTAGCTTTTTGGTGCAATCTTTAGGGTTCTCAATATATAGTATCATGTAATCTGCAAATACTGACAGTTTTACTTCTTCCTTTCTAAGCTGGATGCCTTTTAGTTGTTTTTCTTGTTTGAATGCTGTGGGTAGGATTTCCAATACTATATTTAATAAAAATAGTAAAAGTGAACATCCTTGTCTTTTTCTCGATGTTAAGAAAAAGCTTTTAGCTTTTCACCGCTGAGTATATTATCTGCAGATGTGCCATATACGGTCTTTATTATGATATTTAGGGGTTTTTTGTAATTGATGTTTAGTTTTATACTATTTTGAGCAATGAAGATGCTTGATATAATTTCAGTGTTTATAATTTATTGAGCCTTGTTTTATAACCTAACATGTGGTCTATCCTGGAAAATGTTCTTTATGTCCTTGAGAAGAATGTGCTTTGGAGTGAAGTTTTCGAAAAATAGAAATTAAACCCATATGGTCTAACATGTCATTTTAGGCTGCTGTTTCCTTTTTGATTTTTTGTCTGGATGACCTATCCATTGATATCAATGAGGTTCAAAGTCCCCTTCTATGACTGTATTACTGTCAATCTCTCTATGTACATGAATGAAGGAATGAATCATTCAATCAATCAATTAGTGTTTAAGTTACTTACCCTCCACAGATTTGTAAGTTTAGCAATGGAGCTGGAATTTTGGATCCAGATATTCAATCATAGACTACTTTCACTTTATCATACTATCTCTTATACATCTTAGCTTTTATTGTGGATTATCATAATTTGCCTCACCATTCAAGTAATATAGGATTTTTAGAATGTTTCCAATGTATTGCTATTATAAATGATGTTATGGAGACCATATTTGTAGATATTGTGGGAAACTGAACTTAATCAAATCTTATTGATAAATGTTGAAGAATGTGACTAACCATGTATAACTATTCCCCCCTCCCTTTTATTTGCACAAAAGATAGCATTCTTACTATTCACACTGTAGAATAACTAAAGTTATTTCAGGTAAGTCTATAGAAATCTTCCTTAAGCTTTTTGGAAGAGTTCCATTATATGGACATACCACCATATATTGAAATAGTCTCCCATTGAATGATACTGGTGTATGCCCAATTCTTTGCAAATACAAATAATGCTACTGCAATGAATAATCTTGTTCATCTGTCATTTCATTCAGAAATAGCTAAATCCCAGAAGTTGCATTGATGAATCAAAGAATAAATGAATATGTGATTTTGATGAATACTGCCAAATTATACACCATAGGGATGGTATTACATGTACTCCCACCAGTAATGTATAGAAATATCTATTTCCTTAGAACCTTGACATAGAATGTGTTGACTGCCACATTGCTTTCTAAATGACTTGTAACAGATTCAGTACTCTTCCCCTGCCCTTGCCAGCCACATATGAAATATTTTCCCTAAATTGTTTTTTTAATGTATAATAGTTTTATATAGACAAACCAATTGGACTTTTTATTTCATTTATCATTTTTAAGGTTTAAAATTTCTTTCCTATCCAGAGACTTCTTAAATATTAAATTATATTTTCCTCTAGTATTTTTTATGCTTATTTAAATGTAAAAAAAAATTTCAATTCTGATCTATTTGGAATTGATTTTGATCCAACCATATCCTATAACAACAGAAACAGTAACAGCAGCGTGTAACGTTCACTGAATACTTATTAGATATAAACCTTACTAGAGATAGAGTAAATTAATCTCAATGGGTCAGTTTCGTGTTTTTTTTTAACCATATGCTTATATGATAAACATTAATTTAACAAGCGGAAATTTCGTTATAAAATGGTACTTAATTCATAATGGTTTTTGATTCCAATTTGAATTAAAGCTATCTCTTAGTTTTAAAGCTAAGACCAAATTAAGTATTTCACCTCAGATAGTCAATATTGGTAGAAGAAATAGCCTTGAAATTTTATGGATGCCTAACTGTTCTTCATATTATGAATTGCGTACATCACTTTGTTATAGACCACATCTATACCCAACAGTCTTTTTTTTCTCCACCTGTCATCTTTTTTTTTTGTGGTAGCCATGTGGTTTGTAAGAGCCTAAGAAATTAAAATTTGTCAGCAAATATCAGGTAGATGTCATTTTCAGCCTGACTTCATCCTGGCTCATGAACGGTCTTGAAATACCACAGGGTCTGGATGAAAAACAAAATTATTTTATCTATGCCATCTGTTTTCATTCGTGAAGGCCTGTGATACAACAGATATATTTAAATGCTTACTGGTCTATTCAGATTTCCTCTAATATATTTCATTTATGACATTTGGTATCCTGTTCATTAGCTAAAATAATATAAAAGAGCAAAATCTCTCTTTAAAAGAAGGACATTTCAGCTGCTGTACCTGCCAAATTCTGCTTGTAGCTAAGATGAGATATTTGAGAGGGATTTTTCCCATTTTCTGAAATATCAAGGTTAAATCAAAACATTTCAAAATGTATAACCTAAGCACTCACCCTTCCTCTACTTAATGACCTCAGAAGGACAGCCAGTTAGAAGTTTTATTTTGTTTTTTAATCTGAATTGTTTTCTACATCAGATTGAACAAGAGAGAATCAAATAATTATTTGCTTTTTTTCTTTAGGGTTTTTTGTTGTTGTTCAAAATTACCTGATATTTGAAATCTATTGGGCATTTACATAAAGCTGTGGCAACACATTTTCATGACAGAAAGAGCAAAGCAAGAAAGGCTACTGGGAAATATTAAAGAAAAAAATATATTCTGAGTATTAGAAAAATAGGGCTTTCGCCTAGAGCCTAAAGGAATTGTAGAGAAGATTTTACTTTTGAAGGATTCAGCTTCTGGTTATCTAGGATTAAGAGCCATGAAACCGTAAAAGATTTATCCAAAATGTTCTTGATTACCAGGATAGAAAATGAGAAAGAAAAGGATCTCCAATGAAGATGAACCCCAAATCATGCCATTATGTCCTAATCTGATTTTCAGAAGTATGCTCACCAAGGAGACAGCTATATGGGGCAAGTGGTCTGACCCTTCAGCCTGTGGGCCTCTAAGTTTCTCACAACTAAAACCTCAAAAACCCCAACTAGAAAAATATCCAATTGAAAAATTAAAAGTGAGCCTCTTTGAAAAAAGTCATTCTCTATCATTTCTAACTAAGAATCAAAGCATGATTGCATATTATTGCACTGCTATGACCAATAAAGAGTGAAAAACAAATTTCCCCAGCCTAGCATTTTCAGATAAGAAATTTCAGATAAGATCTACATGAAAGTATTATTATCTGCCATTTTTAATCATCCTAATGCTCTTTGGGTTAGAACTGATTGAAACATAGATTCTGTTAAATTTGAAAGAATCGAAATTACAAGCATTGTTTTTTAAAACAACTACATTTGAATCTTAACTATATTTTACTTTACATGTGTAATGTACAAGACAATAATTGAGGGGATTAGAATTTTAAGCTCTTGGTTTTATGAGTTTCAAAATTTTAGAACTTCTAAGATTTTCAGTTCTTATATGGTCATATTTTGAGGTGATCATTACATTTCTAAAACTTCTGCAGACACTGATGATAGGTACATGAATATATGAGAAACTATCACACTGGGTAAGGAAAGAATGGGTAAAGGGAAGTCTGCTGAGGGAGTTCTGCTTCTGGTGTAGGGGAATTAGCACCTAAGATCAGTCTTCTCACAGATAAAAACTAAAAAGCTACAAAAAAAGGAACCACCTAAAAACTCATGAGAGTAACCCAAAGCAGGCTGATTTTGAAGTCAAAATTGGAAGATGATATAGGCATGAAGTGAGCTTTCATTTTTAAACTTTGGTTTGAGGACACACTGTGGCATGAGAAAGCTGAAGCTTCTCTAGAAAACCCTGGTTTTTATGGTCTAAGAAACCAGAAGACAGTATCTGGGGCAGCCATTGCTGCTGGAAAATGAGGGAATAGGGTGGGTATTCCAGAAAAGAAGAAAGCCAGAAAAGGGGAGCTCCAGGTTTCATGTGTAAATTGCGCCCAAGTCTCTGGCTGACTCTTCAGTCATGCACAGGGCAGACTCAAAGCACTTTGCAGCTAAGTATAAAGAACTAAACTGAAATTTGATTTCCCACCCTCCTGTATTGAGACATATTCTACACTTGGATTCTACCTAAGTTAATTGCCCAATAAAACAAAACATCAATGCCCTTTGGAGACATATAACAGATCCAGAGTCTTCAAAACAAAAAACATCAAAATCTCTAAAATACAATCTGAAATTACTCATCAAATGAAGAACCAGAAAAATATTACCAGTTTTCAAGGGGAAAGTCCAATTCCCAAATGACTCAGAGATAGACAAGGACTTAAAGCAGCAATTATAAATTTGCTCAATGAAGTTAAAAAATAAAAAGAAAATATCAAAAGAGAAATATAAAATTTTAAAAAAATTAAATATTAGAACTAAAAAGTAAAATATCTGAAAAAAATTCACAGATTAGGCTTAATGATATAATGCAGATGACAGGAATAAAGTTAATGAACTTGAAGATAAACAATTGGGAATTATCCAATTTGAAGAAAAGATGGAAAGAAATTAAAAGAGTCTTAGGAAGCTGTGGGAGAATATCAGAAAGTCTAAAATATGTGTAATTGGAGTCTCAGATGAAGAGAATGGGAGAGATTGCCATTTAAAAGAAGAACATCCAGATAATAGAATGTTATTCAGTGCTAAAAAGAAGTGATCTACCAAACCATGAAAAATCATGGAAGAAACAAATGCATATTATTAAATGAAAATGCTGTGATTCTAACCATATGACATTCTAGAAAAGGCAAAACTATGGAGACAATAAGAAGATTGCAGTTACCAGGGGTCGGGTGTGAGAGAGATGAATAGGTGGAGCACAGAGGATGTTTAGGGAAGTGAAAATACTTTGAATGATAGTATGATGATGGATACATGTCATTATATATTTGTCCAAACCCATAGAATGTATGATATCAAGGATGAACCGTAAGATGAACTATGAACTTTGGATGATTATGAAGTGTCAGCATAGGTTCATTATTTGTAACAAATGTAGCACTCTAGTGGAGGATGTTGATAAATGGGGGAGGCTGTGCATGGGTGGAGCAGGCAGTATATGGGAAATCTCTGTACCTTCCTCTCAATTTTGCTGTGGACCCAAAACTGCTCTAAAATAAAGTATACACATGTACATACAAGTTATAGAAATTCTAAAACTGCCTTTTATTGGTTGAAATAAGTATGCTTAACATGAATTAAGGGCCTTTGTTGTCTAATGTCAATACATATACTGCCGACTTTTCAAGGCATTGTGAAGTGTTCTACTTGAACATAACATTTTTCTTGTACTTATGAAAATGTTTGCATTTTTCTTTTAATGAAAAACATTATTTTTAACATTATAACTTTCTAATTTAACTTTATTTGCAACAGTAATAAGAATATATTGCAAAAGCCCAGAAGGGTAGGAAAAAATGGTATTGTTATTTATCTCATACATAATATGGAAAATAAGTTATATATTCGGGGAAAAGTTAGAGGTACAATTTTGTTTAATATTTGTTATCTGATTACAGTGTGGCATCTAATGGCCAACTTAATTTTTTTTTTTTAATGTCCTATTCTAAATTAGTTAAAAGGCTTCTCCCTTACTTTCTGGTCACAGATAAAAGTCATATATATGTGTATATGATTGCATGTTCTGACAAGCTTGGTAGCTTTGCCCATGGGGAAAGTAGTTGTGTGGTTTAAGATCTAAATCAGTTTAGGGTGTTTCCTTATTCCACTACCAATCTAAGGATGAAGAGTCACCCATTTTAGGCACACTACCTTCTTCCTCTTCCCTCCCTTTCTCTGATGTTTATTTTCATTTTTTTTAAATTACTTTAAGTGTTGTATAAAGCAGAGTGTACACATAGGGTTTCTGGAATTATGTCTTATCACTTAGAAGAAGTGGGGAAATGCCCCACCCTATACAGTAAATGGTTCTTCCACAGAGAGCAGATTAAATATTCAAATTAAAAGAAAATTAGGAAAGAGAGAAAAAACATTGTAGTTTACTCTACAAGTCTCTGTCTCATTCCCCGAATAGGGATCTACAGATTGACTTACAAGATGGCAGGCTAGTTTTTTTTTTTTTAATGTTTTTAAATTTTATTATTAAATTAGAAATGGTAACAAATCAGAAAATAATCTAAGAGCATACAGTTTCCATCCCTCCACACCCTAATATAATACACTAGAGAAAAGTCTTCTAGCAGTTTGTTTTTATTTCTCTGTTTTCTGCTATAATTTTAGGTAAAATACTTTTTTCTCTCCCAGTTTATTTATTTTAGATACTATCCATTGACTCCCCAATTTGAATAATGACAATTTCACTCATTTTAATTATAACTCTCTGCCCTTTTCTCATATAGATATGTTATTGTTTCCAATCTTTTTACTTTTAAAACATTAAATGATCTCTGAGTCTTTCTTCTGTATTCTCACTGGACAGAATCTCTTCAAGCTTCATTTCATAACATAATAACCTGAGTGCACTTACCCCTTCTCTACCTTTTATCCCTTCCTCTCATATTGTATCTTATAGTAGCCACAGCTTCTACTTTTACATTGTTAGGATAACTAACATTTATGTTTTATCTTGCAATCACAATCATGGTTGATCATAGGATGACTCTAACCTTTGAAAACCAACACATAGCACTTGCCTTATAGGACTATATGAATATTGCTCAGTGCTGGTCTAAACAGTGTTTTAGATTTGTGTTCTTTTCTAACTAATGCAATATAATGTCACCTTGGCCATTCTAAGTAAAGTGTTTCTAGCATCAAGGTCAATTAGAATAGCTTTTCTTATCCTTTATGTATTAAATCCATGCCATATTGTAGTTGGTTTTATATTTGGGTCATGTTTCACTTGTACATTTAAAAATTATTTTCTTGGAGTTTTTAATTGTCATTTTTTAAATTGCATTATTTGCTTTTATCATATTTTATCTCCTCCCCCTTACACAAACCTCTAAATTATACTTGTAATTTCTTTCTTTTCTGGAGACCTCTCTCTTAGAGTCCTTAGTCCGATGTATGTCTAATCTTCATTACTTTGTAGGTGACTTGTTTTTCCTCTTTGAAACCCTTTAGGATTTTCCCTTTATTGTTGATGTTTTGAAGTGTCACAAGCACATATCTGAAGATAGATTCTTCTTGCTAGTCAGTGGCTCTTTTTATCTGAAGACTGTTTTTTCAGTTTTAAAAACTTTTCTTCTACATGTCATTGATAAATTCTTCCCTTTATTTTTCCCTTTATTAGACCCCTTTTCTGATGTTAGACTTTACGTTTTTGCTCTAAGTATCTCTATCATTGCTTTCCTATTTTCAGTCCCTGACTTTTTCCTTTGCTTATGGAACTCTTCCTGATTTGATTTTTAGCACTTCTATTTAGCAGAAATATGTGTTTGACTCCCATTGCTCCTAAAATCCCATTAATATAAAAACATAAAGGTACAATAAAGGCATAACCATAACAGAAAAGTAGAGAAGGTGAGGCATAGGATTGGTTTATTTAGATTATTTAGCAGCCATATAAATCTCAGAGTTTTTACTTGTTCTCGGTTCCTGTTTCATAACATCCTTTATTGGCTTAACGGCTACAATACATTTGGCTCTCTCAGATTGCATTACCTAGAGTTTTTGTTGTTGGGTTTAGCTCAATTTTGTTTTAAGGTCTCTCTGTTTTTGGGGTTTTTTTTATTTATTATGCTCCTCTATGGTCCATTTTACAGATGATTTTGGTCAGTCTTTCTCTTTAATGCTGTGGGCTCAGAGCCTTGTTTTTCTATTCAGGCTTAAGAGAAAAAGAAAGGTAGCTGGTTTTCTTCATTATTAACATGACTTTTCCAGCCATGTTTTTCTTCTGAGTAGGAATTCTGAAAGGAAAATTGGTGGAACAGGGCTGGGACTCACTCTGGAGTCAGCTGATGGGAATCTTAGCTTTTAAGTCTCAGAATGACTTTGCTCAGGTTTATTGCAACACACCATATGTACTTTTCTCCTCAGGTTGTCAGATACCTGCCTATAAGTGCCACCTGGTACATTTTCCCACTTATAAATCTTGGATTAATTCTCTCCTTTGAAGCCTCACTTCTCAGTCACACTTCTGATTCTGGACCCAGAACCCTCTCCCTTTGCAGACCTTTATGTCATTTTTTAGACTCTGACTTCTCTGCCCATTTCATTAGTTAACTTGCCTCTGTCTGTTTCCTACATAGTTATTGAACTTGCTTATCTGTTGGTGACCACCAACACCTCCAATCCTATGCCTCACCTTCTCTACTTTTCTGTTATGGTTATGCCTTTATTGTACCTTTATGTTTTTATATTAATGGGATTTTAGGAGCAATGGGAGTCAAACACATATTTCTGCCATCTTGAATCTCTCCAAGTTGGATTTAGAAAAGCTATCAATTCAGTTTCTATTCTGAACTCTAGTAAATTCTAGATTGTTTCCATTATATAGTTTTCTCTGTTTATTTAGTATCTTCTCAAATAGATGGAAAATACTGCAAGAGCTATAGTTATACATTCTGTTTCATTTGTTTTTTCTATAGAGCCAGAGATTCAACTGTATGGAGTTTCAAAATTTCAAATATAAGTGCTAGGGTTTAAAGTAGACCCCTTCTTTCTAAGTTTACTCTTCAATTTTATCCTCTCTCCTGTTCTATTTTTATCTTTTGTTTTGTTTTGTTTTGTTTTACCTCTTATTGCCTTGCTCTGTTTCTTGCCTAATCATCTTTTCTTATAGCACTGCTTCTTCGCTATGTCCTTTTCCCAATTCCTTCTCAATCTATAGAGTTAAAGTCCTCTCTTTCCTCTGGGCCCTGCTCTCCTTTACTCTTCATGTTCACTGTTAAGTGAGCTGTTCCCAGACATTTCAATATACCACCCATATTTTCTCCTTCATATCTCTGCTACACATCTAGGAATACTCTTTGAACAGTTTTGAGACTTGACAATGTCTAACTCATGATCAATCTTGCTTCATCCCTACTCCCATTATTCCCTTCTTCATATTATTTTGAAATAAATCCCAGATGTCACATCATTTTCTTCAGATATTATAGTATGTAGCACAGTAAGAGCTATTTTCAAAATGTAACTGCAATACCATTAGCACACATAAAATCACTTAATGTTATTACATATCCAGTAAACATTCACAATGTAATTGTTTCAAAATTATTAATATGTTAGTTTGAATTACGATCCAAATGAGGTCTAAAAATTGCAAGTGATTGATATATTTTTTAAATATGTTTTAATCTGTAAGCTCCCTCCCTTTTTTTCTTTTTATTGCAATTTAATTGTTTAAAAAGTTGGATTATTTGTGTCAAATTTCCCACAGTCTGGATTTTGTCGATTACATCTCTACATTGTCTTCTCATATGTTCCGTGGAGTTTATCCTTTTAACTCCTGGAATTTTATGGCATTCTTCAACTATTTGATATAATTCCCAACATTTCTTATTGAATCTTTATATAATTTCAAACCTTTTGACAGCACTTTTTATAAGAAATATGATAAGACTTTGTACAGACATAGTTAACTCAGTCTGACCCAGTTGTTTATGGTTTTATAATTAGAAAGCCAGTTAAATGGTAGTTTCCTTGAGGGCCCAGGTTCTTAGACTTACTGGTGACATTGAAATATGTGTGTTTGTTTGTTTGTTTGTTTGTTTGTTTGTTTTCCAGTAAGACCTCTTTGGGAAATTGGCATAGACCTCTGAACTGTGATAAAATAAAAGTTTGCATTAAAATGGGAATAACTATATTTTTAAATTTCCAACCCTTAATAAATAAATGAGAACCTAGGCTTACTGAAGGTGGACTTAGAGCCTCATATATGTGGATAGCTCTAAGAAAAGCATTATCAGCTGCTCCACAGTATATTTAGGGCAAATACTGTCTGGATAGGTACTGGGAGCCTTAAACAGACTCACCCTCACCCGACTGCATTGCTGGGAAAATTAGGTTTTTCTCAGCTACCGATTGAGGAGTAAATATGAATTTTAATACCTTTTGTGGAGTAGTTTTCATTGACAGAGTTTATTGTTGGCATTGCCTACACATTTTTCTTAAGTTATGTAGTTTGTCCATAAGCATTATTTTTATTTAATAAATTAAGGTTTTCTTTCCTATTTGTTTTTTTGCCAGAGATTAACTTGGAAGGATTAGAACTTTTAGAATACAATGTCAGACTAAAAATTTCCTTTTATGATGTATTCTGCTCATTTTACCCTTGGTTTTAGGAGCTGGAAACCCAAAGTGCAAAATTGCAATTGTTTTGGGAAGAACTAAAACCAGCTCTACAGACAGGTAATAAAACAATTGTGATTGAGAAATCTATGTAGGAATAAGAGTCTTTCTATCCACTTAATTTACTTAAAATGTACCATTTGGGCTCACAAATCATAATATGATATTAAATATCACATATTTGTACTTCATAATTTTGCTAAAAGATATATTTAGGAAACATTTTAAGGAGTGTTGCTATAAATTCTTCAGTGTGGAATTTCCTGTATTAATAGTGTTGCTGAATGCTCAGTTTTTTGGATCAGATTATAAGACATAGAAATTTTCAGAACTGTCTCTAGGTAACTGATATTTAGATCAAAGGCAATTATTCTGAAAAATGTTTAGTATTGTATTTCAGTTCTCACTGTTGAGTAATGAGAAGCCTCAATCAAATAACCTAATTATTTTCAAATCTTTATCATTCCAGATCACAGCCTGCATCTGACTGTGTTTGATGTATGTTTTTTAGACCCCGTTTCAGACATCATTACTTACATGATTACATGATAACAATGACAAAAAGACAATTGTGACCACCTAATATATCCGTTTCATTTTTACACTTAGCAAACAACTTCTAACATCTGTTTTCCTTTTGACCAGACACAAACAACACAGCATAATTCTTGTTCCTATCAACACACCTGGAGTAGAAATAATAAGGCCTTTGTCACTTTTTGGCTACATGGGTAAGTACTCAATCAACATGACCATTCAGGAAGACTAGCACATGTTGTAATACTGACGGGAACAGATAGCATTTCAGTGTATGAGATGTGTCTCAGAAATCTTTTGGCCCTGACAACCATCTTAATATAAATGCCAGTGTTCAGAGTACGGCAAATAAAAAGAAGGGGTGCAGGATTCTACTTCATTTTTTTCTTTTTTTTTTTTCTTTCATTTTTTTTTTTTCTTTTTGGAAAAGGGGAGATTGTATTTAAGGAACAGCAGCTCTGATCACCAGTCTTCTCTCTGCCATTCAGGAAGATGGATTAATGAAATATATATAGAAAAATTAAATCTAAGTAATCTGTAATAAAATTCATCTTAGCCTTAGAAAGTTTAGCTTTCTTAATCAACCTATAAAAGCTGTTAATAAGCAATGAGTTTTGACTGATTTGAATGCAAAACTTTTCCTTTGGTGGAATTTCTAAGAAGCAAGGATACTTTTATTTCCTGCCACCCACTCAAGCTAATGTCGACTGTTTGCTTTCTACTCAGGTCATCAATCAGCAAGTATTTATTGAATGCCAACCACTTTTCTCAATGCTTAGAATAAATTAATGAAAAAAAAAATAGAATAAGATCACTGCTCTCAAATAGTTTGCATGCTAGGGGGGTAGGAGGTAGAAAATAACTACAGACATGTAAGTATGGAAATTAAATACCATGGTGATTATACAACAGGTGTTAATGCTATGAGAAAGTGTATTGAATTTCAGGTTCTGTGATGACTCTGACTTTCTCTTTATCATTGAATATGGCTAATGAAAAAGTTCAAGTAGCAGATGTAAGACTTGCAGTTTTGTAGAACATTTGACATCATCACCCTCTGTAGAATGTAGCTGTGGAATGTGCTCACAGGTTAAGTGTTGGCAAGATGGGAATGAACAAGCTCAATGGAGCAAATTGTGCGTGAGGAAGCTGGGTCTCAGACCAGCAGCCTGACTAACTCCAAAAATGGGTTTATAATATAGGTTGGCTGCAAATACTCTCCATCACAGAGCCTATCTTTGATTTTTCAGTATGACAAATTCACTAGCACCTCTCCAATTCCCTATTCCCAAGGCCAAAAGAAACAGTGTGGAGAAGGTTGATTATTAATGTCTAATCTGACAGGAAAAGGGTGTGGAGTTAGCATGAGATTATCTCTAGAACTTGGCAGGGAGCAGGGGTTCTATAAAGACAACGTGTGAATATGTTCCCAGTTTCAGTCAAATGCCAGTATTTTCAAGAGGCAAACACATAGTGAACAAGCCTAGATTGGGAGTAAACCAGTCTGTGCTTTATCTCTAATGCTGAGGCTGCTCTGTCCCGTAGAGCAGCCTCTTTGCATCATCAGGCATTAGTTTCCGTAATGATAAAATAAGACATTTGAATTATATTAGTCACTTTCAATTTTTGAAAAATTGGAACCTTTTAATTTTTCTTCCCAAGCAAAATTTTCTTTGGAAG
The DNA here is from genome assembly GCA_030015415.1 of Cynopterus sphinx. Lineage (NCBI taxonomy): Eukaryota > Metazoa > Chordata > Mammalia > Chiroptera > Pteropodidae > Cynopterus > Cynopterus sphinx. The sequence continues at coordinate 130,376,243 of CM057381.1, forward strand.
TTTGTATAAAACTTTTCAAAGAAGAAGCAATAATAAAACTGTAACAAAATAGTCTGGTTGGTGCTGTGAGGCTGTCTTCCCTTTTAGTAGCTCTACAACTTCAGAGAATGAGTTCAAAAACCTTGGGATCAAATGATTTCTAAAGTCTCTTCTAACTTGAACACTTGAGTTTTGTGGGCTGAGGGATGCTGGAGGTTCAGGGCTCAGATTTACCTAGGAATGTCTGTGAGGCTTTTAAATCCTACTTTCTTTGAGTAATTATACTTCAGTAGATTAAATGTGACTATATTTTGGTCAACTCATTTGCTCTTTAAAATTTTATTTCCTATTTGATAGATCATTTGCATGGAGGACATTTTGAGATCCATTTTAATCAAGTGCGAGTTCCTGCCACCAATTTAATACTAGGTGAGATACATTTGTAAAAATGATTTCCCAGTATTGTATATTAAAATATTTTCAAGCCTAAATATGGAAAAGACATGAAGTCTACCTTAATTTAAATACTTTCCCATCTCACTCCATTTACAAGGGAACATTTTTCTATTTGGTGGATTTTCTTACATGGAACAATGTTTTATTAAAGTATTTGATTGTGATTTTGTATCACATCAGTTGAAAACATAGCTAAATACAAAAATTACCAGATTCAGAGCAACATACTTTTCCCTGAAACATGGCCTTCAGGCCTCTACTTGTTTTAAGAAAACCTTGATATTTTTTTAATTCAAGTCTTATATACACGTTAGAAATATATATAACTTTGAATACTACATACCTGGAAGGAATGACACCACGCTCCTTGTTGGAACCCTACCCAAGCTTCAGAGAACATCTCAAACGGCACCCCTTTCTTTGTGTTTCTTATCCCATCCACTCAGCAAGCCCCTGATGCCTGCCAGGCTCTAAGTTTACAATCTCTCCCTCCTTTGTTTTTCTTTGTCCTCCTTATCCCTTATCCCTAGCATCTTTGTCCCCTCTTCTTGATTCTAAACTAGTGTAGGGACTGTCTAATCTACCTTCTTAACCATTGCAGCACTAATAAATAGCTTATGCATAGTAGGTACTTAGAGATAGTTCTTAAATTTGATCAAAAGGTTTAATGACATGGTGGTTTAAAAAACAGAAAGCAAAAATTACGTAAATGTATAATGAACCTGATTATAAAACTTTTTTCCTATTGGAATGCTATTTTTATTGAAGGTAGCTCTTCACTTTGTTAGGATTTGTGTAAAGAACAAAAATCTTGGGCTGTGGCCACTTTCATATTCTTTTCTTTCTCACAGGTGAAGGAAGAGGATTTGAAATTGCCCAAGGCCGCCTTGGGCCTGGCAGAATCCACCACTGTATGAGAACAGTAGGTTCGGCAGAACGTGCTTTGCAGATCATGTGTGAACGGGCAACACAAAGGGTGGTCTTTGAGAAGAAACTGTATTCACATGTAAGGATGATTATTTATTTCAATTTATCGTAGCCCAATGCACTACACTAACCTTGAAACAAAACAGCATTACTTGGTCAGAGAGAGATTTCCTGTTCATAAACAAGGTGATTCTTTTCCACAAAGTATATTTATGTCTGTATATAAATATAGTCTGCTGAGAGAGATTTATCTGCAAGATTAAGTAACTCCAAAAGGGCTTCAACACTTCAGCATACAGAGTGTGCATAATTCCTTCAACTTTCTCAGATTTTCATTCTCTAGAAAACCAAAACACTAGCACTCTGTGTGGAAACGAGAGGGCTGACAGAGGAAGGGGGATTTGCTTTGTTTTTTGGCTTTCTGGAAGGAATTTCGGATAAGTGTAGAGATATAGGAAAACAGTCTAAAACTCGTGAAAAGAGAGATCTAAAGATAGAATGGACTGCTTGAGGAAGTAGCAAGTTCCTTGTCACTGTAGAAATGAAAGTAGAAATGGGACCAGCTTTTGGTGGGATATTCATGATTTTTTGAATCCTTATCTATAAATTATATATGATTGAGTCTGTTGTTTACAAAGCACAATAAACAGTGTGGGCAGTATAATCAAGACCAGAGAATATTTCAAGAGGGAAAAAGTCATCATTTCAGACTTGGAAAATTTTTTAAGAGAAGTGAGATATTCAAATCAAACCCTCTCTAACAAGAAAAATTAGTTTTAAATATTTAATACTTACAGTTGCTAACATGGTAGTGTTGGGGCAAACCTGTGGTGATAAAATTGTATTTGTGTTTGCTGGACATGTACATTTCAGTGCATTGGTCCCCTTGTAAAGTACGTTAGTGACCATCTTATAAAATTTTGTAGCATATTTTTTTACCTTACATTTCTATAGGCTACGTTTGCTTGTTTGTTTGTTTTGTGAAATATTATTTAGCCATATCTATGATTTAGTTGTAACATTGTTTTAATGAAAAAATATAGCTTGCTCTATGGCATATACCTGGGAAGAATTCGTGGGGAAGCCCTTTTTAGTACATAGTGAAGGCAAAGGTTCAGCTGCTTCATGGGCACTGAGAGAGGAGGTAAGAAGGTGTGAATTTGAGTGACTGTGGGTACAGCTCTACGTGGCTTCTGGAATAGATGCTAAAGAACTGCTCATGGCATCAACGATCACTTCTCACACTTTCCTCTTTTCAAGACTGCATCCAACCCCTGGAATAGGGTGAAGGGAGGACACAGAAAGGTTGATGGACAGGCATCTTGAGCACACGAAAGCACTCTGCTCAAGTGCTCCTTTCATGAGATTTTTTTAATACTGCACTAGAGGAAAATTTCCCTCCTGCTTTCTAAAGTTAATCTATCAAGCAGAACAAGCCTGGGCTTTTCAAAAATATGATTCCCTTTACTGGAAACTTCCTGTATTTGGCACAAAGAAAATGATCTGACAGAAGTAAAGAGATGTGTGAGCATGTCATAAACAAAAATCTGGGCCAGCTTCCCCATCCCTCCCCACCAACACACACCCAATTTGTGAAAGTAACATTCCTTTTCCCTGAATTTGGAGACTCCTTCCAGCTGCCTTCCAAATATTCCAGGCACTAAAGCTAAAAGTCCTCTGTCATAGTTCAGTTTTAATAAATAATCTGGCAATCCCTTAGAACATCCAGTTTCTATGCACTGAATGCTTTCAGCCACCCTAGGGTCTATAGAAACCCAGCTGAAAAGTTTCCTTTATTCTAAAGCTAAGAAGTAAATGCATTTTGGGTTTGTTCATGAAGTTATAGTCACCTAGTTCCATCAAAAAATGCTAACCACTGGTGGCTTGTTTGAAGTTGTTAATTCAGAGCCTTGTTTCAAACTCTAGGGCAGAGCCATCTAATAGAAATATATTGTGAGGCACAAATGCAATTTAAAATTTTCTAGTACTACATTTTTTAAAAGTAAAAGAAATAGATGAAATTGATTTTAATACCTTTTATTTAGTCCAATGTATGCAAAATGTTATCATTTCAACATGAAATCAATATAAAAATATTAAGGTATTTTACAGTTTTTAATACTGATTCATCTAAATTGGGTGTATATGTCCATTACAGTACATATTAGTACATTAGTGCATTATAATACATATATAGTACATTACAGTGTATCTGTAGTACATCTCAGTACAGACTAGTTATATTTCAAATGTACAGTACCTGCATGTGAACATCACAGTGGTAGGGAAACTGAGCAAGTATCCACTGTTGAAGAAATGTACTAGGACAACATGATCAAGCATAAAAATGGCTGTGGAATGTTAATAATATGGTTCAATCAGAGCATTGTAATTGTCTGCTAGTCAAATTTATCCTTAACAAATATTATTCTCCACTATAAACACCAGTTCTGTGGTTAAAATTGAGAATCAAGGAAACCTGGTACAGCCAACTGGAAGCATTTGCTGTCTCCTGAATTTGTGTTGAATTCTAAATGCTTGGTTGCTTGTGAGAATTATGGTAGGTTTGGTCTCCATAGTCTCCCATTTTAAGCCCTGCTGCACCACCCCATTCTCTTCCAAATTCTGACCAACTGAGAAAAGTGAAACTGTTCAGTCAAATGAGAAGCAAATACCAGTCTTTGCAATTTTTTATTCTGAGATCATTGTATGTTCACATGCACGTATGAGATGATACAGAGCGATCCCTTCTGCCCTTTACTCAGTTTCCCCCAATGGTGACATCTTCCCAAATTATAGTACAACATCAGAACCGGGATGTTGTCACTGTTACAGAACATTCCCATCACAAGCATCCCTCATGTTGTCCTTTTATAAACCACTTTTCTCTCATCCCCACCCCATGAACCCCAGATGATATTTAATTTATTCATTTTTATAAGTTTATCATATCAATAATGATATCATACAGTATGTAAACTTTGAGGACTGGTTTTTCACTCAGCATAATTTTTCAGAGATTTATCTAGATTGTGTTTCAACAGCTGACTCTTTTTTATTGCTGAGTAGTATTCCTTGGTATGGATTACCAGAGTTTAACTATTTACCTATTGAAGGCTACATCAGTTGTTTCCAGTTTGGGGCTGTTAAACAGAAAGCTGCTATAAACATTCGTATAGGTTTTTATGTGAACATAAGTCTTTTTTTCCTCTACGATAAATGCAAAGAATACAATTGCTGGGTCATATGGTAGTTGTATGTTTAGTTTAAGAAACCATCAAATTCTATTCCAGAATGGCTTTACTAGTTTTCATTTTCAACAGCTGTGTATGAGTTATTGTTTCTCCACATCCCCATGAGCATATTGTGTTGTCAGTATTTACTTTAGCCATCTGCTAGGTTTATAGTGATAATCTCATTTAGTTTTAACTTATATTTTACTAATACCTAACATCTTTTCATGTGTTATTTGCCATCTTATGTCCTCTTCAGTTCATGTCATATGACCATGTTCTACCTTGATTGCATTCTTACTGTTGAGCTTTGAGAGTTCTTCATATATTCTAGATAATATCCATGGTCAAATATATAATCTGCAAATATTTTCTCCCACTCTGTAGCTTTTAATTCTTTTAAAAGGGTCTTTCACAGAGTAAAACTATTTCATTTTGATTAGCTTCAATCTGTCAACTTTCTTTTTATGAATAATGTTTTTAGTGTCAAGTCTAAGACTGCTTTGCCTAGCCCTATTCCTGAAGATTTTCTTGCCTATGACATCCAACTGCTTCAGTACCATTTGTTGAAAAGGCTGTCCTTCCTTAATTAAATCATTTTCACACTTTTCTCAAAAATCAGTCAGGCATATTTGTGTGGGTCTGTTTCTGGGTTCTCTGTTCTGTCCTCTCAACCTGCATTTGTCCCTCTGCCAACACTACAGAGTTTTAATTACTATAGTTATATAATTAATCTTAAAATCAGGATGATTGATTTATGTCACTTTATTATTTCAAAAATTTTTTAGCTATTCTAGTTCTTTGGCCTTTCCATATAAGTTTTAGAATAATCTTGTTATTATCTGCAAAACAATTTGCTGGAATTTTTATAAGAATTGTGTTAAATTGGGAAGAACTGACACCTTTACTGTATTGTGTTTTCTAATCTATGAGCACAGTATACCTCTCTATTTATTCAGCCTTTCTTTGATTTATTATCTATATGAAGCTTTCAACACACTAGTCCTATACATTATATTTACATACAAGTATTTATGTACAAATATGAGTGATTATAAAGGATAGTGCTTATAATTTCAGTGTCCATGCATTCATTATCTGTATGTAAAAATATAATTGGTTTTTGTATGTTTATATTGTATCCTGTGACTTTGCTGAACTCACTTATTCTAGTTTTTCTTCATAGATTGGGGTAGACAGTTATGTCATCTGCAAAAAAGGGAAGTTTTATTTCTTCCTTTCTTTCTGTATATGGGTATATATATATACATTTTATTTTCTTTTCATGCCTCTGCACTAGTTGGAATTTTCAGCACTTTGTTGAATACAAGTAGTGAGAGCAAACATCTTTGCCTTGTTTCCAGTCTTAGGGGAACATTAAATATAATGTTAGGTGTAGGTTTTTTGTAGATATTTTTTGTCGAGTTGAGTTCCCCTCTATAACTAGTTTTCTGAGAGTTTTTTATAATGAATGAAGGTTGTGTTGTGAAATGATTTTTCTGCATTGATTTATATAACCATATGATTTTTCTTCTTTAGCCTGTTAATATAGTGGAATACATTAATTGATTTTCAAATACCATACCAGCTTTGTATCCTTGGAATAAATCCCAATTTGTCATGGTGTGTAATTCTTTTTATAGATTGCTGAATTCTACTTGATAGTAATTTGTTAAGGATTTTTTCATGTGTATTCATGAGGAATTTTGGTTAGTAGTTTTGTACTGTATCTGGTTTTGGTATCAGGGTAATACTGACTTTACAAAATAATTTTTTCCCTATATTTTAATTTTTTTTCCAATTACAATTGACATTCAATATTTTGTTTTAGGTATATAGTTTATAACTTACAAAGTGATCCCCCCAAAAGTCTTGCACTCCCCTAGCACCATACATAGTTATTACAGTATTACCCTATGTTGTACTTTATATCCCCGAGACTATTTTATAACTGCCAATTCTAATTCTTAATGCCTTCACTCAGTCCCCCAACCCTCCTCCCACATCGCAGCCATCAGTCTGTTCTCTGTGTCTGTGAGTCTGTTTCTATTTTGTTTGTTCATTTATTTTGTTTTTTAGATTCTACATATAAGTAAAAGCATTTGGTATTTTCTTTGTCTGATTTATTTCACTTAGCATAATACCCTCTAGGTCCATCCATGTCGTCTCAAAAGGTAAGATTTCATACTTTTTATGACTGAGTAATATTCCATTGTATATATGTACCAAAAATTTCTTTATCCAGTTGTCTCCTGTTGGGCATTTAGGTTGTTTCCATAACTTGGCTATTTTAAGTAATGCAACAAGGAATATAAGGATTCATATATCTTTTCAATTAGTGTTTTAAATTTATACATAAATACCCAGAAGGGGAATTGCTGGGTCATGTGGTAGTTCTACTTTTAATTTTTTGAGGAACCTCCATACTGTTTTCCATACCGACAGCATCAATTTGCAATCCTACTAATGGTTTTAATTGGCATTTCTCTGATGATTAGTGATGCTGATCATCTTTCTCATGTGTCTGTATGTCTTCTTTGGAGAAAAGTCTATTTAGTTCCCCTGCCCAATTTTTAATCTGATTGTTTAGGGTTTTTTTGTTAGTTAGTTAGTTAGTCAGTTTGTTTGTTTGTTTTGGTGTTAACTTGTATGAGTTCTTTATATATATTGGCTATTAACCCCTATATCATTGGTGAATATCTCCTCTTATTCAGTAAGTTGTCTTTTCATTTTGTTGATGGTTTCCTTTGCTGTGCAAAAAATTTTTATTCTGATGTACTCCCATCTGTTTAGTTTTTCTTTTGTTTACCTGGCCCAGGGAGACATATCCAAATATATATATACTAAGTATATATAATATATACAAGTATATATATACTAAGAGTGATGTCAAAGAGTTTACTGCCTATGTTTCCTTTGAGGAGTTTTACAGTTTCAGGTTTTACATTTAAGTCTTTAAAGTCTTTAAACAATTTTGAATTTGTTCATGTATGAGGTGTAAGAAAGTGGCCTAGTTTCATTTTTTTTTTTGTATGTATCTGTCCAGTTTTCTCAATACCATTTATGGAAGAGACTGTCTTTACCCCATTGTATACTCTTGACTCCTTTGTCATAGAGTAATTGACCATAAAGGCATGAGTTTATTTCTGGTCTCTCCATCCTGTTGCGTTGATCTCTGTGTCTATTTTTATGCCAGTACCATGCTGTTTTGATTACTATAGCCTTGTAGTATAGCCTGATACCTCCAACTTTATTGTTCTTTCTTAAGGTTGCTTTGGCTATATGGGGTCTTTTGTGGTTCATATAAATTTTAGGATTATTTGTTCTAGTTCTGTGGAAAATGCCATTGGTAATTTGATAGGGATTGTATTGAATCTGTAGATTCTTTGGGTAGTATGGACATTTTAACAATGTTGATTCTTCCTATCCATGAGCACAGTATAGCCTTCCATTTATTTGATTTCTTTCTTCAATGCCTTATAGTTTTCCAGGTCTTTTACCTTCTTGACTAAATTTATTTCTACATGTTTTATTCTTTTTGATGAAATTTTAAGTGGTATTGTTTCAATAATTTTAACTCTTTAGGACACTTCCTTATTGGTGTACAAAAATGCAACTTATTTCTGAATGCTAATTTTGTATCCTGCTACTTTACTGCATTCATTTATTAGTTCTAATAGTTATTGGTGCAATCTTTAGGGTTCTCAATATATAGTATCATGTAATCTGCAAATACTGACAGTTTTACTTATTCATTTCCAAGTTGGATGCCCTTTAGTTGTTTTTCTTGTTTGAATGCTGTGGGTAGGATTTCCAATACTATATTTAAAAAAAGTGGTCAAAGTGGACATCTATATCTTGTTCCTGGTGTTAAGAAAAAGCTTTCAGCTTTTCCCCTTTGTGTGATATTAGCTGTGGATGTGCCATATATGGCCTTTATTATATTAAGTAAGGTATGTTCCCTCTATCCTCACTTTGTTTATAGTTTTAATCAGAAATGATTGTTGGATTTTGTCAAATGCTTTTTCGGCGTGTCTTGATATGATCATATGATTTTTATCCTTCATTTTGTTTATGTGGTGTATCACATTAATTGATTTATAGATATTGAATCAATTTTGCATCCCAGAGAAAAAATCCCACTTGATCATGGTGTATTGCAGTATTTGGTTTGCTAATATTTTTCTGAGGAGTTTTACATCTATGTTCACCAGGGATATTGGGATGTATAAATCTATTTTAGCTGGCTTTCTGAGACACCGTTCTATTATAAGATGGGGTTACTCTACCTCATTGCTGCCAGGCAGAGGTAGAAGTCCAAGTTCCTATTCAACTTCCACTGATACCTGAAAAGAAGAGTGCATTCTTATTGCCTGGTGAGATGGAAATCCAGGATCCCCATATGCTTTCTACTGACAGCACAGGAGGGATGTAGCTTGTTGCTGGACTAACTTCTCACTTGGCATTCTCTGATATCACTTTGGCAGGGGTGTTCAGGTACCTTATTACAGCATTGATGAGAGTAGAAATCTATGCTGGCATGAATAGGAGAAGGGCCAAAGCTTTTCTATGGTGTTGGCATGAGTAGGGTCATTAATCTATAGAAGCTTTCTGTCTTACTAGGCTGCCCCTACCCAATCCATCAGCTAAAGAGAACAGGCTTTTTTTGTTGGGGCTAATTTTTTGTTTGATTGTTGTCTGTGCTCATTGGCATTTCCAGGTTGCTGGCATCTTCAGCTTCAAGTCTGGGATATATGAGGCAAAAAGAAAAGCCAGGGAATTCACCACTAAAGTGTTCTTTTAGTCTGCAAATCCCTAGCAGGTCTGCATTCTTTACACCTTTCAGAGTCTTCTTAGGTTTGTGTAATAAATAGTATCCAGGTTTTTAGCTGTATTTAGCAAGAGAAATAGGGGAAAGTGCATCTATTCCATTTTCCTGGAAGTCATTCAAAGTACCATTATCTAAATCTGTGCAGGTACTCTATAAACCACATGCGGAGCTCTGGGAGACATCGGGTGAGAGAATGGGCCTGGAGCTGAGGCTGAGGCAGCATCTCCTCACTTCAGATCTGAGTCTTGCGACCCACGCATGCAGACGTGTGCAGTTTTCACCAAACTACAAAGCTGTAGTTACATGACCTCAGACACCAGTTTATCCCTTTCTTTTTGCTGTTTTTGTTACCCTACAGGAGGTTGTGGCTCACTGGATTGCTGAAAGCCGCATTGCCATTGAAGAGATCCGCTTGTTGACCTTGAAAGCTGCCCACAGCATTGACACTCTGGGCACTGCTGGCGCTAGGAAGGAGGTGAGGCCCTTTGGACCACTACCTGCAAAGCCTTCTCCAGGTTCTCCAGCATATCAGGTCTTGTGATGCCTTGCTAGCACTCAGAATTTTGGAAGCTTCTATGTGATTTTGGTTTAAAACTTATAAATGTATAGCACTTGCTAGTTTTCCTTTCACTGAGCTGCTTTGTGAATGATTTTCAGGATGCCGAATATCTTCATTTTTGAGATACAGCAACTGAGATTAGGGAAATCCTAGACTTTATACAAACCTGGTATTGTACTCAATGTGTCACTTTCTGCTAGTCTTGTGATACTGGGCAAAGTAACCATTTTGCCGAGGGTTCTAGTGGAGTGACCAAGATGATATAGAATGCACAGCGCTGTGCTGACACATAGCAAATGTATCATAAAAGGTACCTTTTGTCCCTTGCCACTTTATGTTTCTGGCTTATATGGAATAAGAACATGATCATTTAATTCTAAAAGCTATTAAAATTGCTTAGAGAAAACTGATTAGTGAAAACTCTTGAACTCTTTTTATGACCCCTAAGAGGATGAATGTAATTTATCAGTTGCCTGAAATTCTTTTGGAAATAGGAAAATTATAAATAAATGAATGTGATTTGGAAGAGATATCTCTTTCCAGAAGGTCCATATTAACTGAAATATGGCAATTAGCTGCATTACAGCGGATGTCTTTGTTGGCTTTCATCAGAGATCCTGTTTTTGTGATGAATGCATGTGGGAAAGTTCCTTTGTTTCATTTCACAAAGAAAATACAGATTATATCAAATTCTGCCACATTGTTTATTATTAAAGAAAGGAACATTCTTTTGGTACCTTGCTTTTGTAGATTGCGATGATTAAAGTGGCTGCCCCCCGGGCTGTCTGCAGAATTATTGACTGGGCCATCCAGGTGTGTGGAGGCGCAGGTGTTTCCCAGGATTACCCTCTGGCTAACATGTGAGTAGGTGCCATGTAATAACCATCTACATGTGATAGGCTTGGAGTTAAAAATCTACAGATGCCCTGACACTAAGAAGAAAATAAAGATACCAATTTACATTAAAGTATAAATTGAAGGCCAAATAAAGGTCTAGTTATATGCAGATTTTCAGCTTCACAGAATATCAGTGCCCTAACCCCCATGTTGTTCAAGGTTCAACTTTAATATAGGTACTTTAACTATTTCATTCAATTATGTTAACTTTTACACTGGGTTCCCAGGTAGAAGAAATAACATGGGGAACCAGGAAGAAGAGGAGGGGACAGAGATGGCCACAGGGAGCCCAGAGCCAGGCTTAGGAACATAATTAGGACAATCTCAGCCCGTTTTGCAGCAGTGCATGTCAATGACCATCTCATGTCCGGATTCTAGTTGCTGGGAGTCAAGAAGGAAAACTGTCCATGCCCATTACCTCATGATCACGATGCCACCTTCTCTATCACACTGGAGGTGTTGGAGGTGGGCCCCATCAATCTTTCACCTGAAGAAAGAACTAAATATATAGTACTATATAATCATAGTACATAAGTATTATATATTTATACTTCACTGCTTATGGCTTACCTAAGAGATCTCTTAGCTCTAGCAACTCCTAGTAACCTATAGCAAATCAAGACTGAGATTAAGCCCACTGCACCATGCCCTTTTAGAGTTCACTTTCCAAGATGAGAATTTTTAAAATGGCATTTCAGATGTCCTTGGGCCTTTTCCTTGATTTTTTCTGTGCTCTCTTTTTCTTATCACTGCCTTGGCGAGATTTCAAAAATTAATAGTTTTGGCTTAGAATCAGAATGGCTGATGTTAAAGTATCATGTTCCTCTCTGATAACTCCTGCCATCCCTGTTCTTTTTGTTTTTTCAGGTATGCCCTAATGCGAGCTTTGCGCATAGCAGATGGGGCTGACGAAGTCCACCTCTCAGCAGTCGCAAAGCTGGAGCTTGCAGACCAAGCCAGAAGCTTGAGGGCCACACATCTGACACTGTCTCACCTTTAGACAGACTTCATGAGCATTGGAGTCTCATTCTATTTTTGCAGCCGTTTGAGCATCTATTTTGATCAGTGGGTTTTATAATTTCAAGGCGCACACAGGTTTAAGTTAAACAAATTCTGTAGTTGTTGTCATTCAGCCTAATAAGTATTTATGATTTTGTAAACACTAAACTAGTAAAGAAATAATAAATTGGAGAGCTAAAGCATAGTCATAAAAATATTTTCATTTTTTGATTCTCATGAATTGTTACATTTAAATAAATATTCAAGGAATATTTAATCATTACTTTGTAAAATAATGAATGTGATACAGTGGTATCTCCTTTTTAACACTGATTTTAGGGACTGGTTTAACACGTTGCAGTAATGTTTTCATTGGAGGAAGATGCATGACTGGGTCATTTAGAATTCAAATATTAAGTGTCTTCATAATTAAACAGGAAGCATTTATACAAAAATCTGAATGCAGTTTAAAGTTTACTAGAAAATATGGCATATTATGAGAAAATGTAATTAAGAAAAATTTAATAATCTATGTTTTGATGAGACAGTAGATAGTTTAAGGTACAAGAAAGTTACTTAATTGTGAAAAGAGATTGATATTCTCTACTCAGTCATTGGAAAACTTTTAAGTTTGCTTGGCATAACTTGAGTATGTGAATTGACTTTCAAATGTAAATTTTATGAAATTTAAATACAGAGCAAGTATTCTGAATGAAAATTTAAGCATCTGAATTGAAAAATAAAGTGTAAAAAACACACCATATTTTCAAGACTTAATATGAAGAGTATTTTTATTAATATTTACTTTATTAATACTTTAAAATATTGATTACATGTTGAAATAAAATTTGGATATTTTGAATTAAATGAAATATATAATTAATTTTACTTGTTTCTTATTAGCTTTTTAGTGTGGATGCCACTGGAATAATAACTGGTAAATTTTTAAATTTCCAAATAAAAGTATTTTTTTTTAATGATAAAAAATGTTTTATTAGAAACCATATATATCACATAAATTTCTTAAGGTCATGAGATTATTTCAACCATTTAATGTCATCTTGGACTGGAAGTGGGGAGCAGACATTTGACAAAGACCTGGATTCTGATTCCTTGTATGTCATTTGGACCAGATAACATTTGCCTTAGAGCCTTAACCTCTCTGCACCTCATTTTTCTTTCTAAACATTGGGATTAACTTTTAAATCTAGAGAACCCTTACCTACTGAGGTTTGGTTGTGACACTCACTGAAGCCACATAGAAGCGCCTTGATTTTTGTAAACCACAATATTGTACTTTATAAGATGTTCTTATTTAAAGCGAAAAAAATCTTATAATCCAATCAGTTTAACCCTATTACTAGTTTTAAAAGTTGTGACTTAGAAGAAATCAGGTTGTTTCTGAACAATTAGAATTAAAGGTTATATCTGATACTTATTTTTGTGATAATTATTCTGTCTTTGAGGAAAACTGGCTAAAATTGGTGGTTAAGTTGTTTCAGTTCATCTATTTTTATCTGTGTCTGTCATATACACAGCCATCCCTAAGACAAGTCACTCCATGTGGTCCATTTCCACTTCTCTCCTCTACCCTTAATTTCTTCAGATAAAATGTTATAAAGAATAGGAAGGATTGTTTTGAAAGGGAAAATTCTAATCTCCAAATGATAAAGTAAGATTGAGACACTTAGGCTCCGTCACATGAGCCACTGGACTCACAGCCATCTCTGGGACCTCCTCAGGCTGTCACCCAGGCATCACTTATGCAGCAGCCCACCAGGGACAGTCAGGTTCACCATGATTTTCAAAACCACATGGTTTTAAAATAAGAAGTTGCCCTTTGTAATAAGCACAAGGCGGGAAGGAAGGAAGGCGAGAACTCACCAGTGAGGGCTTTCCCCACCAAAAACTCTCCACGATTTACACATGGTCAGCAGCAGGGAGGGCTGTCCAAAAGGAAGTTACCAAGTGGTTCCGCACAAAGCAGTCATGGCACGCATGGCAGTGCTTTTCCAGCAGGGTCTCTGGTAGCAGACATTTTAACCTTTGAGAATACATAATAGAAAAGTCAGCTGATCATGGAGGAACAGATTTCCTCAGCAAAATGTGGTGCTTTACAAAGGCTTCCCCGAGGTCTACATCACCCAGCTCTTCCCACGACTACAGCCTACTTATACCTCTTGGCCTTCACATTCCGTCCGTGAGAACTGAAGTGTGTGAAAGCAGCCGAGTCTGAGAGCAGCAATAGGTACTTTCACAGGTTACGTTAGGCTTGCAAATACTGTTTTTCTCACTCTTCTTTAAGCTACAACAGTCTGAGAAGTTCAGAAGGTAGATACTTCTTACCCAGACCTCTGAAGGGATTTAAATTAGTGAAGGTCCTAAATAAAGGATAGCACAGAGTGAAATCTATTTAAGAAAATGTCTTCTATGAACAAATGCTTTTTCTGTAGAGCCAGGTAGCCTCGCCAGACTTCACTTTTTCACTGGCACTTGGTAATCCCTACCCAAAGAAGTAAAAGGGGTGCAAACTGATCAGTGGACCTACCGTTAGCCCAGGGTACAGTGTTTGTCTATGGCATGTATTTCTCCATTTCTTTTGCCTGGAGTACTGTTGCAGTCTCCTCACTGGGCTTCTAGTCTTTCCTCACAGCAGCCAGAATGACCCGTTCAAAGTGTTGCAGTAGTTTCCATCTCATAATAGAATCCACAGTCCTTGCCTTGACTGACAGAGCTCTCCACCTGAGCATGTCCCCAACACCTCTCTGAGCTCATCGCCCTGGCTCACTCCCTCCATCATGGCTTGCTGGCTCCCGTTCCAACAGTCAACCATACTCTGAGGTTTGGTTCTCACTGTTTCTGCTACTTGAAAAGATCTACCCTAAGGTTTCAGAAGCCTGCTCAAAGGTCACCTTATCAAAGTGTTCTTTCTTGACCATTTTTTCTAAACTAGCACCACATGCTTCATCATTCTCCACCTCTTTACCTGCCATTTTTTTTTTCGTAGCACATTATTTGACATATGCCTTATCTACTTACTTATGGACTGTCTTCTGACTAGAGCGTAAGCCCCACTTTTTCCTTCTACAGTAATTTATTTCACTTTGTGTGTGTGTGTGTGTGTTTAGTGAGGGTCTCCTCAGTCCCTAGAGCATGTCTGAGCTCTAGTATGCACTCAATAGAAGTACAAATGAATGAATAATGAGCACGGATGCTCTCCTGATCCCTGATTTGCATTTGGTGAGATGACAAAGCATTTATTTATAGGTCTACAAAGAACAGAGCAAAAAGCCTGAGCCCCAGCCTCTGAACACAGAGACGGGACCATAGACCTAGAATGGGGTACAAATAGCTGGAGAAAACTGGGGCTGAGACAGGACATCAGTGCCCCAGCAGTGGGGGTTGCACAGCAGTTTGGGCAAATAAGTTGAAGAAATAGTTTGAGTATTTAATAACCTAGGAGAATGCATATTTACTTTTGTAAATTTTTCTGATTTCCAATCCAATCTGATCAGTCAGAGTGCTATAATGGGCTCTAGGTACAAAGAGGAGTCGAGATGCCTAAGAAAAACAAAACCACTCTTGGTGACTGTTAGAATTTTCCAATTTTCCAAATAAACAGGATCCTGGGAAGTGTCACACTTAACTCAAGGCAGACAAAAAACACTTAGGATTTATGATCCTGCCACAATATTTTTACTCCCCTCCCCTTTTTATTTTCAGCATCTCTTTCTCACTGAGGTGATTGAGTTTATCCTGAAAATCCCTGAACATCCTAGTGTAAGAGTGTAATTGCTGTAAGCTCTGTGAAAAAAGAGCTTTCCTCTGCCTCATCTTCACCCAAAAATATGTGAACAAACAAAGGGTGCTTATGTGGAGTGGCGCCTCTCTCAGGACACCCTAAATAAGTATTGGTAAAATGGAGAACGGCTGTGGACAGTCTCACCGGCACTCCTGAGCCTGCTGGGTTGATGGCTAATACCTTTCAGGTGAAGAGCCATGTTTCACTTTTTAAATGGGTGAAAGCAGAGACTGCAGATGCCTCCTCTCTCCAGCTCCTTACCTCTCTGCCTGCAATTTCCACCATTCTTTCTTCTTACTCCACATCAGCCAAGTTGGCCTTCTGCTGTTCCTCTAATACCAGATTTTTTTTTTAAGTTAGAAACCATATTTGTTGTTTCCTATTCAAACAAGGCATTCTTATGGAAAAAGAATGCCCAAAAAAGGCTTTCTGGATTTTCTCACTGGGTCTATCGATTCAAACCTTTTCTCACTGTGAAGATGACAGAGCCTTCCAACTCGCCCAGGGAAATTAAGCTACTCTAGTTTGACTTTTGATTATTTGCATGAACAAAAAAACAAAACCCAACTGTTAACAGGCTATCTGTCCCCAGGTACATACGCCCAGTCCACTTGGACAGACAGAGTGGGCCTTAGATCCACGTCCTCACGTGCAGTCAGGATTCAAGGTCCCCTGGAAATCAGGCTGGCGTTCCTAACTAGGGAACTGAGGAAGTCCCCAGCCCTTGGTCAGCTGGTTCAAACGACACAGAGCCTCCAGTGAGAGGCTGATTCCCCCTCTAGCAAGGATCATTTGGAGTCCAGTAGGGTAGCCTTCCAGCCATGGTGGCTTCTGGTCTCCAAAGCCTCCTGAGATCTCTTCAACTGACAAAGAGTGGATTCATGTTTCAAAATGGCACACCAAAGTATACACGGTAGAGCATGTCATTAAGGCAACAGTCTCACCAAGTCCACGAACAGAGCAGACCCCAAAATCCTTCTCCCGGTGCCCTCCAGAACCACAGGGTCCTGCCCCCTCCTCCTCAGTGGCCACTCCCAGCATCCAGAAGCTTTGAATAGCCCTCAGCCTCACAAGTTAGAGGTGGCCTAATTAAGGAATTTCACGGCATCTCCGAGGCCAAAGTCCTACCCTCAGGGTCTTTGCACTTACTTTTCTGTTTGCCTAGAAAACTCTCCTCCCCGCCACCTCATATTCTCAAGGTTTGCTCCTTTCCTGCAAATATAACATTCTAAGAGTTCCTTCTGTGATCACCCCAACTAAATTTCTATGCCCTTTCAACACACACATACGAAAGTTCCTTACCCCGTTCCCTGGTTTGGTTTTCTTAGAACTTTCAGCAGGTAACATACTCTATATTCTCTTTCGTTTGGCTTATTATCCCCTCTCCCCCACTAAAAAGTATGCTTTAGCAGAGAGGTATTTTTTTCTGTTTTGCTCAGTGCTAATCCTTAGTGTCTAGTACAATGCCTAGAGTGTAAATAATTGGTGCTCAATAAATATTTGTTGAATGCATGAATGGAATTCCTCCAGATGAAGGGCAGGGATCCCAGCAAATTTGCTTAACATCTGTATCAGAAGTGTGGCAGCATGGGCTCGTGTCTAGTCACCAGTCATGCAGATGCTTACAAGTAGGCCTAAAGCCATGCTTCACAACCCTGGCTGAGCATCAGACTCTTCAAGGAGCTTGATACAGACTCAGCTGTTTCTGCCAGTGCCCCAGTCCCAGCCCTTGTTACTTTAATGGTAACAAGATATACCAGATTCTAATGAAATAAAGGGTTGAGGGTAGAGGACTCAGTTCCTGGCAAATCATGATGAGGTCTGTTAGGATGTTTGATTGCAAACACCAGGAAGAGACAGGCTAATGTGAGCAAAAGGGAATCTGCTAGGTAGAATTAGAAGACTAAGGCAGTGGTTCTCAACTTTGGCACCAGGGACCAGTGCTCCTATGAGAATCTAATGCTTGATGATCTGAGGCGGTGATGCTAGTGCTGGGGAGCGGCTACAAAACAGATGAAGCTTTGCTAGCTCACTCAGCTGCCGCTCACTTCTTACTGTGTGGCTTGGTTCCTAACAGGCAATGGTCTACAGCTCGGGGGTTGAGGACCCCTGGACTAAGGAAGTCTGGAAGATCTCATCAAGACACAGGTAGGGAGAGTGACCCCTGCAGTTGCTCACCTCCCTTTGACCTGCCCACCAGTTCTCTGTCCTTGCCTTACTTGCCCAGGCTCTGCGGAGAGTTTGGTTGGCCAAACTCAGCCTGTCCTGGAACAGGGAGAGGGAAGATAAACATAAGCAAGCCACACATGTGATTTTATAATTTCTGGTGTCACGTTTAAAAAAAAGTAAAAAGAAACATGTAGAATTAATTTTAACAATGTATTTAACCTAATATATCCAAATATTATCATTTCAACATGTACCCAACATAAAAACGTATCAATAAGATACTTTACAGGTTCTCTCCAAAATCCAGAGTATATCTTGTATTTACAACACATCTTAACTTGGAAGCTGAATTTTCAATGGAAATACCTGAACTGTGAGAAGTTAATTGTATGTACATTTCATGAAATTTAGTTGAAAAAAGTAGACTCACTTAATCAAATTTTTCAAAAACTGAATTGAGTTAACTAAAGTTAAAGCAACATAGGTGTCCATCAATAGAGTGGATAAAGACATAATGGTATGTGTATGCAATGGAATATTACTCAACTATTTAAAAAATGAAATCTTACCATTTGCAATGACATGGATGGACCTAAAGGGTGTTATGTGGGTGAAATAAGTCAGAGAAAGATTAACATGTGATTTCACTTATATGCAGAGTCTCAGGAACAAAATAAATGAGCAAACTAAATGAAAACAGACTCACAGAGAACAAACTGTTGATTGCCAGAGGGAGGGAGGTTGGGGGACTTGGTAAAAAAGGTGAAGATGAAGAAGTAAAAATTAGAAATTAAAAAATAGTCACAGGGATATAGAGTACAACATAGGGCACACAGTCAATATTATTGTGATGGTTGTGATGCCAGATGGGTGCCAGATCACTTCACAGACTGTATAAATGTCTAACTTTTTAAAACTTAAAATGTACCTAAAGAAACAAATATTCTGTTCCTAGATACATTTTAGGTTCTCAATAGTTACATGTGGCCAGTGGCTACTGTATCAGATGGCACAGCTCTGTCCCTTTAGCTTCAACAGTTTGAGAGGTGACAGGATTCCTTCCCACCAAAATCACATTCAGTGGGGAAAGGGCATGGGGTATTTTATAAATGAGAATGGATGCTGAGCAGCCAAAAACAACAGTCCACTATGGTGTCTAAAGGAAGATAATGATTTTATATCTTCCATGTTTTTCTCTAGTGAAGAAAAAAGTTAAGTTCGGTGTATTTTCTGTATTTGAGGAAAAAAAAAACCACTCAGCACAAGGAACTGCTAAGCATTTCTAGTTGACCAAGGATTTTGTGGTCTAACCAATTCCTAAAGATTATTTTCAGGGTAACTGGTGTTTGCTCGGGGCGGTTAGGGTTTCCAAGTGGAAACAAAGGTTGGCTCCAGTACATAGGCCAGAGGAGTATAAACTCATCCTCTTAAGGTTACACAACTGATTTGTGAGCCAGAGTCCTTCCAGCTTGGTGGGAGTTAATAATGACCTTGTCACAGAGAACGGAGACATTTTTTATAAAATTCCAAACTGTCATCATCAGTTATTCTCTCCCAACCCATCTTCTGCAAAATTGTTTATGATGAAATTTTTGGCTTTGGAGGAAATGGTCCATGAATGGCTTGCCTGCTACTTTTCATTCTGTTTAGTCAATTAGAACTCCTGTCTTTGTCTCCAAGATGCTAAATGAACTTTTCCCTATTCAGGACTAAGCCATGAATCAGGCTGGAGGGATGGCCCTCTCAGATGCAGATGCTCCACGCCTAGGAGAATAAGTGCGTGCCCCTTCTCTGGAGGGCTGAGAAGCAGCTGTGACTCCCTTCACTGCCTGCTGCCACGGGTGCTCATGGCTGCTGTTTTGCGAGCCAGATCAACAGAGGCCTGTTGAACCTGGCTGCCTACCCTCCTTTGGTTGAAGTTAGTTTTAAATTCTAAACCCTTTTGCAAGAAAGAAGTCTCCTTCTAACTCTTCCAGACACCAGACTAAAATCCCAAAGGGTAAAAATGTAACAGGAAAATTATTATATGCTGTGAACCTCACATACTAATGATTTTCTTCGCTCTATTTTTAACTTTTTTTTTTTTTCCAGAAACTGCTAGCTCCTCATAAACACTTTAACGTTTTGCCAGAAGTAGCACATGAATGCTGAGGGACTTAAGGTTATTTTGTTCCTATTCGGTGTCAGCTTTGCTATGTCAACAATTCTTAAGTATGTTAAGTCAAAAGAATTTCTGATTTACAGCCAGTGGAAGCAACACAAGAACAACTGGAATTGGAAGAACACCAGATTAATTTTACAGCTGAGACAAAAAACCCCTGCAATCCTGGGCATTTCAGCCAGCCCTACTGATGCAAGGCAGGGTGAATCCCTGAGCGGGGGGACTCCATCCCTCATCAGAGAGACAGAATTTTGTTGAGCACAAGAAAAATTCAAACTGCCCACCAAAGTTAGAGTCAAAAGGAAAGTTCATTAGAGAAGGGGGAAAACAAAGACAAGAGAAAGCAAAGACAAAAAGCCAAAGCAAAAAAGAAAAAAAGCCCTAAGTGTTGGGGAATCCAGTTGATATATCATTCCTGGTTTCTGTGAATTAAAGCTTAAAGACTTTGTTTACCCATTTTCCTTTGACATGGGCATACAGTGAGAAAGGATAAGAATATGCAGTGCAACAGGCCTGCTGGCAGTTCCCAGCCTTGATCCACAGCTTCCGCATGGTTTTAGCCATAGGGAATGAATGACTTTATTTTGTGTAATGTGCTCTGTTTTCCCTGTTTTCCCTTCAGGGTGTAGGAAAATGGTCTCTTAGCAGTCCCAGCAGACATCCTCCTTGGTTCTGCAGGTGTCCTTGTGGTCTGGCTGCAGGGTCGCTGGGCACACTGCAGTCTCTGAATGGAGCTTGATTTAACGTTTTAATTCTCTTGCCTCCTCCCCACGTTACTACTGAGTGCGTAAGGGATGCACCTGTGCACAGGCCCGACTGCCCTTGCCCTCAGGAGGCATTTCGTCCAGCTGATGACTCACTCAGCCCCACCCATTTGTACCAGATAGGGCAGAATTTTCATCAACCACACAACCTTGAGGAAATAAATTGCTACTTACACAGGTAAACAAAGGAAAATATTTTCAAAGTTTCTCTCTTAAGATCCCATTTCCACTGTAAAAACTTCAGGACTGAGGTAACTTCAACTGAAAAACCTGGAAGCTGGAAGCAAGATACTAGGTGGGATTTCTTCCTCCTTTGGGAATTCTAGTTCCAGCCCCAAACCTCAGTGAGTCAGATTCTGAGAAGCTGGCAGTGTTGAAAATACTCAGAAGTCAGAGGAGACGGGCCCGCAGTGGAAATTTTTAATTTTGGAACCTGGCCCACAGGGCGCTGACTCAGGCACAGACCGTGGCTTTATTGATGTCAACTGGCAAAGGCTGTTGTTTGCTGCTATCATCCATTTCATACCATGTGAATTTGGGCTATTGTTTTAGTCATGGAAGAACATTTACGACGAGCCCCAATACTTACTAAGTACCTATTGTGTTCTAGGTACAGTGCTAAATTCTAGGGGATTTAAAGATGAACGAGACAGATATGATCTCTGCACTCACAAAACTTACATCCTGTGGGGAAATGGTCAATTAAACAAAATGCTCTCATTAAGAGCCTACAATAATCAGGAGGGAGTCACGGAAGGCTCTCAGACCTGAACATGAGAGGTACGAAGAGGAGAGAAAAATGTTCTGGAAAGAACAATATGTGTGGAGGTTTGAGAGGGAAAAGGTTGGCAAGTTCTAAAAAATGAGGAGTTCCCTAGTTTTAGAATAATACAGAGATAGCAGAGGAATGATGCCAGCGTAAGAAAGAGCCACGTCACGAAGGGGCTCCCACCCCAAGGTGAGGCACAGGACTTGGTCCTGAGAGCGGGGAGGGGTCGCGGCCGGGTGTTAAACGTGGGACCGAAAGGACTGCATCTGGGTTTTAGAAATATTACTCCATGAAAACTGGACTGGATTCAGACTACATTAGCAGAAGAAACACCAGTCAGGATCCTGTTGCACTGATCCAAGGAGGACGCACTGAAGGCCTACGCAATGGTGGAGACAGAGCGGAGGGAGCGTGCAGAGATACTTAAGATACAGAAAACACAAGACAGATAATTGAAAGCAGTATGGGGAGAGATGCTCATGGCGCCAGCGTGGCAACTTGGCTACATTTGAAGGTTCACTGGTTTGTTTAATGGATTTTATATTTACTTTTCACTTTAAATCTTTGATGTAGCTGGGCTATATGTACATATAAGAAAATGGTGGTGGCGGGGAACCATTGTACAGATCCTTTCCTATATAGGGTGGGGTCTATATAATGGCTAGCCAGTTGCTCGCTGAACCTATTTTTATTTTTCCCCGAATACATACACATGTTTCGTGGAAAGGCCACCTTCATCACATGCTATTTCCCATATACTCGGGCCGATTTGTTATACTGTTTGGTTCTGTTGGCCTTTTGTTTACAGTGCCCATACATTTTAATTTTCTGCAGCTTTTTAATATACTTTAAAATCTGGTTCACACATTTTTATAGTATTCTCACAAATGAGCCATAAAGTCATTTCGTTGGAATTCTGATTGAGATTGCAGTGAATTTAAGGACAACTGACACCTCTACAACACCGAAATCCTCCTGCTCAAGAATAAGATGTGTCTCTCCATTCAGGAATTCCTTCATGTCCTTCAGCAGAGGGCGTCTCCACAGAAATCTTGCCCATTCCATGTTAAAGTTATTCCTGAATATTTTATGGAGTTTTGTTGTTGTTGTTGTGGACACTGTTCTATTTCCCACACATTGTTTGCATGTACAAAAGCTGCTTTTTAAAAGTTTTGGCTTTATCATTTTTTAAATTTCCCCGTAATATGTATTGATTTTTTAAGAATCGATTTTTATATATTTTTTCTTTTCCAACCCCCAGTTTTTCTTTTTAATCCAAGATGTACATGTCAGAGTTCAACAGTGAAATCACTGTTCAAATCAGTTATGAACAACATCGGTGGTTCCCCCATCCCACCTTCCAATATGCTTAATTTCCCCTTCCAACGGGCCAACACTTCCAGTTTTAACAAGCATGGCTATCTACTTCTAAGTAATGCCACTGTACAACTCATCTCCCAGTTTTTATTTTTTAAAATTTTCGAGCCTTCAGGGAAGTTATATGAAGAGCATGATGAACGCCTGCATCTCCTTATTTAGGCTCACGTTTGTGTGCACTGTCTCTGCTATTCGAGAGTTGCAGCCATCATGCCATTGATCCACAGTACAGTGATCACGTCGGAGAAATCTGACCTTGGAAATGCTACTTCTCATATGTAGATATGTGGCCTGTTACATTGCTTCTCGTTGACTTTTTTGTTTTAGCCATTATTCACTGATTCCTTCATGTACAAGATTCGGCTGGCCTTCATCGCCCCCCACCCCCCTTGCACACATCCTGTTTTTTTCATTCTCCCAATATAATCACATTGGCCTTGTAACTATGTAAGTACCACTTAGAGCCTTACCTTAGCATGTCGTGTGTACTGACGATTTTGCTGTCTGACTCTTTTAAGCCCTTCCCTGAGGTACGCCAGTCTCCTTCCTGTCAGCATATGTGAACAGACAGGTTGACTATCAATTTCATCTTCTTGAAGAATTTGCTCCCAGAGCCTCTGCTCTGCTTCATCCTGGTTTGGTTGTGCTCTGAGTCAGTGGCAAACTGTCGTCTTGATTTAAGATCTCTTTTCACCGCTATTTGGAGAATGCCACCTTTCTTGCTTGCTTACCCTGCTTTAGGAGAGAGCATCCTTCAGGTATTTCTTACAAAATCTTCATGGGAGATGAATCTGAGACCTTGTGTGTTTGAAAATGTCAATTTTGTCTCCTCACTCAATGGTAGTTTGGCTGGATCTAGATTCCGGGCTGGGAAACCATTTTCCCTTAGACCTTTGAAGGCATTACCCGCTTGTGTTCTACCGCTCAGTGCTGGGAAGTCCAGTGCTACTCGGATTCTTGTTCCCCCTAAGAAGTGTTCTCCCCTTCTCCTCCACAGCCTGCAAGCTTGTAGGAACCTCATGTTTACGTGTTGTAAAATTTCAGTGTTGTGCATTTGTAAGGATCTATTTTCATCCACTGGGCTGGGCATGGCAGTGGCATACTCTTCCTTTTCAAGAAGGTTTTTGAACATTTCACTTTCTCCTCCACTTATTTAGTCAGCTTGGGCTGCTGTAACAGAATTCCCTAAACTGGGCAGCTTAACAAACATTAATTTTTCAAAGTTCTGGAAGGTGAAGATCGAGGCACCAGCAGATTATCTGTCCAAGGCCCTGTTTCAGGTTTTTAAATGCTGCTTTCTCCCTGGACTCACCCATGGCAGAAAGAGCTTCCTGGAGCTCTCTGGGGCCATGTTTACATGAGTACTAATCACATGCATGAGGGCTCCACCCTCATGACTTAAGCACATCCAAAGGCCCCACTTCCTAATACCATCATCTGGGGTGATAGGATGTCAGCATATGAATTGAGGGAGGGGGCTCAAACACAAACATTCGGTCTGTGCCATCTTTTCATAACTAGTATCTTCCTGCATCTAGGCTTTCTGGATAATGGGCCTCCTGGACTGGGCCTCTCATTTAACTATTATCTCTTGTTTTCCCATCTCTATCTTTTTACTCTGCTTCAGGAAATTTTTCAAATTTATCTCTCAATGTCTTCCATTGTTCTTCATTTTTTTAAAAAAATTTTGACTTAGTTTTCATTCTCCGAAAAGATATTTTTTTTAGAGTGCATCCTGTTGTTTTGTGGATGCAGTGTTTATCTCGGAGGGCATTCGTGATAGCTTTCTTTTCCACTGTTTTCTTCCTTCGTTGTCTGTTTTCTCCAACTCATCCTCCCCCACCCCTTTTGTTTTGGCTTTTTTTCAAGCCTCCCACTCTCCCGCCTGGAGATATACACTAGTTTTCAAGCATGCTTAAGTCTGACTGTAAGCTAGGCTGTTTTAGGAAAGTCTTGGTCACATGAAGGGTGTGGTATTTTATCTCGCTCTGGAGCAACTGATCACGTTTTCTGCTCTCAACTCAAGAGGCGCATAAATACTCTTGCCAATTCTTACAGCTAAAGCCAGGAAATTTGCTTCATTTCCTGTCTTAGAATCTAGCAAACCAGATAGATGTATACAAAGGGCTGTTTTGAACAGCACTATAAATTATTAAAGTGTAAGAATGGGGTTTGAGCTTAAGTTCTAGTTGAAGCAACTTCACTGAATTTATGTACAACCAAATATTTGTAGAATTACTTCCATATGGCCTTTCTTTTGAAGACAAATGACTCATTCCTTCTTTAATTCAAACCACATCTGCATAAACTTTTCCCTAAAATAAAGAGGTTGAGGGCATGGGCTTCCTCGTTTCCTGTTCACAGACACTGCATGGCAGGGCCCAGGAAATGAGGCAAATGTTCCTTACAGACATTAGATTGTATATACACTGTCATTCTGTCATCAGAGAATAACTGAAAATTCTTTACACACCGTAACCACAGAACCTTGTGATATAAACCATATTCCTTTTCAATGTTAAAAAATGTAACCATAAACATTAATTCGTATTTGTATATATAACTGAGACTTCCATGAACAGTTCTGGGGCTTTCCTCTTCTCTTACAAAGTTATTTGCCTAAACTGGGGCTTCATAAAGATGATGAAAACATACACATCTTTTTTTAGTAAGCATGATGAAAAAAGAAGCTTTTAAAACTGGCCATCCTACTTTCTGTATTCACCCTGCAGCCCACAGTAACCCAGCTCTGAATTTAGAAGTGACTGGTTGGTCAATAATCCTGACGGGAAGTTCTTGGCTCTAAATGCTAAGTAATATAGTAAACAACATATGTAGTAAAAACTAGCAATAGGAAAGCGTTGATGAACGGGATCAGTTCCTGGATGTCTCTACTACAACGGAGGAGACAGTCTGTTTCACAACAAGCCCAATTATTTGTGGGAAACAATTTCTTAATTCTTAGAAATGATCTAGCTCTGGGGTTTTAACTGGGGTTAGAGTTATATTTTTAACTCTAATATTTTTAACATATGAGCTTTTGTACCTTTTTATAGAGCGCTTTTATTATCTCACCAGATTCTTACCAGTGAAATTGTTCTTGACCACCCCAAACCAGGCATTTATGGAGTAAATCACTGCCTAAGGCTAGAAACCTAAGTAGGACAGTTTCTGCCTGCCAAGCCAGTGTGTCTTCCCGACGCCACCTCATTGTCTAGGAGGCCGGCACTGCATTAGGTATTTACACCCATTATCTCTGATCTACAGACCACCACCATGAAAGAGGCATTAATAACCTCCATTTTTAACGATAAGAGGTCACACATAGAGGGCCAGAATTGCAGCCTGGACAGCCCCAACTCCAGGGCCCACGCTGACTGCAGAACAAGCGGCTCCCTCTCTCTTGCTCCTGTTTAAACAAGACTGGGTGACACAAGACCACGAGTGAGACACAGAATTCAGCTCAAAATCCACATAACCACTTGGGGTCGATATGAATGAGGATGGACTATTTAGCATCCATACCTAGGTCCTGGAATATTCAAGAACAGTTTGGATATAACCTGGATACTCAAAATTTTACACCTACTTTAAAAAGACCAGTGAAATAAGGAACATGCAGGAACCCGAAGCCGGCCAGTTACCTACTTCTAATTCAGTACCCATTCCAAGTGTTGGCAGGTGCTATAGACCAGGCCTCGGGGTTTGCCTCCCTAGCTTCAGGACATCCTACCAGTTTTTCCTGAAGGAGCTTGACCTGAATTTATACCAAGTCCAATCAATGATCAAATGGCTTTGGTTCCCATCAGCACTTGTCCTGCTCATCTAAGAGTGAACGCTCCTCTCTCTTCTGCTACTGGTCCTCCAGCCAGCACTAGTGTATCAGTCAGTGCAGGCTGCCATTAACAAAATACCACAGACCAATAAAACAATGGAAACTTATTTCTCACAGTTCTGGAGGTTGGAATGTCTGAGATCAAGGTTCTGGCAAGAGAAGTTTCACTCTGAGGCCTCTCTTCTTGGCTTGTAGGCGGCTGTCATCTTGAATGCACACAGAAGAGAGCCAGCGTTACCATCTCTTCTTACGAGGGCACTGATACCATCATGAGGGCCCCACCCTCATGACCTCATCTATCCCGAATTATCTGCCAAAGGCCCCATCGCCAAGTACACTGAGGGTTAGGGCTCCGATATATGAACTGGGGGGTGGGGTGGGGAGAAGCACAAACATTCAGTCCATAACAAGCTTTTCTGAAGTCTTGCCCTCCTCCCTTTCCTCATAAAAGCAGCATGAATGCACCTGATGGAGAAATTACCTACTAAAAAGGCTGTCATTTAAAATTACAATTGATTCAACAGTTAATTCATTAGACAGAAAACCTATTCATCGAATTCTTCGTAAGCACTAATTTCTATTTTATTTCTAGGGGAATAAACTTCAGTGTTTTTTTTTTTTCTCTCTGAGGCAGCAAATCTAATCCACAGGTACTTTGGACCTCTTGGTTTAAAAAATTTTGAATGGCTTGCCCGTATTTAAAATCTGACTTCACATGCAAATCCAGATTTCCTATTCTCTTGATCATGGGAGCATTTGGCATCCCTTAGGTGGCCCTAGTGGAGCCAAGCAGCACTGGCCCTGACAGGCACGGGTGACCCTTCTCTCCATGCATCTATCTACCTGCCAGACATCTGCAGGCCAAAGCTTTAGCCGTGGTCTCTCCATTTGTGAATGGAAGCTGGAGGCTGATTGCTGTTGTCCTCATCCCTGGTAGAAATCAGCTTTGCAAGGAATTCTGTATTCTCTAGTTTTTCTAATCAACTAACTTCAAACTTGGAAATTCTACAAAACATGAAAATTTACAGGACTGGGTTGACTGTGTCAACAGTCTGTTTTAGTTTTGGGTTAGAATTGTTCGTTCAACTGTTGTCAGGCATCCTTCTCAATTGGAAGCTAATATGATTCATTCCCTGGGTCTTGCCTCCTGGGACTCATCTGCTGGTCAATAGGTGGCAGCTCAAGGGAAAAGATGTTTTAGTGTGTAGGAAACAGATGGTCTTGCTGCCCAAAGGTTATGACATCTGATTTTGGAGCCAAGATTCTTACTTTTCATTTAGGGATATCACATGATTATTTTTGAAAATCATTAAAAAATTAGAAACTGCTTTATGTAGGCCTACTCCTGATCCCAAGAATAAAGATGAGAAAAATTGCTGTTGGTCATTGCTGATTTTGACAGTTTACCATTATTTTCACTATGGTTATCCTCACAGTGCCCAAAGTCCTTTCACAGCCATATTTAATCCTCACAGTGGCCCTATGGAACATGAGTTAAAAATTATCAACCTTATTTTATAGATAAGGCAATAAGCCCAAAAGAATCTTGGCATACCTTGCCCGTATCCCCTCTGACCAGTAAAAGAAAAGTGCTTATCTGCTACGGGAGGCCAAGCATTCCTAAAAACTCAGGCAGGTGATTAAATCCTAGTCAACACACTGCCAGACCGAGTTTTCTCTGAAATATTTTTTCAAACTGCTTTTCCCAAAATCCTAAGAAAAGCTCATGCAGAGAATTTTCATCACATAATGGACAATTTAAGCATCGAGAGAAAGATCACAGAACTTCTGGACTAAAAGGAATTCTTATACTATCTAGCGACAATCCTCAGGCCTACAGATGGCCCAACAGTGGTCTCTTGCCCGTTTCCAGTGTCTGTCCCCCGTGCTGCTTCTTCAATGAGCTGTGTGTTAACACTGTCTTTGATTTTCGCCACTTCTGATCACTCTCCTTCTCAACATACCAAACTGATCACACACAGATCTCATTTAGGAACCACCATTAGGCCTGGATACCAATGTCTCAAACTGGCACTCAGGACATTGCTACGAAGGGCCTACTACTGAACAGAAGCCTTGCTGGTAAGACAGTTGACTAACACATGTTATACTGCATTTGTGCAATAAAGTAAGCTAGAGAAAAGAAAATGCTAGGAAAATTATAATTAAAAACGTTACAGTATGGTACTGTATCGAGTTTACAGTCTGTTTACAAAATGAATCAGTGCTTTATGGTAGCATAGCCTATACATGAATGAATCATAAAATTTTTATGACACAGTAACACAGTCACATCCATAACACAGTATTGGGAACATTGTTACATCGTTTTTAAAAAACACCTGTGATGATAGGCTGATATGCAGTTTCTCCCAGTAGAGAGAGGCATATTATATGGTAACACAATTCTTTGAAAGCAAAGTTATAAAACAGTAAGAAAACACATTATTCTTATGTGACGTATCACCCACCTTATGCCTGTGTAAGGACAGGCTGTCCACTTCCATACAGGTCTTGCACACGACATTACTTAGGCAATGATGATGATGACACAAAAACATCTCATGCATTTCTTGTCACAGTTATTAGATATTCACATGAAGACACTCACATACATAAAGTTTAAATGGTAACTTTATTAAATATATGGCTTTATGATTATTTACTATTCATTAAGTGGAAGGGGGTTATTATCAAAGTCGTCATCCTCACAGTCTTTATGTTCAGTAGGTTGAGGAGGAGGAAGAGGGGAGGTTGGTCTTGCTGTCTTGTGGGTGGCAGAGATGGAAGAGATGGAGGAGGTGGAAGAGAGAGTGGCAGAGGCAGGGGCTTGGTATAACTTTACAGAAATATACAATTTCTGTCTAACATTTTGGCTTTTTCATTTCTCTAAAAATGTTTCTATATTGTATCACTCCTTCTTCCACCATTTCCTTTGTTTCAGGGCCTGTATCATAGAAAGGTTCATTTGGTAAAAGAAGTCAAAAGCAGTCTTAATAATCGGAACCCTTCTGCCGGACTGGCAAATGTCAATTTGTTTTCTGGCACTGCTTCTTCTCTGCCTTCTTCCTCATCGCCAGGCACTGGTTCAGAATCACTCATCTCCATCAAATTGTCTTCTGTGAATTGCTCCAGTGTGGTGTGTATTAGCTCTTGAATTTCTGAATTAAGATCCACATCTCATTGAGACCCTTCACCCACCCTGCTTTTTGCCATATCCAGTCTCTTTCATGATTTCCTTGACTGGCTGTCGTAAATCCCGTGAAGTCATGCACAATGTCTGGACAGTTTCCTCCAGCAAGAATCTACTGTTTGGGGCTTGATGGGTTTCAATGGTGGTGTTATAGCTGGCTTTTTCTGTAACAACGATGGCATCTTCAATGATGTAATCCTTCTAGACTTTCACGACATTCTCCCCATTGGGCTTCTCTTCCACATGACAAACCTTTCCATAGAGTACGCTGTTTAATGAGCCTTAAGGTTCTTATAACTCCCTATCTAGGGGCTGAATTAGAGACAGTGTGTTTGGTGGGGCGCAGACCAATCCAACACCTTCGGTGTTAATTCATGGGGTTCTGGGTGGTCAGCGGCATTGTCCAAAATCAAGAATCCTCAGTGATTTTACTAATAGTATCTGGAAACTTGTCTGCTGCCTCTTGGTTGACAGAGATGCTTCTGCAGTTATCTTGACATTTTTTAGAGCATAAATGCTTTCTAAAATTATCAAAGCATCCTTTGCTATTTTTCTCTAGCATTAGGTCTTTCACCTTCTTTTTCTCATTTGATGACTTGAATTTTTCTCTAATCATAATAGGGTCTATAGGTAATCCTGATAGCAAAACTGCACTTACATAAAAGCTATATTTTCAAGGCAAGATAAAAAGGTATTTTGCAAATAGTTTTTGTACCTGCTGGAATAGTTACAGTGGACAGCTTTACAATTTTTTTTTTTTTATATAATGGTCCTTTCACTGGAATCATTTACCTTGAAATGAAGGGCAATCACAGCTGCACACCTCAATCTACAGCACATATCAAGCAATTTAACTTTTCTTGTAATGTCATGACCTTCTTCTGCTTCTTTTGGAGAATTCCAGCATCACAAATGGCACTTTGTATGGGTGCCACAGTGTTACTCAAGATTTAGCATATTGCACTGAACGTGATGAAAAATACGCAAGAATCGCAAGAGATCACTTTTTACTGTGATGTAGAATTTACTGGAGACACAACCGCTCACCCGGAGATGATCAGCGTCACACGGCATTTTAAGTGGATACTTGCCCCATGAATTCACTGCGGTAGTACGAGGAGGTGGCTGTGAAATCATTATAGTAGTACTGTATGTACTACAGTTAACTTTATGGAGTTATGACTTAATACTGCATCTTTACATTTGTTTACATTTCTCTAGACTGCAAGTGGCACCATGTACAAGTATGTTTATGTAAGTTTTGATAAATTTTAGCTTTTTATAATAGATTCGTGTCTATTTTATGGTTGTAAATAATAAATAGCTTCATATATTTTATGTATTCATGACATACCTTTCTCAGTTTTTTCAATATTTATAGGCCATGTGATTTGTCTCCAAATTTTTTCAAATTGTCAATATCCAAAAAAATTCTCCAATTTATTTTTTAAAAAATCATATATATGTGGACCTACACAGTTCAAATTCATATTGTTCAAGGATCAACTGTAATTGCTAACGACTGAAACACATCAAATATGTTTAAATTTATTATACTAAAAAAACTACAGCAATGGTGCTAATAAAACAATAAAGCAAACTGGTCACCTTCAGAGGATGACAAAAAGCGGATTCACAATCTTGTAAACTGATAAGGGAATGAATTACGCCTTTATATTTCCTTTCCCATATGAAAAATGCCACTAGGAAACAAAGGGAATCATTTATCTGCTATCTGTTATGCAGTGGCACATTTAGAAGTATTCCAGTTAAGAAGGGAAAGGGCGTAAGAACAGCAGCATTTTGTGACTCCCAATGTATGAATTGAGCTAGACACACTGAGTCTCTACTGCTATTCATATCACATGACAACAGATGTGACGCATCTCCCAAAAGAAAACAGAAGAACCCAGCACCCCTCTAGTCTTGCCAAAAGGTTGGAATCTAAGTCTGACCAAGCCTCTGGATCAAGAGAACAAGCTGCACTGCACCAGTAGGGTGTGATCAGTAATTATGGGAAAACTACCAAATTAAATGGCCTTGCGACCTTCAACAGACAAGTTGTAAGGGAAAAAAAGGAATGGAAGAGGAGCCAGAAGATTAAAGGGCTCAAAGACATATTTAAGAAAGAAAAAAAGCAAGACCAAACTCTGGTGTCTAGGGATGTACACTTGGGTGATAAATTTCGAAGGAACAGAAAGAGGTGCCAGATAAGTGCTCTCTTTTGGAAGGAGAGGATGTGATTTTGGTGAAGGTTCATGGAGAGACTTCTGGAGAGGGTGGCAAAGTTCTTGACCTAGGTGGTAGTTTCAAGGGTGATTCGCCATATAATCACTCATTAAACTAACTCATTCAGTGCCATTTTCTGTATCTATGTTTTTGTTTACAGTAAAAAATATTTAAAAACAAAAAGCTCTGTTTTTCCCAGTTACATATTCCTGCTTGAGATCACTGCTATCTTAGGATAGTGGTTCCAAACAGAGGTTGGTGCCAAGTAAAAGTAGTTTTGATTTCTTGCTGTTACTAATTGTATGACTTTTGTTAAGTTGCTGTGCCTCTGTGGGCCTGGTGTCCTTTATCTGGAAGATGGAATTATATTATTAGCAAGTTCATAGGTTTGCTCTAAGGATTAAATGAGGTTATGCATATATGACAATTTATAAAATGCTTGGCACATAGTAAATGTCCAATAAAGATTAGCTATTATTGGTATTCATATATTAATGATTGTAGATTAATTTAAATGGGCCTTTAAATGTGACAAATATTCACAATACTTATGTTCTCTTAGTATTTAAAGAAATTATATTGCCTTATTGATTTATGCTCTCTCAAACGCCAACTCCCAAGTTAGCTGTTATAATCTATTCTAGTGAACATATTTTTATGACAAAGTATTGTCTAAAAACTAAAATTTTAGCTATGTATTAAAATACTTACATGGGTAT
Organism: Cynopterus sphinx; assembly: GCA_030015415.1. Taxonomy (NCBI): domain Eukaryota; kingdom Metazoa; phylum Chordata; class Mammalia; order Chiroptera; family Pteropodidae; genus Cynopterus; species Cynopterus sphinx. The sequence continues at coordinate 130,409,142 of CM057381.1, forward strand.
ATTACCCCATCATCTTGATTTGAGAGATGATAAATCTGATGGAAAATTTTAAATTAGCGATTTGTGACAGGAATAAGTCTCCGTTTTAGCTCTTCCTACGCATCAACTTGGTTCTTGCTTTCAAAAGCAACTTGGGATGTTTAGGTATTTCTTCATTCTTTAAGAATTTTAGTATGTTTCATATATTTATGTTTTCTTGTAGTTTGTGATCACACTAAAAGACCTAAGTGCTGAGATTTGTGTCATTTGAAATATCCTCTTTTTAAGTCTCTCTCCCTTTAAAAATATTGGAATAAATGTCACATACATTATTAATAGCCTGACCCATTCCTGAATGTTGTATGGAAAATAAATAAGATGCTTCCTGTTTCTGGAAATTTAGAAGTGGCCAAAATATTCAGGAAGGGAGTTAGGAACGACTAGATATGTCAGTGTGGCTGACTGTATGAAGAGCTGACTGTATGAAGAGCTGTGAATGTGGGGTAAAACCTGTGTTTACTACCACTACTGAAATCTGTCTTAGAAATAAGATATATGAGTCTTCAAAGGGTAAAAAATTAAACTAAAACAAATGTATCTCATTAACAAAGCAGTCAAGTCCCTTTATTTTTAAAATTTTATGTACACATATGAATGATCTGTATAATGTACATTCAATATAGAAAGCTTTATATATTTGATAATGTATAGAACATTTCACAATTACACTAATCTCTTAACATCTTGACATCCATTTTTAATTTTTTTGCACAAGTTCCTTTCCCATTCAATTTGGTAAAGCCAGTTATACATACTGATTTGTACTGTGAGCTCTCAGAAGGTTAATGATTGAGGAGAAGGATACCAGTGAACAAATGCAGGAAAAGACAAAACCTAATGGTGTTGGACAGTGGGAAGAGGACAGCCGGGTGGGCTCGATGCAGTAGAGGGAAATACCCTTTTCCAGGGACAAATGACTTAGCCCAGTTTCTGGAGACTGTAGTTCAACCTCACAGTCATGCTAATTCGAAAAAACATTATAAAAACTAGGAAGGAAGTTTTCTCTTTTTGATTCACAGTCTTGTAAACAGATATAAAGGAACAAAATGTGCTTACATACATCAAGAAAAAAAATTCTTGTGTACCCACTTAGGTTGATCCACAGAGTGCTTTCTTGTAACGTGATATAATTAGAGTCACTGACTTTTTTCCTAAACAAAAATATATTTATAGAAAAAGGAATAACACTGTCATGAAATCAGGAGAAAGGCAGTAAGAGTTTGCTTCAACGTATCAGCTGGAGGAATGTGGACTGGGCACTGACTGGCCTTTCAGCATTTATTGTCTTTTACAAATGTTTCAAGTCTGATAGCCAACGTCGCCTGCCTCATGGTCTACGGGAGGCGGCAGATTAGACATGACTGATGAGGATGTCCCTGTGGTAAGGTAGCCAGCAACTCCAGGTCCTGCAAGAGAGAAAGGAAAACATGCACCTTCTAGAAAGCAGAGTCATGTGAAAACACTGACCTTTATAAAAATGTCAGTCTTTTCCTTATTAAGTACTTAACCTTATTAAGTACCCCATCATAAGAAACTGATAATCTATTAAAATTATCTAAATATACAAGCAAATCTTAACAAACACCTACAGAGCACCATTTTCATGGGTTGCCTTTACCATATGACAAAGTTAAAAATAATTTCAATATTTATGCTGGACAGTAACACTACTATGGATGTGTGGAAAAAATTTCCCTTCTCACATCTAGAAGTTCAATCTTTCAAAATCTCCTGGGCATAGAAGAATAGTTATGTCAAATTAAAAAAATAAAAAAAAATGGGAACAGAGGAGACACTCTATACTTGGTCAGCCCATCCAAAAGTCATACCTGATGAAATTCCCAACAAAAATACTTCTATCCATCAAATTAACCTATTTTCATTTGGTGCAAAAAAAAAAATATGCTATTTTAACAAGTAATACCAAATGAACAAGAGTTGCTACACCAAGGTCTCAGAAAAAAGTAAGGCTCTAGACATGCCATAGGTCAAAACAAGAATGCTACAGGACAGGGATCTATATTTTAGTTTTCTATGTCTTTTTCGATTCTGAAAGTCTCTATTGCATGAAAATGTGTATATGCCAGCATTTGTCAAGATGTATCCTATGAGCATATAACAGCATTAGCCACTTTATTTTATCTTAAATAATGCAGAAACATTTAATTATATCTCAGAATCACTGCACAAACCGTACAGAGTACTTGCAGGAGACACTACAGCATAATACTGCATAGTGATCAATACTTTTAACTGAAATCGTAGGAAACAAGGCAAACAGCTAAGGAACATTGAAGGGTTAGGACTAAAAAAGCAGTGGAAGCAGCATGCATTTAGCAAAATGGTTCTCTACCTGCTTCAGAGAGCTACACAGAAGTTAGCAAGCTGCCTGGCAGAGCGGATCTAAAGCCCGCTCCTGAGGTGAAGGGGGCTGTTGCCAGTTAGAAGGGAAGGAGAGACACCTGAGGGGAAAAAAGAAATATAAGCAGCAAGGGAAGTTTTGAGGAAGTGCAATCAGCAGAGCAGGAACTAATGTAGGGCAAACGGGGAACAATTCAGATCATCTTGTTTTTCATGTTACAAGACATTTGTATTGAGGATGTGAAATGGCTTATCTTGCTGGGCACTGTGCACCTCGCGTGTGGTTATACGACCAAAGACAGACAACTCCGCCTGCATGAGCTGTCACACACCACAACAGAGCGCATCCAGGCACTCTAAAACATTGAAATCATAAAACTTATAAAAAAATTTTCCCTTTTTAAAGCCTGCACCTACCAACCCCTGCCTTCCACCAATCAGGTACAGGCCTTCCACGGACTGCTCAGGGAAAAGACCATGGGTCAACATAGCCCCTCTGACAAGGTGGTTCAGAGCTACAGTACCACACTTTACAACATCTCCCACCAACCTATCACATTTTGAACCTTAGGCAGCAGCAAGATTACTAGAAAACTATCAAGCAAATCTCATCAGACATAACCCTTAGGAACAAACTCCCAAACACTCCAGACTGGTATAGTTCCTGAGCAATTCTGATTATGGGCTCAATTCTGTTCACATCAAACAAGTAGGCTATAAGACCAAATCATGAATGCCATAAAGAGACAATCGACTAAGGCTGCAATTCTCAAACTATGTGCGGAGGCAGCTCACAGGCTCACTGCGGTTATTTTTAATTTGAGAAACACAGAGCCATCTGTTGGACACCATACAAACAACTTTCAAGCTGTTTGGACATTACTGCTTAATAAACTTAACTAGTAGGTATTTCTTTTTGTCTAGAGGTACATGAAAAATAAAATGACTAAGCTATTAAGGGCACTGTGACGTGAGAATGTTTGAGAACTTCTGGGCTAAAATCTAGACTGTGAAATAATGGGCCTCAAAGGATTATCTAGAATATCTTAGCTCTTTAGGAAAGATAAATCAATGCCTTGATATTTCTGTGAATGAAGTTTGAGGTGATCTCTTCCACATACCTCTGGCCTCTCCTGGAGGGCATGTCTGGTTTCTAGAGGCCAAAAAGTACAGTCTGGTCATTAGGATGGGAAGGAACAGCTGTGTTCTCCAGAGAAAGGTGGGAGGGAAGAGTAGGGGTTGCCAGAAATGAAGCATGTGGCAGCAGTGGGCAAGGCAGGCTTAGAAGGAATGAGAAAAGATGGAAAATTAAAGAATACAAAATGAAATTGGCTGCCATGACGGAGTAGTGAAAGGAACATGGGCTTTGGTGAAAATGAGCAAGAAATTCTCAGCAGGGGGACAAGGGGGATGGTGGAAAAAAAAGAAAGCCCTGCTTTGGGAGCCAATGTCCTATCATAAACTGACATTGACCTCAGGGAACCTCTCCTAACATCATTCACATTGATTGGTCTTATAAATAGGAGTAAAAAGAAAAGCAAAAGGTAATAAAACCCAATTTTGCAAAGAACTAATGGACTGGTTTGAGGAGAGGCCCAAGAACTGAACCCTCTGTTCTTGTAATGGCTTAGGAAGCCAGGTTAGTATATGCCTCTAATTAAATATGTAAAAGTTTTTTTTATCTCAAACTCTAGCTCCTGAAAGCATCTTCACTTTAGCCCGTTCTCTTCCCTTTCCTATTTCTTCTTTCTTTGATTGTCTAGGTGACATCATTTGAGAATTTTCATTGATGAAATTATTTTACAAGTTCAAAGTTATCTGAACTTGTCGGCACCAAACTCTTCTAGAACCTAATAAATGGCTATCTCAGGGCCCCAGATGAGCAACCACAGATTATCTGCATCACAGGTAAAATCCCAATGAGGAACTCTTAGATGACCACTCATCATAAAACTAAATAATATGCTAGGCTTGAGACCAGCCTCATCTGAGGCGGTCTCTTTTCAATTTATCCACACTGAGTAATCCGACCTAAGACATTTTTCATTTTTACCCCAAATCCTGAACTGAGTGACACTTGCTCAGCAGCCAGTGAGAAAATCAGAAGTGTATTTTTGGTCCTTCTCATCTTATTTTGAAATAGTAATTAACTTTCGTTATTATTCTCCATCTCCTAAACAAAATCCACTTAAATGTCAAACTCGCCGAAAGGTATCAGTTAGAAGAAAGGTCTGGTGATGTCTGTTCTCACAGCACCTTATTTCATTTGCAAATGATTACAGAGGGGCTGGGTACAATACGAATCTTCTCAAGATTGAAGGTAGGGAGGGGTAAATTTAAAATTCCAATTCTGCACAACATTGTATACATTCCATGGAGTTCCACATGATGTGATTTTACCATTATTAGAAGTACTTTCCCCTTTTATCAAGCACATGACACACAATAATACATCAATGAAGCTCAAATACAACAAAAAAAACTTCTGGCAACCCAAGCAATTACACATCAATTCAATAGGCAGACTCTTCAGAGTTATTTAGTCCTTTCAAACAGGACAGGCCAGAGCCGACGGGAAATCTTCTTAAACAACTAACATCTCAACAAAAGAACATTGCAGATTGATGATGTGCAAGGACTGGACAAATCTGGGCTGGCACGTCTCAGAGGTGGTCCATATCATCCCATGCTGACATGCCCACTGGCTTCAGCCATGGCTTTCAAAGCGGCCACAGCAACATCAGGCCCTTTCCAGGCTTAGATTTATACCACTTCCTCCTTGACTGGTTTTATATGAAACTTGCTGCCCTTTGGGCTAGCCCAAAGACTTGAAGTGATTTGTAAACACCAGCCTTCTTTCTCTCCAACCCTTTCCCACCCCCTATAACTCATCAACAGTTGCGTCTCACAATTCATTTCAAAACCCACCCCAGGGATCCAAGTACAAGGAATGGCACAGACAGGAACTTTTATTCTCTGTACTTTTTCTATAGTTATTACGGAATACAGATGGAGGTGAGAAGTAAAATGATTTGTAAAGGAAGTCTAGGTCTCTAAAGATAAATCCCTCTCTTCTGTATTCTAGCCACAGATCTTTTGGCCCAGCACCCGTTAGTAAGTCAAGGACCAACTGCAATCTTTCATTCCATCAAGTCAAGTCAATGAATGCTAAATACAATGGAAAACAAAAAAAAATTAGAAGAAGCCTTCCTGTAGGGAAACTTATCGTCTACATCTTACTATTTATTCTTCAGGGCCAGATTTTAAATAAGTTGTTTCTCTACACTAGAAAAAATAAGGCAGATTTTCCAATCATAACATCCTTGCATACAAAGTAATAAATGTAATGCCACGAAAATGTAATATTATGTAAACTTGTGGAAAAATAGTCTAAAGAGGCAAAGTTTTTAGTGTGCCTATAAAAACATAATCCTACTTAGATGCTATAGCTTTACCCCAATTTGAAATAGAGATATGGAAGAGGCTAAGACCATATTCTAGGTATTTCTCTCCATAGTAATCACAGGGGACAAAAAATTTAGAGGGGAAGTTTCTCTACACTAGAAAAAAGGCAGATTTTCCAATCATAACATCCTTGCATACAAAGTAATAAATGTAATGCCACGAAAATGTGATATTATGTAAACGTGTTGTTCAAGGGTCAGACAGACAGCAAGAAGCACCTCATATTCCTCAGGTTAATTTCAACAGAAAACTTTTCTACCACAGACTATTTCATTTTTAGCAAACAACGACAGAATGCTGAGTTAAATAAGCCGATATGAAAACAAGTGTTCTAAAACTGTTATGCAATTAGTGTGTCAAACAAATGTCCTGAGCTTCAAAATTGTATTACCTTTTGATCCCTAAGCACATATTTCCTCCCCTGAGAGGACAATCCCTAAATATTTAGCAAAATTACAGATTAATCACTGGGAACTTAGAAAAAAAATATTTCACATAGGAGTATACATATTTGGAACTTCAAACTATTAATCTGATGGGAATGGAATGATACTATCATGTTTCTGATGCTATTATTTCTGAGTAGGTAGTTCTCTACAATTTTCACATGTTCAAGATAAACATTTTAACATAGTCATGCTCCAAATACAATCTACGACACCATTAATTAACTGGATCAATACTGAGCAGAGCCCACGCTTCATTCAGCACACATTCTACACAACAGCAGTTCACATGTTGTCCAGGGCTAAAACCAGAGGTCTGTCTACTCCATGTCCATGGCACCTCCAGGACGAGGTAGGCAGTAGCCTAGGAAAACCTTCTAAATGCTTTCTTTTCAGTCTAGTCAGGACAAAAGGAGGTCCAAGTGGCTTCTGCCATATGTCTTAGAGTAACCAATTTCATGTGGTTTACCTGTGAGGTATCCTGCTGTTTGTGAGTCAGAAATAAACAAATCATGTTTCTGATCTTTGAAGGCACTCCAGACTGAAGAACGAGACAGGATTTCATTCACCTAGGGAAGTAAAGCAAACTCTTGAGCATGAATAAATTAAGGACCAGATGCTGAAAGATGGAACTAAAGCAAACTTCCAAGACAAAAGAAAGAAGGCCAGCTGAGGAAAGATCCAAAGATAGAGTAAGACCTAGCATTCATCACACACCCTATACCAGGTACACTTCATCAAACCAGACCCACAGGAGTCCCTAAGTTAGTCTTCCCACTAAACTTGGACTCTACCATTTGAACCTACAATTGACTGACTTGTATGTAATTTGGGAAGGAAGATTTTCTTGTGATAGTAACAACTGCCTAAGAGTGTGGTGCGGGCTTGTGAAGTATTCCTGAAGAAGGGGTATGGTGAGAAGGTGCTAGAAATTCAAGTTAAAACTTACAGTAGTTTTTGAAATTATGGGTTAGAAGTTTATGTAATCAATTAAGAGGGTTGTGATCAACAGGCTCGAGAAAATAAAATAGGTTAATATAGAAAACATTAGAGTATCATATGTAAAATGGATATTGTTCTGTGATACACACACACACACACACACACACATGAGTATAAGATGTGTGTGTAAATACATACTGGACTAAGATGAAAGACATATTTCTGTGTGAGACAGACTTTAAAGTTTAGGCAATTCCATTTTAGAGAATATCTTTTGCATAACAATGGTCACATCAAATATTTGTTGAGCACCTCCTATGTGGTAAACTATGGAGACACAAAGATGAGAAAGACAGCCTTTCTCTCAGGTGCTTACAGTCTAGTAGGAGAGACAGCATCAGAAAATTTAGTGGTAAGCATTTATGTAGGGATCTACCTGGGGTCATGTGAGTTCAAGAGACTCCTTGTTCAACCTTGGAAAGGCGCAATAGTATAAGTGATTGGTTGTGAAAGTAGGAGAGGAGTTCCTATTTTGCAAACTATCATACTTCTTTCCTCCCCTTGGGTTACTTTGCTAATTTCACCAACAGGAATCCTGAGGCAAGTCAAATGGGAAGACAACTGTCTATATGTGTGGTATACAGGTGTGAGTGGCTTTACTTGGCATTCAGAACGGCCATAGGCAAAAAACCCCAAAATACTTTACATAAACCTATAGTTAATGTATGCACTATACATGCTGTCTCTTCTTTAATATCACTTTAAATTATTCAGATGATGACACTGATGCAAAAGACAAACATAATGAAACAAAAAATATTTCTTGGAACACACAAACACAGTGAGTAGATTTACTAAAGGAAAGCTTTAAGTCAATTTAAACCTATAAAAGAACATTAGTAAGTAAAAGCAACCCAAATATCCATTAACAGATGAATGAATAAATTGTGGCATACACATACAATGGAATATTATTCAGCCTTAAAAAAGAATGAAGCACTGATACATGCTACAACATGAATGAACCTTGAAAACATGCTAAGTGACAGGAGCCAAACACAAAGTCACATATTGCATGATTCTGGTTATATGGAATATCTGAAATGGAATTCACAACAAACAGAGCGGCAGCTGACAGGGGCTGGGGAGGGCAGTAACTGCTTGATGGGTACACAGTTTCCTAGATGAAGGTGAAGGTTACACAACACTGTTATTGCACCACACACTAATTGTTTACTTTAAAATGACTAATTTTGTTATGTAAATTTCATCTCAATTAGAAAAAGAAAGTACTAGTAGATAGGGCTATATAGTAACCTGAATGTGGAACTTCCCAGAAGCAGCACAATTAATAAAACCAAAGAGGAAAATTAAATTATTAAACTGGCTTAAAATCAGCACATCATGCAGCTGAAACACACTAACATGTAAGTCACACAAAAAAGGAAACCAGCACTTTATAAGTGCCACTGAAGAAAGGAGTTGAAACTAAAATGATGTTCTCTATCTTTTATAATGGCAGTATGGGTGGGATGGCTAATGAATGTGGTTACTGCTACCTAACAACTCCTAGAATTGAAAGTTAATCTTAAACAGACCTAAATGCTCAATATTTTTCAATGCTGAAGAATTTCGGCATTTTTCTTCCTGAAATGTACAACATGCTATCACTATCCATGAAAAGAATCTTCCTCAGTGACCGAGTATATGGTTTGTGTTTTTTCACTGGTTAAGAGGCAGCTATGCTAGTCCATCCAAGGTCTTGTGATCTGCTCCAGTTACAGGCAACAGAACCATACCTGTAAGTGGAAGCTGAGCAGAGAGGTGCATGGATCGCCCATGGCCAAGATCCTTAGCTTTGAGAATACCTTGTTGTAATCCACAGATCAAAGTCAGCTCTGTACAGACTCACCTGTTCTCCATGCTGCAGGCTTCGAGTCATTGCCTTGAGAGCTTTAACAATCTGGGCCTTAGTGGCTGCTGGGCTGTCCAGATTTTCAAGACCAATGCCTTCAAGTAATTTTAAGAGGTATGGGACTAAATCTGCTTTCAGGGCCTAGGAGACAATATTAAACATATATACATATGTTGAAAAATACGTAAACCATCCACTGAAGAAATAATTTCACCCACAGGACCATACCTGGAAGAGGACAGTGCTTTAATGTCAGAGGCAGATATTCTTTTAGTATCTAATGATAATGACATTCTCATTTAATAAGATTTTATTCCATGCCATCAATTGTTCTAAATGCTATACACTAGTTTATTTGAGCTTCCCAACACCTAATGATGTAGGCACAATTGTTATTACTGATGGAAAAATCAATGCTTGGAGGATGAAATGTTGACAGTTACAGAGCTAGACAGTAGCTTAATCTAGTAAATGAGTTTAGATCTAGATCTAAAGTGGATAATTTGAGCTTTTAGCCACTATACTAGACAACAGTCTAATGACGCTATACTAAAGGGTACCAACATCTGAAGTATCTCTATTTTTTTCTTCACATTTTCTTAAAACATTTGCATTCACCATAACATTTCCTATCAGCCTAACAAAAGTCAAATAATACTCTGGTATCACACAATTTTCAGTGCCTACTCTGAAACTCAAAGAGAAGAAGGGTAAGTAATTAACATTCAGTGAGTGTACCTTTTTACAGATAGGAGTCTAAGAACCTGTGAGGTAGGTACAACTTTATTTTATGGATGAATAATCTGAGTGCTAGAAGGTTATCATGCTTGAGACAACAGAGGCCTTCAAGTGTAGAACTAGCTCATGTTCTTTCCAATATAACAAACCCTCCACACCAATAGTAGCTTTGAAAGTCAGAGCATCCAACTGTTTCCTTGAGATCAATTCAGTACATTTAACTTGCCTAAATGAGGGATGGGGTTGGGCAGAGAGAGGAGATTTGAGAGAAAAGGGGCTAACTTAGGAGACTAAGAGGGACAGATAAAAAAGATGCAGGACCTTGGTTCAGATAATGAGAAACCACTGAAGGGTTTTTAAGACAAAGAGTTGCCCAATTATATTTAGTAGTTATATTTCAGAAAGATCACGGTCATAATGGGTTTTAAATTTATTGTATGTTTCTTGTTCTTTCAGTGTTTGTCTATTCTACATTGGTACCCACCAAGTCTTATTTTCATTGCTATGAATAAATGCTTACACTAGGTAAACAAAACTTAAATTTAAATATCACAAAAGCACTTTGACATTGCTAAGATTTTTGGCAGCTACCCCACCTTTCTCTCTTTGTATATCTACACCTGTGCCTATATATGTGTCATCAAATATAAAATAATATATGCACAAACTCACAAGTTACCCCTCTGCCAAACCTAAGTCAGGAAAACCAAGCTGTGCTAAGTAAGTGAAAATCCATTTGTTGGTATATTTTCTTTCCTAAAATAGTGCTGACTCTAAAAAGTCACTTACTTGTGCTACTAATTCACTCTGCTCCTTCTGAAACATCCGGTTAATTGCCTCGCAGGCTAGACCAATAGTATCTGGTCGCTTTTTCATTCCATTCATCAGTGGACCAATGGTCTCTAAAGATGCCATAGCTCGAACACACAGCTAGGTATCCCAAAGAGAAGGTTACATGTAGAGTAGCAATATTTTATATAGTAAAATACCATAATAAAATATACAAAATCTTAAATTTGATTCACATTTAATAATGACTGAATCAAATTCAATCTTCTATTAATTACATCATTTAAACTGGTTTAAGAATTGTTATAGTACTATGTGGTTCATATGCAGAAAGGTACAGAGTAGGAAAGGGATTTACACTGCAATGTACATTAGTCAGGAAGAGGGAGCACAGATACAGAGCTATTATCAACTAAATGGATTCATCGATACCTCATTTTCAGACAGGGCATGGATAACCCGAATGGCGCTCTTAGGGATGGCATTATTCCTGTGATTCATCGCCTGAATAACTTTGGGAAGATGGCCCAAAGGTGGCACCTGATCAGCCAGCTGAGGCTGTGCACTAAAAAGACATACCGTGGCCATTGTCAAAGTTTCCAGAGTTTCTCCCTGGAGGGTGTAAAACAAACAAACAAACAAACTATAAATGTGAATAAAGTCTTAAATATCCTAGGCAATCATTTGGTGTTCAAAACTAGGTATCCACAAATTAAAGTCATGACACATGGAAACTGATTCACAAATCCTATAAGAGCAAACTTCCCATCTTGATAAAAGACATGAATTCAAAGGACTTTAAGAACGTGGTATCTTAATCTAAGCAGCCTTTCACTGGCCAAGGTCATGTCTCATTTCTAATTAGGTTTAAGAGACCATCTCCCAAAAGATATTACTGGAAATGTTTAGATAATGTTACAGAAATTTCAGTATCAGAGAAAATCAATGATTCAAGCAAATGTACAACTACTGAAATGTTTTTCCCCAGGTTTTTTAAAACTCCTACTATTTAACATGTCTGGCCACCATAAAGCACTTACTATTGGGCATAATAGATTGCAAACACCTATAACTTATATCATTATATGCAGACATATATATCCATAACATATCCATAACATATATATCCTTAAATGAACAGAGGAACTGGGATGTGCCCCAAAAAAGTGATATAAAAGGAAAATGTAATGTTTTTCCTTTTCCAAGTTTCTACTTTGAAGATCTCATTATTTAAACAAACTATATGTAATAAAAATCATAGTGAAGAGAAAATGTGACTATGGAAAGAGAAATAAGTAAATATTTCCACATTAATATTTTTCAAAGTTTTGCTAAATAATAGCAATAAATAATTTCTAAGTGCTTGACATGTGCCATATCAAAATTCAGGGGCAGGTTCTGTGATCCTTCAAAAATGAGGCAACTGAGGAAGAGTCATGAGGTATTGGTAAGGTCACAGAACTAGTCAGCGGTGGAGCTGGTGCTGGGATCCAGGACCATCTAACAAGACAGCTTGGGCTCTTAACAATCTCTCTGTAGACAACTTGTTTAATTTGACAATCATATACCTCAATTATTTTCTATCTAAAGGTTCAAATAACAAAACCTCACACACTATCAGGGTTTCTAACTCACCAAACCAAGACGAAGGCTGTTTTCTCACTCCAGCTTCCTTGGTGTGGTTACTACTCTCCCGTCAATTTCTATAACTAGCGTCATCCCTGCCATATATGTAGAGCTGAGTGAAGAACAGGCCCTAGCAGAACACACTTCTATCTAGATTTCTACACTGAAAATTTAGGTTTCTCCTTAAAATTAAAATCATTGAAATGAAATGGCAGAAACCTTCTTTCTGAGCTTCTGTAACTGTTAGAAACAGCATCTTCTCAACTGTGGTTCAGAAATAATCATTTTACTAATGAGTTTGACTTCTGAACATGTCAAAAAAAAGATGAATGGGCATATCTGAATTTAAATGTGAGTGCTGTATTGGAAGAGGTAGCCAATCTAAATGCATAGTCAATGAGGATGGCGTTTTAACAGAAATACTATCAGTGTATTTAGGAAACTATTTGAAATGTTTTGCTGAAACTTACATGAGGATTGTTCTTCTCCAGGAGCTCAGTTAATTTTTCTAGTAGTGCAATAAGAAATTCTCTAGGTTTTCTTAGAACCCAAGTTGGCTGTGCAATAAAGATTCGTAAGAAAACCCCTCCAACAGCAAGTTCACCCTCTGCTTCTCCAAACACCACAGTAAAATCTTCAGGCAACTTTAAAGAGACAGAACCATAGTCAAGTCACTTAATCATCACTAACTGTAAAGTAAGCAAGAAATGCAAAGACACATTTATGAAATTAACTAGTACTTAGTTATTAATATAATCAAACTGTAATTATTATGTTTTATTGTCTCAGCAAAATTCAAAAAAATTCTTCTATTAGTTACTTTAAAAGTGAGTATTTGTACTTTTATGTTTAAAACCTGTTTTCCACGGGAAGATCTCAATGACAAAGTATCTAACAGGTTGACATTAAAATGACTCAGCAGGAATTTTAAAAAATAACAAAAGAACTAAAATGTAAAAGTCCTTTCTCTGAATAAAAGTATATTTACCTTCCAGTTTACATCAGGGTTGTCACGCTGATTTTTAAAGTGCCTTGGGGGAAAAGAGGGGATCACATCAAAGTTCAGTCACAAAATACACTTTCATTAACCTTTAAATAAGTGTTAGAGGGGTGAGACAAAGTATGAAACATCTGCCCTTCCAGGTGACCTTACCTGGAGCCCACAAGTTATTACATGTGTCTTTACTTACTCTAGCATCATTTCTCTAACTGTTATGGACACTTTATCTCTGGAACTATCATTCCAAATTAACTCGGGATTTTCATGAGTTCCTTCAAAAATATGTACAGCAGCTTCAGGGTTGTCTCTCATGGCATCCATGAAAACACTTGGTAGAAATTTCATTAATGTAAGTCGAACCTATGTGAGGGGTTTGAGAAAGCAAAAAAAAAAAAAAAAAAAAAAAAACCTATTGGAAACATCTCAATATTTGGTTTGCTTTACATTTTGGTAATATAAAAAACTGTTATAATCTGTGTTATGGCGGATATACACCATAACTATTATCCAAAAGTTCTGGAGTGGAAGAATAGATAAACCTTAGTTTAAGCAATGATAACTCTAATAAGGATCACTAAAACTACCTCTTACTTACCTATTTAGTTTCATTCCCACTCTCTGCCTCAAATTTAAGAAACTTTTAAAAAATTCAGTTGTCACTGGTGTGTAAACTTCCCAGAATACTCTGCTGGGTCATGCTTTGCGCCTGTTATTACTTTTCCAGAGCACCGTAGGCTGGCCTGTCCCTCCCAACACTCCCCCAGACCTCCCACCCTCACAAACAAATTTTTCTCATACTACCTTTGTGTCTTACAAGTATTTTTTAGCACATTTATTTTGCTGGACTATGTTTTGTATTATACTGTGTTTTTTCCCCAAAAGCATTTAAAAAGTAGCTTTAAAAAATACAGCCAAAACTCAAATACACACAAACTAAAAATTAGTGTGACGCATAAGTACAAAGTGAAAATAAAGGTTGGGAAGGTAGGTTTTTTTCCTATATGTCTTCACAGGGTTCTTGCTTCTTCACGCTATTCAAGTCTGTGCTCGAATATTTTCTTATAGAAACCATCCCTGGCCCAGATGTCTTGCTCATTGCTTGTATTCTCAGCCCTTGGCATATAACAGAGCCTCAAAAATTTACTTGAATAATTGAGACTATTGTGAAGTCAGCACACAAAGCTTTGTATATACTACAAATATAGCTGTGAACTTCCCAGCAGCCAATGAACTAAAGGAAGCAATGTCAGTTACATGACAGAAAGCATCTATAAAATAGAAAGTATGTCTCTTTTCTTGGTCATGACAGAATTCAAATAGTAAGTGATCACTTACTTTAATAAACTTAGGGAGAAATTTTTTTTACATAATGCAAATCCTTTGACCATAAGCCTTCTGTTATGTTCTGTTTACTCAGCTATACTAGAATAGGGGTTGGAAAACTAGGGGCCAAATCTGGCCTGCTGCCTATTTTTGTTTATAAAGTTTTATTAGAACACAGCCACACCCATTCATACAGTTATTATCTATAGCTGCTTTCCTGTTACAATGACAGAGCTGAGTACTTGTGACAGTGATCACAGGACCCACAGAAGACAAAATATTTACTATATGGCCCTTTATAGAAAAAGTTTACCAGTCTCACCCCTACCTCACACCATGTGAAAAAAAAAATGGATCTAAGACATAAAATACAAGAGCAAAAATTCTTAGGAAAAAACATAGGTATAGACCTTTGTAACCTTAGACTAGGCAATGTTTCTTAGATATGACATGAAAAGCATAAGCTACAAGAACAATAAAAAAGACAGATTATTACTTCATCAAAATTAAAAACTTTTATGCTTCAAAAGACATCATAAAAAAGTGGAAAGTCATCCAGAGAATGGGATTTGCAAATCATGTATCTGATAAGGGATTGGTCATCCAGACTATATAAACAACAATCACAACTCAATAGTAAAATGACAAATAATCCAATTAAAAAATGGACAAAAAATTGTGGAGATTTTTCTAAAACAGATGTACAAAGAGCCAAAAGCACATAAAACATTCTCAGCATCAGCCACCAGGGAAATGTAAATCACAACCATGACATACCACTTTCATACCCTAGGATGGCTGTAATCAAAAAAGATATATAACAATAAGTGGGGAAATTAGAACTCTTACACACTGCTGGTGGGAATGTAAAATGGTACAGTCATTTTGAAAAATAGTCTGACAACTTCTCGAAAGGTTTAATACAGTATCACCATGAGATTCAGAAATTCTACTCTCAGAAAAATAAAAATACATATCCACACAAAAACTTGTACATGAATGTTCATAGAAACATAATGTAAAATGGCCAAAATTAGAATAAATCCACATGTCTATCAACTGATAAGTGAAAAAACAAAATGTAGTGTATCTATATAATAGAATATTATTTGGCAACAAAAAGGAACAAAGTACAGATATTTGCTACAACATGGTGAATTTTGAAAATATTATGTTAAGTGACAGAAAAACAGTCACAAAAGACCTACACTGTATAATTCCAATTAAATGAAATGCCCAGGATAAGCGAATGGAGACAGAAAGTAGGTCAGTGACTATCAGGTGTTGGGAGGAGGAGGAATGGGGAGTGACTGCTAAAGGAAATGAATTTTTTTTTTCTGGGTTGATGAAAGCATTCTTAAACTGACTGTGGGGAGCATTTGAGATTTGCTCCACATCAGTGTGGCTCACCTTTGGACCTATTAGTTTGTCTGCTGTCATTTTAGCAAAAAGTTCTGCTGTTTGGGCTCGAACTTGTGGATGTGTTGAATTGCAGAACATATCTAGTAAATAAATCAAAGCTCCTATGAAAGAAAAAAGAATTAGTGTTTATACTATACATAAAGAATATAACTTTTCTAATCAATGGACTTTATTTTCAACCTTATTTCAACTCAATACAATTAATTTTTTTAAAACTGGAAGCCTTCCAAAAAATTTTTCTAGTTTACAGATTATATGAAGCAGCTCAAATAAACCTCATCATTATTGAGCATAATTAGATGAGAAAACACTCCATATATTACCTTTTGCCATTGCTTCTTTGATTATTTTTGTACTTGATGTCAAAGCATAAAGAGTTTCCAGAACAAGCTGACGACCTGCAGAGGAATAGACATTTCAACGTGTGTACCTTTGGTAAGCTTACATTTACTGAGCATCAACTCTGTGCCAGATAAGTTATCTAAGATTTTTATCTGGTGCTATTATCTTAGAGAAATGGGCAGTAAGTAATAATTGCAAGACACAGTTCCAATCTAAGACATAACAGCATCCTTCTGGTCACAGTCTGTGCCCCTCCCATTCCTTGTCAACGAGTATACTGGACTATTAAATTTTATTCTTCCAGACTCAAATGGCAATGACAGACAGGTGACCAAAGAGGTAAAAAGTTAGCAAAGAAGGTAGAGGCTACCAAGTATTAGGCTGAGACTAAAACAATAACAAAGGCTTGTTAGCTGGAGTGGGCTAAATTAACATAAAGGAGAATAAACCTTCAAAAGACAATTCTTAAGGAGCAACAATACTATTAGTGCAGGCTATACTCAAGAAATCTGGTTGGTATTTTTTTTAAGCTGACCTCATCTTGGTGGCAATAGTCTCTATCAGCACCAAATCAGTAAAGGACAAATAATGCAGAATTGAACTATAAGCTGAACACAGGGAAATTTTCTTCTTAAGCATTTCTACCTATTATCTAATTTTTTTTTTAAACAAACCATAGAATATTAGTGAATCCTCAATTAGTCATGTGTAGTTTATATTCAGCAAAGTGAAAATCCTCGGTTCTTTGCTTTTGGACCTCTCTTATCTCCAACTTTCAATTTTTGATATGGGACATGAAAAATAACTTTAGTAATTTGTGTAAAACATAATGAGGAAGACAAATCTAATATAAGGAGTACCACTTGAAATATTTCAAAATTAAACATGGATAACATATCAGAGGTTTTGTTTCATCTATAATGCTCCCCTCTATGAACTGGCTGTGCTGTGGTTTCCAAAATTCCATTTGTGAATATACGTACTTGATGGTAATGAGTGTAGAAGAGCCAATAAGTTGGACAAAACCATTGATTCAGCAATATTGTTGACACAGTCTTGGTTAGATGTCACTATATTTACAACCTGAAAGTTAATTAATAGGATATTAAAAGTTTTGGAAATAATTTCTAACCTAAATTAAATTGAGCCAAATTAGACCTAAATAAATTAGAGGCTTCACCAAAGTGAGAAAAATGCTTTGAAGACAGAATATTTAATTTTTAGAGAAGAGTTTAATTTTAAAAAATTGGCTTTATTATTTTATCTTTTGAGAAGAAACAATGTTAAAACGGTTATATATATTATGTATATTTGTTTCCTATTATTGAGAGCTAAGAATTAAATATAATGATCTAACAAATATCTGAGCACAAATTCACAATGTTGAGTCTTATAAGAAACTTCAATCCTACATGCTCCAGAACTATGGTATAGATGGTAGTGTTTTACAGCTATAGATTTGGGGAGGAGGATCGTTAGGAAGATAACGATCCTCACTACTGGGACTTTCTTTTTGTTCTTAGAGGGAGAAAGCAAACCTCTTCAAGGCCCAGCACAACAGACTGAATCTATCTTTGCATTATAAACAAATATGCATTCTTTTTTTCAAAAAGGATGGCCTCTTAAACCTAACTTTTATAATATACATCTAAAGATCAATGTCACTTTACTTGAATCATTGTCAGGCCCTCAAAGCAACATATTCTAGGTTTAATAATATTTAAAAAGTTACAAGGTACTCAAAAGAATTAAGTAGAGAAGCATGCTTTTCGATTAAAAGAACATGCTTAAGTATTGTGACCAATTTAACTTTTATTATTAAAAACCTCTTTTAAACCAAAATGTAATCTAAGAATATGTTAGACTAATCATTCATAAACCATTCATTAACCTGCTACTGCAGGGTTGAATTTGGTGTTCTTTAAATTGTGTTACACTGAACAAAATAATCTGAAAAATGGTCCTGGAAGCTCACTCTGGGTTGCCTGAACAAGGATCCCCAGGACCAGGAACTTCCTGCTTCTCCTAGAGAAAAAGGCTCTACCCAAACAGCTTCCCATGAAACCTTCACTCTCCTGAAGGAGGGGCCTCCAATATCTCTAGAATCTCTAAGGCCTATAGGTTCTGTGAAGCTGGCTTCCCTAGACAGCTCTTGAAAACAGAATAATATTCCAGTTGTCTATCTGTAACCCTCACTGCAAAAGTTACTTTGTGCTAGACAAAATGAAAAGAAAAACCACATTAGAGGAGAGAGCAACTGAGAGAGAAGGGGTAAGGTCCTTCCTCTGGAACACAAACTCTGTGTAGCCAGCAGAGTTCCCTGGTCTCAAAGGTCTCTCTGTAGGGACATTGAGAGATTGGGGAAACTGTAACTTTTTTTCTTACTGATCTGTGCTTTCCAAGCTTCCATAGTAAAGCCCTTAGTTTACTTGTTTTTTTTTGTTTTGTTTTTTCTTTTTATTCTTAGCCCATTTCTTAACCCAGACCACACACTGACAATATACAGTGCATTTCAAGTTCTAATGCATAACAGGCAATGATCACAGAGGAAATGACCTTGAACAACACTGTGTAACATTAGCTCTTGAAAATGAGCATAATTCATTCAAATTTAAAAAACATATTCATCAGGTTTAATAGACAAAATGAAAAAAACCACATGCAAACTTCCATTCAGCTTCAGATGGTGATTAATCAAAGCTCAAACCACAGATAGTAATAGTAGGAAAGGTTTTAGTACATGCTTCAGCTTTAGTACAACGTTCTTTTACCTCCAAAGCCAATTGCTGCACCTGACCAGCTCCATGGACTCGCAGAAGAGAAAATATTAATTTAAAGTGCCCAATACATTCACTTTCAGAGCCTAGGAAATAAAAATAAATATATTTTATGTCGAAAAGATGTTTAAATTACAAACCTTCAGAAAACCAATACACACTGTTTACTGTCTGTCCATTGTAAGTCTCTGATAATGTTTTCTCAACATTTGTGACATGAGGTGAGTAGCAGTAAATCTTAAAAGGCAAAAATAAGCCATTTCAGTTTCTTGCATTTATTTTGTTTTCATTCTCATCCCCAACCCTAGCCTCAGATTAAAAAAAAATTTATCATATATACAATCCAAATATAATTCCAAAATAAAAGGTGTAAGGTGGTAATTTTACTCTCTATTTCTAGACCTTAGAACTACCCCTCTCAGCCTAATTATATTTTGGGAGTATGTGACATCATTTGGCTTTTAATTAAAACTAACTTAGAAATCTGCCACTTGAGGACTACATTACGAACAAAGAACTGATACGCTCATTAAAGAGTTTCTTGTGACAATACCTAAGATAGAATGGTAGGTATTTCATTCCGAACCATCTCATATCCCAATCTCTTATATTTACTACCATTTAATAAAACAAAAACATTTAACATCAAGGTTTTGTTCAGTGCATTTTTCCTTTTGTTATACGGTAGTAAAACACAGTGTAATTTATAATCTTTGGAGGTCCAATAATTCATTATGATCCCTTATTTAAAAAAATCTGAAATTATTCTATAAATAGACTGCTAAATTCATTTTCAAAACCACTTAACAGTTAAGAATTATCATAAATTTATCAATGACACATAAACCATCCTTCTAAATTTCAGGAGAGCATGTGATTCTGACACATGAACTTTAAGATGCTATCAAAATAAAATTTCTATGCAAGCTCTTCTTTAGTTTTTTAAGTTCCAAATCAACAACCTGCTTTGCTGCAATTTCTTTGTACCTAGAACATGACCAATAACATTTTACTATGCCGGTTCCAAATAATAAAAAGTAAAGTTTTCTTCAGATTTTATAATTCAGCATTTAATAACATATCAGTGGGAATGACTACTTTTCCTAACATTTAATTATTGTTGTATTATTTGAATAATTTGTAGGCAGTAAGTAAAAGGTCAGAATTTTAACAGTACCAAAGTATATATGGAAAAAAGCCAAAAAGGACCTGAAACACAATATTAAAAATAACAAATTGAATTTATATTGTTTTAGGTTGTATAGTCTATATTTGTTATCAAAGCTAGAATTGAAAGCATTCAGATTTTCACTAATCTGTCTCCCTAGAGTCAGGCAAGAGTGATGATGTTTTTGAAAATAACCTCGTGAAGATGTTTAAGAATAAAAATTCTCACCTTTTTATTATTTCAAATTTTATACACCAAAAACTTCAGGCAGTTTTTCAAAATTATGAGTGCTCATATGCACATAGCTATGTATTAGGGATCAGAGGCAAAATTAGATCACCTAATAAATAAATCTAATTTAAGCACTTATACTGAGTACATCAACTTATGTCACCAATTTGAAATTTTATACTATGAAGTTATTCTGCCTTTTCAACTCACAGACTCTTATAAACATGGTGCGTTGACCTCTCTTTCCAGCCTACTATTTATAGGTAAAAATATTATAGGGTCATTTCCTCTTAATGTTATACCAAGTATAGCATTATAACCAAGTAATTTTCCCTGGGTTTCCCTGATAAAACAGAACTGGAATTTTCGTAGCCTTTCTATTGTGAGTGTCTTAATAACCAAGGATATAGTCACACACCTGGATTATATTTTATGACATTTCTCAGAGCCTCCAAAGCCATTTCCACTCTTGGCAAGCGGTCTCCATGTTGCTGTGATTCTACTTTTGCAGCATGTGTAATAGCCATGAATGTGTGGAGGTACTGGGCCTGGGAGCCTATGTAATCCAAGAGACTTGCAGCAAATGCTTTTGGAACCTAAATTGAGTGGGAAAAAAATTTAATACAAATAATCTGTAACAAAAACTCCACAGCAAAATAACAAAACAAAAACTTCAAGCTATGAAAGTGATTAAATTATACACGCACATGAATATATCTATGGATCAAAGGGTGGGGGGCAAAACCCAGTTGCATTATAAAGAGTTTCTCAACATTTTTTGTCCCAGTACATAAGAGATTTGAATACTCTTATCAGTATTTAAGTTTAACAGCTGAGATTAGAGTATTTCTTTCCTTTACCAATAAAAGTAATTGATAGTATGATATGTAACTTCTATAATTTGGTTATATTTGTATATTGAAAAGTTATATATATTTAGAATATAAATTCAAAGGTCAGTTTTCAAAGAAATGTCACAAATCACTGAACTGCTAACAGCTATTTATATATATTATTCTATGATAAATAATATACATTAAAGTTTATTAAATCCCTTGTTTTCCAAGAGCAAACTCTAAAACAAAGCTCCACTTCTTCCCTCCTTATAAATTAATCACACCCTCCAAAATACCTACAAAAAAAATTTGTACATGATCCCCAAGCACTAAAGAAAAAGAAGCTCCTTATTTGCTCCTGGAAGTGACTAGAGATCACCACAAGAGATGAGCTGGTATGATCACAATCATCTAAAAATCTTTTCATCTCCACTGCATTTTCTTATTTTCATCTAATAATTGGCCAGAGAAGAACTTCTGACTGGTGATCTGATATTTGACATGAGGGAGCCAAGTATATAAACAGCCCTGTACTTTTATTAGAGACTAGTAAGTTGAAGGTACATATAAATGCCACAGTGAAGTAGCATTATACATAACATGAGAAATAGCTGGGCAAGAAATAACTTCTTATTCATAAATCCAGGAAATTTAATTCTTCAACATTCAACATAAAGAAGCTTATAAGTTATCAATGGTCACTCCATCAAAAACCCAGGCTAGCATAAAGCATTTGTTAAAGAAAGAACAGGTATTACTTTGATGTACATAGTGTGAATAAACCAATAGCTTTCAGTGACAATGAGCAGAAGCACCAGACAAAACTAAAAGTAAAGCACTTACCTCTAGCTGGAAAGTAGGGACTTCGTTATACACTCTCACAAAAATCTCGCCTACAATAAGTTCTTTGGCATGATCACTATAGACAAATTCTGATCCATAAGTTTTATCACAATCACCCTTTAAAAAAAATAGACTTAGATATGAATCAAATTCATCAGTGTCTCGTTTATAAACCTATCCACTTTCATCCTAACAACAGATAAATAACTCAAAAAAACCATTCATTTTCCAGAAAGGAAAAGTGAGGCAGGATACACATAAAGCACTGGCTGCAACTATTATATTTAGAGCCAGTAATATGGATTCTGGAACAGACACAGAGTTGTTACTTTCTAGTCCAAAGATTAGTATTACAACTCATTTAAAATTTCAAAAGCTCACAGAGGTCAGCCAATTAAGTGGTCTTAGAGCTTGTGTTCATAAAGCAAGTGTGACATTCGGCTCTTCTCACTCTACTTAGCAGATATTTGGCCTAGTCAGATATAAAGTGATAGAGTTAAGAAATAAATACACTTGCACTGGTTTTAAAAAGTGATACATTAAATAAAAGGGCTGGAAAATAGGGTTTCTGAATTAAAAAAAAAAAAGACCATAATATTTTTATATAGGTTGACAAATCAAGAAGAGTTTCCACTTAAGGAAAAGGAAAAAGAAAAGAATGGGAGAAACATAGTCCCAATGAAGATTTAGGTTGAATTCACACAGAATTTAGGTGGACTGGAATAATAAAAGTATATAATAAATTGAAAAGTGCTAAAGAAAGATGTTATATCTCTTCTGATAAAATAAAAGATGTTCAGAAATGCAAAACTTGTTCTCCCTAGTTCTGCAATTCTCAAACCTTCTATCTAAAGAGTTCTGGATGACTTATTATAAAATGAGTCCAAAACCAATTTTGAATGATTCAGGACATAACAGTGATGATAACGCTTTAATAACTTCTAAACTCATAAGCATAATTATCTTCTATATCTCCAAGATCCAACCATTCTAGTATATGTATTATCTGGGCCTTCTCCTTATCTCCCATACCCCACCTTTTTTTTCTTTTCTTTTCTGTAGCTTACTAGCTTTCCCATTGGAAGGTGGCAGGATAGGAGAAATCATTCAATTTTGATACCAAAAGGCAATTTTATTTTACTGGGAACAGAGGCTGAAGAACTAAAACAGGGCTTTTAGGTACAAAAACTGGTTATAATAGAAAACTGCTATATGTAAGTGATAACAAAAACAACAACAAAAAATTCTAATGTGTTATTAAATACAGTAACACTGATCTTAAATGGGCCAAATATCAGGTGGTAAAAAGCTATTATACAGGCTTGACTAAAACAAATGAAGAAACAATGGGCTTCTGTTTGTCACCAATAAGTTACATTTCCAGAGATTCCATTAAAGTAAGTTACCCAAGATATTTGTAAAACAATAACATACTTTTTTAATCATGTTTTCTTGTTGGGATTCAAGAAATTCAAGTAGTTCTGCCCTTGTACAATTGTTCCATATCAAATAGGGGTTCTCTGTGTTGCTGTTAAGCATCTTCAAAATCTACGAGACAGAATATGTTTTGTAACATTTAGGAAAAAAAATATTAAAGTTATAATTTATTAAAATGGTCTATTACATTTTGTAATGCGTATCTTGAGTACAATGGAGCTCAATCATAAGGATCTGAAGAATTCTAAAAAGTTGATTAATAGTACCCATTATGCAGATGAGAAAAATCAAGGCTGAGAGAGAGAATTATTTGCCCCAAGTCTCATGACCCTTAAGTAGTGAAACTGGGATTCAAAATCGACCTCACATTCTTAACATTGGCTCTGCTTTGACAAAATTATAGATTGTTTTCTGTTACAGCATTTAAAAAACACTCAGTGAATATAAACTTAAAAAGCATTTTATACTGCCTTTATACACATATATTTGAAAACAAAATTTAAGTCTTTATGAAGTATACTCTTAGGTAAGGAAATTAAATTCATGGGAAAGTCCTGACTCAAAGCTGCATTAAATAGTTCTGCAGACACAGCTTCTGACTGCTGAGCTGTCCAGTGTGCTTTCCTTTAGTTTTAAAGCTCTCCTCCACTGTAAATGAACATAGACATTTGATTCTCTTTTATCCGTTTTAGTAAAATGTTTTTACCTTTTACATGTACAGAGTGCCATGCCAGGAGGAAAGCAGCACGGTATTACCTCTATGCAAAGACATCCAACTCTTGTTTTCAAAACATTAATTACTAATTAAGTAAAATGACTCAAAAATTATATCTTTAGGAAAACTGTAAAACTTTGAGAACTGGCAGTTTAAAATAAGCATTTTATTAAATCCAGATAGAATATAAGATAAAATTTGAAATGCTTTTTTCTCTGCAGTAATCAACAACTTGCTAGTGTATCTGGAAAGAAAGTTTCCAGTGAGAAAAACCCATCCCATTCATAAACACAAAGTCCAGAAAAAGAACAAGGAGTATGAGTGACATCTAAAGCTCTTCCCTGTTACTCAGGGGCACTAAAAAGCAGTTTCTGCACTAAAACTCAGACTTAATCAGATTGGATTAAAAAACAAATAAGCTTTGTATAAATTCTAAAAGTATTTTAAATTTAGAACTCTGAGGATTTTTTTTCCATACAAAAGTATTAGATAATCATTAGAGAACACAAACTAATATAAAAATAGCCTATAATTCTGCAATTCACAGATAACTACAGTTAACATATTGGTACAGACCTATCTACCCCCTCATTTTTTTAATAGCAAATATGGGAGTTAGCCTTTTCATTTGAAATTTGTCTTTAAATGTATCTTTAGAATTTAAAGCTTCATAATATTCTATTTAACGGATTTCTACAGGCTAATTCTCTAATGCTACATTATTACATTGTTTGCCAGTGATCCTCATGACAGGAATCTTAGATGTTGGGAGAAGTACCAAGGTCATACATACTTACTTTTGTCATGAATGCATATGTGTGTGTCTATGTATTTGCTTTTAGGATTTGAAACCTGAATCTCAATAAGTTATAGTTTATAAAAATCAGCTAAAAATACTCTCAGTCCTCTGCCATTATGAAACACCATTCCAAGTTCATTCTCTTATCCTGACCCTTTGTGACTCAAGGTTGGCAAGAATTATGGTGGGCTCCACAACTGAGAAACATGAAATTAATATACCCTATAGAAAGACTAGACTTGTCAAGATAATATCATTAGCATTGATCCAAATTAACAAATTTCTAGGTTGAGAGAACAAGCACATGAACATTTTCCATTTTTAGGTTTCCTACAGAAATCACGTTATGCTCTTGTGTTGTATATAAAGGATCTTGCAATATTCATCAAAACCCAGGCTAACTCTGAATCACATACCTCTGTAGCACTAACCACAGCAAGTTTTCTAGCAACATAAGGTGTCAGCATGCCTGCTAAACTTTTCCTTATGGTTGGATTTTCTGGGGTTGCTTGTTCTTCAGGCAGATACCCTCCAAGGCGACTGAGAGCACGGACACTCAGTTTGGCAAGGCTATTGGCTACTTCCTGTTAAAAAAAAATTAAGACATCAAAGTAGCTCTAATAAATTATGTAGATAACACAGTAACTTTATGGAATCAGACTGTATGGTTTAAGGAGCTGAGAGCAAACAAACAAACAAAAAAATACAAGTCCCCAAAACTGATGTCAAAGAGTTTATGCATTAGAGCTTATTCTTTTATTTACAGAAAAGACCATCAGAATCTCTTTCTTATTTATAACAATACAATATCTTGTAGATAACTGGTAGAAGCACATTTGGGAGTAGGGGACACATAGGTAGATTTCACTGCTAGGGGTACATACTAACAATGTAATAAATGATGGTGAATAGGAGAGACAGAAAAAATATCTGTAAGAATTAGGTAAGTACTCAGTATTTGGGGGAGCTAGCCCGAATAGTATCATTTTATTTCCCTGTTACACAACTATAATTTTGCAATTATAAAGATGACTCTGAGTAATCAAGAAAAGACTGTTATGCCTAGGATATGCTACTGCAAATCCCCCAGCCTTGAATCCTTCCAGCATAAGGGGTTAAAATAAAAAAGTTTGAGGGTTTAAAGAGCAATAAATTTAATTACCTCAAAAACAGTTTATGCCTTGGGGATTCTGGATAGCTAGAGCTTTGCTTCACATTAACCTATGATTTGGGTTCAAATTCAATATTAAAGCAGTGTTAAAGTTACCTGCTGG
The DNA here is from genome assembly GCA_030015415.1 of Cynopterus sphinx. Taxonomy (NCBI): domain Eukaryota; kingdom Metazoa; phylum Chordata; class Mammalia; order Chiroptera; family Pteropodidae; genus Cynopterus; species Cynopterus sphinx. Next base: position 130,435,630 of record CM057381.1, read on the forward strand.
TTTGTCTCTTCACTTTTCTGAATGCCACTCTCTTCTAGTGTGTAGTCATAATTAAACAGATAACCAAGTAGATGCCACAAAATTCCAGCCTGAAATAGGTGTGTCTGTAGCCAGAAATCCACAGCAAAGGAACTCACACATTCTACCCCAAGAGCAGCCACACGTGGAATACTCTTGAGAGAATAAGAATAATGGAATTATAGGGTTAAAAAAAGTTGTTTATGTATGTCAAGCTAACTACCTTACTGTGCAAAATGTTTACCTCCTCTTATATTTTCATTTCCAATTTAAATCTGAATCTTATATTCTTTAAAGCCTAAAATTAAAAGTAACTGTGACAAAACAAAGACTATGTTTGAGCTAGTGTTCAAAGACTTAGGAAGAGTTTTCTTTGTTTCACTTCTTGAATTTTTAATTTTTAATAATAGTGACGAGGCATTAATAGCAACTCACATGCAAGTGAAGTTATCAGTATCTTTAGTGCAGGAAAACAAATTTACTTCTTTATATCAGTTTGTATACTTACTAAATACTTCTAAGGACAATAAGTAAATATAGTTGAGGAATATTTTCATCAAATCCCTTATTTCTAGATACGTCAGCAACCCAATCCTGTTCTATTCACACAGCTCTCATTCTGCCCAGTTACTAAGAAATCTGTCTTTCCCTCAGCAGTACTGGATTAGGAGGAAAGAGTAAGCACTCAGATCTTTGTAAAGCCTTTCCCACATGACAGTGACTTGACTCAGTTTCAGGTTTCATTTGGTCCTTTACTTTTTCATTGAATTTACTTTTCTTCTTTCTTCCCCATCTTTCTTCTAATGTTCAGATGAGACCCAGTTCCCTCTAAATATGTCACCAGTCTCATTCTTTGTGGGCCAACTTAGGAACAAAAGTCTTCATTTACAGCAAGGCATCTGTGAAAAATGCTTTTAACCCTTTTCCCATTAGAAAAAAAGAGTGCAGCTTGCTACCAGCATTTATTTAACATCATGTGTAGAAAGGCTATGTTTTCCAGGATTTGACATTTTCAGTGATTGAGAATTACTATATTTTGTAAATGAAAGTGCCACTATAAAAACAGAATGTGATAAATAGAATGATGTCATTTGTTCCTAAAGACTATTGATATACTTGAGCAATGTGAAAATATGGGGGTTAATGTTAGAACTGTAATTCTCTTGGGGTAAACGCTGTAGCCACAAGCGCCACCAGCAAGTATTCTTGGGACAAACAGAAAATGGGTTAAAAACCCAAATAATTTACTTAAAAAAAATAATTTTGGGAAAACAACTTGTTTATAAATTAGAGACTGGATATTTGATAATAAAATTCATTGTTGACTCTATTCAGAAAGTACTGAAGATGAACTCTACCTTGCCAAAATATAATACCCGACAGAGATCCTTGATGATACCAGGCATTTCTGTGATCTTCTCCCGGCATTCTTCAAACTGAGCAGCCACACTATAGCATTTACTTATATGTCCACACACCTGCAGACAATACAACAGAGTGAAGAAAAAGTCACAGGTGCATCCCTTACTTAAGACAGAGAATCAAATCCACAGAGACTCATGAATAATGCTTAACAGTATATACGATGCTCTAAAATTAAACAGAATATTTCCATTAAATTATTAATATTTCTGGTTAAGATTTCCTATAGATACAAGGTTGGCACACCATGAATACTATGTCGCATGGGCCAAATTGACTATGGCCTGTCTTTGTATGGCCAGGGAACTAAGAATGTTTTTTACACACACATACACACAAACATGCACACACCTGAAAGCCTCAATATTTATTCTCTAGACTTCTATAAAAAAATTTGCTTACCTCTGGATTAAAGTATTTTTGTCCAGCTTATTAACACTAAAGATCTGAATTCTATTTATGTACTATACTTCAAAATAGAAGATGCAACTCAAAAAGCGTGTATTCAATTGTTGTATAGTCTAAATTTTGTTGGCATAAACAAAGGGCTACCTAATACATTCCTGATGGATTTTCTATCAAAGAATTTAACTATATAACCATAACAGAAAAGAAACCAATTAAAATACAAATGGGAGAGGGAGGCAGAGAAGGAAACCCGAGAAAGGGGTGGAAGATAAGTGAAACAAGAATGGCAAAATGGCAAATATTTAAAACCGGTTAATAGGAACATAAGAGTTCATTATACTATTCTTTAGCCAACAAATCACAAGTGATTTAGTGCAGTGGTTCTTAAAGTATGATACAGACCATCAGTATCACCTGGAAATTTTGATAAAAAAGTATGTTCTCAGGCTTCCACCTCATAGACAATGAATCATAAACCCGTGGGCAGGGGAAGCTCAGCAACCCATGTTTTAATGAGCCCTCAAGTGGTACCAAGAGATGTTAAAAGTCTGAACTACAGGTCTAGTGTAATTTTCTTGGAACCATATGTTTTAGCCTCACCTGTACTGACATGTCACTTGGTTTACTAGAACGATTTAAGACAGCCACACAGCGACTAAATGCCTCTTGTAACACCTGCAGAGAAAAAAGTAAGCCATTAAGTCTCCATTCTGACTTAAAATCTGAAGAGTCTTTCCTGGTAGAAATAAAATATTAATCATCTTTCGATATCTGGTAAATAAATGTCTGCTCAATTAACATCTGTTAAACAGACAAATAAACAAAGGGACTCTTAGAAGTTTCTTTTTAAGCATTTCCAATAAGCTACTTTGTAAGCAATATTAAGTTAACCAATTTTGACTTCAATACTCTCCAATTCACATTATGAAATAAAGCTCCATTTCTACCTTTAATTTTGGTACTGAGATAATGGGGAATAAAACATTGTCATCTGTTAGAAACAATTAAACAAACTGTATCAACTGTATCTGTACTTGCTGAATTCAGAGGCATACATTATGCCTAAACTAGCTTGAAGGTAAGTACAAAGGTCATTCTGTATTACCTCAATTCCATTCTCCCTTCTGAGCTCTTCAGCATTGAGGGCTGAGCAGTTGACAGTATGGAAAGCCAGCTCTACAGCAGCAGGCAACAGTGGTGATTCTTTTGAGAAAAGGAAGTCATCTGAAGTTTCCATTGTTATAGTCCTAATTAGCATGGGGTATCCTGCATATTTATAAGGCTGTAAATCTGAAATAACCAAGGTTAGTGTTGAGAAAACAACAAAACAAAAACTGGTTATGATATAGTTTTAAGTTAATTTTGACAACATGTTCAATTATATTGCCTTAAGAAATGATAAAATGTTCAAAATCTTAAATGTATCCTAATTCTAGTTTATTTAAAAAGAAACCCTCAAACCCTTTGGATCTTTTCTAGCAAACTTGTTTGGCTGATTTCTCTAAAACATTCCCACTAATAAAATAATATTTTGATAGATCAAACAGTGTGTAGTGGTTTTGATCCTTTGCAGAGTACCTATTGTCTATGTTGTCCATATGATCTCTAACTTTTCCCCAAGCAAAGACAGTGGGACAAAGCCAACACATCAGAGATTGTATCAACAATCATGATATTCATACCTCTTTGAAAAGGATATAATGTGATATTTTACTTAAATGAATGTTTATATTCTACCTTCTGAATAACAAGTGTACTTTTCTATTTCACCAGTTATAAAATAAACATTTGAAAATTCTAAATATAATGTTACTAAAAATACAAAATATAATTTGTTAACATGTTTTGATAAGTAAATTTAAAAGTGAAAGCTGAAATGTACAGACACCCAATTGCTTTGCTCTCTTGTCCTTTTTTTAAATGTTATCCCAAAAGGTGGCAGGAATATGCAAATTAATTGGCTGTGATTTTATAAGTACCTCTTTAATCCCATTTGGAATAGACATAAAATTTTTTGCCTTTTGAGGATAACCAATAATCTGCCTTAAGTAAACTCATTTAAGAAATGGCTTAAAAAAAAAAAAAAGCCCCTTAGAACTGCTCCTAGTAGTCCTAACACATACATACATGTATAAGGAAAGAAAGAAGAGTGAATTAATTTTAGGTTTTATCAGATCAGGTCCCTCACTCCAGAACTCGTTGGGGATAAGCCCTACTCCCCATTCCATGGGAGAAGTAGAAAACACAGCCTGAAAAAACACAATGACCTTGATAATAAACCAGTGGTGAGCCAAAACCATACCTTGTGGCTAATATAGAGTTACTGGCCTTTAAAAAATAACCAATGGTTTGAAAAAGTTGTCTTTAAACTTGTTCTAATAAATGCCATATAACTAAATGCTTACAAAGGTGTCTGTTCAGTTTATATGCAAAAGTAAATCAAGTAATCACTACTCTCTAATGACCCAACTGCTAGATCCCCAACTGCCCCTTCCAATTTATACTTTAACTGAAACTCCACCTGTTTTCAATTACCCAGCAGTCCTCCTGCTTATCGCAAATCCTCACCATCTTTTCTTTTTTTTTTCTCCCAACATCAGCCTACAGAGCAAATAGATCTCCAACTCTGTTCTGTAAACTCAGTTCCCAAGCCAATGAACACCAGCCATATTGAACCTAACTCTCCACCATAAACTCTTAAGTTTTCAACATACTCCCAGCTTTTTGGCTGCTACTATTAGAGCTACCACAAATGGCCCTGCAAACATGCTGGAAATTCCCAATAACCCTGTATTCTGTGATCACAATGATTTCATCTATAAAAGTGATTTTCAAACCAAGGGTTTTGAAAGCTACCACAGGAAATGAGAGGTATGAAGGGAAGTATATGATCATTTGAAAAGTTTCTATTGCTTTTGAAAGATCAGAACATTCTTGGCATTTTCAACTTTCAGAGACTTTTAAAGTCATGATAGGCAAAGTTTTTCATGTGTGATTTAAGAATACTGAATAATCCTTAAATTCCAGATCCATTTTAGATCCCATTTAATATGTTTGCTGCTAAATGACTAAACACAAAAACCAAACAAATACCTCCACAAAATGAAAATGTCCTTCAGGAAAGAATAATAAAATCTTGTTGGAAAAGCAAAATATTGAAAAACATAGCTAAAAAGTGGAAAATATAAAACAAATAACATTTTGGGTCTTCCTATGGAAAACTACTCTTTTGCTGTATCCAAAATGCAATTTCGAGAGTTTTACAATAATATTATAAATCCATTAAAATATGCTGTAGAAACATGGTAGAATAAGCTGGAAGGTACATTAAAATTTGAGAATACATGATTTACCTTCTTTATGACGATTGAAGAGGATACTCTGTGTTTTCAGAATTAAAATTATATTCTCTGGATCTGGTCCATCCACTATTTTTGCTGATTTGGTACATAAAAATTCATATGCTTTATTTACTTTTTCAAACATATCCTGTATGTAACCAAAGAATTAACTTATAATTTGAAATATCACAAATCACAACTTCAGTTTTATTGTCTTGTTTTGTTTTTTATATTAAGGAATTAATTCCAACTATAATCTAGCTGGCATACTTTAAGGTGAAATTTATTTTCCCCTCAAATAGCTATTCAATGATCTCAATAGCATTTACTGAAAATTTCTTCTTCACTGAATTATATCAAAATTTTATATTAAATTCATTCACACAAGAAACAGTTTTGAGTTGTTATAAAAATAATTATGACAAGAGCTGTTTACTGAGTACTATGGCAGACACTATGATAAGTGCTTTACATATATTATCTTGTTTAATCCTCAAAACAGAATGTGAGGTGTACACCATTATTATCCTAGTTTGTTAGATGATGTTAAATTACTTGCCTAAGGCCACAAAGTCAATTGGTGATGAAGCCAAGACACCCAGATCTGATTCCTAAACTACTATATTATGTTCCTTGATCTATATATGTTGATTCTTGTGCCAGTATCATACTATTTTACTACTGCATCTTTACAGAGTATTATAACATCTGGTAGGTTAAGTCTAGCAATTTAATACTGCTTTCAAAATTTCCTTTCTCTCCCAGATGAAACTGAATTACTAAATTTCTCAAAAATATTCCAGACTTCTGACTTAAAATGTCTTCAATATATAAAAGTAGAATCTTTTCAATGTTTTCTTCTCATTCAGGAAGATTATCTGTCTCTAAAAACAATAATGAACTTGAAATCAGTGGAAATTACTCCAAGTTTCTAGCAATTGGGGTCAGTTCCAGCTTTAGAGGTTTTATCTGATTTCATCTTTTATGAATCTCCACTGGTATTTTAGTAGGATTCTGGAATAGGCAGGAGGCTGGTGGCAGATGACTCTAAATATGAATCAAAGTTTCTACTTTTTTAAGTTAGAGTGATATGAATTTGAATATCATTAGAAAAAATAAATTATGCAAAACAATCTGGATGGAAATGGCATCACCTACAAATGAATTAAATTCAACCACATTCCTAACTTCCAATTATTCATGTGACTGCCCATTAGAGTTAATTCTCAAAGAGACATGGATAAGGAGAGAGAATAAAATCCCTAAGTAACTAGTCACAAGGGCAGTCCTTTTGGTACCCTTTGGTAAATGATTCAAGCAGAAAACATGGACACCTGGGCTAGAAGTTAAATATACACTGGGCATATATTATGAGGCAGAAACTGGAAGAGAGGATGAGCTCTTGTTTTTCTGTCTAAAACAGTAATAGAGCAAAAGGAAGTCAACCCAAAAACCCAAATTCCAAAGGCAGTACATACCCTCCCTTCCGGATTCTTATCAGGGTGGTACTTTTGTGCAAGTCTGAAGTAAGCTTTTCTAATCTTGCTCTCATCATGACTATTAAATAGGAAAATTGTTTTATGAATACAGTAAGGTTCGAGAAAAAAATATACAATCATCTAAAATTATATTTTAAAACCTTTACATTTATAATACATGATCATATATTAGGTATCAAATTAAACACAGATTTATGATTATTGTGTATTTGTATATTATTTTTACATATGAAAGACAAAACCTAAACTTTCCCTATACAAGGTCATCATTCACTTCTAATTACAAAACTATATTTGGGGTTTGAAGAAAAAATATTTTAAAACTAATTTTTCAAAATATCACTTTGAACTCCATAATTCTAAATTATTTTAACTATCATTCTTGCCAAAAATGAACAAATTCAGTCAATACTTAAGAGAGTGCCTTTTAAATTATTTTTCTGTAACATCTATTCTACTATAAAAGTTCACCGGCAAAGTAAATTTGCATTCTTTCCTAAGTATTTGTCATGTAGTCTCTTAGACATAATGCTATCAAATCTCCTCATGCATAACACAAACTGCAAGAGGAAGGGACAGACAATACTGAAAATAACTCACGGTCCCTGTCCTTGAGGAAGATTGAGCACTTCATAAGCATCATCTATTGACATCATGGGTGGCTTTTTTTCTACTTCCTTCTTCCAGGCATCGAGAGTATCTTTTAGAAGTTTAACCTTAAAGAGAGAGGATTAAAATTTATATGTATTAAAATAAAACTATCTTAAAATATAATTTTAAAATTATATTTTTATGCTATATTCATTTAAATTGTCATCTCTAGGCTCTCCAAACAGCTTTCTGAAATCACCTTCTTAGCACTGGTGACAGGTAGCAAGGTATCTGTTACAGGGCAATATTCCTCTATTTTTTAAGTGATATTTGTTAAAAAAAATGTTTAGAAAGTATGGGAAACTTTGAAATTAGTAGATAATACATAGGAAGAAAAAGCAATATATGGTAACATGCTTCTCAAGATGATCCAACATAATTTTTATATGCTGGCATTCAACTAAATGTTAAGGGATCATGTCCAAGGGCACTGTGGACAGGCAGACATTAGATACTACTATACAAATAAGCAAGTCACACTTACTGCCTCATATGTGTGCCAGGAATTATGCTATGTTTATGTGAATTCTCACTTAATCTTCCTAAATGCCACATGAGATAGCTGCTATCAATAGTAATAGTAGTGAAGCCAAGCAATGTACTGGATGTTATGTAATGGCCAAACTGAGACTCAATCCCTCGATGCCTAACTCTGTGAGCTTCATCAGGCTTCCAATAAGCTATTATATAACTGTGCTATATACATGAAATTAAGTTTGTTACATTTTTTGTCACAAAAGATCAAGATTGTGAAGTTCCTAATACTCCATTCAAAATATTATCTTTCAGTTTGGGATGTACCCAAATATAGTGAACTACATTCAAGGTTACATGGTGTTTAAGTAAAAAGAAATACTTAAAGAAGCTATTAGTCTTCTTCTCACAGAAGGAATACTCAAAAGTGATTAGAAGCTATTTTTATAGTTTAGTTTAAGAAGGTGCAAATTAATCTGATGACTTACTGGGTCTTTAATTGGCCAATCTGGAAACCGGAGTGTATCACAAAGTTGTTTGAGGTAATAAATATTACAAAACAGTTCATTTTCCAGTTGTGGATAGTTGATAACTGGGATGGGACAATATTGATAAAGTGCTCTTGTGTTACTCTGAAGACGAGGTGTGAAATCAGCAAGATGGGCAGCGATCTTCTCTATCATGAGGCGTCTGCAATTACAAAAATCTCCAAGCATTACAAAGGGCTTATCTGATTTTAAAGAAAAGGTTAAGCTAGGTAATCATGCAACATAATTACATGGATCTTCTTTAGAGAGGCTCAATTACTGGTGTCAATTAAGAACTTGCAAGAATCTTACTTGGGGTATTCTAATAAACTCAAATTAGCTCTCATCCCCAAAAAGCTCACTCCGTGGTATTTATTTTATTTAACTTACCACAATCTGGGGTCTGGCCCTCAGCTAAGCAGAAACTTGATCAGTACTCAGAGAGCTACATTATTAAGAGGGGAGACTCATAATAATCTTGAGAAAACTGTTATATAGAAAAACCGTGTTATAAACTTATAATGAATATATTCCTATTCATTATCCCCAATGAAAAATATCAGTCATACAGAGTATATTCAAAATTGGTGCCTAGCACATGCCAAGCCTACAGGTCAACCTACCAAAAAAGCCAAATGATAACCAGAAAGTGGCATTTTGAGTGTAAAGTCAGCCAAAAGAGAGTGAAGAACTGACTTAACTGCCATCCCACTGAGAGAACTAAAGAGTTCTCTACAAAGAGATAGCCTTGACACTGGAACTATGAAGTGCCAAGTCTTCCTGAACAGAGCCTATCTATCTGTACGTGGACATCTGTTTCTGGGCTTCTTTTTTCTTGATTTCCCCAGGCTTTTCCTATGGCATTCCCCTCATAATAAGGACATTCTTTAGGAACTCTAACCTCTAGCTGAAGGCCAAAATGTGCTGACTATGGAGCCCTCATTTTAAAATGATTTTGAGTACCTCTGGTCTGATCCATTTTATGTGGGCATAGTTTTTAATTAGTGGACTACAGTTCTATTTCCAAATACCCAGGAGGTGCATCTTGATTCGATTCCTATATATTCTGCACATAGATATTACTTCATTGCCTAAATTTAAGAAGAACTAATGATAAAAAGCTCTCCCCTTACATAAAGCTCCATTAAGGTCGCAGTGATTTATCAAATCATGGAATAGAAAAAAGCTTATGGCACCAATGACTATTATAACTTCAGATTATGCCACTAGTGAAAGCAGTTTTTAAAAGTCAAAACCAGACTTGCCTTTTAGCTAGAGGCAAAGATTCTAAAATACAAACAAAGAACTGGTTGTTTACCTCATTTCACTGCTCCAGATTGCTTCTGGAGTATCAAATTCTCCAAGGAAAATCTCAGAAAACTTTTCAGGCTCATAATTTTCTAAGTAACAAACCATTGCTTCAGGTAGGATGTGTCCAAGTATACTTCTTTGAAAAATATCTTGTCCTTTTGTCTTTAAAACAAAATGAAATGTAGTCAGAAATACTAAAGCTAAATTTCAATTTTCTAATAAATTAGGGTTAGCACACATTTTAAGAAAAAAGATCTAGATCAAATTGCTTTTATGCTTTGGAAATTTAGATAGGAACACAGCAAAATGTAAGTGGAAGGTGTGTGGTATAAAATGCCTTGGCATGATCACAAAAGTAGAACTAACGCCCTCCACATCTCCAGCAGTCTTCACCTCCTCAGGTGTCAGTTGCTGCCAACATTATTTAGGACTTGTGGCAAAGATTTATATTGTCTATTCTGTGTTACAACTGTTGGCTGCAGTTCACCCCTGTACCTGCTTCTGTCTTCAAAAACAAGTAAGCCCCAAAAAATCCAGATCTCAAAAAGTCTGTCCTCATAAAGTGTGGCTAAGATTTAGATGGAGCATTGCTATTATAAGCAATTATAATTACTGTATTAAGAACTCCATATCCTCTGGTCAAATGAAATTAGGATAATATCACACTTAATCATACTAAAATTCTAATTTCATTTCTTTACCTGATGGAAATAAAATCCTATAGACTATAAATACTTTTCTTACTTCCTTGTAGGCAAATTGAAAATTTTTTTCCTCTAGGATATGACAAAGTGACAGGAAGCAAAAACCCAGACTTGGTTTCACTACTTGATGCAAAGGAAGATAAAATGATGAGTATTTTCAGGCTTTGTGCTAATAAAAACTGAAAATTCACTATCTGTTAAACTTTTGGGTGAAGAATTGCTTGTTCTGTTCTGTAGAATACTATTATTTGGTAACTCTTGTATCCAGAGTTTTTTTATATGCAAACAGTGTTTTGCTGTAGTGATTAAAAATATTATGAGGTGAAATAATGTACATAGTTTCTCATATTATAAACTTTTTATAAAAATTACATATGCATAAATGCACAAAAGGAGAAAAAAAGGATGTTAAATTAAATGTTACATTAAGTGGCAGCATTAGAGGCAATTTTTAAAACTTTATATTCTCATTTTCTACTTGTATAAAGCTGTGAAAATTACACCATTACGGGCCTCATTTTATTATAATTAGACAGATTACTTTCTATGGCTTCACTGGCTCTTCTATAAAACATGTGGTTTGTTCTATCTTCAGTATCAAAGTGGTATAATATTCCTCAGTTAATCTCCTAAGTAGTATGGTCTGTTTTTGGTTTATTCTTCTGCTCTCAATGAAATATGAAAATTAATGCTCCATGAAAAGCCTAACAAAATTTAAAACACCCTTCAGTTATGTGTTGACAATATTTCTGCAAAAGTTTCAGGTTGTCAAAGCTACCTGGATAAATCTTATCTTTTTCTGGATTCCTACTTTTCCTCCTCAGTAAAATGGCAATAACACTTGAGAAAATTAAGTAGCTTCAAAAAAGAAACTTAGCACTTCTGCCACCTTGGATTTTGAACAAAAAGAAAGTCATATTGAATATTAGCTGACTACATGAAACCAAGGTATATAATGTACTATTTATAAATATTACTAATCTAAATTTTACACAAAGGGAAGTTCTATTAACAGTGGTGTCAGGTTATAATTCACATCTTTAATTTCAATATTAAATCTAATGGGAAACATGTGTTTTCATTTAAAAATTATTAGCTTATACTTTCTATGTGCAAGGTACCACAAGGAAAGATAAAAAATGAATAAAACAAAACCTGCTCTACAGTGCTTATAATCTAGTAAATACACATAGCTCAGGAAACTTTGTTGCCAAGATAGTTTACCCAGTGTTATTCTAGGTATTTAGAAGATTCATCTGGCTTACCTCCTCTGACTTGAAAGCCTGTTTGGTATGTGTGTACTTCAAAAACCTAGAGAAAAAAATAAATTACTTATCAGATACAAGAACTGATTAAGATTTAGTAACCTTAGTTTTCTAAAGATGAGGTCTCTATGTATAAATAAAAGCCATGAAAGGCAACTTGTAAATACGTATCCCCAAAATGTTTAATTTCTAATTAAGACAAAAACTTAAATGAATTAGAAAAACTGTTGTCATAATAAGGTTATGTAATAATGTGAAAAACACTGAATTTTAAGGAAAAAGCAAAATGTAAAATTGTATGTACAATAAGAATGATGGTTACATTAAATATATATATGAAAATACTAGATAAAATTCTTATGTTAGATCCAATAAAGTGATGTAATACTGAATAACTATCCCCACATTCTTCTAATTTCCAAAATTTTCAGATATATGGTTAAACTGCTTTTACAATGAAAAATTTAATCAAAGTAGTGATGTATACATACACAAACTAAATCAATCTGTTCATGTACAATTCAAATAATAATTTAAAATAGATTATCAAGAGTTCTTACCGAGCAACAGGAAGTACATTGGAACCTGTATACATCATGATAAAGAAAAATACTCCACTAAGATAAAGACGAGGTAACTGTGGGTTATCTTGCATGATATAGTACAACAAAATAGCAACTTTTTCAACAAGGATAGGGTCAAAAGTCAGCAGTAGCTAAAAAAAAAAAAAAAACAAGTTTTCATTATTGGGTTATAAAAAACTTATAATAATATCATTCATTTAGGTTTATGTATTTTGTGTGCTGAACTTATAGTTTCTTATACATAGTAAGTTACAAAAAATCCCCAAGAGATTCAGTATCCTTGTTATAAGACTCTAAAAAGATTTGAAAAATTATTCATTTTACATTAAATGCATTATCTGAATAACTTTTGATCAGAACTTGTTCAGAAAATGTCCAGACCTGCCTAAGGATGTTTTCTCAAGACTGTAAAATTGTTTCTTGTGCAGAAATCTTCCTGAATGGACTCCTCTTTAATGACCAAATTAAAAAGTTCAGATGAGTAGATGTGAAGCATCCCCAAAATGCTATTTGAGGAGAGCAGAGAACACTACCAGTGAAATAGCACTAAGCAATAGATCTACAAATGCAGGGAGAAGGCAAGAGGGTGACTAAATACCAGTAGGAATTATGACTACCAGAAAGTACCAAAAGATGTGGTCTCTAGAAATCTGAGCTGGCAATATTGAAGGGATTATCTGGGACAACAGCAATGAATCTGGGCTCATAAAAAAAATCATAGAGTGTTGCTATGAACAAACATGGTAAATTTAGCAAGTTTTACCTTAATAAAAATAGCATTTCAATCTTCTACAGTTACTCCAAAGAATCCCTAATTTGGGGTCCAAAGCTACTAGCAAAAAATAAATTTCAACAAGAGTTAAGTACTAGTTGAGATTAGAAAGTCAAAATCCTAGATTCAGATATGAGACTAAACAGCTCTATGTCTTTAAGTAAATATTTAAAAATTTTCTGTTTTGTTGCCTTATCTGTACAACCAGGTATTTAGACTGTTTAGTCCTATGACATAATTTACAAAGGAAAAACTGATATACGGTAACAGAGGATCTTCTCTAGCGTTAAAGGTTGGCCATAATACAAGACTTGAAACATTTCAACAAAAATATAGGAATTAACAGACAAAAACCCAAAATATTTGTTGATATTGTGACTATACCAGAAGACCTAGAATATTCACTGGTATCATACTGGTATCTTAGGCTACTCTAAAAATTCTGAAGCTGATTGTTCTTAAAAGTCAAATGCAGTACAAAAATCAATCTGTTCATGTACAATTCAAATAATAATTTAAAATAGATTATCAATAATTTAAAATAGATTATTATATTGGTACCAACCAATATAATGTTCCTGAAAACCATTGCTGTCTGTTCTTAGCAAGATTAAGCTGTCCAAGAATACAGAAAATTAAGTAAAATTTAGGAAAAAACAGCTTTAAAAAAATATTTTTCAAATTCAGTGTTAAAAAAATGGGAGGCATAATTGTTAAAGCAATTAAATTTATCAATAAAATTCTCTTAAATCATTTAAATTTTTTAGATATTACTAAAATTTTTTGGCTAATTAAAATAGATCTTCCCCACTAAAGCTTCATGTTATGCTGACCACATCGCTTAACATTTGTTTTTCAGTCATCCTTTCTGGCCTGAAATTCAACAATGTTTGCATTTATTCTTCTCTTTTAGTTTCATAGGGCTTGGAAAAATGTTTAGGAGAGGTAGATTTTCCAGGCACAGTCGTTAATTTACATGCCGAGAGGGCTCAGAATATAAAACAAACTTGCACCATCTCACACATGCCTCTCATATAGTCCTCTAGGCTGGGCTAGTAGTGGGTTACAAGAAACAATAACTAGTGTACTTTCATTTAAGCATCTAAACAGAAATGTATACAAGAGAAAAAGAACAAATTTAAAATGCAGGTAACGTTTAACACATTTCCCTTTTGCCCTGAGAATACTCATCTGAGGGGCTTGTGGCTCCAGTGTTTACCCCAAGATAACTCGCGGGTTATAGTCCTAACCTTACCCTCAAAGCTTGCCACGAAATATCTTGCTTTTATTATTATTTTTGTATCACTCTAATATATAGATAGTCTTTGGAAACAAGTTTTATCATTCTATTTATAGCATTCTGTTTTTAGTAGTGCCATTTTCAAAATATAGTAATTCTCAACTACTGAAAATGTCAAATCCTAGGAAACGTAGCAGTGTTCTTATGCATGATGTTAACATCATTCTCGAATAGTTGTTAGCTTGAGACTCATTTGATGAATCTGATTTATGTACACATCGGTTCCATGAGGAATAGAGACAAGTTCTATTTAGCAGTAACTCCAAAAAAAGTTTTTATATTTTATTTTCGCACTGAAAATTAGTCAGCTTTGCTTCAGCCTCAAAGAGTGTGTTTATATAAAATTAAATTAACACTGGCAGCGAGCTGCACTTGCATTTCCTAGACAAGAAATGAGCTAAAAAGCAGAAGATGGCAAAAAAAGAAAAAAAAAAGTAGATATGGCATTGCCACTGTATTCAGTCTTTTTTATTACCAATGACTTACACAGGCATTAATGTATCCGTGGATATAAAAATATACAAACTAACTCTCTTCTCCTTTTTCAAACCAATGTACAACTAATAGGTACAAATGACACAAATTACTGGCAAATATTTTACAGTCACACCATGTGTAGTTAATATTTAAAAAATCAACAACAGAATCACTAACTGACAAGAGAAAAACACTGGACAACTGGGATTGGCTCATCTGGACTTTAGGCAGCTTAATACTCAAAAAGCAGAAAAATAAGAAAAAAGATACTTTAGTATATGTAACATAATTCCAATGCCCTGCTTTGGATCAGCTGCTATCCACGAAAACCTATAACTAAGAAGAGTCAAACTCTGATGCAAGCTGATGAGACAGCTATATTGTGTAAGATACAACCCACTATGTCCACATTTGTGGCCTGATGGTGTGCTTCCCAGTATTCCTGGCAATCTCAACTGGTACCACAAACTAAAGTGTGTCACCTTTCAGTTATCACAGTGGTGTGATTTTAAGAACAATACTAAGTTAAACTTTCTGAAAATAATTCTGGAGTCCAGAGGGTTCCCATGTTTAGCTTCTTGGATATACAATCTTCCACAAGTATATTCAGAATATCAACTCATTAGGAGAGAAATAAATGAAATAAATGTATTTGGGAGTTAAAGCTTTTGAAAATGGAATAGACTATAATAAAACATAAGTTGAGGCTCACAGTAAATTAAATTAAAAAAATTATTTTCAAAATATTGTTCCTAATTTAATATAAAAGAACTCACCTGGATAATATGGGGAATGCAAGAGCTGTCTGACAGCAGTCTTTTCACTCTGGGTAAAGGCCGAATGATGGCATTATCTTGATCCCTAAAAAAAAGGTCAACTTTAAATGTACTTATTAAAATTTGTATGTTCAGAGTATATGACTTTCTACTAGGCATGAAGCATGTTACCTTACTTTTTTGTTAATGAAGACTAAGCTCTCATACAGCTGGGAACATGATTAGGTATTTTGGTTTAAATCTATTTGGCTGCTTAATATGACTTCATTTCCTTCCATAAGATTTCCTTGAAAAACAGTACCCTAGAAGAGCCAAAGACTCTTATTTATTATTTAATTGATTAAACTTGGTGTTGTCCAACACTGTCAGTGGTTATTTCCCCCCAAAGGCCACATCAATCTTTGTCAAATAATTTAAAACTTATATTTAACTACTTTAAGTATTTTCCAAGTATAACCTTAATTTTAATGCTATATTGCTACTAAATACTGATTACATGGTTTTAAGTGTGATGTGACTTTTAAGAGAATTGGAACCATGAAAGCCTTAAGTGTTATAAAATTGACAGTTTATCAGTAATTTCCATCATAAAATATCTTTAGCACAGTAATAAAACAAAACGATGTTTATACAAATATTTTGTAAAGATTGAAAAGTTCCATTCAAGGGTCATAATTATGATTAACACTAGATAACAAATTCTCACCTTCACTAGTCAACTGGGGCAAGATGTGGCCTTAGACTCATATTCTTTAATGAGGAGTGGGTAACCTGACAGGTCAGGAGCTGGTGCTCACCACTGGTTACAGATTGCAGTACGTTTTTATCAAATGTTCACGTGATTCACATAAATGGCAACTGCTACTGTTGGTAGAATGCAGCTTATAGTAAGCCTCAAATTTAAAAGATTATTTAAAGTTTCCTAGAGGAAGCTGCTTTTTACCTACTTTATCTATATAATTTGTAAATTATTTCTTTATATGTTTCAAAAAGCAAAAAAGTTCAAAGTGGCATTCCCCCAAGCCACAAATGAAATTTCATTGTTGTTAATCACCAGACTAATTCCATGCTATCACTGACGAAGTATCTATCAAATGGGGAGACAAGATGTTCAAGAGTTGCTATTAACCATGAAAATGTTCAATTACATTTTACCTGCTTGGAAAATATCCACACATTGTGATCAACATGTTCAAAATAAGGGTAGCAAGGTCAGTTTCATTTAGTACAGCCTGTCCACTGGCTAACAGACACCACTTAAGCTGAGGTATTGCCTGAAGTGGTCGCCATCCATCCATGCCTTGAGCCCAGCATCTGGTTTTTGCATTTAACATTCCTTTGGTCCACAATTCTTGCATCTAAATGAAAGCAAGTCATAATTAAAAACAGACAAAGCAAGATGAAAAGGTTTGCTAATGTTTTTCATTTTATAGTAACCTACGTACTTAACTATGAAATAAACATACAAGTTCACTATTATAGAATAACAAACTTTTCTTGACACGCCTTCAGGAACACAAATTTGGCACTAATGTAAGAAAATAACCATTTAGCTGGCCGACCCAGAGTATTAAGAAACACTGAAAAAAATAAAGACAGTAGGCAGAGTATAAAATGACCAAATTATATAAGCAGAATTATATAAAACTATCTTTGGCTAAATTCCAATTGAGACTGGAAGGATGATGGGAGGGCAGGGTCAAAACATCAGCAGGTATTAAAATAAAAATTGCCTTTGGACTGTATAGGCAATTTTTAATGAATTTCAGACTGCATATTAAAACTTACCTGTTTATAACATGTAGAAACATTATAGTTTGACATAATTTTTAAGGCAGTAATTGTTATATAAAATTTATTAAAAATCTGAATGCTACTTCTGTAACAATTGCTTTTAAACAATAAAGTCTGAAGACATGATTGCGTGTTTCTCTAGAAATGCAAGCCATCTAATACTTCATGTAGAAATGGAATGGCAGAGACCTTGGAGCTGGTAACAGTAATTCAAATCATAGTTTTAAATGATTTGTATGCAAAGAGGGGCATTAAAAAGGTTAAGATCTTCATGAAAAGTTTCTCTAAAACACATACCTCATGAAAACCATACGGGCCACTCCTTTCTTTGTCAGCATTGCCAAAGTACCATTCCTTTTCACTCTCTCTTTTCATATCTGGAGCAGCTTCGATCACATTGGTCTAAGTTTTAAAAAGATTTATTTTTCAAAAAGAAAATTAAGGGGGTAGATGTCTTTTATAAAAAGTTACGCAATACTAATTCCTAGGTTTTCATTCCTTTAGAAATTCACCTAAAATTTTAAGAGACTTTAAAGAGTTAAGGGTTAGATATCTAACTAATAGTCCAAAAAAGTGACTTCCTTATTAACATGCACTTGAAATAAATGAGTTCTTACATCCATTTGGCAATTTAAGCTAAATTCAAAGACATATTTATATTCCTGATGATTATTAACAAATCCTGAAGGCACTATAAGCTTTAAGCAAAGAATAATGCAAACAGCTATAAAAATAAACATATACCATTAACCTTAAACCACGATGCTCAAAACACTGTAGTTTGTTTGAAAGAAAAACTCATTCCAACTAAAACTTTCAATAAGCACCTGAGAGCTAAGAGTTAAAATGCTAGCAGGAAAAGTTTTTAGTGGTTTTACATACTTAATTTTAATCTACTGCCCTCGCTATAGATACTTCTTATAATTTTATGTTAGTGTTTATGAAATCTAAAATAGAATTTTTATGTAGTTAGTAAATTTTATTAAAACATAGTTTTTAAATATCATAACTATTAGTTTTCAGTTACTCATATAGAGGGAGAGCAGAGTGGTTGAGAACATAGACTTCTGGATTCTAACTGGCTCTGTCTCTTATTAGGTGACCTTGGGCAATATACTCAGCCAAAATATAACATGATACATCTACTTACACCAGAAGGTTAAACAAAAACAAAACCTAACACCAAAAAAAAAAAAAGAGAGAGAAGAAAAGAAACCATCAATGAGCTAAACATGGATCCCTTCTATAAATTAGGTATAAGAAGGCGGCCTTTCAGTAGAGACTGGCAGCTCTGTCCTCTTAGTGGCTGGTTTTTATAAGGTCTCCAGAGTCAAGATACTCTCAGTGGTTTCAATGCTAAAAGTTCAAGTTACATAACTGATGAATATGTTTTAATTTCTAAAAGTCGCATTACCTTTGCAATAAGCACATTAGAGTTGCAATTACTTTAAAAGACAAGAGACATTGGACAAACAAAATTGGGTTATCACCATCCATTTTGGATTGTTCTTACAGTTAAACTTTTCCATATAATTTAATCTCCCAGGCATTAGTTCTACCATAATTATTGGAGAAAGACATTCATGACCACATATATTGATATATTTCCAGATTTTTACGATTCTTTTGATTCTAAAATTAAAGTCCAAAAATGTTTAACTTGTAAAATCTAGATAAGCATACATACCTGCAATGGTACTGTAGCTCGGCTTACATGGAGATGCGCAAGGGTAAGTAAGTCCACAAGGATTCTAATTCCATTTGAATCCATGAGATCCTTCACATTTTTCTAGAAGACAAAAACATTTTTACATAATCTAAAATCTTCTCCAGTAGGTACTACTACCTTAAAGGCTCCTGAAGAAAATAATTGGAATCTCTGAAAAAATTAACACATAACTGGTATTACTTGGTATTTTCAGTATTTTGTGTTAAAGGAACATTAATTTAGATAAAAAAAAGGCCTGTGTGTGTGTGTGTGTGTGTGTGTGTGTGTGTGTGTGTATTACAAATAGATCACATAGAGAATTTTTACATAAATATATTCTGAGCAAAACAAAATAAGCAGCAAATAAATTAAAGCCTGGAAGGAATAACATCCATGTAAACTGTCCAGTTCTACAATTATCCTGCATTTTCCAAGATCTTTTTTGTAAATAAACAGATTATTCTATAATCAGAAATCAAATCTAATATATTAAAAACCTTTCAGTGTTCCGTTTTATGTCAAACATTTTATTTAAAATCTATTCCTAAAGATTCTTTAAGGAAAAATCAGGTAACAACTTCACTCATTATTGTTCTTCACTTAGAATTTTACTATCATTAATTTAATCAGTGTTTGTAATATTGGGGCTGAGTAAATGGAACATTTGGCAAAATCTTTTCCCTCTAAGAGTTGAAAGCACACAAAACTTTCTAATCTAAAAAGAAAAGAAAAGAAAAGAAAAGAAAAGAAATATGTCTGGATAATTAACTCACACTGTAATAATTTATCTTTTGTTACATATTCATGTGACTTACATGGAAATAATAGCATATTTATGCAAAAATACTGTACCTTATTAAGGATTAACTTGTTAAGGAAGAGGATCAACCTATCTCGTTCGAGTTTATCTGTGCACTATTGAAATAAATGAGAGTTTTGTCATAAGTGAACAGAAACAAGATATCATCACTGGACAAAATCAACCAATAAACAATAAAAAATGTCATCTTTTAAATATTAAGAAAATCAGAGAAGATTGTCAATTATTACAATTCTTCAACATCTTTCATTCTCTACAGTTTTTAACTTCTCTAATCTCCCTAGAAAGGCAGATATTTTTAAGTCATAAACAGATTACTTCAACATATATCTTTAAAAATATATGTAAAAATTAAAATAAATGAATTAGCCTGAATGGTACTCTTGAATTAAGTAAAAATTCTAAAGGATTAATGACATTTTACATAAACCATATCATGATGAATACAAACAATAATAATAATATCTGCCTAAAATATAAATGCTATGCCTCAATTGTGCAGGTTTACTAGAGTAAAAATGATTTAGAATTTAATAATGTAATCTGGTGTAACAGCAACCAAAAAGGATTTTCACCCAGTCATATTATTTTCTAGGCATATTGTGAGACCTTATTTAGAATCAGTTTCCTAATCTACAAAGCATGACTGACAGCTGAAGGAACTGTAAAAAGCATTGATGGCCATTTTCAAAATTAGTGAAACAGTTCTACAGTTGACTGAAATTTAAATTGTTAAGTGTACAAGGAATGTAAACACAAATAGAATGAAGTGTATACACTGCAAAAAGTAGGTAATACTCAAATTTGAACTGCATGATGGATAAATTGATCAATATAAACTTTCCCCATACCATGCTCAGTGTTAAATGACAAACATAAAATTTTAAAAATGTGCTAACTCTACCCTTTTTTTAGTCAGTGTAGTGCTAAAAAGTTTTACTAGCTTCATGCTGTGAACTTTAGTATGCTAGCATTATTTAAGATTTTTCCAAAATGGAAAACAAAAGGTAAACATAGCTCTAAAAGTCACTATTCTTTTACACACCTGTCCTGCTCATCCATACTTAAAGACTGGCAAATAGGTTGCTAAAGTCGTTCAAAGCTGCAACTGAAAAAAATAAACTGACATGGACAGATACTAACCCATTAGTCATTTTCCTATTCATCTAACTTATATTTCAATAAGTATAATGTAAATTAAAGAAAAACTCAGGAAGAAAGTTATGGTAACAGAGTTATTAAATAGAATTTAAATGTAGTTTTGAAAATTTATCATATACCCAAGGACACTATCAAAAAGTAGTTTCCTTAAATGATATCCTTACCCTCTCTAACATTCCAATGATGTATCTCGTATCTGTAAAAGGTCCTATTTCTTCATGACATCTGCCATAAACAATAGCAAGGGCTTGTAAACATAGACATTTCATGTTTACTTTTGGAGTGAGCAGGAAACGATGATAGAGCTCATTAAAAAATTCATACCTACATTAAAAAAAATTCATGATAGAATTAGCCATGAAACTAATAGTGAAAACAAATATACAGTAGTCCCCGTTCTCATCCTTGGGGGATATGTTCCAAGACCCCCACAGGATGCCCGAATCCAGACAGTAATAAACCCTATGTATACTGTTTTTTTTTCCCTATATGTACATGCCTCTGATAAAGTTTAATATATTAATTAGGCACAGTAATAGATTAACAGTAACTAAAAATAGAATAATTATAACAATATACTGTAATAAAAAAGTTATGTGAATATGGTCTCCCTCTAACTTAAGGTATCTGATAACCTATCTGTTAACTGAGATGGCTACTAAGTGACTAATGGGCAAGTAGCATTTACAGTGTTGAGGATTATTCATGGATACAGTAAGAGAGAACAGATTTCATCATGCTACTCAAAATGGCACACAATTTAGAACTTATGAATTGTTTATTTAGAATTTTCCTTTTAATTGTTTTGGACTGTGATTGACTGTGGGTAACTGAAACTGCGGATAAAGAGGGACTACTATAACAAAGTATGAAGAATAGCTTACGATCTCTTAATTGATCCACTTTCTTCATTCTCATCTTCCTCCAACAATAATCTCAGGTAATAGTCTCCTATTTTTATCTCCTCAGCCAGGCACTCATATTTAACCTTTATTAATAAAAGCGAATTACATTATTTTGGTGTATGATAGATATTTGGCAATTTCCACACAATCACTCCTTAAATTCTGTTCAGAGCTTTTCTTCCCTTGATTAGGCAGCCTTTAAATTCAGAAAAAAAATAATCATTTCTTAAAATATCTGGTTATTATTGTGACTATTTCAGTTAAATGGTAAGAACTATGCACCAATTTTATAAATACAAAACTTGCTGATAAAAACTCTCAGGACTATATGGTGTCCATAAAGGCTTAAGGGAAAGAAGAATCAAAGTCCTTTTAAGGGATAATCTGCTTCAATGCCTTCTTGGCTTGCCTTGACTAAGCAAGGAGTAAATGGTCGTGCACTGCACACCGTTTGTCCAACTCACACAAGCTACTTCAGGTCTTCCCTCATCTCCTAACATATCAACTACATTTTATGGTATACTTTTGTACAGCATTCATTCTCTGTATGTCATATTACCTCAGGCTACAGGCGATACATGAGAGAGTAAGTAGCCCATGATCAGGAGCTGGAGCAGCACCATGACTCTTGTACTCAGGCTGCTTATCTCAAGTAAAGATTTTCAGGATATTGCAAAAAAATTTCCTGACTAGATTATCAAAATTCTTTTTCCAAAGCCTAAAATAACTGACTTCTAAAATTATAAACTGTATAAAATAAAATATATAATGAATATCCATTTAACCTGCTTTCTATAAATTCTGAGCATTCATCAACTTCTATTTATTAAGCATATACTGTGTGTACCATGCACTACTCTAGTATTCAGGGATACAACAATAAACAAACATAAAGAGTTCTCTGTTCTTACAGGTGTAGCAAATAAAAAAAAACATATGGTAGCTGAGTGATAGTAAGTGCTATCAAATGAAATAAAGCAGAGGAAGGGGGGGGAGGAGAGAGAGAGAGAGAGAGAGAGAGAGAGAGAGAGAGAGAGAGAGTGTGTGAGTGTGTTTATGTGTGTATGAGTGCGTATTTTTAAATACGGTGACCAGGGAAGTGCCTCAAAAACAATGGCATTCAGGAAAAGAAATGAAGGAGATGAGAAAACAAGTTATGAGGCTATCCACAGAAAATAATGTTCCACAGAAAATAAGACAGCACATAGAAAAAGACCTTGAGTCAAGAACATGAATTTAGTGTTCTCCAGGAAGCCAGTGTGGTTGAAGCAAGAGTGAAAGGGTAAGTAGGAGTAAGATCAAAGAAACATAAGATTCAGGGTTACACAGATGCTGTCTTGTAAGTCATTTTAAGGACCCAGACTTCTACTAAGTGAGATGGGAAGCCACAGGAACACCAGAGGACTTTGAGCAGAGAAGTGACATTTTAACAAGATCATACTGTTGCTATATTGATAATGAATTGTATAAAAGGGTGAAAGCAGAGAAACTATATTCCTACAGGAAGAAGAAGTGTAAATTTTAAAGGTACACTAAATATATTTGTTGACAAACTGGATTCGGAGTATAAGAGAAATGATTTCAAAGTTTGTGACCAAAAAATAACAAGGAGCCATTATCTAAGATCAGAAAGATTATAAGAGAAGTAGGTCTGGGAGAAAGACAAGAGCAAAAGTTTTATGGCTAAGTTCTAGGTGCTTATTAGGAAGGCAATCATAGGATAAAAGTATTAAATCTAGGAAGGAAAGTCTAAGCAGGACATAAGAAAAAAAGGAAGCCACCATTATACAAACATTTAAAGCCATGAGAATTGAGGCAATGATTATAAATGAAAATAGGTCCAAGAACTAATCCTTTGGGCCAACTAACATTTAGTAGTTGAGGGACTAATGAAAAATGAGTAAATAAGGAGCAGCCAGAGAAGGAAGAGAAAATCCAGGAGAATATAGATTCCCAAAATCAAAGTAAAGAAAGTTTTTCAAGGAGGAAGAAATAAGAAAAATAAAATCATTACATACTCTGGAAATGCAGCTGGGTTAAAGATCAAAAGCTACAGGGTCATAAGCATCTTCAAATTTATAACTATAATAAGAATTTAAATTATACATAGGCACACAAAATTATCTATTACAAACACGTTTCTTGTTCTTGTTTTGTCATTCTTCACATCAATATTTTAATAGAATAGCAAAACATAGTCACATTAAGAATCAAATTATCATAAGAATTAAATAAGTTACAAGGAACAAGGAGAACAGGCTGTTTCCATGGAGGAAGAATGGAAAAAGAGGGGGCGATAATCAAAGAACAGATTTGGAATGCACAGAATCAAATTTATTAAAACTGCTGCATTATTCTCGGGTACAAATTCCAGTTACTTAACAAATTAATTTTTTATTTTTGTTCATGCAAAGATTAAAGTTTTCCAAAGTTACCTCCATAAAATTAAAAGCAAAAGGATATATAAGTTAAACACTCCAAAAATAATACATGCTTATTTAAAAACCTAATCTACTACAAATATTAACGTTTACCTCAAATTCGTGGTGGTTCCAGGAGATCACATTAGCACTACCAAGTTCTCTATCAATATTAAATGCTCTCATTTCAGATTCAAGACTATCTCTCAATTCTTCTCGCGTTTTGAAATTCCAAATTAGGTTTGACCTGGCATGGTCCTGACCAAACCTAGACATACATATGACAGGAAAATAGTAGAAAGTAATTAACATTTAAAAAAAATATATATATATATATAAATATCCCTTAAGAATACAGTGGAATTAATCAACGGTAGCAAGTGTAAATAAAGAAAATAAAACATTTAACAAGTATAGTAAAATGTTAATGGTAAAATTTTGGTGATAGGTATATAAGTATTCACTGTAAAATATTTTCACCTTTTCTGAATGTTTGAAAGTTTTCAAAATAAAATGTTGGGGAAGAAATGAACAGAAGCTATAAAACAAATCTGTGTGAATTTCAAAATAAGAATGGATATCTGCATTTTAATATTTATTGATAATATAAATTCCAGTTAGAAAATAATAATAATCCGATATAAAATTTCAGGTTGAGGTAAGAATTTCTGGATTACTGGGTGTGAGGTGTGTGGGATGAGCAACATTCTAGATTAGAACTTTACAAACTACACAAGTAAAAAACTGCCAAGTTCTGATTGCTATTTTCAAAATATCTTCCTTTTATTTCTGAAATAATTTAACTGTTGTAATAAATCTGGACACAAATCTGAACTGAGGATGGATGGGCTTCATAGCCATTCATTTTCAGTCTGCAATCCTAGAAAGTGCGATGTCAGAGTTCTAAGGGAGTTCTAGGAAGGGACAACACAACTGAAGGATTCTTGAGGAAGAAAATCAAGGCATATTCTTAAGGCCATGCTATGTGCATACTACAGACTTTAAAAGTACTGTGGGAAGTTTTCAAAGCACATATTTTTCCTTTATTAGCCAAGATATAATCAATAAATCAGTTTCTAGACTGAGTATTGTAAATTATCTCAGCAAGTTTTACAAACCCCCCAAAATATTTGTTTCAAAGTCTTTCTATGTGTATGTATTTGGGGAGGAGAAGAAGGGGTTACCATATTAGAAAAGCTGGAAAAGTATGTGTGAGGTAGGCTAACATTTACATCCATTTTCCATGAGTCTCATGGTTTCATCATTCACCTCTTTTAAAACTCCATTTCCAACAAGGCTTAAAGAAGTTATGATGCAGTAATTTCTATACCATAATAAAGTATTTTTAAGGTAAATATTTATAAGCCTTAATAAAATTTTAAAAGTAACTTTGGCTCTTTACACTACCAACACTCTATAAAAGTCCTTAATTTTACTGAAGCATCACTAATTATACCAAATTTAGCAATTATAGTTCTTGACCTTGATAGCATAAAAATATCTACAGCATAAAGTGTTAGATCCAAGAAAACAAAACAAAAATCTGTTATGATTCCTCCAAGGACAATGTCAAATTTAATCTATGTTGGAAAAAAGATTTAAAGTTTACCTATAATAGAAGAGATCCCAATTTGCTTCTATTTTTATTCTTTGTCTTCTTTTTCGAAGAACTACTGGTTTTTGATTTAAATTCTAGAAAAGGAATAAGTTCACAGTGCTCAATCTGGGGCTACCAAATAGGCTCAGTCAGAAGATCCATCATTTTGTAAGTGATGAGAAACATTTCCTTCATCAAATTTTGGCAGAAACAAAATTAATGAATCAAAATCTATGAAATATGAATATATATTATATCATGATGTAATGCTTTGTCAGCATATGTATTTATAGTGTTGATGAAATATTTTCCATGTAGCCTAAAGTTATTGTTTCAACACCAAACTTTGTTAAAGTTTATAGTGATGATTAATGAAATTTATAACAGTCAAAAACAGTAACTTGTTTTAAACACTGACATGCAGTTAAAACAAAAG
Source organism: Cynopterus sphinx (assembly GCA_030015415.1). Taxonomy (NCBI): domain Eukaryota; kingdom Metazoa; phylum Chordata; class Mammalia; order Chiroptera; family Pteropodidae; genus Cynopterus; species Cynopterus sphinx. Next base: position 130,462,000 of record CM057381.1, read on the forward strand.
TCATGGAAAAATAATAAATGCAAAAGGTTACAGGTTATTAAACTGCTACCAAAGCCAAGAGGAGCAAGTATAAATTGAAATAGCTAATGGACAAGAAATAAGTATCTACATTCAGACACATATGAAGTGAGACTTGAATTTATTAGACAAAGAATATCAATGACTCCACATGCCAGGCAGTTTAATGAATTTAACACATGTAGCAGGAACTTAAACTCACCATATTGTTTCTGTCCTGAATATAATTGTAAAAAGAAAAAAATAAAAATTTAAAGAAAATAAAAATGAGAGAGTCTCTAACTGCTAAACTATATCTGTTATACAGATTATACTAGGATGTCACCAATATAAATCACCTTCATTTTAAGATGAAAAACAGCCCACCTACTTCTCTAAGTCTATGACTTAACTTTTAGAAAGTATAAACCCATTTGAGAATTCAAAGACAGCTATGGCCCCTATTCCAGAGAAAGACATCTAAATAAGGTTTATAACTGGAGGGGAAGATTTTAAAGGTTCTATAAAGTCTATACATGGACTGGAGGTTAAAATTTTTTGCCCCAAGTAAAACTTGTATGTATTTCAGACTCAAAAATTCTAATCTTCAGTGTGATAGAAACAAAAGTAGAAAAGTAGTATAGATTAAAACATGAAAGTGGGTACCTTCATTAAAGAAGTGGCAAATTATATGAAATAAAGCAAGAAAACAGACTAGATGACAGAACAAAGGTAAAATGAGTAGTACATTTTAAAAAGTAAATGTTATTTGAAATATAAAACCTATTGGTTAAAGAAATATTTCCTACAAATTTTAATTCTGTGCACTAATGTAAGGAAATGTAAACAAATTTTGTAAACAATTAAAAAATGTAGTATTAATGAAATCTCTAATTAAGGATAACTTTCTTCAATTTTCCCTGCCCTCAGGACACAAAGCTTGGAGTCTAGAGCAATGAAAATGTAAATGCTATATAGAAAAAGGACAACCAGCTCTCCATCAACTGAGATGACTGATTTTGCGACTTAGGTTAGAAGCTCTAAATGGCTAAACAAATCCCTAAACTGAAAATAACATAAAGTAAAAAGCCATTTTATACATTAGCCAAAGGTTATTATTAATCCAATGCAAAACATTAGCTACATATGGAATTGACTTCATAAACATTCTGATTACATATGAAATGCAGTTAATTTCAAAGATTTAGCTGGTTAATCTTGACAAATGTTAATTTTTAAACTTTAGCTAAAGCACAAGATCATTCCAAATTTTGGTGTTAATATTTCTACAAATAAAATAGTACCAAGATTATTCCGTTTCATTACAAGTAATTAAAACTTAATACAGTATCCTGGAAAAAACAATTAGTTTGCTACCAAAATAATTTCTTACCAGCATGTATTTATTTGGCATTGCAGCATTATTTGCTCAACACTTTAAATAACACTCCATGTAAATAAAACCAACAGACCAATAAAACATAATTGATACCAGAAAATCATTCTTTTCCCTCTGAACTGTCTTTAAATAACAGTTATTAACTACATTTCTAGCTAAAAAAGTTTTGTGTTCAAACTTAAGCTGGATAAATGTGATGTATGAAATCTGATGCCAAAAAGTTATTTTCAGTATAATTATATGCAATGGCTTAAAAAACAACTGTTATTTTAAATGAATTTAACTACCTGAAGGCAGAAGCTTATAATTTTTAGTAACTGTGAAAATCTTTCACAACATATTTGTAGATTAGGTTTTCAATTGGTTAAATGCCATAGTGATATTATGATCAGACATGTCTACAGTGCTTTTATTACTATCTTGCTTGTACAGCAAAGCAACCCCATAGGATAGAGAAGGGAGGTCTTGTTACTGATTTTAGGAAAAAGGACAGATTTTGAAAACCCCTTTTGCTATATGGGTTAATAAGTGATGAAACCAGGCTCAAATTTAGGTTAAGGGATTCAAAGTTCAGTATTCTTTTTACTTTCCTAACCATATGAAAGCCTATCTAATGATTCTTATATTGTATATGTCACTCATACAAATTAGCATTAACCCATTAAGCTCAAGTTCTAAAGAACTTTATTTTGGTCTCAAATTTCAGTTAACACAAGACTAATATTTGTTCTATTGCATCTAATGCCTTATGTTAGGTATTTTGAAAATTCATGAGAAACTTGTTTTAGAAAGATATTTATATTACTTTCCTTGAATAAGGAAATAGTTACCATGAATAAAGAGGTTAAAAGGAAATAATATAAGTGTGGTCAACAAAAATTATGAATTAACTTTTATCAGACATCTTAAATCATTCTTAACCGTTGCACAATTCATCTTAAACAGAAGAATGTACATTACTGAATTAGGTTCTGTAGCACATACTACATTCTGACAAATGAAACTAAAACTTTTAAATCTAATCTTGATTTGAGAAGCTAATATTGAAAAATTTAAGGGCACACAGTAAATTTACTTTAAAAATGTGAATCTTATTCCCAAAACACTTTTCTGGCTAGCTCTGAATTAAAAAACTAAACAAGAAGGACACCTTTATTCTTATAGCTACAAAACAAATTTCAGAGAAGGAAAATAGATACATATGAATGAAAAAGTATGGAAACTGAAAGTTATAATAGAAAATTAAGAGAATTTCAAATTTATGTAAAAATGTGAATCAATTATTAGCCAACATTTCTTCAGGTGTTTAGTCAGAAACATCCAACTACCATCTCTTGAACAGCAACAGTTGAAGTAAACCTAAGGTATACAGAAGTGCTAGAAGTTTGAAAGCAGATTTTATTTTTACCTCTTTTTGTGCAATACCCATTCTATCTCTCCAATGCATTAACACAAGATCCACTTTTTCTTTGGCAAATTTTTCAACTTCTTTAGCAGCTTTTCCAGCTAGTCTTTGCCACTCTGGAACTTTATTAAATTTTCCATACTGATCCTGTAAAAAATGTTAAAAATCCATGATAGTCCTGTTTGAAATTAATTTTAATCTCAGTAAAGCTGAGTCACACAATTTATTTTACATGATTAAATAAATACAAGATGTTAGGGCTCAATGAAAATACAAGGTGAAAATTTCTACAATAAATTATATATTTTTTGGGGGGGGAAATCTTAACCTGTCTACTTAGTTTTCAAGATGATTCCTTTTAAAGAGATGGCCAGATACAAGTGGAAAGTGGGGGCAGACAGAGAAATGGGGTGAGGACATCTTGAAAAATGTTGATTTTCTCAAAGATAGCCCAATTTTAATAATTAAAATAGCTAATTATTACTATTCATTAAGTTAGATTGTGATAACAGTTACATAACTGTAAATATACAAGAAATTGTTAAATTGTACACTTAAAACAGGTGAGTTTTTTGATATAAATTTTATCTCAATAAAGTTATTAATTTTTTTTTAAATACTATTCAATACAGTAAATTCTTGGTTCATTTCTGAAATTTTTAGTGTGTTTCAGAAGAAAGTACTCTTTAATCCTGAGAGGATACTTAGGACAATCATATTTACCATTGCTATTTTCACATTATCTCTAACATGCATCCGATCAGCATCCTTCTCAGGAACTGAATCTGAGCTGTCCAAGCATGCCAGCAAGCCTGGTGGCTAAAAACAACAAAAACAAGGCATAAAATCCATTTTCAAAACTACACAAAAGAAAATTTAGCCTTCGAAACCCTAATAAATACAATAATTTAGTTATTTAGGGTAGAATTTATTATATGAATGCCCCTGAGATAAGCATCTTTTAAATTGAAAAACAATAAACTTAAAAAAATACTTTTAACAGTATAACTAATAAAATGCTATTGGGCAAGAAAATATAAATCTTTTCAGTTATTCAACTGACTTACCAAAATGCGTTTCAACAAGTTTGCTGCAGTTGCATTATCAGCTGTCCAGAGTCCCACTAAATGTCTACTTAGCTGTCTGAAAAAAGCAGACGTTGAGAAAGGTTTGCTGCTTTATCTCAGCTAGAACAGAAAGGAATTTTTAAAAACAAAATATCACATAAGAAATATAACTTCAGTAAAAAAATAATTCTGTTAAATATTAAAAATTAATTTTAATTTGGAGATGTATAAAATAGTAAGTCAAATATTGCTAGCATTTAGAATTTTCTCCAAATTAAAATGCTTCCCTGATATACTCACTAATTTTCAATAGACTTGAACATTAAGTAGGTTCTTACCCCATTTCAAGATAGGGGAAAAAAATTTTGATACAATTTGTTTGTACAACGATAAAAAATAAAATTTTAGGCTTAATAATACAGTTAGTTTGTATAATAAGTCTTGACAATAGTGACCTTAGTATTCTGGCTTTCTCTGGAATTCTGAACATGAACAAAAGTTCTAATATAATATTACCTTTCAGGCAAAGTCAGAGATAGAAAATATTTTCAGTTTTGGAGTTTGTACAAAGACTTAAAACACTTGAAGCAAATTAGTCTACTTGTCCCACTTTTGAGTTGGCTAAAAGCATATTTTGGTTCAAAGTGAAAATCTAAATCCACGTTGAACCTATAATTTGGTAATTTATTAATCTTAATCCTCATGATAACATTTGTCCAAGGCTGGAAGCTCTTCATGAGCAAGGAATATATTTTATTCACCGCTGACCCTTCTGTGCTTTGGTAGGGATTTAACTGCCATTTGCTCTAAGAATGGGCATGAAACCTGTGATAGAAATAATCAAATAATCACCTGCAGTCATGTGTATTTAAATGTTATATTCCCAGAAAACGCAAATTATATTTCGTTTCTGTCATCATAAAAATGAACACTACTAACACTGTTCATTTCTATGCCTATTTGAAAGTTAACGTATTAAAGTATTACACTTGTAAGTTCCTTCACTGGCATTTGGTAGGTATCATATCAATGATTCCTGAAAAGGCTTTAACTGGGGACAAAAGAGATAACATTTTATAATAGCAAGCTGTAGAAGACAGAGCAATGAAAATAAAAAGTGGTATTTCTATTACAATTTGACAGCTTTTCAAAATTGTGATTGATCAGAGTAGGGAAAGTATCTGATTGACAATAAAGAGGAACAAAAGCAAACATCTAACATGGGGGCTTAATAGAATAAGACATCAAATAAATCTACTGTAGTGAAAGATGATATCTGGCATTGCTAATAAGACAGTACACCAAAAAAATAATAACCTTCCTTTTGCATCTTTCTGTCCTCTCAGACAACATAAAAGACTACTTTTGTGGCTAACATTTACAAGTGAGGGATGCAAATAGCTTCTTATAATAGTATAAACAGTAAAAAACTATTGGCAAGGCAGCATACTAAGACAATGAATAACTGGACGTAGGTGATAAAGAAAAGAAATTTATAGTATCATAAAGTGAACATAAGTCAGCAATGTGTTATTATTCAAAAAGTCGAAAAGAACATAATTAAAAGTCATACTTTTTTTTTTTTAACTGAGTCATAACATAGCAGGGTCACATACTGGGAATTAAAGTTTAAAAGGGCTAGAATTCATATAGCCTGGAATAAATAAATAGAAATATGTGTTCTCTTATATTTGAATCATTATTATAAAAAAGATGATTTGCCAAAGGGAAAACTGTTTTTAAGAGATTTAGGACAGGCCTAGGTTAGACTGATTAGTAAATTCTTAGAGTAGAGTTCCTAACTAACCAAAGATATTTAAAAACTGATGATGTGAAGTTTTCACAAGGGGTCATCTGCATGCAGGGTAGTCAGAGGGAAGTATAAGGAGAAAAGGCCTGGGCAAATGGTTCCTAGTTCTACATGCTTCTAGGCTCTCTTTTCCATGTTCTAGTTGCATGACTATAGGTGTGGAGCCTGATAATAGGATAGTAGAGGAAAAAGCAAATAGTTTTATTTTTTCCCTCCCAAGTTATCCAGGAGCAGGGACAATGATCATTACTGCATAATTCCTGAATAAGAAAAAAGGAGAACAAGAGGAATCAAAAACAAATAAAAAAAACAACAAAACATTTGTTTAATCCAACAGTTATTCAGTTTGTTTTAATGTAATTACTGGGTTCATTTGCTAAACAGCAAGTTAATTTACAGCAAATTAAATTTAACCTACCTATTTGTAAGCATCCTTTGATCTGAGCTTATGGTAAACATCGCAGTATGCAAATGTCTAGGTAAGGCACCTTCACTTAGGGCAAGCTCCTGCATTTTTGTAGCAATTTCCTTTTCACCTTCCTTTGGAAAAAGGGTAAAATGATCCCTAAAGCAGCAATCTCAAGCAAGTAATCCTAATTTTGTAAAATTGATTTTATATCTCTAGATAAAATAATCATCCAGTACACAATAAAACTTAAAAATGTACCTTCAATTACCCTCAAAACGACACAGGTGAGCAGTAGTACACACAATTTTAAAGGTATTATTTGCCTTTAGAATGAAGTTGAAATATTTCCAGACAAATTACCTATAAATTAAATTTTGCTCATTAATTAAGCAAAGGTTCATTCCTTGAGTACATATTAGCCAATAAAGGGGAGAGGTAACACAGGGAAATTGCTAAAGGCATCTGCAAATCTGCCTTGCTTTTGTTATTAACAGTATATTAATTTTCATAGTAAACACATTTATTTTTTTTAAAGAATGATGTGATATAAGAGTAATTCTTTTTATTCTGATTTTACTTATATGGACTCAGTTTGGCAACAGGCTAGAACAGACAGAACACCTAATCAAAGTAATTACAGAACTATAAATTAAGCAAGTAAATGAAATATTTAAGACAACTGTCGAAAATTAAAAATGGTTACAATGTTATTAAAAAGTATAAGTATATAGTACAACTGAATATATACATATATCATTTGGATAAAATATAGTATATATACAAACATATATATATATAGTATGTATACATACATATATCATTTACAACAGTAAACAGTCTAACAGAAAATTTTAAAAATGCTAATAATAGCAGTTAACTATGGATGGTAAAAATACAGATGATTTATTTTTATTTATTCAGTGTATTTTTTCTGAACATCCCAATGTTTCTTCAAAGATCATTTAATGCTTTTACAATCAGAAAAAGTATTTCAAGGTACTTGTCAAGATTTCAGTGTAAATAAATATCATTGTTATACAGATATCAGCTCTTGTCACTGGCTATGAATCTGACATAAGTTGTTTGTACTGAAGCCAAAAGTAAGCATTTTGGTTATACCTGGCACTCAATAAATACTTCTGATTTAATGGCAATACAGTGGTGGAGTCAGGGATACACTTTTGTTCGGTCTCTTGATCCTAACTATCCTTGGCTACTGCAAGCTCTATAAATGAGAGATGTGGTACTTTGGAAGCTAAAATGAGTATAGAACTCATTAGCTAGAGGGAATATTAGCCTTCAGTTGTATATACACAATAAACATACAAATAAGCTTTTGATGTTCTACCAGCTTAATTCCTATAATTTTTAAACAGCTACTTAAGAGTATAATAGTTCTGTGCTTATTATTTAGCTACACCTTATATTTATGAGCTACAATTGCCAAGACTTTTGGTAAATAGGGCACTCTTACATTTTATCCAAATTACTACACGATAACCAAAGAACACAAGAATTCAAAAACCATTTTGACTGAAGTCAAATAACTCTGATGTTCTATCAGCAATATTTATATATAATTTTTAACAGCTATTTAAGAGTATACTAACTCTGTGCTTATTATTTAGCTACATGTTGTATTTATGAACTACAACTGCTGCCTGTTTTTGATGAAAAAGGCACTCTTACATTTTATCCAAATTACTAAAAGCAGCAAAAGAGTACAAGAATTTAAAAGTCATTTAGACTAACATCATTGTAAACATCCAGTAAGCAAGTTGACATTCATAGCCACAAATTGCAACTTCTAAAAAATGAAGGTAAAGCAACTATTTTGGAGAAACAATATCCTGACTCTAATGATATCATGTCCTGTTCTCTTAGTGGTTAATTACAAATGCACTTTAGCATGAGGAACTAATTTTTAGTACTGTTCTTGTTTGATACCACTTTGCTATTAACTGAAATGCCATTGACAGATTTCTATGTAACTTCAGTACCTGAAGATCCCAATACCATCACCACCAACTCCACCCAAAAAAACAATAAGAAAATATTCTAACTTTTAATTCTTTTTAAATAAAATAAATAATTTAAGAATATCAAGATTTATTTGCTCTTATCCCACTTAAGAACTTAAAATTCAGTTTATTACTGCAAATTTTTTCTGCAATTCACTGTAAATGAATTTCTGAAGATTTAAAATTACTTTCCTCACAAAGAAAAACTGCACATTTCTCATAAAAGATTTAAAAGTAATTTTGTCAGCTTCAATTAAAATAGCCAATCAACATTCAACTAAGTTTAAAAATTTTAAATTGTTCTCTTACCTCTATTATTGCCTTCATAACCAATCCAGCTCCCTTTATAATTGCCATGGAAGGATGCTTTAAAATGAGGTGGAGGGAGGGGCAGAGAACATACCACAGATAAAATAATTTTATTCCAACACATTTAGTTTTTGCTTTTAAAGAAGATATATAATTTTATAAAGGTATAAAACATAAAATTAATAAAAAGTATATCTCAAAGTTAGATGCATTTGGTTAAAAATCTTAGGTATTCTTACAATATACAGTCTTAGAGATACTTAAAACTGAGTTTACATTAATAGGAAATAGCTGATACTTATTTGAATAATATGTATATTTATTTAAATGATAAATATCAAGCAATGTTATTAAAAATAGAAACTGACATTTATAAATTAATATATCACACACATGTATATAATAAATACTACAGTATTATATTGCTAGGGTGTTAGGTAGATATGAGCAACTGGGGAATGAAAGCTCCTCCCAAAGACCTCCCTAAGTACCTCTCTGGAACACTCATTTTATGGTTATAAATTACCCCTACATCCTGAGGTTCAAAGGAGTGAAGATCCATAAACTAGTGGCTGGTTTAATCCAGCCACAAGCACTTATGCAGTCAGTCCTACACTAACCTTAAGCCCTTAGCTTCATTACACCATCATTATAATATCATGCCTATGTTCAGAAGTTCATGAATCTAATTATAACAGACTGAATTCTGGGTAAGTGCTTGTGTAGTAGGCAGAATGCTATATAACAGCTAAATATCAATCAAAATGATATCACATGCCAATCATTCAGCATCACTCTTGTAATATCCCATCACAGCCCTACCTAATATAATACAGACTTCCCCACTTCTGAGGCTTTACAGCCCTCTTCACTGTAACCTGCCCCACCCTTGGAAGGTACTTTAATTATACCTTTTGTTTCCAGCTTTCTCTATCTAGCATAGCCCATTTCTCTCTTGAAATGTATTTTAATCAATCTTACTTTTCTAAATCTCACTGATCAATCGATCGGTTATTCTTTATTGTGTTGGCGAAAAGAACCAAGTTACCCTTCAGTGCTACTGAAGTGACAGTGGATTTTAAATTGCCCCAACAGCAACAATATGAAATAATATTTTCAAATATTTATAAAAAGTCCTGCTAAAGATCATCTTATTATTTGAGAATCTGTAAAGACAAGGGAACTTTGGGCCTACCACAGGAAAAAAACGAGTTTTTCATCACTTAAAGATGAAAAAGATGGGTGACAGAATCAAAAAGTGATTAAAAGCCACTGACAAAACACTACATGAAATACCAAGTCTGTGGAATTAATGTCCTAATGTCCTGTATTTATCAACATTACTATAGGATCACACAAATGATATTTTAAAAACTGAACCAAAAAGTGGTTCTCTTAGATTAGTTCTTATCTGATAAAAAAAAAAAATACAAACTCTTACCTGAAAGAGTTTAAAAAGGGTTCTTCCATTGGATGCTACCATTTCTAAGAGCATATCAAACTGCTGCCCTTCTGTTGTCTCACTATATGGAGCACAGAGGGCAAAAGTAAGGAAGTCCAGGAGTGAACTAATAACCAGGGCACCGGTCCCATGATCCTGAAACAAAGTAACATTACCTTGACTCAGGATAGAGAGCTTCATTCAAAACATAGCAATACTGTGTTTCCTTCTGTTATTCTATGTTAGAAGTAAACATTTAATTTCTCAACAAGAGGTTCGAGGTTTGAAGTAGCACTTGTTTTACTAATGTAGCAAACTCGTTGCTTACCATCTCAAAAGGAAAATAATTAAAATTAAAATTTCAAGAGAATAAAAAAGGCTCCTCAAACATGTAAAACTAAAGTTAATGTAAATTTGTATTAAAAGCAATCATTGACAATATTTGCAAAAATCGGGCAATTTGATCATGTTCCTTCTAATGAGATTTCACTGATTGCCTGTCTCCAATATTGTTAACCAGTGACTGAAGAAAAAGATTAGGCTTAATTTTATTTTTAGAAAGGCTTATTTCAAAATGACATTTTATTAAAAAGACAAAATATCAAAAATCTGAAATATCATTATAAAAATCTAAAGGCTATGCAATCTGTCCCTCCTAGATGAATGGTTATAGTCCTAACATGGAAAATTTATTATTAGTGACCAAGCTGAACTGTGACCAATATTGACCAAAGTTAGGGGCTATAATTAAAAACTGTTCATGTTGCAGTTCTGGAACACTTTTTAATAAAGTATGATATCTATAATTAAAATAAATTTAATTACAACTTACCACATGGGAATTAAATTTCTCCAGTAAGTTTTCCAGAAACTTCTTTGAAGAGAGAAGAGAAGCTTTGTTTAGCTGTTCTTGTCTTAAGTCATAGTCATCATGCATGGGCTATTGATTAAAAACAGTGATAATTCATGAGCACTCTCATGCTGGCATCACACCAAAGTCATTTATAAAGCACATTCATTAAATACAGAAAGAATTGATAAGACAAGGAGGCGAATGATTTCCCTGGGGGTCTGATGAAACTTCATAATTTACCCATCAAGTTACTATGGGTAGTACTGCATGGGGTACTTTCTCAAAAATCAGAAATCTTCTCACAAGACAAATAACACCCATTCCTGTTTCCTCAATTTTATAATTTAAATTTGAAATAAAACTTAGCATTGAAAAGTACTAAAATTCATAGCAAATATTTGTCTCAAGGTAATTTTCTTTTGACTCAGGATAATTGAGAGTATAAAAAGATTCCAGAATAATAGGTAGGAATAAAGATAAAATCCTAATTCTGCTATTGGCTACATCTGACCTTAAACAAGAAAAGTTACTTTAACATTAGTCTCCTTTTCCTCAGCCATACTATGGGAATGAGAGTATGTACTTGTCTCATAACAGTGTTACAAAGCTTAAGTGAGATAATTCATATAAAACACGTAGCCAAAACCTAATGGGTAATGAGGGCTCAATGTGTTTGTTTCATACTACAGGTATGTTTGTGCTCTAGTTGTCCCATTAATTCTTTCAACAGATTTACTTGTAGTAAAAAAAAAAAAACAATAAAATTCACTTTTGGGAATAAATGCAAGGTGATTACTTAATGCTTGTTCTATGCTGCAAAGTTGCCTAGAACACTTCACAAAAAAATAAAGTACCATCTACTCTATACAACATTGAGTAAATCAGAAATTTCAAAGTCATACTGAATAACTGCTTCCCGCCCACCAAACAAGTTGTCACCAAGTCAGAGCTCTACTTCTCAGCTTTCAAATGTGCCTTCTTTAGCCCCTATCCTACCTTGGCATCCTTACATGGTCTGCCTGCCTCTGACTTTACTTGTGATCTACTCTCCACATAGCACCCTTGAGGTTTCAAATATTTAAACCTGACGAATTACTGCTCCCCTGATAAAAAATTTTTCCGTTTTCTTACTAAAGGGTAAATATCTAGCTTCTTTGTCTGATATGAAAGGCTTTTTTATGACTAATTGCACATATCTCTAGCTATAACTTGTAATCCTGTGCACCCCCAATACATACCTTATGATACAGCCACTTTCAATTATTTGCAGCTTCCCAAACATGCCTTTGTATATGCTATTCCCTCTCCCAGGAAAGCTGCCTCACAGCTGGAAAATACTTGATTGTCCTTCAAGATTCAGATCAAAAGTAACATCGTCCAGAAAGATTAGCCTAGAATCTTTTATCTTCCCTTTACCACAAAACCAAAATTAAGTGCTGCTTTTGAGGGATTCCATGGTCTCTGCAACTTTTTATTGTACACATACTCTTACCTTATTAAACTATCAGTGATTTCAAGGAGGAAAGGAGCTTTGCCTTAACATTTTTGTATATCTATTATGTAGCACAGTGTCTATAAGATGTGCTAAACAAATGTTTATTTGAATAAATAAATGGTTATGAGAGCAATTCAGAAAATCCAGAAACACCGAATTTCATTAGTAAAATATGTTTGTGGAAATTTAAATCATCAGTCGATTTAAGAAAAACACTACTTACACACATGAGAGCACAGAGCATATCAACAGCTGCATGAATTACTCCGTTATTGTTCCTCTTGAGCGCTTTTACTACCTTCACTCCCAGTCGCTCCCGAAACCTTGTGGGAGAAAAAGTATATAATAGCAATATCAGAGTATTATTCTATTATTTCATTCTTAAAATATAACACAATGAGTCATCTAAAGTTTCCATCGGATTACTGAAGCAATTACATATTTTGAATCCGCTTCTAGAACATACCAGTTTTCATAGCTTTCTTTCTTTGAAGGGGAAGACTTTACAGTTAATTAAAACTAAAAGACATGCAATCTCCCATTAGAATTGACTAAAACAAGAGTCAGTAATATTACGGGTGAATATAATACCAATATCTCCTTCAGTTCCACTCACCTTCCTTTTATTCCTCATGAATAAAAACTACTATATCACCACACAAAAGTTATCAAGCTCAGTCAGCTATAAAGAGGTAAATCACTGATTATTTGTTCTGAATTGTTCAACTTACTTTGGAAGCTGAGTAAAGGCTAGAAAGCCAGCTTTGGAAGCCACAAGCCTCCTCACAGCCTGGAACTGACTCTCAAGTTCTGCATTTGAAGCAACAACATCTCCCTCTTGGGACAATAATGCCGTTATGGCATTATTGATCAGTTTTTCTTTGTTTTCTGAGAAGAGACCCTAGATGAACAAAAATTATTTCAAAAAAAGTTTCCATACCAAAAGTTAATGACAATGAACAAATTAGGATAAATTTATCTTACATCCTGTGTCACTGCATGCAGAACTCCGCTATATGAAATATTAGCATTGAACCTGAATACAGCATCTGCAAAGTTGCCATCTGTAATGAGATGAAAAGGTTCAAAAAGATTTAGAGATCTGCATTCTGAATTCTTAAATTATTATTCATTAGCTGGATAGAAAAGCAATTACATTTAAATCAATACTTACTTGGAGGCGTAGCCAGGAACCTAAGATGAAGGCTCTCTACTTCCTCATCAACTGGCATGCTGAGTAACCCCCATCGTTGACCTTTATGGGTTGATGTCATTTTTACACAAACATCTCTGTTACCAGAGGCTCTTACTCCATCCAGCAAACTTGCTAATAAGGAATCTCTAAGTAAGGTTAAAAATTAAAAAGTTTTAAAATTGATAACTAAGGGGAATTTTGATTCAGAATGCAAACATAGGCCCTTTAGCAGGTAACCTGTTCAGGTGGGCATTCTAGATACAGTGGGTAGTACAAAAGAATGGGCTTTAGGAGAAAGCCTAGTGTTTCAATACTAGCCTCTTCACCTTCCTGTCACCTACTTTATATAAGTTAAGCACAGTAGCTTTACTGCTTTTCTGCTATTTCTTTAAGATTATTTTTAATAGTTTAACTGAGGCATAACTTAAAAATCACAAAATTCACCTAATTAAAATACACAGTTTGATAATTTTTAGTAAACTTAAACAGTTGTGCAATCATCACCACAATTCAGTTCTGGTAAAATTCTATCACCCCAAAAAGTTTCCTTGAGCCTATTTGCAAAAAAAAAACTCCCCAGGCAACAATTATCTGCTTTCTATCTATATAGTTTTTCATCAAGAGATAAAAAGAGAAACCACAGGCTGGGAGAAAATATTTACAAAAGACATCTGATAATGGACTATTTATCCAAAATATAAGAGAAACTCTTAAAATTCAACAGTAAGAAAAACAATAATTTAAAAAAATTATCCAAAGTTCTGAACAGAGACTTTGCCAAAGATATACAGATGACAAATAAGTAGATGAAAAGATGCTCTCCATCACATAATATCAGAGAAATGCAAATTAAGTCAAAAGGGGAGATACAACTACATACCCATTAGAATTGCCAAAATTTGGAACACTGACACCACCAAATGCTGACAAGGATGTGGAGCAACAGGAACTCTCATTCGTTGCTGGTGGGAATGCAAAATGGCACAACCACTTTTGGAAGACAGTTTGTCAATTTCTTACAAAACTCAACATCCTCTTACTGTATGATCCGTTGATTATATTCCTTTGTATTCACCCAAAAGAATTCAAAACTTATGCCCATGCAAATCCATACAGTGCTGTTTATAGGAGTTTAATTATTCAGAATTGTCAAAATTTGGAAGCAACCAAGATGTCATTCAGTAAGTGTGAAAAGATAAATAAGCCATGCCACCCAGACAATGGAATATTATACACTGCTAAAAAAAAATATGAGTTACTGAGCCATGAAACAACATGGAAGAAATTTGAATTCATAAAACTAAGTGAATGAAGCAAATATGAAAAAGCTACAAATTGTATGATTCCAACTATGACACTGGAAAATGCAAAATTACAGAGACAGTAAGGTTTGCCAAGGTTTGGGGATGGCAAGAGAATGAATTTCAGGCAGTGAAACTAGTCTGTGTGATACTATAATGACGGATACATGTCATTATACATTTGTCCAAACCTATAGGTTCATCAGTTGTAACAAATGTACCACTCTGGTGTGGGATGTTTATAGTAGAGAAGGCAACAAACATGGAATTTGGGGGAGGTGAAGTAGGACTGATATGAGAAATTTTTGCACCTTCTGTTCAATATTGCTGTAAACCTAAAACCACTCTAAAAAATAAAGTCTATTTTAAAAAAAACTTCATAGAAATTAAATCATAATATGTAGTCTTTTGTGTCTTGCTTATTTAACTTATCATGTGTTTTTAAGGTTCAGACCTTTTTATTGCTGAGTATTCCATTGTATAGGAGCACAGTATTTTTATCTATTCATTCACTAGTTAATGTATATGTGGATTGTTTCTAGTTTGGGCTATTATGAGTAATGTTTTGAACGCTGACGTAGCAAATCTTTGTGTGGGCATATGTTTTCATTTCCCCTAGGTAGAAACTTATAAGTCAAAATGCTGGATCATACATGTTTAATCTTTTACAAAATTGCAAACTGTTTCTCAAAGCAGTTTTGTTATTTTACATTCTCGACAGCAGTGTATGAGAGTTCCAGTTTCTCTACATCCCTGCCAACAACTGGCACTACTAGTCTTTTTGATGTTACCTATTTTAGTGGCTATGTAGGAGTTTTAATTATCTTTTCCCTAGACTCACATCTTTTCAGGTTTTTATATACCACTTATCTATCTTCTCTGGTAAGGTATCTATTTAAATCTATTGACCATTTATTATTATTTTGTTTGTTTGCTTATTTGTTTAGTATATAGTTATAAGAGTTATTTATATATTCTGGATGTGAGTCCTTTATCAACTATATGTTTTCCAAATATTTTCTCCCTGTCTGTGGCTTGTTTATTTCCTTTAGTTAATGGGCAATTTTAAGTTTTGAACAAAGTTTAATTAGTCAAATTTTTTCTTTTATGAATTGTGCTTTTGGTATTATATCTAAGAAATCTTTTCCGAATTCAAAATCACAAATAAATTACTGCACTTTCTGAATGTAAGCCTTACTTGTAATAACAGCACCTTCTTCCTAGTACTATCATTAAAATTAATTAATATAATGTACATAAAACTACGCAAGAGACATGACAAACTGTAAACACTGAGATCCTTCCTCTGACTGGAATATCTGCACCTTGAATTCAGGACAGGAAAAAATACAACCTTTTGCTTAAAATACCAATTTTGCTGATTTTAAATCAAAAGTTTTTTAAGGTAAGAAAGTTACTGGTCATACCACAGGAAGTGAAAAACACTTCAATAAGTTTATACTACAAACAGTGGCAAAATATACGTAACTGTTTCAACCACATTTTAAAAACAGATTAAGTCTCTATCTATTTACTGAAAGAACTGCCTGGAATGTAAACACTGCTAATCCCATGACAATGGTTTAGCATATAAAGGGAGATACAGTCATTCACAGAACAGCACAGCACAGCACAAGGTAAGTATGTCTACCTTATATGAAGAGTTTATGAGCTATAGCATCTCACAGGTTTGCACATCAACAACCAAGCCACAGTAATATAAACAAATGAATATTCCACTGGAAAATTAGTAATTAGCTTAATAAACTAACAGAAAAGTAACTTCGAGTATAGTATTTAAAACAACTTGCTGCTTTAAATATCCAACAATTTAACAATGAAAAGTAGTAGTTGCTATTTTAAAATATACTTTCAAAGCCTATGCTTCCTAATCACTTTATTTTCATCATTTCATTTAAAATCAAATCACCATTTTTATATTCTCTTTAGGAATTTGACAACTGAATGAAGGCCATTTAAACATACAATAAAATAATGTTTAAATTACATAATTTAAAGTTTTGGATTGTAAATTTGTTTTCCCTCTTTGATGGAGCACTGTGCCTTGCACACATGAGACTCTCAAAAGTTTATGGGTTTAAAAAATACCTCTCTGTTGAAGAATACTTCCGTATTTGTCCTTTTATAAATTCGATGGTAAAAAGTTGTGGATTTTCTGAGTCACAAACCAATGCAAATACCTAATGAAGACAAAAAACAAGTTTGTCAAAAGATGTTTAGTTTGACTGTATTTTGTTAGAAAAACCACACATCATCTCTTTTACAAAAGTTGATTATTTAAAAATGCGATGTTTACAATATCAAAATTTCTTTTAATTACTGAATAAAAAGTTCCATTCATTGTATATGTGGAAAACAAATTTTGAAATATTCATTGTTCTAAGGTCAATAAATAATGTGAAGAATTAAAAATATATATTCTTCCTGTTTCTCATTCTTTAAGCATAAAAAAATATTATAATAGAAAGAAATTTGTTCTACTTTATCAATGGGAAGAAATCTGATTTAAGCTAATACTGATGGAACTTACTTCTCCTAATGGCTTCAATGTTGCAATATTATAGGTTGCTGGATCGCGTTCTACTAAACATGTTTCTGTAAGCGCTAGAACTCTTTTTACAGGTTCCTTTAAACAAAATCAAGACATTAAAAAGTTATCAAAGAAAAATGTCACAATCAGATGAACAAACTTATCTTTAACACATGGGTCTTACCAAATGTCTAGGAGATATTTTTTGGACTATGAACTCTGCTAAAGATGTGATGGATTCATCAGTGCTGTATTTTCCAAAGCGGAGATTCAAATATTGTTCAAATTCTAAAGGTTCTTTTCTGATCCGCAGTGAAATACCTATGTAGTTGCCAGCATGATCTATTGCACTTTTGATAATTTCTTCTCTTTGCTCTGATGCAAACAAATGCTGCACAAATTTTGAAATTTAAAAAGTCAGGGTTGAAATACATAAAATGTAGCCATATTGAATCAACTCAGAAAAGAGACTAAAGTAGCAATTCTAGAGGAAAAAAAGGTAGTAGATATTATCATAGGTAAATAATGTGTTGTAGTAGCAACACTATTAACTAAATTAAAATCACACAGTCTGAGATACAGAGCCTTGCAAATAACTCACTGAATTGGAATTATAGCTACTCACAGTCTGGTTCTCATCACTATATAAAAAATAGCACTCTGGGACTTTCAAAAGGGTCCCTAGGGACTCCAGCCAAGTCCAATGGGAATGGTGAATAGTATGTGGGAAGGATTCCAGTTTCAACTAAGGTAGCTAAGATTTAATCTGTTTTCACAGTGGGCCTTCTTAAAAGATTATCTTGAAAAATGTTTAAATGTTTACAAAAAGTTATCGACCTTGTAGATATTGCAAACTAACCCTCAGGAGTGTATTTATAAAGGTTAAGAATAAGGTATTGCTACTTGCATTCAGTGCCTAGAAATACTAAATGTCCTGCAAAGGGCAGAAGAGTCCCACACAAGAAAGAACTGTCCCGTCTAGAATACCAAAATCTCACCTACTCAGAAACACTGGATTGGATCATGTTTTAAAACCTGATTTTAATCCCAGCAGCTTATCAGTGTCACTATGGATCAAAAGGTACCAGGTATAGATTTCCTGAATGAATCTGTCACATTACTTGTAGTGAATTAACTCATTTTAGCTACTGTTTTTTTTTTTTTTAATAAAGCAGATGATTAAAATTAAAACTGCTTGATGCCATTAAGCAACAAAATATGTTGGCAATTGAGAAGTATCAGAATTCTCAACCTTAATATTTACCATAAGCACTGTAAGGCTTGGTTGAATTACTGTGATACAGTTACTCTGTTAAGGTCTGCAGGGCCATAGTTTTCCACCAAGGGATTAATCATTACAAACTTCCACTGCCCAGGAGAGACAAGCCTTTGGACAACAACACTACCATAGCAGCCTTTTAGGCTGGTTTTGGGTGGGAGAGGGAACTAATTTTCTCTTTGAGTCTTCATCTTTTGGGTCTAGATTCAGAGGTAACAGCATGTCTACATGTGTGCTCTTAGATGAGGGACACTAGGATGGCACCCATCACCTGGATAAACAGTGAAATTTAGGATGGAAAAAGGCTTATAAAGCTCTGAAGAGCTAACATATTTTGTAAATCATATTGTTTGCCTTCCTCTTCATTCTCTTTACTTTCCTTTTGCTACTCTCTAGGCTCTTATGTATTTAAAAGTTTCAGGCTCACCCTGGCTCTACTACCCAGAGTAGTATAACTTATGTACAGAACACTAAATCTTGAAGTACTATACCCAAGCCACTGAGGTAGCAGTAGGAATTAAAATTCTCAAGAGAAAGCTCAACTGAGACTCTCTATGTGGACTCTCTCTCTCTACTGTTCAACTTGGAGGTGTATGTAGGGTATCATTAAGGAAGGCAGGGCACTTCATCATCTATAGCTCAGCTTCTAGTACTCAGCTTTTAGTACAATTTATATATAATTCATAATTTCAAGACAAAATCATGAAACAAATTCTAAATTTGAAGTTTCAATACTCAGATTTCAGATTATAAACAGCTGAGCAAAGGAGACTATAAAAGACTTTAAATTACTTTTGCAAAGAAAGCTTAGAAACTTTCAAGACATCAAAATTAATGAAAATAAAAATCCTATCATTTCTTGAACACTAAGCCATACACTGTGCTAAACATTTTACATAAATCATCTCACCTGATTCTCAAAAAAAAATAAATAAAAACAAAAGACATGTATATTACTCTTCTCATTTTAGAGAACTACAAATTGGGATTTAAGCTCTTTGATACCAAAACCTAAACTCTTAATATCCCACTTCCTCCCAAAGGAATCACATGAAATTTCAAAATGAAGTGTCAAAACTCTTTCCTTCAAATGGTCATGTCCCTTTTTAAATAACTCTTTAAAAATAGCACTTACCAATCTACTAAATCCTCCATAAAGTATACAAAACCCTCCTTGATAATCAGAGAGATCTACAAATCCTTCAATATTTCTATAGTCATACGAACAGAGGACTCTATTGGTTGCAGGATTAATTTGGTCAAAGCCTCCAGGAGTTACTTCCAAGATAACAGGTTTTCTTGTATCACTCCAGTGATGCTTATAGCAGTTATATCTCTAGAAGAAAATCATATTAATTTTAGGTTCATATATATACACACTTACCATAAAATAAAGTTACTTTTAATGTATCAGTTATTGGCAAAGCAGCCAAAAATCTAAACAATAAATATTTAGAGCTACTATCCATAATGTTAAAAACATTAATTTTAGCTATTTGGAAGTTTGTGTTTATTTAATTAAGAATGTTCACTCCAACTGAAGACAATATGTCCTTTTTAAATTAAGTTTGTAAAAACAATTTTAAGTCACTTTTATGCAAATCTGTAGGAAGAAAAAATAAATCCTAAACAGAAATGTTATTCTCAAAGAGTTTTACTGGGGAAAAGATTTCAACTTTTGTTGATGGATTCTTTTAATTTAGTTCCAAGAAAGAGCTAAGTCATGTTTTGGGGAAGTTAGAGTATTCAATTTAAACAACCTGAGTTAGTTCAGGATATTAATATAGAGTTTCTTTCTACACACACAAAAGCTGAAGCCTCAGTTTTACTTTGGGCTTTTCTAATCACACCAGTGGAAAGTTACCTTCGGAAGTTTGATCTTATTAGCAAGCAAAATTCCATTTAGACCAAAACATTCTTTTGTAAGTTAAAGTACTTAGTATCAGAAATGACTAGACCTGTCAACATTCATTTACTACCCAGTTTTAAATTCTTAAAAAGGAAAGAGGGCTTAGTCAAGGCTGCTAAACCAAATTATATGATACAGAAATTTAAAAGACAAAATAAAGCAAAGAGAATATAAAGATAACAAAATGTCAGATGTGAAATGAATATCACCTTGCCCACCCAAAAAGTCCACAAAATTTCCTACCCTTCAATATGAAGAAGGAAGGTCACTTACATGACTCTTAACAGTAAAAATAAAATGGTTGCTCAAGAGTACAACTATTTCTAATTCTGAAATAAGAGGAAAATTCTCTTGTGGCTGTTCAGAGTAGAGAGTTAAGGCATTAAATAATAAACACCTCCACTATATCCCAATACTAAACCCAACTATGAGGTTTGCAGGATCATATGACTTCAAGGCCCCTCAGCATTACTGATCGATGGCATCATAAACATTATAGTTCCATAAAAGGAATTCTGCAGAAAGGCAAAAGGGCCTGCATAACCCAAGAATGTATTTAGAGACTTGATTTCCAAACTGAAGGATGAAGCTGTGCCATGCCTCTCCAGGAGAGGGGGTAAAAGAGAAGCCACAAAAATGGTGGTGCTTTTCCAAATTATGCCTATTTACATGCCTCAATCCACTATGCAGGATATTCTACATTCTTTTTAGCAGGTAATCAACTGTCATAATGAGATATGCTCAATGAAAACAAGTCATTATCCCTCAGGACTGTGGAGGCCATGAAAGAGAACTTGAGATTTAGAGTATATCTAGGGGCAATTTTGAAGGTCTGAAGACCAAATTCAGTTTATGCAAGAGTGTTGTTTAGCCAGCACAGCATCTGGGTGAGGAGGAGATACCACTTATTTCTGATATAAAATCAGGTAGACTGTCCTTCAGGCAATTTTCTAGAGATACTGTTTCCACCACAAAGTTTTGAAAAGTATTAAGTTGCTCAAGTTAACTGATATAGAAAGAAGCTTATCAACAGAATCTCTTAGCATGCTTTTGGAATCAGTTGTTTTCCAAACAGATGAGACATACTAAAAATTCACCTGCAAAAATAAAATAAGCATACCAAATTATGATTTATAGAAATGTGTCTGTGGTTCATCAGCAACAAGAAACAAGCAGCTTGCCAACTGCCATTAAACTGTTTTAAATGACTCTTTGGGCAATCAGCCACTTGCTTGAGTTGAGATCATTAAGACTCTGGGCTGCTGAAACAAGCAGTAGAACATCCATAGAAAGGAAGAGAGCTTTAAAAAAGACAGGAAAATGGCACTGCCAGTGTATCAGAATTCAGTTCCTGCCTTTTGTCAGAAGCCACAGTTCTGAATAATACTATGAGTTTAGGCATTATTCTGCCCCCTGAAACTCCTCAACTGTAAAAGCATACCTTCTCATGCAAAAAAATTCAATATTTCAAGGGACTGAAAGAAGTGTCAACTCCCATTTCCCATCCTAGAAATCTCTGATTTAGTTTAAATGCTGCTGTAACATCACTAGGGAAAACCTGGGAAAAGTTAAGAAGATTCTAATAAGTAACCATGACTTCCCCAAAGATGTCAGCATTCCATGTAAAACTTCATTACCATTCAGATCCACTATAAGAACATACAAGATATACTCAAACCTTACAACTGTAATACTTCTAAAAAAGGAAACTCCTACACCAAATGATTATTGCCATGTTCTAACAACTATTATCAGCAGTCCAATGCTTACTGTTGCTGTGTGGAATACTGAATAAAGACTACATGAATGGCGATAGGGTTGTTTTTAATGCTCCATAGTTCTCTGGCTGAAAATTTTCCCGATTATCAGCATTAGCAGCCATAAATCTAATTCTTCATATTTGCATTTTCTGTGAAACAACATTCACTTCTTTATCACGTAGTTATCAGGAGACATTAAAATTGTTTCATTTTTACCCTTTAGTTTTGCCAGAAAAGAAACACAGAGATCATGGAATGATTTTTACAATAAAGGACAACAGCTCAACAAATAGAAATAGACATTAATAAATGTTAGATACTTGCCCTTCCTGTGATTTTCCCTTCTGAAAAATCAGTTCTAAATCTCTGAAAGAGAAAGCAGAACTACAGTTAATGAATAGAGCAGAAGGGGAGAATCACAGATCAGTCCTTTCTATACAGAACATGCAAAATCCCAACTTGTAAACTTGACATAAAAAAAAATGTTATTATAGTTTAAGGATATTTAATAGTGTGTGGAACTTTTTTGAAAAACAAGATAATTAAACATATACCTGTTTTGTTTTGTATATACACTTAAAAAGACTAAAATCTATGAAACATACAGGGTTTTTGAGTCTTTCAGTTAGAGAAAAGTGAAAGTTTTACAGTGTCAAATTAAAGATCAACAAGAAAAAATAAGCATCGTAGGAACAGAAGCTCAGAACATTAATATCTGTGCTTTAAAAAACTTTTTTTAAAAAAGAGAAATTTAGTTTATTAACATGAAACTGTTCTTACCAATGCTTCTGTAAGAAGTTCTGTTCTGTGCTCTGTAGAAAATTTTAAAGTTTCTGACTTTTTTCCACTGCCTTTACGAAATGTGAGGTTGAACTCTGTTCCTTGTCCTTTTCCAACAGGGCTGATGCTGCAAATGTCTCCATAAGGCCACTAACAAAAGAAAGGAATTCTCTAACTGGTGCTATAAGTGTGACAATTATTTTCACTACTTCAGTTTCACAGTCACTGATTAAGTGAGAAAAATTCTACAAAACACTGAGGTCTAGAGAAGTTATATTTTATAGTAATTCTATAACAAATGCTTTTAAAAATTTTCAGTCATTAGAGACAATTTAAAAAACCCCATCTGTACTCCAATTTTAACCATTAATGACATTAATCCAAAACAACTAAAAAGCAGAAGTGAAATAAATCGGACAATAAGTTTTTATGATTACCTGCAGATCTGTTAAAAACAAAAAAAGGAATCTGTAAAATATGCCTAATTTCGAATTAAAATAAACTAGAATAACACACACACACACGTTTACTTATCCATGTTCAGGTTAGTCTTGACTTTATAATCAGTAATCTTCCATGATAAGTATTTTCTGACCACTGCACTTGTGATTATACTTGTGACATGTTTGCCTGTGTTACGGTAACAACACAACCTTTAAAATTATAAAGAACTAATTTACCAATTTTACATGAAAGAGATGACTACAATCTATAATAACATATCAAAAAGTTATAACATTTAGGGCCCAGAAATAAGTACATTCTCTTCCTATCTCCTTCTATTTACTTACTTTTGGTCCTGAGCACTGAGTACTATATAAGCATATCAATCTCTTTCAGACTTGACATTTCTAACCTAAAGTACTGATTTTAGACCAGGGGTTATGGTTCATGTTCCAGCTTTTAAAATTCAAATGGTGTACTCACAGCTTACCTGATTTGTTACTTCTAAAGTATTGGGATTATATGTAGTAATTGCATGGGTTCCAACTGAAAACACACGCTTATACCTACAAAGAAAAATGTTTAAATTTAGTCTTAAAGAAACATTTTATAAGAAAATACATATGATTTCAACACAAAAGGACATTTTAATAAATAAACAAAATGTGTTAACTGATTAATGGTATCAAAATGTAGCTTAGTTTTATATTCTCACATATTTTAAACATTCTAAAATATAATTGGTATTAAAACCCACCACTCATTTACTGTGAACTGGTAAGATCCTTAAGTAGAAAAGTATGGTCAATGCAAGCAATCTTGAGGATCCCAAAAGATTCTAAATGGAAAATTTTTATTTCAAAAAAGGAAAAAAAATAAAAAAAGGACACTGCACACTAATAAGTTTTTCAAAATATCCTTTTAAGAAAGCCATGACCTGACACTAGTCAGTCACTGCTATATTCTGGAATCTTAATCATTTGTATTTAAGCAACTACCTTTTACAAAAGTGTTGCAATTTTATAGAAGTAGGAAGCCTATACCACAGACAAGCAATTTTCACTTCTCGCTTCACTTCCTTCACTTTAAGTAACATATCAAGGAAAAAAACCATTTGGATATGAGTAATTCTTTAGAAGAGTGAGGAAAACACAATGATAAAAGTGAAATTGAATTAGAAAAACATTTAAAACTGAAGAATTTATTCTTTGAAAATATAAAATAGGTAAAACATTAGCCAGTCTAAGAAAACACAAAAACAAAATTAAAAATAACTTATAAACATACAGAAAAAATTTAAAAAGTGTGTAAATCAATGCTAATAAATTTGAAAACTAAAAATAAATCACTGCTAAATAGAAGAACTTTAGAAAGGTGCAAAGAATTACATCCTAAAAGCACCAAGTCTCAAACAAGGAGATAAAACCTTAAAGGAGCAGATTAAGTCCTATGCTTCTTAAATTATTCCAAAAAACAAAGGACTGCTTTTTAGTTCTTTTAGTATACTAAAATCTACTAAGATGATATAAAAAAAAGAAGAAAAATTCACCAATTTTTTAAAATTTATATTAGCAATAAGAATCAAGCAACATATTAAAATAGTAATACACCATGACCAAAGAAGGTTCATTTTAAAAAAAAGAATTCTATGTTAGAAAAATCTAGTAATATAATTGATCATATTTACTGAAATATCTATTTGTATTTTAGTAAGAGATTTTTAAATGATCAAAGTAGATGTTAAATATAATCAAATGCCTTTTTAATATCTATGAAGATCATACTTTTCTGCTTTAAACTACTAATAGTAAAAAGACATACATTACCTTAAACCAACAGCCATTTTCAGACTCAAGGGTGACACACTAGAAATATTTCCATTAAGATCAAAAGAAATCTCTCATATTTTAATTTTTTTAGTCTATTTTTTCTAATCAGTACATTAATAAAAATGATAAGATTATTTCCATTTGAGGAAAAATAACACATTTTGTTAATTATAATACAAAAATATAATACAAAAATATACTACACGTATTTTTTTCCCTGCAGAATTTATTTTACTCTGGTAGCAAAAGTATAAAAATTAAATACCTGAAATGTTCTAAATGTCAACTGATATCACATTCCAAATCTTAGGGAAGCTCAGTTAAAAAAATATACTTTGCAATTCTATATTAATCTCCTTCATACAACTTCTAACATCTTTCTCATATAACTCTATCATCTAGATTAGTGTTGTGCAAAAGAACTTTCCAAGATGATGGAAACATTCTACACCTACACTATCCAATAAGGTAGACATAAGCTACATATAGCTATTTAGCACATAAAATGTGTCTAATACAACTGAATTTTAAATTTTATTTAAATTATTTACTTTAAATAGCCATATATTGGGAGAACACATTCTAGATCCTTCAACAAAAGAATCCTAGAGTTATGTGTCCATTAGGCCCAAAGTACTATCATGACTAGTAAACTCAGAGCTATCTTTCAGATGTATACTAAACTCTAAAGCATTCCTTAAGAAGAAAGCTATAAGTAAATTCTTAGAACTCCCTTCCATTCCCCTCTCTTTGCCTTCCCTTCTTCCATAAGAGCTCCCATGACTCTCTCCTCTAGAATGGCTATTGAACCTCCCTCTAAGGATAAGGCAAATGCATTTAGGTCATTTAAAATACTTCTATAGAAGCCCTAAACCTTCAAAGAATACTTAAAAAGGCCCCTTGGATATCAGATTTAGAGATTAAAATCTGAATGATCTCATAAGTCACAACACTTGCAACTTAAGTTTTTTAAATCTTTTACTAAGTCCCTAATGTCCTAAGTCATAAAGAATAGGCAAAGATTCCATCAATTCAGGGATGTAATGTCTTCATTATTTTAGAAACTCTAA
Organism: Cynopterus sphinx; assembly: GCA_030015415.1. Classification (NCBI taxonomy): domain Eukaryota; kingdom Metazoa; phylum Chordata; class Mammalia; order Chiroptera; family Pteropodidae; genus Cynopterus; species Cynopterus sphinx. Next base: position 130,488,324 of record CM057381.1, read on the forward strand.
TCCATAGTAGTACCCAGAACTGCATACAAAGATGCTCAATAAATGTCTGTCAAATAGCTAAATAGATCAATCTATCCAACGAGTCAACATGCATTTAAATCTATGATCCCCTGGTTTGCTCTTGTTTTTTTGTTTTTGTTTTTGTTTTTTTTTAAATCGCCTACAGCACCTGGTATTCCTAGATGGTCTCCTATCCAAATACTAACCAGGCCCAACCCTGCTTAGCTTCCAATATCAGACAAGACTGGGCATGTTCTAGGTGGCATGGCCATAGAACTGCTCTTGCTTTTAAAATAAAACTTAAGTTGGATAGCAATTAATTTCACACCAACTTTTTACTCATAACCCTTATAACATCAGGAAAAGACTTAAGTCCATATTTTTATGAAAGTACATTTTATTCACTATCTGCAGAGAGAAACTGCCATTTATAGATTAATTTGCTGTTCTATAGGTTTAAGATGAATTTGTTGGCTAATTGTTAAAAATTATCATACTAAAAGTTATTATAAAAATACAGCTATAGAAAATCAAATTACAAAAGAAATAGACTAAAGTAAAACATGAGAAGTGTATGACAGATGATGCTATATACATAATATAAAGAAATGTGAAAGCAAACAATTTCCCTCCCAACTGAGAAATTAATAATCATTATTGACTTTACTTACTGCATTGTTTCCTTTTTATTCGAAACTAGTTACACACATCAATAATGCCTATAGGAAGAGCAGGCAGTTGTTCCACTTCTTATGTTTTCATAATACACAGATTTATTCTAATGTGATAGCTTATTAAGAAATGTGATTTATATTACCCATTAACTATATGTTACTTAGAATTAGGAAACTAATGCTATTTAAGTAAATAAAAAACTGAGGCACCTGCTTTATCTGTGGTGCCTTTTGCTCCCATATTATGCTAATAATAGAGCTGATGAAGATAAAGATCATCTGAAAGCAAAGATCACTGAAGCAAAAGCTGGAGATATAATCAAATTTTGAGTTTGACAAGTGATGTTCAGGTTTTTTAATATTAACTTGAACTGAACATATTCACTTGAACTAAAACAAACATACTCCTATGTTACTTTAATTCCTGCAAATAAAAATGTTATATCATTCAACTTTCTGGTCCTTATTAATATTGCTTTCCTCTTTGACACAATTTTATAACATGATTTTTTTTATATGGCAACTTAAAAAGAAAACTAACATGTTGGCTCAGATACTGTATTAAGTATTACCATGGACACATCCAATATTTGAAGAGCACATAAGACTGTGCTGCATTCATTGATACAGTAATAAATAAGAGTCCTTTAAAGACCTAGTTTTCTCCCAACATTTTATTTATTTAATTAACTAATTCAGATATATGAAATAAACTTCAAAATAGTAAGAGCTAAGATACTCATTAGTCATTGTTTGAAAGTAATTTCATACTTGAATACTCTTAACTAACTTATATCAATTAGGCATGTACAATAGTGTTCAATAGAGATTACAAAAATATTGCCTACCATCAAGGTCATAGTTTTATGCAAAAAAATTTGTATTACTCAGTTCTCTCAAACTAGAGAAAATTCAACATTATTTTCTTTTTATAAAATACAGAAAAAACTTATGTTTCCTATAAAATAATGATTCTCAAATTTTTTAAGCTCATAAAAACTTTATTACTTTTAAAATTAAGATCTTCAATTCTTTCAGTGGCTAGCCTATGCAATGGGCTTCTAATATTCCAGACAGATCTAATCAGAGATGGAAGACAACTTTTACATTACCTAGTCTAGTTCCGTAACATGTAGATTGAACCCTTATGGTATCCTGAGCAAAGTTACCTAGTTTTAATAGTTGACTACTTGTAAAAGGGAACTAATTAACCTTCCCCAAAAGTTAACTCTATTCATTTCCCAGTAAAGCAGATATTGACCGCTGTTCTTTAAAACTAAGCCCATGTATATATTAACCACAATTTTACACTCCGGTCCAAGTTCTCTCATTCAGCTTCACACAGAATATATCTAATTTTTTTGTCAATTTCAATTTGAATTCTCCTCCCTACGTTGAATACTCTAGTTCCTTTAACCATTTAAAATATGTTTTGGCCACTACAGCTTAATAGTTAAGCCCACCAGCTCCGTAATCACACTGCCTGGGTTTCAATACTGCCTAGACCACTCACTTTCTATGTATCCTCTGATAACCTGATTAGTCTCTCTCAACTTCAGTTTTCTCATATTGATAACATGTATACCTACCCCATAGTGTGAGAATTAAAAGAAATAATCATGTAAAGTGCTTGTCACTTATTGTTTACAATTGATAAATGTTAGCTATTCTTACTGCTAATATTCTGATTGCATAATAGAGGGGGGTCTCAAAACACTAAGAGTTTCTGAACTAACTATAATTAGCATCATTATGTTTCCAGCAGTTATGACTGCTGCATTCACATTTAAAACACAGAATAAAACAGGCAAACTGATCATTCTTCTGGCCGTATTACCAGGACACACTCTGATTCTGGTCAAACTCAACTTGAAAGATCAGCTTCATCTAACAGGTCTCAACACATCAGAAGTTGTACTACTCAGAAAAGAGAAAGAAAGAATGTATAGGACATATTCTCTATGCAAACATCTGTCACAGTAACTCAGAAGTGTCCCACTTCTCTTAGAGGAAATAAAGGGCATCCCATGAAATGTAGTACAGTAGTTCTCACTAAACATAACTGATGTGTTCTTGGAACTGTGGTAAAATGACATATAATGAAACCAATTTTACCATAGGCCAATTGACATAAACAAAAGTTCCTAAAGCATATAATTAATTTTATAAAGAAACGACACTGAACGAATGTTATTGAGGACCTACTGTACACTGAACAAATGTTACTGAGGACCTACTGTGTTAAAAAGATTTAAATTCCATGATGCAAAGTCCATATTTTTTCTAGTTCAAATGAAGTAGCTTTTTTTAAAAAATTATTTTTAAAGCAGTTTTAAATTCACAGTAGTATTAAGCAGAAGGTACAGAGATTCCCCATATACTCCCTGTCATCACCCATGTACAGCCTCCCTCACTATTAACTTCCCCTACCGGACTAGAACATTTGTTACAATTGATGAACCTACACTGACATTCCATTATCACTCAAAGTCCACAGTTTACACTAAGGTTCACTCTTGGCATTGTAGTTTCTATGGGTTTGGACAATGTATAATGGCATGTATCTGCTATTACAGTACCATACACAGTATATTCCCCTAAAAATCCTCTGTGTTTTGCCTATTCATCCCTCCCTCTCCCCTAAACCTTGGCAACTGCTAATCTTTTTACTGTCTCCAAAGTTTTGCCTTTTCCATATTATATAGTTGAAATCATACAGCACCGTAGCCTTTTCAGATTAGCTTCTTTCACTTAGTAACATGCATTTAAGTTTCTTCCATGTCTTTTCATGCCTTGATGGTTCATTTCTTTTAGGCAATGAATAATATTTCATTGTCCAGGTGTACCACAGTTTATCCATTTACCTAGGGGACATCTTGGTTGCTTCCAAGCTTTTGTAATTATAAAGATTCTGTAAATATCTATGTGCAGGTTTTTGTGTGGATGTAAACTTTCAACTCCTTTGCATAAATTCTAAGGAGTGTAACTGATGTATCATATGGTAAGAGGATGTTGAGTTTTGTAAGAAACCACCAAACTGTCTTCCAAAGTGGCTACACTATTCTGCATCCCCACTAGTAACAAATGGGAGTTCCTGTTGCTCCATATCCTTGCCGGTATTTGGTGCTGTCAGTGTTCTGGATTTTGGTCATTCTAATAAATGTGTAGTGGTATCTCTGTATTTACATTTCCCTGATGACATATGATGTGAAGCATCTTTTCATATGCTTATTTGCCATCTGTATATCTTCTCTGGTGAGGTATCTATAAGGTCTTTGACTCATTTTTTAATTAGGTTGTTTGTTTTCTTATTGTTGAGTTTTAAGGATTCTTTGTATATTTTAGATTAACAGATCATTATCAAATATGTCTTTTGCAAATATTTTCTCAGCTTGTCTCTACATTTTCTTTTTTTAAAAAATTATTTTTAAAGCAGTTTTAAATTCACAGTAGTATTTTTTGCAAAGCAGAAGTTTTAAATTTTAATGGAGTCCAACTTATCAATTCATTTTTTCATGGATCATGTTTTTGACATCATATCTAAAAAGTCACCACCAAACCCATTATCATCTAGATTTTTCTCCCATGTTATCTTCTAGGAGTTTTACAGTTTTGCATTTCATTTTGATCTATGATCCATTTTGAGTTAATTTGTGAAGTGTTAAAGTCCATGCCTAGATTCATTTTTTTTTGTATGTATTTTTTGCATGATATCCCAGTATTCCAGTATCATATGCTGGAAAGACTACCTTTGCTACTTTTTAATACAACATTGTGTGCAAAATATAAAATTCCTATAAAAAAGATGTAACCTACATGCACTTCTGGATGAAATATGTTCATATTTCAGACTGCCTGATAATAATTGCAAAGCATTACACAAAGAAAACACAAAGAGAATTCAGGATGGACTCATCTAAGGTTAGAGTCTGGAAGGGTCAAGAGCCTGGATTACTAAAGCAACGGAAAAAACCTAGGATGCCTAGGTCTATCAGTTAGTGAGGTATGTAAATGCCAGGCAGCTAAAGAGAAGGGTATCTCTTTCGTAGGATTCTATTCCTACTTAGAAAAAAAGTTTCAGAAATTCAGCAGTTTCACTTTTCTTCAACTCATAACTGAATTTCTTCTATCTAGGTATTAGGTGGGCTATCTATGAATGTAATGGGTATCTGCCATTGAATTTCATATATTGATCACCACATACCCCAATGTACTGAAGTTAAAATCCTGTTCAGATACTAAAATGTTACTTTTAAATTCAGACCATTTGCTATAATTAATATATGAAAATATTAAAGTGATCTATAGGTAGATTTTGAATGTTACTCTGAAGTTTCTATAGTGAATCTACACTGCTGCTGTAACTGAAACATATGCATCTTCCTTCCTAACAGAAATAGCTTGTTTAGGCCAAAAAAGAAACTGCTTTTTTATGAAAGATGAGTGCTTTTTACCCCCTGAAATCTACTCTCCTTTCCTATTCCTTCCAGAAGGAACATAATTATGTGCTTTGTAAGTGGGAAAATGAAAAGCACAAAGGAGAGGCTACTTTGCCAGGCTAGGAATCTAGGCTGATGATGAAAAGAACTGAATTAATAAATGCATAAGCAGTGGCTACAAAGTGAGACATATGAAAACTATTACAAAGGTTAAATAAAATGGGTCACATGAATATCCTCAAAGGTATGAACAAAAAAGGGGGCTATCCTGGCAAGCCTGAGAAGCTCAACAACGGAAAGTAATGTTTGATCATAAAGAAATTCCCAAGTGGGTTATGATGGAAGTCACACCCAAAGGCCTATATGATAGATTTATCTTTACTTTGAGCAAGATCTATCCATTGTTGTCATATATCTAGAGCAACATACTTAAAACATCAACATGATCTCTTCTCTAGACCTCTAAAGAAAAACACCCCTGGTACCGGATAAGACTACTCCAACAACCCTCATTATTTTTTACTCGCACACCTAAGTATGTATGTTAAACATTACCTATCCTGCACCCACCAACATACACACACAAAAAGTATCTCTCCATTTTACTTTTTATCCAATCCTAGAGATTTCCCTGTTTTACTTTTTCCTGTCCTCCTCAAACTACCACCAATCAATTTCCTGTAACCTTCCTTATGCTTTCTCTTTTTACTCTAAATATAAAATAAAATGCAAAATTGCAATTCCCTGGAGAATTTCTCACTCCTTTAAGATTCTGCATCGAGGACTGGCGCCTAAAGCTTAGCTTAAATAAACTCTTTAAACCTTTCTTTGGGTTTGGAATTTCTTTTGTTGACAAGAGAAATATCTGTACAAATTATCTTTAATTTAGGCATATTAAAAAAAAAGTATTTATTCATTTTTACTGCCACTATCAATACTTATTCCTGAAATGTTGGGACTGGATTAGCAGTATATACACAGGCATGAAGTCTTTTAAAACTGAGGCCCCATATCCCCAAAATCACAGGCAAAATTTGTTGTATACAGACGTGTTTATAGAGAGAGGGTTCAACTAGCAACTCTGAAACAACAAAAAATGTTTTATGTTGGCCATTTTTTACATTAAGACTGATGAGAAATACTTTAAACTTAGATTATAATTGGCCACATAAAATGGGTAACTATAATAAAAGTTTTGGTGCCACAAAACATATATGACCTAATAAAATAACTATCACTACCTGGAAAAATGTAGGCACGTTCAATAAGTTAAAAGCTTCAATGTGTGTATTTGTAAAAACAACAAAACACTGCTGAAAGATATTTTAAAGATCTAAATAAATGGAAAGACATCCCATGTTCGTGAATAAGAATTAATATTGTAAAGTTGGCAATACTCCCCTAATTGACTACAGCAGATTCAATGCAATCCCTATCAAACCTCAATTACCTTTTTTATAAAACTGACTAGCTGACAATAAAATTTATGTGGAAATGCAAGAGATCCAGAACAGCCAAAAAATAACCTTAAAAATAAACAAAGTTGGGACTTTAAACTTCCTGGTTTCAAATTCAGTCCAAAGTTACAGTAATCAAGACAGTGTGTGGTACTGATTATCCATATGCAAAAGAATAAAGCTGGATCCCTACCTACCTTATTCTATATACAAAAATTAACTCAAAATCAAAGCTATAAAAATTTTAGAAGAGAACACAGGTGTAAATCTTTGAGACCTTATATTCTTAGATGTGATTCTTAGATGTGATACCAAAAACACAAATGGCGAAAGAAAAAAATAGATAAATTGAGTTTTGTCAAAATTTAAACTGTGCTTCACAAGATACCAATCAAGAAAGTGAAAAAGAGAAGCCACAGGATAGAAGAAAATATCTGCAAATCATATATCTAATAAGAAACTTATATTCAGAATGTAGAAAGAACTCATATCTCAACAATAAAAGACAAATAGACCAATTAAAAAATGGGTAAATGATTTTAACAGACTTTTCATTAAAGATTTATAAATGGTAATAAACTTATAAAAAATATTCAACATCTTAGTCATAAGGGAAGTGCAAATCAAAACCACAATGAGATACCACCTCATACCCACTAGGATTGTTAAAATAAAAAAAGACAAACATAATAAGTATTGGTAAGGATGTGGTGAAATTGGAATCCTCATACATTAATGGTAGGACTGTAAAATGCTGCAGCCACCTTTGAAAACAGTTTGGCTCTCTCACAAAAATTAAAACATAGATTTACCCTATAACTTTACATACATAACTCCACATAACATCAATTCCACTCTTAGGTATACCTACGAGAATTGGAAATATAGATTCACCCATAAACATGTACATGAACATTTATAGTAGCATTTCCTAACAAAAAAAAGTGAAAAACTACAAATGTCCACCAAATGAAGAATGAATAAACAAAATGTGGTAAATCTATACAACAGAATATTTGGAAATAAAAAGAAATGAAGTACTGACATATGCTACAACATGGACGAACCTTGAAAAAACCATGCCAAGTGAAAGAAGACAGTCACTAAAAACTATACATTGTATAATTCCACTTACATGAGATGTCCTAAATAAGGAAATCCAGAGACAGAAAGTAGATTAGTAACTGCCAGATTCTGGGAAGAAGGGAGAAGGGAAGCAATTGCTAATATTTTCTGAGGAAATTTTTTTGGAGATTATTTAAGTGTTCTGAAAACAATTAGTGGTGATGGTTCACAACTCTACAATACACTAAAAACCACCAAACTGTACCCTTTAAAGGGTAGGTCTTATGCATGTAAATTATACCTTAATAAAGCTGTAATAAAAATAAAACAAAAAAGTTTCAAGGTATGAATGAATGATGGGAGTGAGGAATTGTGCCAAGCACAGAACCAGTTCTCCAATTACAAAAAAAAGAGAAACAAAGAGGACTGTCTTAAGTATTAGTCACTATTTTTTAAGATTAAAAAAATTGTCCAGATGATCCCGATTACTAACAAGCTCACAAAGCAAAAAGTATTATAGTAAGTATTATAGTAAGTTTGTTCTTTAGAATTAATGCATCAGTATGCTATAATTGTATTAAAAACAGAAGTTATTTTATGATGATCAGAGCAATCTACCACTTGAGGAAAAAAATAAGGATCACTTAGATATACAATTTTTTTAAGGCTGCTTCAAAGAACTACAGTCTCATATTACCTTGAATATGCCAATTTTCTTTCTAACTTTACTCAATAAAATTAACTGCAGAAAAAATTTCCAGACAAGTATTCTACAAGTAATAATTATGCTAATTTAGAAGCTCATACAAAAAAAAAAAAACAAAATTAAACACTCAAATCTTTCAAAATTACAGAAAGTTTGTGCAAGTGAACCAGAAACACTACAAAGTTCAAATGTTGCACCATACTAAAAAGTTGCCGCACTATTACCAAAAAATAAAAAGAATAAAAACTAGTTTTTGGCTTTGTACACGTGTCATGTTTTATCTATCTGAGGCCTGATCTGGAATAATGTGACAACCCATTTGTCAAAGTGTGGCATACTCATTTTAATTATTACTACTCAAAAGGAACAGAGACTAAACATTTTTTCTAATGGTCAACAGGTGTCATTCTTTGAATACTCAATGTATTTAAGGCAGGATTTAAAAACCATCGCACATTCCATATCACATCATTTAATACTATGGCAATCTGAGGGGCAGGAATTACCATCCATTTTACAAAATGGAAACAAGCATCTATACCTTAAGCTGACCAAGCAAATTACTAATAAAATGTCACTACCCCTCCCAAGGAAAAGGTCAAACCAAATTTTAAAATTTAATTACAGGCCTAAATAAAAATTATAAAATGCACTATGGGCATATTTTCTGACAAATGGATATGAAAATGTGTTGATCACACAAGACTAGTCTCTGGAAGAGTAAGCTGTGGAAGCCAACACTCTGCTATGACTGCCTAACATCATCATGAATCGACAGCATCCAAGAGGGTAGATAACTGATTTACTTCCTTTTAGTTGTTCCTCATAATTCTTATCAAACTCCTTCCAAGACAGACACAGAAAGCCAGAAATGTCAAACTAAAAAAATAATTTATTCTAAATGCATTTGCTTTTCAGAAGAGAAGGGCTGAATAGCATCATTGAATTGTGTGGTACTAGTCAAGATACTGAAAGAGTTAATGTTTAAAATAATACTTTATTGAAGCCCAGGAAACTAAAATCAACAGAAATACTTACTTTCCCCTCCATGAATGTTTTGTTGTGTAGAAACATGCCAAATCCTTATTTTCCCTAATTATGTTCATTTTGTGCTGAAACCTAGAAGATAAAAATACAGGTAAATTTAGTACAGTGTTACTATTCTTAAGAGTTTTCCTGAATCTCCCATACCGTACTTTCATAGCCTGCCACGTGGTACTGATTTTAAGGCATAATTTCTTCTACAAGATCATAGGGTTTTAAAGGATAGAGAACGATCTGTTCACCTCTTTGTCACGGCCTTTAGCATATGTTATGCTATAGTGCACGTCTCCTTTCCTCCACTACACTGGGTTTCTTAAGGGTAAGAACTGCCCTCTATCAACATTCCGAGTGTAGAGAATCTAATAAAAAAATGTTAAAGCAAATGAATCTTTAAATCTCATATTGTTTTAATGTCTTGGCACATGATAGGCACCTGAAAATGTTTGTCAAGTGTCACACCAATCTGAAAAGGTTTTTCTTGAGTTGCTAAGTGCCAGCCATTTTGCTATCACTGTCACTTTAAAGAGAACCTATTGCAAATAAGATTTAAATTGAAAATATCTTCATTATAAAAATAATGCAATTCCATAGTAAGAAATCTAAAATATTCATAAGCAAATAATCTTTTATCCTAACATCCAAAGATAATCATTCTAACCACCTTTATTCCAATTAGACTAGGTATTTGTTAAGATTGTCATTTGTACTGTTTAACCCATTTTCCTTTTTATTATTAATCATTTCCCATGGAATTAAATATTCTTGGAGAAAATTATTTTTAAGGCTACATGGTATTCCACTATATGAACATAGTAGAATAAGTGCAGAAATTGAGAGTATGTGTTTAGAAGCTTATATAACAATTTGGTTAGTGAACTTCTCTGGGTACACTGGACATAGTACAGTTCAGGACTGTTGAATTTGTGTGATGAATCACACATGGTATGAGTCTTCTACAGGCCTCAGGCAGAGGAACCATGTTGTGCACAATATTTTGAGATTAGTTTGTAGACTGCCATATTGAAATGTAGAAAATCCAGAATCCATTTATTTCATTTAAAAATTAAAATTTAGCTAAGTTTACAAGATAAATTGTTTGAAAAGGCTACTAATGAAAGACATAATTTTTTGAAAATACTACTTTATTTATAGTTTCATACTGAATAAAAGTTTAAAATAAATATGGTCATTTATTTCTTCTTCTGTGACTTGGTTATTTCTTCCCACTCTCAATAATTAGAAATGCACTTTAAAAATACTCTAAGATACATACCGGAGTGTCAATAATGCAAACCAAATGGTTGAAATTATGATTCTCTTAAGCTTTGTTTTTCAAATTTTTACACCTGAATCTAATTTTTTTTTTAATCAGCAAGTATTCTAAGTATAATTAGAATAAAAACATTTTACTTCAAAAACAGTCTTCAGTTTTTTGAGACAATTCACACACCATAAAATTCACCTTTTATGGTGCACAATTCAGGGAATTTTAGTTGTTTAGTGTTCTACAACTAACACCATTTTAAAAATATTTTTATGACACCAAATGGAAACCCAGCTAGCAGTCATTCCCTATCCCCCTTCACTGTCCAGCACCTGGCAACCACTAATCTACTTAGTGTCACTACGGACCTATTTTGGACATCTTATATAAATGAAATCATACACTATGTGGTCTTTGCGACTGGTTTCTTTCACTTAGCATGACATTTTCAGTTTGCCCGCATGTGGCATGGATTAGTTTCCTTCTGTTGTATACATAATACCGCATATTGTCTATCCTATCACCTGCTGATAGACATGTGTGCCACTTCTATTTTTTGGCTATTACCAATCATGCCATTCTGAATATTCATTTTGTGTGAACATGTTTTCATTTCTTTGCATATATACCTGAATGGCAAAACCATTTTTAAAGACACTTCTGTTTTGAAATTGTTTTCTACATTAATACTTGGTTTTGTATTAGCAGAATTAATGAGGACCTCTGTATTCTATGTAGAATGCTCTTCTCTAGATATCTATATAGCTCACACCTTCACCTCCTTCAAATCTGTTTGAATGTCGCCTTTATGATCAGGCCTATCCTATCCACTTTAAATTATGACCACTCTCTTTATTCTACACTCTCTTCCCAATAACTCCTGCTCATTTTTCCTCCATGGCAACTTTCATAGTTTAATGTGCAATGTGTTATATTTATTATTCATCTAATCCTACTCGAATATCCAGAGAGAGGTATTTTTGTCTTTTAAGCTCATTAATATATATTTATCTCCCCAGAACCTACAAGAGTGTCTGACATGAAACTGATATTCAATAAGTATTAGAATGAATGAATAAAATGCAGCAATCCCATAGGAAATTCAGCTGTCCACTTCAATCTTGATCTTCTAAGAGGTACTCTCAAATAAGGTTTTGTAATACATTCTGGAAAAGCATCAATTTATGCTCTGAGGAATAATAAAAGAACCACAAGTGACAAAAAGTGAGAAAAGGCCCCAAAAGTGAAAAATATGTTTACAGATGATATTTTTCCCTTATATAACTGAAGATTGGAACACCGAAAGAAAAAGGAAGACAGAAAAAGTGAATGGCTGATATTGGGGAGTGGAGTTTAGATTCCTAGTCTATAATTTAAGATATCTTAAGAATGACTGACTCTGTACCAAGGGGCTATCTTAGGAAAACTCACAGGGAAAAAAAATGTGAGTAAAGACTGGTTGATTTTATTAAGGACCTTTGAAATTAAAATGAAAGTTTGAAAAATTAATAAAGACTTTTAAGTGACAGTCACAAAGAACTTAGGGTATGACTCAGAAAAATGAAGAGATGCCTAATAAACCTATGGAAGGTTGGGGGAGGGGTAGAGGAGAAAAGCAAAAGAATTTCACAACAACAAAGCAAATTTAAAAAAAAAAAAAAAAGCTAAAGAATGACTTAATTAGGTATCGCAGATTTGGGGAATATGTAACCAAAATATGTCTTTTAGCAGAAGAGTTAAAACAAATTTCACATCAAGAAGATTTATCTACAACTTTTTGAAGACACAGCAACTTGGGGTTGATGAAAGCCCCAAATTCCAAAGAGTTTTTAGAAGAAATAAAAGGAGAGAGAAGACATAGCACATTATTATAAAATTAAACTACTAGAAGACATACAAATTTGCCAAAATGTATATGAAAATATGTTCAAGTTACTATCAAGGAAATGCAATTCAAACCACAAGATAATGCTTCACACCTGTTAGGATGACTATTAACAATAACAAAGACAAGTTTTAGTGAAGATGTAGAGAAACTGGAACACTTGTACACTGTTAGTAGGAATGCAAAATGGTGCAGAGGCTATATGAAAAACAGTCTAGAAGTTCCTCAAAAATTTGAAAATAGAACTACCATATGATCCAGCAATCAAATTTCTAGGTATTTATCCAAAAGAACTGAAATTAGGATCTCAAAGAGACAGTACTCTGGTATTCACTATAGCATTATTCATAGGTGTAAAAACAAGGAATGGATTTAAAAAAAAAAAAGTGGTATACACATACGTTGGAATACTACTTGGCCTTAAAAAAAGAAAATCTTGCAATATACAACAATATGAGTGAACTTTGCAGGCATTACACTGAAACAAGCCACTCACAAAAGGAAAATACTACATGATTCCACTTATATGAATAATCTAAAACAGTCAAGCTCACAGAAGCAGAGAGTACGATGTCGTTGCCAAGGACTGGGATGAGGTGGAAATGGGGAGAAGGCAAGATGAATAAGTTATAGAGATCTGCTGTACAGCATTATGACTCTGGACAACAACACTGTATTATGCACTTAAAAATCTATTAAAAGGGTAGGTTTCATGTTAAGAGTTTTACCACAATAAAATAAAAATTTTTTAATTTTAAAAAACTATTGACTATCTGGCCAATTAGAAGAAACAGTACATTCCTGATGTAGATTACAATGCTGACAGAAAAATAGAATATAGGATTAAAAAAGTACTTTGATTCTTTGGATGTCAATAGAAGTTCCTATGGCCAAAATCAGCACATCTATTACTTGTCTCCACTATATTAGGAAATAACAAGTGATACTGCTATTCTGTATCCAATCCTGAATAACCACCACCAAAAAAAGGCTAGTAAACGGCAGTGCACTTTACGGCAGAAAATCACTCCTCTATCTGAAAAGCTTGCTTTCACAACTATTATATTTAGGCAAGGGTACATTTTTTGAGGTAAGAGAGAGAGGAGATAGCCAATTCGATCCCAGAATTAATGGGATAATTTAATGCTATTATTGGTGTCTCCACAGGCTCAAAATGGAAATCAGGATAATGCTTTTCCATTTTGAATCCTCAGTCAAGATTAACCTGAAATTGAGTTTAGGTGACCCTAACCCAAAAATTTATGACATGTCCTGAAATTATGCAACAACTAGCTTTTATGAGTACTCATCACGTTAACGATTATACTAGGGCATTTACTACTCACTTATCTTTTTTTTCCCCATAACACCACCATGGTACAGGTACGATTCTCCTTATTTCACGGACAAGAAAACTGAGTTAGGAAAATTAAATCATACAAGCTGGTAAATGGTTGGGCCAGGCTTTGGACTTGACTTGCTTAACTCGTACTTAACCTAAACTCTAATACCTTCCCTCAAATTTAGGAAACTAAAATAAATTCATTCTGACCATGTAATTAATTATAGATTTATCATTTGACAGCACATTCTTAAATTAATTTAGAACTAATTCCAATTATTTATCTTCACCTGGAAACATGACTAGGCACTTGTTGGAAACAACTTTGAAACCCACAATTTCAAGCAGTGAAATAAATTACTATACTCAAACACAGGACAAAAGCAGTAAAAGGAAAATGAAGACTCCAATGCTGAAAAAGTCTACCATCTAAAAAAATAAACTTTAAAAATATTTCCATCTATAGATAGATAAGCTTTAAATTTTTTAAACAAGGTGTTCAAAACATATGAGCATAGAAATTTGCTACCAATAAGTGATTTTAGGATAATCTCTACGGAGAATTTGACACCAGAAAAATACTATTTTACCTAGCATTGAGCTTTTAAAATAACCAGATTAGTGAGATCTGAGGCTGGGACCTACTTCCCAAAAGTATATTAACCTCTCCAAATTTTCAAGCAAATCTATTTTATATTCTCAGTAAAACCTCAAGCACTTTGTGATAAAGTTATTTCATCTAATGAAGGCAATTGGTCTGGAAACTGCATTAACTTTTTCCAGACCATGAGGATACTTCGAGATACACATATAATTCACTAGTGGATAATGGCAATGCACAAATAGCAAGAAAAAGAGGACAAGAATATTTGTACTGATTAAATACTATTCAAAGTGACCATTAGAACAACTCCTAGAGAACCACTGGAAAATGGATGAAGGCAAGTCTAGGGTCCCTGCTAGTGTAGTGGTGTAATGATGATTCGATGTGGGAAGACCGACATGGAATACCTCCCCATAGCATCGACACCAAAGCTGCTATTCCACATACTAAATGTTAACTGACTAGCGCAAGGAGTTACATTAACATATACACTGAAGTAATTTTAATCATCAATCTAACAGTGGTGAATTTTAAAAGCATTACTTAATGGACAAGACTTGTAATAACTGCCATTTACTGGCTGCATGAATTTGAACAAGTGTCTTCTCAAAATCACAGTTCATCTGTAGAATAACGATGACAGTACCTATTCTCAAAGATCTCTGAGGACTAAATGAGATAACTCAAAACTATTAACTGCAATCATAATAATCATTATGGTACTTTAAATATACCACCCCAGAGAAGCAATGATTGTTTTGAGTATTTCTATTACCTTTCATTTTCAAGATTTCTTCCAGGCCTCTGTACATCTTAAGGCATTTTGGGGGTAAAGTTATCATTATTAAATTAAGTCTTTTATCTATTAACATCAATCCTTCTACTATTCAATGTATATCACCAATGTATGTCACCTGGAATGTCTACCATCAAAAACTGTTTTATTAATTTAATCAGTATTCATAGTTTTTACCTACTCATTCAAAATTAACTATCCCAATATATATTTCTTAAACTGGGTGGGGCATATGAGGGTGTCATTACTTTATTATTTTATTCTTTATAATTTATCTTTCCTAAAACATTTTTAAAAGAAAAAACATATAAGATAGGCCAAGATAATTACAGCTGAAAAAATTTTAAATTATCTTCTCAACTATTACCTAAAACTTAAGCTTCTTTAGTTCAATGCTATTCCTACAAAATACTGTTCTTTTGCATGGCAATCTTATTTATTACATTTTAGATATCCTCCACTTAAGCATCTGAAATTTTAATTATTAGAAGTGTTTCTTTATACAAAACCAATCTAATATTTTTAAATTATAGATGCTTGTTTGATGCCTACAAGTTCACAGTTTGAGAAACTTTTGGAAAAAAGAACTCCACCACATAAAAATAATTTAATCTCCATTCAATATATTATCTGTATATATTTCTTTAGTAAACTCTAAAAGTGTCTCTAAAATTGAGGCAAAAACTCTTATGCAACCATAATTCCCATTAATATTGATGAAAATCTTCAGACTTTTTATTACCAAGCAGCTCAAGCATCAAGCAGGTCATAGCAATAATCATTTATAGGCATACTGTATAAGTAACAGTAAATTGCCCAACTAAAGAATGTAAAAATTGTTATTTGAGATCTTGACAGCAGCTGTATCATAAGCATTTGCAATCCTACCAGTTGCTGAGACACTGTTCAAATTAGCAAGAATTTTTATGTTCAAACTAATGACTTAAATTTCGTTCCTTTCATTTCTGCAATGGTGTCTCACTTCAAATTTTCAAAGACCTACCCTTCTTTTTGATGAGAAAAACTCAAGTTTATATGCCCACTGTAACTAAATCACATTTAAAGTATCTCCACTTTTTCAAGTTGGCTCAGCTGTTTTCATTCTACATCTTAACATTACAACACCAACAGAACTTTTTTGCAACTTCTCAGTTTGTTCTTTTGAAAACTGTACTACGTTTAAAAAGTCAAATTCAGGGCAACACAGGCATTTGATCTACATTCACCTTTTTCAATAAATACCCTTGCTTCATGCTTTCGAAAAACATTTAATGTTTTCACATTAATTTATGACTGGCAATAAAACTGACAATCCATTTAAAATCATTTATGGATAAAATGAGAACAATCTTTTACAAGATATTACTTTGACACAAAATTGCGTATTTTAAGAGTCCGTTGAGCAGAAGCTTGCATCAAATTGACACACAGAACAAAAAGTAGGATGAAGGGACTCAACACCAGACACCCAAGCAGATTATAGCCAGGCTAAAAGCAAAAGAATTTGCACACTGAGCAAAAGTAAGTGTATGTGCATGGCTTGTGTTAAGTAAATACTCTAATAGAGCACTCATTTACCCAGGAATGATGAGTGTACTCAAAAAAGTAATACACTAGTGAATGAAGGAACTGGCTTTCATCAAAGATATTGGCATGACCAACTGGAACTGATTATTGCACAAATATGAAAACTCTTTGAGAGCAGATATGATACTAATTTCTCCATTTTGAGTCTGTAAACTGAAAGAATAAATTTTCATCAATTTTGCTCTTAAGTGAATTAAAAACATGAGTTTGTCTTGAAATGGATCAAAAACTGATATTTGGATAGATATGTGATAAAGCAAGTACAGTAAAATGTTAATGTGAAAATCATGGAGGTGAGTATATGAGTGTTTAATGTAAAGTTCCTTCAACTGGCTTAGGTGAAAACTTTCATGCTGGGGGAAAATTACCTTTTCCTTTATTTTCTGACCTAATGCTCCTACACCAGAAATACTGTTTTTCTGCTACATTATGAAACTATATCTGAAAATACAATAGATATTCACATGATAAGAACTAATTTATGAACTTACTGCTTCCTCATGCAGAAATATCCCACTGAAAATGCAGAGAAAAGAACCATTGTTAAGATAAAGGCTAATCCTGAGTAATAACTGAGGAGTGAACCCCTTAATACTGTCTTCTTAAAATACCTAGTTTTGTTTGTAACTGGATTCAAAATCTGAGTGAATTATATCACTAAGTTAGCTCAGTTTCAAATAAAAGGTAAAAAATATAAATGGTTAACAGACATTAATTTTTACCCACATTAAAAAGTTACAACTAGTCTATCTTAGATAAAATGTGCTGCATATAGAGGAAAACTATTATAAACTTTAACTTTTTAAAAATTTTTAACTTTTAAAGCTTCATGTTTTAATATATAACTTAAGTATAGACAAAAGCATTTTCTTCTAAATAAACAGCAAATCAGTACGTGTAACGTGTACTATAACTTACCATATAAGGATTTTTAAACAGCTATAAAATAGATCACAACATAGTTTTAGTACAGCCTGTCTTATCTTTCTTGCTGGAGAACTCAGTAACTCCAGAAATAAATGTTGTTAGAGAGAAAGCCAGTAGTAATATCAAATTTCAGGGGACAATCGTATCTCCAAATAATTGCCCAGGAGTAATAATAGTGAAACCTTCACATTGTCACATAAAAATACTTTTTAGAATACTTTCATCATCGTAGGGTAGGGCAAAATTATCTAAAATCCCCCACACTCCATTCTCTTTAAAAAACCTATTTCTTGCAAATTAGACTAATTTCCAATTAAAAAGTGGATATACATTCATGAGATTAGAATTCAAAAGCAACCACTAAATCTGAAGAAACAATTTTTAATAGTATCTTAACGAAAACAGGGGCAAGCATCTATGCCCATAGCAGTTAATTATGTTGGCCTTTGAGTCTATTCAGTGTGAATCAAATATTGAAAAAGATACTTGCCTCTTTATATTTTAATCATATGTACACTGATTTAATGTGACGGAATAATTCTTATTTCTAACAAAATAGACTTGTATCTGTTGTAATAACAAAAAAAACCACATTGTTTCCAAGAAAGATGATGATTGTTCCCATTCCAGAACTTAAAAATGACTTGAAATATTCGCCTAAAAAAAAACTAAGGAATGTGTTCACTTAAGCAAGTCTGTGAAATTGATGCTATTGATCATTTACATTTTTAGTTTGTACACATTCTTGAAACTTTTTAGACCTATTTTTTGTTTCATTTTATCTTTTAGGTTAATTTGGCCTATGCAAGAGCAAATGTACTAGTTCAATAAATTCTTCAGCTCACAGA
Organism: Cynopterus sphinx; assembly: GCA_030015415.1. Classification (NCBI taxonomy): domain Eukaryota; kingdom Metazoa; phylum Chordata; class Mammalia; order Chiroptera; family Pteropodidae; genus Cynopterus; species Cynopterus sphinx. The sequence goes on from CM057381.1 coordinate 130,506,962, forward strand.
CATTTAATTATCTTGCTCTATTATGCCAAATAGAGCCTAATGAGTAAAAGAGATTTTCAATCACCTTATTTTAACTTGTAGCTGTTTTTCCTATCACTACAGTAAATGCATAATAGGGGACAAAATTTCCTAAGCATAAAATAAATACAACTTTAAAGTTTTACAGTAAGCATGCCAATATCCAAAAAATATTTTTGTTATATGTAGTAAAAGACAAGGAGTTTGAGTTACTACAATTTCTCTTTCGCCCAATACAAAATAGCAGCAAAATGTAGATTTCTAGTTTGACTCTTTTGGAAATTTCTTTATTATTCCCAACTCTGCCACAGTGCTTCACAGCTTACAGAACACTGCCAATCCTATCAGGTAACAGAATAAAGAAAAATTTCACTTTAAAAATTAAACCCAGCACCTCTAAGGTTTGGGAGAAAAGATGGCTTATCTATTCCAATATTTGGTAAACATCCAAAAAATATTCTGTATCTTGACTAGAAGTTTGAGGGAGAACCTAATAGCACTAAATGACAAAGGAATACAAGTCTGAAATCTGTGTCTAAGAATTTAAATTTTAATATAATTAGTGGAGAACTTACTATATATCAGAAAAGTCTCCTCCATTCATTACGTCATTGATCCTTCACTTATGTTCTGACAATACATGAAAAATCAGAACCAGATTAAAGTGCTAAAACTACAAAATCCCACTGATTTGAGACTGTTGTTTTAGAGATCACTCTTCTTCATAAGTAGTCCATAAAAGTACAAGTAAAACTCGAGTTAAGAGAATCTCAAAAAAATCACTAGCAAACTGAATGTTTATTTTTATTGACTGAACCACACTTAAAAGGGCAGAGGAGATGGAGTTTGAAGGGCTGGGAAAATGGGGGGAAGGGTTAAAGAAGTTCAGATTAGTAGCTGATCGATGATCATGGAGATGGGGAACATGGCATAGGGAATGCAGTTAGCATTAATATGATGGCTAGTTGGACGACCAGGGGAAAATGGAAACTGGGTGGATCATTTTATAAACTATATAGATATCTAACTAATGTACTGTATACTTGAAACTAAATTTTTAAAAAGTATCTTTACACAGTTAGCTGTTCTTAAGTGAGCAAAGATGATCACAATCATGCCTTAAGTTATAAAGACATCCCCTAAATCTGTGATTCTCAAAGGAGCTCCTATGATTAAGAATCACAATTAAGAACCATAATTGACATGTGCTGAGCATGTGAATGTTGCTGATGCAGAAAAATGTTTTGAAAACCACTGATTAAAATTTTGAATTAAATACTGGTTGGGAGGGTGGGGACTTCTGGTCAAGATGGCAGAACTGGTAAACACTATACTTACCTCCTTTCACACCCACATCAAAATTACAACTACAGAACCACCATTGTTGAGAATCAACTGAAGTTTGGCTGAAGATAAGTCCTATAACTAAGGATATACAGAAGAAGCCATGTTGAGGCTGGTAGGAAGGGCAGACATACAGAATTGGCTAGTACCACACTCACATGTGGCAATTAAAAATTAAGAGGGTAATCTTGGCTGCAGAGGTTCCCCCTAAGGAATGAGGGGTCCCAGTTCCACCACACTCCCTGATCCAGAGCTCCAGTACTAGAAAGAAGTCCTCACAACTTCTGGCTGTGAAAACCAGCAGAGACTGTAGCTACGTGAGCTGAAGGTGGCTGAATTCACAGACCTTTCTCTGAAGGAGGCCATGCATAGACTTACTTGCTAACAGACTCACTCGCTCTGAACTTCAGGGCTGGAGCAGCTTCTAGAGAAGCACCAGGGACATGCTGGGAGGAACTGAATTTTCTGGCTTCAGGGTGAGGGCTAGAGGGACAGCTTTCCACCAAACAGAAGTGCTTGTAAAATTTACTGTTACTTTGTTGAGTCTTCCCCACATCCTGGTGTGCAGACACAAGCAGGCACTTTATATGAGTTTCCATCAACCTAGCTAACACTGGTCATCCCACTCTGGTGATTCCCTGGCACCCCATCTCACCCAACTTTTGGGCCCACTCAAGCTACTTCCAGCAGCTTTTTCATACAAATGGCCTGTCTTGGCTCATGCAGAGGACTTTCCTAAATAGTCTCTCAAAGGTTCATAATCCCCAAATAAGCACCATCTGGCCTGTGTGCCCCTTACCTCTTGCTGAGCAGCCCCAAGCCCAGCATTAGTGGCAGCCAGCCTCAGTGCACAGCATAGCCTCTCCCTGTAACCTCCAAGCCCAGCTCAAGTGGCAACCATCTGCAGATCACTGTATAGCTCATACCAACTGGCCCCAGGCAGGGCACAGGCAATGGCTAACTCTGGCCTGTAACAGAGCCCCTCCCAAGAAGTCCCAGAATCAACACACCCAAAGAGCAGACTCCACAGGCACCAGAACCCTACTAAAGCAAATCCTGCTCTACAAGCTCAGCCCCTGCACAACAGTTCCTCCACTCTAGTTATAGCCAGTTCTCACAACCAGTCAGCCTAAGTAAGGGTCAATCCTTCCCAGTGACATGCAAACTGCAAGCAAGGCTCAACTACAGTAAGAGGGCACAAACAATCCACCAGATGCACCAAGGGACACACCTGGAGCACCCAGTTCAGATGACCAGGGAGACTGTGCTGCTTGGCCCCAGAGGACACCTACTACATGAGGCCACTCAACTAAGACTAGGAGATATAGCAGCTCTACCTAATACACAGAAACAAACACAAGGAAGCAGCCAAAATGAGACAATGAAACATGTCACAGATGAAACGACAGAACAAAGCTCCAGAAAAAGAACTAAACAAAATGGAGACAAGCGATCTACCAGACGCTACCAGAGTTCAAAACATTAGTTATAAGGATTCTCAATGATCCCAGTGAGAACTTCAACAAAGAGATAGGAAACATAAAAATGGAGACAAAACATAAAAGAACAAGTCAGACATGAAGAATCCAATAACTGAAATAAAGAAAACATTACAGAGAACAACAGATTAGATGAAGAGATTTGGAAGATAAGGTACCAGAAAACACCCAATCAGAATAGCAAAAAGAAAAAATAATCCCAAAAAATGAGGACAGTTTAAGGCAGGAGACCCCAACTTTTTTGGCACCACGGACGGGTGCTCCTATGAGAATCTAATGCCTGATGATGAAGTGGAGCTAAGGCGGTGATGCTAGCACTGGAGAGCGGCTACAAATACAGATTAAGCCTCTTGCTGTGCAGCCCAGTTCTTAACAAGCCATGGACCAGTCCGCAGCCCTGGGGTTGGGGACTCTGGTTTAAAGGGGCTCTGGGACAACATCGAACATACCAACATTTGCATCATGGCAGTATCAGAAAGGGAAGAGAGAAAGTAAAGGATTGAAAACCTATTTGAAGAAATAATGACAAAAAACTTGCCTAATCTGGTGAAGGAAACAGACACACAAGTCCAGTAAGTGCAGAGTCCCAAACAAGACAAATCCACTGAGGCCCATACTGAGTGAGACACATCACAATTAAAATAGCAAAGGTTAAAGACAAAAATTTTAAGAGAGACAAGAGAAAAGCAGTTAGTTACCTACAAGGGAGCTTCCATAAGACTGTCAATCTGAAGAACAAAATTAATGAGCAAATAAAACAAACTCATAAATACTGAACATTTTGATAGTTGCCAGATGGGAGGGAGGTTGAGGAGGATGAGCGAAAAAAGGGAAAGGATTAAGAAGTACAAATTGGTAGTCACAAAATAGTCATGGAGATGTAAAGTACAGCACAGAGAACATAGTCAATAATATTGTAATAACTATGTATGATGTCAGATGGGCACTAGATTTATCAGGGTAATCACTTCATAAGTTATATAAATGTCTAGTCACTAAGGTGTACACCCAAAACTAATATAATACTGTATATGGACTGTAATTAAAAAATAAAAAATATTAAAAATAGATAATGTTTGGGGCAGGATGCTGCCCCATAAGAGATACTATTATTAGAAACATGACTAAGATTTACTGGATAGGACAAGATAACCTTCGGTGTATAAGAGAATCTCACAGATTGAAAAAATGTTCTCAATTAACTTTCAAATATCCAAGTGTTCACATAGGTAAAAACCTATTTATAGTTAAGTAATCCTAGAATTTAAATCTATATTAAATCACCAAGTACATTTTTGTTTAATATGCACATAATTTTACAAGTCTACATCTAGGTAAATTGAGAGATTATACTTTGAGTTCTCTCAGCTATTGAGAGTCTATATTTTATCATTTTTGAAAGATATTTTTACTGTTTTTCTTACAGTAAAGTTGCTACTTAAGTGTCTTCTTGCTAGCAAGTTTTCTCTGCTGTAACTCCTATCTTTGTTCCCCTGTATATATAATGTTTCTCTTTTCTTTAGCTACCTTCAAAAGTTTCTCTTTATCCTTTGTTTATATCAATTTAAATAGCTCTAGGTGTGTTTTGTTTACATGGGGGGGGGCAGGTATTTATCCTGCTTGGTGTTCTCTAAGCTTCTTGGATCTGTGGTTGTATGTCTGACATTAATTTTGAAAAATTCTGTATGATTTCCTTAAATATTTCAATATTCTGTTCTCTCTCCTGGATTCCAATTAAATATATATTAAAATGTTTGGCATTATCCCTAAGCTCGGGTGTTCTTTTTCAAAACTTTTTGTTTCAGTTGGGTAATTTCTTCCACTTTTAAAAGTTCACTGATTCATTCCTTGGTTGTGTCAAATCTACTGATGAGCCTTCGTCTCTTTACTGTATAATAAAAGTTCTTGCTTTTCTTAGTTTCTCTCAGTTGAAATTACCCATCTAATTTTACACATTGCCCACTTTTCTGTTCATACCTTTAAAATATTACAGTTTTAAATACTGAATAATAGCAACTATGGTAATCACAGTGTAGTTCTGATTGCTCTTTCTCTTGAGAATCGTTTATTGCATTTGTGTGCCTTGTAACTTTTTGTTGAAAGCTGAACATCTTAGCCTTTTCCTTGCTAGGTCTTTAGTGCAGGACATTAATCTGTTTCAGAGTTGGGGTGGGTTTATAATTTACTGTTGCTATGGTTATCCTCACAGTGTTACCACAGCCTGCAAATTTCTGCACAATAGCTTGTGCATATGGTTGGGGGTGGTTTACTAATGCAACGTGTCTTTTATTCTTTGTGCTGTGCCTCTTTGCATAATCTTGTTCTGCTCTTCGTAGTACTCTGCAGAGACTTATTCAAAGCTTCTTAACTTACTGGCAGGGGCTTATGGGTAGTCTCTATAGTTCTGATTAACATCCAGTCTTAGGTGTACTCTATGTTCCTAGATCTCATCTTGTTTCCTCTAGCTTTAGTTTTGGGCTAAGTGTTCTGTCCCCCCAGAGAACATTCTTTCCCCCTTCTCTAGTCTTCCTCCAGCTCAAGAAATGCTCACCAACAGTGCCAACAGAGATGCCCCTTCCCTCAAGAGATTAGGGTTTTTGCTCCACTGAAAAGGCAGAGGGAAAGAATCAAACCATTTTTTTGCCCCTCCTGAAAGCTCTGCTGCTACTCCTCATCTCTAACTCAGCACCATAATACTCACTACTCAGGGCTCTTTCCAACATCTGCTAGGAGTACCTAGTGAGGTTTATGGATAAAGAGATTGACAGAAGGTACATGCAACCTTCATTAATTTGTTAGCTATTCTAGCTGAATTCTTACCAGTGTCCAGTGCATTTAACAAAGGTGAAGTGAATTCATATCTACTCTCTTCTCTTTTTAAATTCTGGCCAGTAGTTTGCTCTTTAATAGATTAAAAAAAAAAAAAAAAAGTCATGAATTTTAAGTTAGTTCTTTTTTGCTGTAACAGTGGTGCCAAAGCTAATAGTTATGTTATTTATAAATTATTTCAGGATACTAGAAGAGGTGTTACCAATTACTTGGGAAAAGTCTGTATTTATTGGGTTTGATAAAGTTGAGAAGCACTGACTTAAAGGATCTTTCAAACAACTCCCCTTTAACTACTTTTAAACATTACAGTCACATTTAGGCCTACAACTATTAGTAGCAACCAAATTTTGCTATAGTTTATCTACATAGCCTTTCTAATGGCAGACGTACTGCAGAGAAATTGCAGGTTCAGTTCCCAACCACCACAATTAAGCAAGTATTGCAATAAAGTGAGTAGTAATATTTTGCTGGTGGAGAATCTTTCCTACAATTTGTAAAAACACAACATTTGTGAAGCGCAATAAAGTGAAGCACAGTAAAACAATGTATGCCTGTATTTTACTAATTTTAAGTACCTGAAACAGAGAAGCAGGTGAAAGTATGTTCAATGGAAATCTCAAATTCACCTGTGTAAATAGAAGTGGTTGAGGAATGGAAACAAATTAGTTCAAACTTCTTATTTCGATCTCAATTTTGTATCTACTGAAAGGCAGGCAGAGTGTATTATCAACCTTTTCACAAATAAAGCCGGTATTGGTACAGTCCACCTATCCAACCTTTTATTTATTTGTGGGTAATGTTAAATTCTTACAAATAACTCATGCTCTCCATGAATCCATAACTTTTTCACGATAACATTCATATTTTTTTATTTACTTATTACTGCCCCTTTACAAAAAGAGGAAAATCCATTGCCTCCCAGTATAACACAGATGGTAGTACGTTCCATGAAGTGGACTATAGACTTAGAGTTCTTGACATGTCTATCTTTTAATAACCCTCTGACTCCTCTTTTCCTCCTTTATTATGTTCTAACTTCCTATTTTCAATCTAGGAGTATAATATAATATTTTCTAAACGAGATTTCATGATCCATTGTGATATTAATAGCAAAAAAAAAAAAATTTGAGACATAGCTGCTTAAACATTTTATAGTACACTTAAAGTGTTGACAAGATTTTATGTTAAATTAAGTCAAACAGTAAAACACTCTCTGGAAACCAAAGAATAGTAAAACCAAGTCTTTTCGACAAGTAGTTTTCTAAATTTCCTCCTTCGGCAAGTCCTGTTTCATATTCCCATAGACTAAGAGTACTAATAATACTTAACAAAACCTGAACACTGTGAGCAATTTCCTCAAAGTCTGCAGACAGTACTTTCAAACACATAAATCTGTTAGAGCCATAAAATAAGAAAATACAGTAAGAAAGACAATCACTGGGGCAGGTTCTGAAGAAATATTCGGAAACCTTACTTTTCCCCTAAAACACTACTCTCCAAGAAGCTCAAAAATACCCTACAGCATCAAGTAGAGGGTCTTTTTTAAGGAGGCTCAGGGCGGGTCAAGGGGAAAAAAGTAGACAGGAAATCATTACTTTGAGAGACCACTGCCACATGCAGCGGGGAGACTTTTTACTTTTTTCTCCAAGAAACTGATAAAGGAAACAATCTCAAGAAGACAATATAAGGGAAGGCACTCTCCTTAAGTGCATTAAATCAAATCTTCGTTTAACAGCCACTTCACAGGGCGTCCAAGTCCTATCTTCCCCACTCCAAAGGCTGCATTCAGAGGCAAAATCGCACAGTAGCAGATGAAAGGCCGCTGTGAATAAGCAAGCTACTTTGCAGGAAGGAAAAGCTTTAAAGAAAACTTGATTTTGGAAAAGGGAGAGACTGGAGACAAAATGACGTGGATGCTCTCCATTTCCTAACAAAACGAAACAAGGCTAAACAAAGAAAGTCAAAGTCTGGGGGTTGGGGCAGGGCTGACCCAAGGAACCGAGAGTTGCTAGCATCTAGCAGGAAGAGCTCTCCGGCTGCAAGGCTGGGAGGGAATCCCGAGGGCGGAGCCCAGAGGGGAGTAGAGTGTGTGGGGTGAGGATGAGCTGAGGGGAGTGACGGGCCTTAGCTGGGTAGAAAACCAAAAAACAAAGCCGAAAGAGGGGTGGGCCTGACCAGGGCAGCGCCCCAAGCGAATGTCACTCGGATGGGGTGGGTGGGAGCGGGGTCCGACAGGAGGAACCAGAGCAGCAGCCTGGGGGGAGGGTAATCTGCTTTCCTTAGCAGCTGGACGCGGCAGTGGCCAAGACACCATTCCTTCTTTTCCCTGCCCTTAGCTCCCCAAGTCCCCGCGGCCGTGCGCAGCGGGTAAGGCAAAGCCCGATCTGGTGCCCGGAGGGGTTTACCTTGCGGGAGGCTGGAGAAGCTCCAAGCCGAGCTCCTCCGGCCGCCGGCTCCGCGTCCAGAGTGGGAGGAAGCGAACTCCGGCCTTCTCTCCCTCACCACTTCCCCTTTGCCCCGCCGGCGCCCTGGAGCTCAGCGGCCGCGGGTTCCCGACGCCGCGGCGGCGCTGCCTCCCCGCCCCCTCCGCCTCCGCCTCCTCCCTCTGCCTCTCAGAGGCTCACTCTGGAGGCCGCCATCTTCGCTCGGCCTCGGAGCGACCACGCTCTCTCACACGCCTGCGTCGCCCCCACCCGGGCCGTCACGAGACCCGGTCAGCTGACTTCAACTCTTCCGCCTCCTTGCCCCGCCCCGTCGCGTACATTTCCCCGCCCTCCCTGTCCGCGTCTCCGCGTTTCCCCGAAATTCCCGATTCCGCCCGCCTCACGACGCCCCCAGCAAGTGCACATGCGCAGTACATATAGGGCGAGGCCGGCCCGTGGGATTCGGGGTCCGCGCAGCGCGCGCCCCGCCGAGGCCACGCCCCTCGGCCTGTGGCTGGGAGCCCTGAGAGCTGCGCCGTGCGGCCCGGGGTCCCGCGCTAAAGCGTTTCCACCGCCTGTGCCTGGTCTCCAGGCGCCTCAGAGTATCCGCTAGGTAGTGCGGAGCCGCAGCCCGCTCTCCGGTTTGGCCGGGCTGCGAGCCGGCAGGTTCCCGTGCTGGGGAGACTCCCACGGAGACGGTTGAAAACGGTTTAAAGTGTGGCTGGTCTGGGCGGCCGCAGAGACCAAAGCTTGTTTTTGAGGGGGCCGTGCCCGAACGAAAATCCTGGTGGCTCCCAGTTGTTGTCTGCTGATCGCGTATCAAGGGGTTTGGTCAATCCTCAACTCTGCGACGTTAAGAATTGTCCTCGTTTTGCGGATAAACCGAGGCCCCGCCCCCACAATAGTGGCCTTCGTGTTTGAACGCAAGCGGTCTGACTCCTCGATGGGAGCTGGGGGAGGGGAGGCAGGTCAGAGAAAAGAGGATATTATGTGTTAGCTGTTGGTAAAGGTTTAATTAAGGACGTTTATTCTCCCCTCCCAGGCCCGCACTCTAAAGACCACAGTTCAAAAGTAAGTGATTCTGTTGCAAACTTCAAAAGATATTGGTCTAGGCTGGCTGGCATGGATACATTATTTTACGAGGGTTCAAGGTCTGTGATACGGGGTTTAATACTCTGCAGAGCCACCCTGAAGTTGTGATTTCTTTGGAAGCCCTTTCAGTGGTTGACACGTTTTTTCAGAGATTGTGACTGCAGGATGAAAAGTGTGGACAGACTTTGCTTCTTGACTTTATTGACTGTTTGGCCTACATTGAGAGAGAAAAAGACTGCATTTACAGTAGACTTTCCTGTACTGCAGCAGTAAGATAAGGGGCATCGAAGGGGTGGTGCTAGGAATAGCTGGGTGTGGGAAGAAGAAACCCGACGCGGAGGAGAAAGGGAGAAGAAAAAAGAAACAGGAGGGCTGCTGTTAAGAGGACTTGGTGGCTCATCCCATGGAAACAGAAACCCGTGTTTATGAGGCATCTTACAGGTTGCAGAGCCTTTCAGTAATCAGGAGTAGGTGTGGGTATTTATTCTATTTTATAGAGGAAGCAGACCCAGAGAGTCCAAGAGACTTGCTCAGGGTGACCTAAGTCCTAAAGGTTGAGCAGAGATTTAATCACAGGACTTGTAACATCAAGGCCAGTGAACTATAAAACCTCCACACTGCCTGTTCAATATTTGGGACAGATAAAATTGATACTGGGAGTTGGGTGGAGCCTTAGGCATCATGAATTGCCCCTCCCTGCCGGTTGCCTGTAGTGGAAAATTCCCTTCTTTTCAAAACACTTTTTTTTTTTTATTGCAGTTTTAGAAAGCCCACTCTTTCTATTCAGCCAACATGCTCTGTCTTTTATGAGTAGTTTTGTTGGTTGGTTGGTTTTCATGCTTTTTCTTCCTATATGTAACATCCCTTTAAGTATTTGCCTATATGGGTAATTACTTTTTCTCACTCCCTCTTCTCTGCTTATCCCTCCAACAACCCCAGCCACAGCTTCTCCCAAGGTCATATTCCTAGTGCTTTCAACTGTTGCTTGCAGGATGTGATTTCAAGCCTTTTCACAATTCTCCTGGTTTCCTCTCATTGGATTTGCACAAGTTTGTAATATCCTCCTTAAAATTAAACATGAGAGCCAGGAAAGATAAGAGGATTAGTCTCTTCTTTCCCTTTCTTCTGCTAAATTAGTTTTCACCCTTCTCTTTTTTTAAAGGGTGACAAATGCAAGGCAGGACCCTCAAACTTCTCTTTCTGGATTTAACTTTTTATTCAAAATCCAATTTTCCATTAACTTTTCTGACACTTTCATAGTGCACACATATCAAATTTATGATCAGGAAAGGAGAACAACACAGAAGATGCCCTTCCAAATCATGTGATATATACTAATAATATTGTGCAACCTTTTAGATATCAGTAGTGTTTATCAGTGGTGTAAGGATAAAAGGAGAGATTTAAGATTTTAGGGAATCCACAAGACAGTTAATCACCTGCTTATCCAACTCCCCATCACTGTTATATTGACCAACCTCATTATGTCAATGTCAAGATCCTAAATAAATCCCTAACAACTGCATAATTCAGCAAGATTTGAACTGTTTCCAATACAGTAGCAACTAACCCATGTGGCTACTGAATAATTAAAACATAGCAGGTTTAATATAAAAAAGGTAAAATATTGCATTAGTAATTTTTCTATTGATTGATTGCATGTTGAAATATACTTTGGGCATATATATGGTTAAAGAAAATATACTTTAAATTTCACTTGTTTATTTTTTTAAATGTAGCTGCTAGAAAATGAAATTTTATATGATTCCTGTTATGTTTTCTTGGACAGTGATGCTAGAGACAGTCTTGTGCAGACATAAGTGTCAGAAAATAGTTTTCAGTTTTGTTGGCAAGCTTGAAGCTCCCACAGAATCATTGACTGGACTTCACTGTAATTTTTATGTGGTGGTCTTTTATTTGTCTCCAGTAATTTTTCTCAAGGTTTACCTTAACATATATATTTAGTTTTTTGTCTTCCTCTATACCTTACTAATATATTGACTTAAGATTATTGATAAAATCTGGCAAAAATGACATGAGGATTCATTGACATATGCATATGTATCTACTCATATACAGTTTCCACAAATTTTTTTTTTAAATCATAGCCTGGCTCCCCTTGCCTTCTTAATCCTATCACAGAAAATCTAATTTTATTGTTAATAGATTTCATTATTATTTGCAATGAAAACGTCTTTTTTAAAGAATTTGGACTTAACAATATTTTTTATTAACAAAAACATGCTTTCATTCTAAGAAATTGTCTAGTTCTAACCATATTTTCAGAGTTGGGTCAAGAGGGAAAACAAAATACCTGTTCTGTGGTTTAACAGTTTGAAACCATTATTAAAACACTAATTGATTAAGGAAAAGGCCTGTGTTTTTTTTTTCTATTATTAATATTAAGTCCTGCATTGCCCTTTTTGCAATATACACATTGCTGAGGATTTTCCAATTCAAGTGTTCTTACTAGATAATCCAAACACTCCCAGGATTACCAGACTTGAGGAAAATTTAGTCTTACTTTTTTTTCCATAAAGACTTTTGAAGTGAGTAAGATTTCCAATCTGCTATGAAATTATTACATTTAGACATTTTAGTCATCAGCACTTGAAGGAAATATAAGGTGGTAAAAGGATCATAGGCAAGTAACTCTCTTAACCTCTTTGAGCCGAAGTTTTCTCATCTGTAAACTAAGGCTATTGATACTTACCCTGAGAGACAGTAGTAAGAATTAAATAACTTAAGAAGAGCACCTGCCTAATGAGTACTCAATAACTTGTGTTTCCTTAGTATAGTTAATCGCAGGTTCTCCAGCTGGTATATAATCCTTGTGTTTAAGTTTCCTTGGACTAACCATGAAAAGGCAAACAGACTTTTAGACTGTTATTAGCAAAAGGGAAGAAGTTCAAGTGTTCATTCCTGACAATCGTATCTGAATACGCATAAAAATTGTAAAATAGTTCATGCCCAAAGGTGTTGTTATTTTTTATTTATATATTTATATATGCTAAACAGGCTATTTGATTATCTACTCATATTAAAATGAATAGTTTTTATTCTTGAATTTAAATTTCTGTCAGCAAATAAATTAGTTCTAAAACTTGAATAAGTGCAGGTTTTGCAAAATGTCCCTGATGAATAATACAGTAAGAAATTAAAATAGACTATGGGTCCATGGTGCCTTAGTTCTAAAATGAGCAAAATGTGGTAAATCATTATTTAGCACCTTCCTCAAAAAAGTTATTAATTTGTTAGTAAGGTTTTCTATGCCATCTCAGGTAGCGAAGGAAAGGTATTCTATTTAATCCAAAATTCTGGTTAATGTTAGACCAATTTTCAAAGAAATATCATATGTAATATATCATCCTATCTCATTATTTTGCATACTGTTACTTTGTGTATGGACTTTAACATATCATCTCATTTAATTTTCCTCACAATCCTGTAAAGGAAGACACTATTGTTATGCCATTTTATAGGTTCAAGAAACTCAAAAACTTTAGATTAAGGTATTTAGCTTTCCCAATGTCTTACCACTGGAAAGCTAGAGTCATTCAAATCAGGTCTCTTGGATTTCAAAGTCCTTGCTCTAAACTACTTATACTTCATTTAACCCACAAGCTCTAATAGCCATGATTTCTTCTTTCTTTGACCATTCAGGAGTCACTTATGGTTATAATTTTACTAAATTTTATGTTAGAGATTTTTAAATGAAGGAAAGACAGTAAAATCCACACTTTGTTTCTAGACAGTTTTGCAAAATAACATGGAAGGCCTACAACTTGTGTTTTATCCTTATTGACATCAACAATAATACTGCATCGTCTTTTTATTTAAACTTGACCGGTATATAAATTATCTCCTCAAAAATACCATGTGTCTATAATTTCAAATTACAGAAAATATGATTCACCCTCATCTGCAGTCTGCCCTCTGTTCCAGCCCATTGGTGGCCCAAATTATGAGTAACAGAAATGCAGAGTAAATGAGTAAATATTCTGTTTCTAGAGAAATCAAATAAATGACAAAGGGGAAGTGAAACTGCAAAATAATACAAAATCAACTGAAATTAAACTGTATAGGGTCAAAGTGGGTGGAGTAAAGGGCATTTCCATGGTTTTTTTTTTTTAAGTAAAAAGGCTGTATCTTAATTTTGAGTGAATTTATTACATTATCAGTTGACTTGCACCCATAGTCCAAGTCTACATGGTATCAGGAGATTAAGAAATCAGGTCTTGGAAACTGTTGACTCTTTCCTTTGTTTCCCTCAGTTTCACACCTTAACTCCCTCACCCATTCTTCCATTTGATAGAAGATGTGTTGGCAAAAGGGAAAAAGCTAGTTCAACATTGGGAGCAATCTCCCAATATTTTAAGTAAGAAGATGGATATATTACCACAGCCAAAATTTATCACACAAACACCCTGATTATTATTGTTTGTAACAGTCTGCATTGATTTGAGTGGCACTTCCATAATACAATTTCAGGTTGTTAGAGTGTTTTATGTTGAAAAAAAGTAACCAACCATTCTCTGCTGCTGTTCCTTTTTGACTATGTTCTTGGACATTTCTTCCATAGCAAGTTTCCTGGAAGTTGGCAAATCCAGTGCCACAATCCAGGGAGGAGGGGATGGGCGGTGACTTGAACGTCTCAAAAGGAAGCTTGACTCCTTCTAGCTCAAAATGTCATCATCATCCTTACAAGTTATCACTGTTAACTCATAGACTTGGGATCTCACTCAAGACTCTAGCAATTGGACTGTTAGAGATGAACTTCAGTTCTGCCAGTGGAGGGGCCAGAGTAAAGCATTTAGTACCCCCAGACTCTTAACAAGCCTTTGGATTGGGGGCTGCTTATCTGATTTTGCATCAAAACCTTGGTTGTGCTAATCAGGAAGAGTAACCACAGTTTAAAGAATCAATAAATTAAAATTCCCAGAGAAGTTAGTTATAAAGATTGCAAAAGGTTTTACTGAGAATTGTTGAATGCATTCTGTTGAATGAAGTTGAAGATTTTACAAAACATTAATTTTTATAACATATGAAATAACTACAAAACATATGTAGTAGAAAGTTCATAATTCCAGTTCTGCCTCCCTGGGGAACTGATTTGATATCAGCCCAAAAATGCCTTCACAGCACTAATTTCATTTCTGTCCCATTCTACTTTCTATTATCCCTCTTTCCTCTTTGTGACCTGTACAAGAAATGAACAGAAACTGTCTAGGATCATCAAAGCAAGCAGTTGCATAAGTTGGACTGTTGACTCAGCATTTGGCAGAAGCATAAAAGATCTTTCAGTGAAAGCCTTGATTTCATTTTTGTTAGGCAAGCAAACAATAGCAGCACACTGGCTTTGCTGATACAAAGAGAACAAAGAAAAAAAAAACAATATCTTTTGCTGATATTTCTATTTCTATTGCAAAAAAAAAAAAAAATGCAAGTAGTGGGGAAGTGTCTTCTCCCCTTTCCACCTTTCTCTGACATTAGGAAGTTTTAAGTAGCCACACCAAGAACATGGTCCATCTCTCTGAGCAAAGGCTTAAAAGCCAAATCCATAAAAATCAATAGTCTTTCTTCCAGCTCTTCACCTCTGACTTTGTTTTGCTCCAGACTCTCTTCTCTTCCTACTGTGTTCCACAGCTCAATATAGTTATTCTCTTTATAAGCCAGACTATTTAGAGAGGAAAGATGTTCACTGCTTTGTAACCTTCCTGCTGCCATAAGCAGTGTTCTGGCTTACAGTTCATAGCTGACCATGCTGAGAAAGGCCTTCTGTGAGCAAGCCACAATGCCCTCTCACAATATAGTCTACCATTTTCTTGCTTATGTTTTGCTAAAGTATCAATGCTGCATATTTCACAAGCCCAGGTTTCTATACCAGAGGAAGTTTGCATTCAAAATCAAAGGACAGAAGTCTCCCTCTGCTTTTCTGCCACCTCTGGTAAAACCAATAGTCTAGGCAGGAAGTTTGCTCTAAAGAATAAGGAGGTTGTCAGTTTGTTCTCTTTGGGTAAAATGTTTTGATAAGCCCCCATAAGAGACATATGGACATTATCGTATTTTTTTTCCTTTTTTTAATTATATTTTTTTATTTTTCAGTTACAGTTAGCATATGACATTATATTAATTTCAGGTGTACAACATAGTGATTAGACATATAACTTATAAAGTGATCACCCTAGTAAATCTAGTACCCATTAGACACCATACATAGTTATTACAATATTATTGACTGACTATATTACCTAACATTATCATATTCTATAATTTCAGAATTTTGCTTGTTCTGAGCCAGCTCTGTCCTTATTAAAAGTAGAGGGCTATAAAACAGTTTGGCTCAGATGGATTTTTGTCCTTCTTATTGCTTGTCAGTGGGAACTTTCATTGTTCCTTTGCCATCTTTTTTTTTTTTCAGTCACTCTTTAATGTATCTGTTGTCCCCATGCCCTCTCTTAGGAATTTCTGCTGCAATTTTCCTTCAATTAAAGTTTCTTTAGACCTGTCTTTAGAATTTCTTTTTAATTACGGTTGACATTTAATATTATATTAGTTTCAGGTGTACGGCATAGAGGTTAGGTATTTATATAACTTACAAAGTGACCCCCCTGACATCTAGTACCCTTCTGACACCATACTTAGTTACTACGATATTATCTACTATGCTGTACTTTACATCTCCATGGCTGTTTTGTAACTACCAATTTGTACTTCTTCACCTTTTCACCCAGCCCAAAACTGGGTTCCCACCTGGGAACCATCAATCTGTTCTTAGTATCTGTGAATCTGTTTCTGTTTTGTTTGTTTATTATTATTATTAGTATTAGTATTATTAGTATTATTAGTATTATTATTATTTAGATTCCACACATAAGTGCAATCATGTGGTATTCCTCTTTCTCTGTCTGACTTTATTTCACTTAGCATAATACCCTGTAGGTCCACCCATGCTGTCGTAAATGGTAAGATTTCATTCTTTTTATGGCTGAGTAATATTCCATTGTGTATATGTACAAAAACTTCTTTATCGAATGTCTATTGGTGGGCATTTAGGTTGCTTTCATATCTCGTCTATTATAAATAATGCAGCAATGAACATACGGATGCATATATCTTTTCGAATTAGTGTTTTGGATTTTTTTTGGATAAATACCCAGGAGTGGTGTTGCTGGGTCATGTAGTAGTTCTATTTTTAATTTTTTGAGGAAGACATATTTTATTTAAAAAGGGAATTGTTTTCTTAAAATTCATGAGATCCAAATAGAAAAGAGATTTTTTTTTTAGAAATTACTAGATAGGTAAATGGTAACATCTCCTGTATTGAGATTGTAAAACTGTGTCTAAAGTATTTTAGAATCATAGAATCATAGAATGCAAGTCATTTTTCTTTAAAACATTAACACATTTAACATATATTCATCTGTCAGTGCTCATTAAAGCTCTTGAAGGTAGGGTGAGGCATGCATATCAAGTGCTATTTTCAGAGTGAACAAGAAATTCATCCTGGCAGGAGCCCTGCTGAAATCAGACAAGAACTTTGATGATAAAAATGGTACTGGCTGTCTCTCGTCTTTGATGAGTAAAGAACACAGTCACAGGCTACACTTAAGAGAGGGAGAGAGAGTTAGAGTAGTTACCTATTCTCTCTGTGTGCCTCAGTTTCCTCTTCTTAAAATGAACAAAAGTAATACATACTTCATAGAGTTCTTGTAAAAATTTCTATGCACATCTAAAGTGCATTGAAAAGTACCTGGAAAATAGGAAGAGCTCTGTAAACACAGCTGCAACTACTAGTACTACTATTGGACTTATAATTTGTTTTAATGAAGTACCAGTAAAGCTAAATTAAGGTCTCCAAAAGAAAGAAAATACTTCAAAACATTTTATAAAACAAAGAATTTCCAATAGCAGTAAAAGAATCCTGAGAAACTCAATATAAGTAATCAGTGCTGAAAATACAAATTTAAACTCATTTTGGAAAAAAGGTTATATTCAATTGCATGATATAGAATGAGAAGTAAGTATCAAGTTCAGTGATGGACATTAAGTTCATGATCGGCATTACTTAGACTCAGTTTTATACACATACAATCTTAAATAATATTAGCTGATGCTTATTTAGTACTTTTTCCAGGCATTGCTCCTACTCCAGGCTCAGACAACCTCTGATTTGCTTTCTGTGTCTATGGATTCACCTTTTCTAGAATTTCATATAAATGGAATCATACAACATGCAGTCTTTTGTGTCTGACTTCTTTTCACTTAGCGTTATGTTTTAAAGGTTCATCCATGCTGTTGCATGTATCAGTACTTCATTGCTTTTTTATTTCCTAGTAGTATTGCATTGTATGGATGCAACACAATTTGTCCTTTTACTAGTTGATGGAAATTTTTATTGTTTTCAGTTTTTGGTGATTATGAATGATGTTGCTATGAAAATTGATGTACATATTTTTTATTTGGACACGATTTTCATTTTTGGGGGTAGACACCTAGGTATGAAATTGCTCTGTTGTATGGTAATAAGTCCAAGATTATTTTTTAAATCAACTTTATTATTTGTCAATTATTTACATAGAATTTTTGTATTATTTACATATAATAGATAAATTATACTCATAAATTATTATATATTACTTCTTCATACCTTCTCTGTTATTCTGGACCTTTTAAAGTTATAGAACCAGGCTTAGAGACAATACTCTAAAAAAGAAAGTAACCTATGATTCTGCATATCATCATCTTGTCCTTAACAAATCACATATCTTCATGCACACTTAATTCACTTCACATAAGTCATGAAAGCACTTTTAATTAAGTATCCTCCACTGACATAGCCATTGCATTCATTTTTACACACCGCTTGGAACTCATCACATGATTATGAACTTTAACATTGCTTCTCAGAAATTGTCTGAAAACAAGTCAGGAATTAAATTATGTATTTCTTATTGTTAATAACAGATATTAGCCACTATTTAGTGAGTTTATCATGTGCCAGGTACTTTTTTAGGTGCTTTGCATGTATCATTTCATTTAATCTTTGACCAATTCTATGAACTAGATAATGGTATCATCCCCATTTTACAGATGAAGAAACTGAGATTAGAAAGATTGTTCAAGTTCAAAGTAAAACATCAAAAAATATTTTTTCAGAATACCATCATTTTCTAGTTGTTGTATATCATTAATAAAATTGGAGGAGGTGGGTAATAAGGGAGAAATCAAGAGAGTCCAAATGGTCATCAGCCAGTGGTATCATTTCATTTGGGATAAGCTCTAGAATCTAGAATTGACTTTGTTATCACCACGAGAAAGAAAATACTTATAAATAGTAGGGAAAAGTAAAACTGACTTATACATTTATTTACCCAAATCCATTGGCTCTCACAGTTTGCATCAGAAATTTGAGTAATGTCTGGTGAGGATCAGGAACCTCTTCAGCCAGAGTGGATTAGAGAGAGGAAATGTCCACAGATGCAATTTATTTCCTTCTTCAATGTTAGCAATATTTTCAAAGTGTGAAACCAGTTAATATTTGTAAAGCACTTAGGAGAGTGTATGGCATGTGATAAGTACTATGAAAGTATTTTTCTATTATTATTTTTCTAGGATTACAGCAATATCCTGCTTAATGTCATGGGAACCTATAAATTCTAATAGAGGAACAAACACATGTCTCCCATCAAACAAGTATTAGATTCACTTATGCATTCATTCATCAAATGTTATTGAAAATCTGTTAAGTTTAAGGCATGATTTTATGTTCTGCCAATTTTTAGATATCAACTCATAATCTTAAAAGACACATTTAAGAGTGCATTATATTAGTCAGCAGACCGGATAATGACCCCTGGATCATGGGGTGAATGGAAATGAGAAATAATAGCAACAAGCTTCCATTAGAGTATCTGTTTAATCAAAAACAGAATAGAAAATACATATGACATTCTTCAGTGAGGACTCCTAACTTTGTCTTACCTTCTTTTCTAATTGTAATACTATTTTTCAGTTGACAATGGTGGACTGATTAGTTTATCTTCCACTTTAGTTTTGTTAGGCATGTCGCTTAAAAGGAGGGTGTACAACCCAATAAAGGATGTAATTATATCTTTTGTAAAACTGATTTTACTCTTCTTGTTTTATTTCTGATTAACTACTTTGCCTGGGAATCTTGATGAATAGGTTGAAACTTTGCCTTTCTGGATCAAAAGCTACCTCAGGTATGGGATTGTGGGATTTTTGTTTTGTTTTGTTGTTGCCATTTCTGCCTATTCTTCTCTGATCCAGGTACCACATTCTAGTCTTCAGACTGATAGAATTCATTGTTTCTTAAATATGGCTTTTAGGATTGTGAGTTAGGATTATGAGTGTAGCATAATGTATTAAGCTTTTTATATTTTTAACAAATATTTGATAAATGAATGCACAAATGAATAATGTGATACTTGCTTGATATGGGGTATATATTTACTCTCCTATTAGAATTATGTACATTTTTCCATCCTTTTAATAAATGAACATTGTATTTGAACTGAGTTTCTTATAGATGTTATAGAATTGGGACATGTTTTTTTGATCCATTCTGACAATTTCTGTTTTACATTAAGTATGTTCAGATCATATACATTAATGTTATTATTGGTATGTTTGGATTTAGATTGTTAGTATTCCAAATTCTGGTGTTCTTCCCCAATCTGCCTATTGCTATTTACCTTCCAGAGCCTTTGAATATATTTTTCATCATTCTGTCCAGGTTTTGTAATTATATTCAGTAGGAGAGTTGTGAAGTATGCTTACTCCTTCTTACCTGTAACTTGAACTCTGGGAATAATTATTTCCAAAGTCCCTATTACTCTGGGGATCAGATTCCAAGTTTCTGCCAGTCACATTAATGTTCCTATCAGATCACAGAATATCAAATTTGTCATTAATTTAACATATTTATATAAATATTCTCTTTCAGGAGAAATTTTCAAGGACTCTCAGCTCACTGCTGCAGATTTAAAAGGTTCCCCTTGTTCAGAGATGCTTAAGGTGAGCATTCATCATGCGAACTATTCTAAGATTAAACTGAACAGAATTTCCAGGCCAGGAGATGACTGATATCACAGAATTATTGTACATATTAACTTTTAAACAAATATTACAGATCAGGTTCTGTTCTAAATACCAAGGATGTAGCAGTGAACAAGAAAATGGCCATTATCTCTGGCTAAGGGTAGAGATTGCGATAGAGAAGGATAATAGACACATTGAAAAATAAATGAGGCAGTGATAAGTGCTATGGAGAAATGAAAACAGGATGATGGGCCAGAGAGTGATGGGAGTAGGGAGGGCAGAGGGACTACTTTACCCAGGAGGTCAGAAAACGCTCTCTAGGAAGTGACATTTGAATTGAGATCTGAAGGTTTATAACGAGGGAACCTGAGAAAGATGGGAGGTGGGGCGGGAGGTTCCAAGAAAAGAGAAATGAGATTGTAAATGTGAAGGCTTGGTCTACCCTTTTTCTATCTTTTCTTCTGAATTTTTGACCACAGAATTCAAATTTAGATGAGGAAAAGTTGCTGTTTTTTTTTTTTTTCTTGCAGAACCTGGAGACCTTAGTTTAACCCCTGACTAAGAATAGGTAATAAACTACCCCAGAGTTTGATATAACCCACTCCCTCAATAACATTTTCTCTGCAAATCAACGAAAGTTTAAGTTCTGGCCCAATATTAAGGGAACAGGAATAGTGAATTTTACTAGATATGATGTGTAGACTGAAGGAGGCAGGTCATTGGTTTGTAGATAAAAGAATGCAGATTTTCTATCTCTTTCACAAGAAACATTAAAAAATAATCTACATTTTTAATCATATTTTTAAACTATGAAAGCAAGCATGAAAAGACCACTTATGGACAGTAGGTGGCAGACTAGACATACAATCTAGTAATTGATTCCTTTATGTAACCTCACAAATATTTTGGCTATTTGCACCACAAAAATTAAGCCACTCAAAGGGTATATGTCAAGGATATATACAAGTGTTGGAACACTGGAGGTTTCTGTATTCTGACATCACTGAAAGTATCTCCTCTCAGTAAATAGACATTTAAGAGACTCGACCCTAAGAAACAATATTTTAGTAGGTAAAACATGCCAGATTTAGTTCTGTAGGATCTAAGCTACCATGTGTGAATCTTATAAGCACTGATAGTTTTCTTTAATTAGGAATTTTGAAAGAAGGTGCATGAGATGGGGTCTTTGAATTCCTTAGCATTCTCCAGATTGAAATACAATAGGTAGTATACTCAAGCAGTACAGTAGGGAAAGGCAGTAAAACCTTTGAGTATGCATTTTTTTAAATGGCACAATGATGTGACATCAGCCATTTCCAGCTTAGAGATTTGGTTTTAGAAAAGTCTCCAACATCGTGGATGCTCACCCCAGGCATCTCTGAACTATGAAGAATTCCTGAGTCTCTAGTGGTCAGTTTTTTTACAGCCCTTCCTAGGAGTCCCAAATCATTTCAAGAGGCCAGCATTACTCTGAAGCCAAAAGCAAACACATTATAAGGAAAGATAACTACAGATCAATCTTTCACATGAATATGGATGAAAAAATGTTCAACAAAACATTACCAAATTGAACTGAGGAATATATCTAAAGAATAATACATTACACTAAGCTGAGTTTATCCCAGGATGAAAGCCTGCTTATTATTCAGAAATCAATCAATGTAATCCACCATATTAACAATCTAAAAAAGAAAATCTTGAGTATATCCATTGATACAGAGAAACATTTGACAAAATCCAACATCATTCTGTATAAAAACTTCCAGCAAACTAGAAATAGAAGGGGATTTTCTCAACTTGCTAAAGAGTATAAAAAGAAATCTACAGCTATTATCATATTTAATAGTGAAATGCTTTCCTCCTAAGCTCATTAACAAGTCAAGGGTGTCCTCTCACCACTCTTATTTAACATCTTATTGAAAATCTTAAACCAATGCAATGAAGCAAGGTAAAGACATGCAGATTAAAAGGAAGAAACAAAACTATTCCTATTCTCAGATGATTATCTATGTACAAAATTTCAAGGAACCCACAAAAGAGCTCCTGGAACTATTACATGTGTTTAGCACAGTTGCAAAATACAAAATCAACACTCAAAATTCAATCATATTTCTTTACACTAGCAATGTAGAGCTAGAAAGCAAAATATTTTTTTAAATGCACAATTTACAATAACTCAGAAAATTAAATACTTTAGATCTAACAAAACATGTACTGGATCTGTATGCTGAAAACTACAAAACACCAATAAAAGAAATTTTAAAAGACCTAAGTGATGGGAAAATATATTGTGTTCTTAAATTGGTCACTTCAACAAAGAAGAGATATTCTTTCCAAACGGATCCAAAGACAAGAAAGATTTTTTTGTAGCTAAGGACAAGCCGAATCTAACATTTATATGAAAAATAAAAGAAACAAGAAAGAGGTAAAACAAGTTTTAAAAGGAGAGAATACATTTGCAGCAATCTGTGGAATGAACATTTTGTTCTTTAATGAAAAACTATGTATTGTCTATAATATACCTTTCCACCTTATCAGCCTTTGATTCTAAGGAAGCTGTTCTGCAATCCTGTAAGATAGATAGTCGTTTTGTTTCATCTGATAGAGAGGCTCAAAGGTCTTTCCTCACACCCTAGGGAAAAACTAGTTTGCTTCCATTTGAAATTCATTTCAATATTTTTTACTTCATATAAATGTATGCCCTTTTAACCTTTCCTTTGAATGATTCACATCATCTATTTGATTCTCTTATCAGCAAGCAAAATAAAATATTTAACATGTTCATTTTTATATCTATATGAGTCCTACTTTAACATTTTTTTGAAAATTATGTATTAAGCATATCACACTATCTGATTTAAAGCCTCAATAATGAAACTCCAGTAATCCAGACAATGTGATATTGCTGAAGGGACAGACATATAGATCAATGGAACAGAACTGAGAATCTGGAAATAGACTCACACACATGTGGTCAATTTATAATTTTGATAAAGGTGCAATATCAACTCAAAGTATTACAAACAACCTGTTCAACAAATGGTGTTGGAACAATTGAACATCCACAGATAAGAAAAACATTTAAAAAGAACTTTGACCTAAACCTCACATGAAAATTAATTCAAAATAGATCATAGATATAAATGTAAAATGTTAAACTCTAAAAATTTTAGAAAAAAACATGAGAGATCTTAGATTTAGTGATGGATTCTTACACATGGAATCAAATGTATAATCTTAAAAAATAAAGTTGATAAATTGAGTTTCATCACAATTTAAAAAAAAAAGCCTTTTTGCTCTGAAAATGACACTATCAGAAAGAAGAAATGTAAGCTACAGACTGGGAGAAGACATTTGCAAATTATATATTAGCAAAGGATTTTTACCCAGATTGTATAAAGAACTCTCAAAACTCAACAATAAGAAGACAAACACCTATTTAAAACCCTACCAAAGACATGGATGGACACTTCACCAAAGAGAGAAAATGGATGGCAAATAGGCACATGAAAAAAAAATGTTCAAAATCTTTCGTTATTAGGGAAATGCAAATAATCAATGAGATACCTACATTTTTGAATGGCTAAAATAAGAACTGCTAACAGCACCAAGTGCTAGTGAGAATGTGGAGCAAGCATAACTCCCATACATTGTTATCGGTGGGAACGCAAGATGATACAGGCACTCTGGAAAATTATTTGATAGCTTCTTATAAAATTAAACATAAAATTAACTGCTTTAAGAACTGAAAATGTATATCCACATAAAAGTCTGTACACAAAAGTTTACCATAGTTCTATTCATAATTACCCACAGTTTGAAACAACACAAAGTACTTCAGCGGGTAAACAAACTAAGTATGGAACATCTGTACTAAGAAATATAACTTGAATGAATCTCAAAAGCATGCTGAGTGCAGAATTCAGTCTCAAGGTTACATAATGTGTGATTTCATCTATATGACTGTTTCGAAAGGATGAAACTATAAAGAATAGAGGTTGTCAGGGGATATGGGTAAGGGAAGAAGGTGACTATTAAAAAAGCTAAACAAAAACTCAGACACAGACAACAGTGTGGTGGTTACTAGAGGACTCATTTTATTTTATTCACTGGATTTGATAAAAAGGTATTTTTCTGCTGCCCATGTATACCTGAAAGCAGACTTCTTGTTGCCTATATGAATTTAATGAACTTAAAAAATGCAACTTGTTTTGTTCAGAAAGAACTAAATTCAGTGTTGAGAATAAGGAACCAGTTCCAGAATATAGATCTTCTATCACAGAATGGTGGCATGACCCAGCATGTCCCTTTTTCTGTTTTCAAGTATCCCATGTTGCAAATGAAAATGTGAGATGTGTTTAATGATATGTGTTTCCTTTCTCCTAGGAGTATATAATAATTATACAAATTATAATACTAGCTACCACTTTACTAGACTATTTACATATGTCATCTCATTGGGTTGTCACAACAGCCTTATGAAATAGATATTAGAAGTAGATCTGTTAACTACTGGAAACTTGAAAACCTTCAGTTTAATTCCAGCTCAGACTTCCATGACCTTGCAAAGCCCAGGGTCCTCCCCCTTGCTCTGCTCTCAGCAAGTCTACCTTCCTCAGCTGTGTGTCATCTGTTGACCTTTCTGCCAATGCAGCTATTTTGTCCTAGTGCCTTAAGCGTCTCAGTTCCTTCTGCTATCCTATAGACTTCCAATGGTGTTATAGATGATCCATCCAACATATCAGTATTTCTTGAATTCAACTCTAATAATTTTACTTTCACTCCAATTCAATTCTCATTACCTGGGTCACATTTTATATTTGAGAGTTTGATCCATCTTAGAAATCAAAGTCTAAAATCCCAGTTACTGACCAAACCTTTTATCATTTTAACTATTTCATAACCAAACTCCATTTAGTCTCATAAAAACCTCTGGTCCCCTTGGTCTCTTCATTATCCCTCTTGTATTGGCTTGACACTCCACTGCTCTTTTTTCCCTGTCGTATTTGAAATTCACAATCAATCGTTTGACTTGTTTAACACCAGCCCCTCTTTTTTATATCTTGAACTATTTCTTGGGTTGACTCCTTCTTTCCTTGGTCCAGTGACTTCTAGTCCTGTCCTGTTCCCTACTTCTCCTCTTCACATTTTTCATCTTTACTTTTTTATGCCTCATTAGTTTATCCCCCCCACTGACTCTTGCTTTATCCTGCCAAAGCACAAAAAGTGATTTCTGGAGGATGGTTAATGTTAATTCAACTGACAAATATAATACATGCAAAATGTCTTAATTCCCTAGATGGTTCTTTTGTACTTCAAAATGCATATCATTCAGTAAGGTTTCCATTTGTAAGTGATTTATATTTTCTGTGTATTGTACTTTGTCAGTTTTTCTATCAGATTGTTGGCCTTCTTATAGATTTCTATTTTATTTATTTATTTCTATTTTATTTATTTTTGTTATGGTGACATTGGTTAATGAAATCCACTGTTTCAGATTTATTAATTTCTAAGAGCTCTTTAAAGGAAAGAAAGTCCCCATCATATATGTTGCCATTTTCCTCTGAGGTTTGTCATTTGTCATTTGTTAACTTTTATACTATTTTGTTTCGTGCTCTAATTTTTAATACATATGTAGTTTTATTTATTAATTTCATAGATTATCACTTTTAAGGTTTAAAAAGCCTTTAAAAAGCTTTCCTATTTCAAAATTATACATATGTACACATGCACACATATCTGTATAATTCTTCATGTTTTCTTAGTATACTATATAAGTTCATTTAAAAATATAAATATAATATTTTGGATAAAATAATTTTTGGTAGAAGTCCAGTTATATTCTTTCTAAATAGGTAGCCAGTTGCTTAACCCATCCTTTTTTGCTGAACATCACCTTTATTATATATTAATTTTTTGTATGCATTTGTTCATGTTTCTGGAGTTTATATCTTTTCCCCTCATTGGACTGTCCATCCACAAACCTGTACAAAAATGATTTAATTCTATAGTATTATAAAAATAAAAAAGGTCATATACATATCTGTGTTTATTTCAATATACCTTTGGTAGATATATTATGATTTTTAGAAAAAATATATATATAAATCTCTTATTTTCTTGATCCATCATAAAATATCCTTTGTATCTCTTTGACTTTTCATGATATAAGAAGCAATATATGATAGAAAGTTAGTGCTATGTGAAATAAGTTAAGCAAAGCCAAATATCATATGATTTCACTTATATGTGCTCTAAAAAACAAAATAAATAAACAAATAAAGCAGAAACAAACTCTTAGATAAGAGAACAAATTGATGGTTGCCAGATAGGAGGGAGCTGGTGTGATAGGTGAAAAAGGGAAGGGATTAAGAGGTACAAATTGCCAGTCGTAAAAACAGTGATGAGAATATAAAGTACAGGAAATATAGTGAATAACACTGTAATAACTATGAATGATGTCAGGTGGGTACTACACTTATTCAGGGCAATCACTTCATAAGTTATATCAATCTAATCACTATGCTGTACACCTGAAAAATTAAAAAAATAAAATGTATATTTAAGAAAAAAAATCTAGAAAAATGTAGGAAAAGAAAAAGAAAGAACAAGAGAGGCAGCTTATTTTATTCTCCACCCTCCTCCACACTCCTCCCCCTGCCAACACAATTTGTTACTAAAGTTTTCTTTTTAGGAATAAATGCAAGAATTTGTTTTTAGAACTATCTGGAAAAAAAAAAGAAAGTTAAATTTTCCTCTCTATTTTAGTTTCCTCATTTTGGGAAATTAGATTAATTCATGTTTCTCTATTAAATGAGCATATGGCAGATACTCAGTGTTAGCTATTATTAATAATAAGATGAATAAATTAAGACTCCTACCCTTCCTTCCACTTTTTTTTTTTTAACATTTTTCTATCTGGATGCCCTTCCTCCAACTTTTATGAGCCTTCTTCATTTCTTCTGTAACCATAATTCTTTCATGCTTGGTTAGTTGACTGAATCTAAAATGAAAAATATCTATACACAGTATTTCTATTATTGTGATTGTGTTAATATTGATTATTTTATAATTTCAAAGTGTATTTTTTATCATATGCCTTCAGCAAGTCACTAAGATTATCTGTTTTCCTCAGCATATTCATTCTATCCATGGTAAGGGATGCAATATAATTATTGAAGGTATATTTCTCAGAACCTCTGACTTCTTTTTCCAATCTGGACCAGCTACTCTCTGGGCTGGATGCTGACCTGACATCCTGACTTCCTTTTACCGAAGTCCTGAACTGGAGGCTGTGTTCTTAGATCTCAAGTCCTTACCTTTCTTGGATTTTATTCTTGTTTTGGCTGAAGAATATCTTCATGTGCACATGAAAAATAAACTTTTTGAGTTTTTGTACATCTAAAAATGACTTTATTTTTCCCTCTCACTTGATTGACATGCTTACCGTATATAGAATATTATGTTCATAACTATTTTTCTCAGAAAGTTAAAGCTATATGACCAGGAATTCTAATAAGAAATCATGTCCTTGTTATTTGTGGGAGATATTTTTTCTTTTCCAGAATTTTTTTAGTATACTTTCCATATGCTAGGTGTTGTGAAATTTCTTGAAGATCTGCCACTATTTGGGTCTTTAAAAAAAATTTTTTGTGGTCATGATTACATAAGTGTATACAACAGTTAAAAATCATTATAAAAAAAAAAGTTCTGTGTTTAATTGCACCATCAGGAGAAAGAAATTTGGTAATTTTTAAAGCCTGTGCTATAGCGTTCAATATTAGATTATACCATTGTGTATGGTTTCTCTAATTATTTTGTGTTTAAAAGTTTAATGTTTTGATCTTCTCCCTCAATAAGAATTCTTAAACTTTCTTTTGGGTCACGGAAACTTCTGGCTTTCTGGTGCAACCTATAAGCCCCTTTCTAAAATAATGTTTTTAAACATTTAAAATAAAATATAAAAAGTTATAAAGGAAACTGGTTAAATTGAAATACAATTACCTAAATGCTAAAAAACAAAATTTCAAGAGAGTAATATATTGCTTCTTTATTAACACTTTAAGTATTAAGACCTAGTGGAGGATTTTATAGCCACTATAATTTCAAAATAGCAATCAGTACAAATAATATTTTGAGATATTTATAATAATTGAATTTGCTATAAAAATGTCTATGATTTCTCTCTTTTTTTGTAGTTAGAACTCAACTATGCCAATTGTTATACCATTTTTTTATTTACAGAATATAAATCTCTTCAAAAAGGTATATTTCTTCATTTAATCAATGGTAAAAGTCCTTATTAAACAAAAATAAAGCCTTTTATTTTTGTATTTATCTAAAGATAAATACAAATGGCTTCATTAAAAGTTTATAAACATAAAAAATGTATTTTGTACATTCAAAATGGACAGAAATTCTAAAGTTTAGTTAGATATTAGGTAAAATAAAGATATAATTTTTCTTTCAAGTTCAAAGACCTCCTGAATTTTATTCATAGATTCTTTTTTATAAACCCTTGACTTAGAATAAAAGTTCTCTGAGGTACTGCAGACTGCATGTTTCGAAGATGATAGCAATAATATCTCCCACCCACACATACTCCTTCATAATATGACCTTGACACTCTCTAGACAAGAGGTAGAATGTTTCTCCACACCCTGAATCTGGGTGGACTTAACCAATAGGATATGTTAGAAGTGATATTATGCCAGTCTGAGCATAGCCCTTAACTGAACTGTCAATTTCTGCTTCCCTCTTCACAGAAGCAAGATACCATGTAAGAAGTGCAGCTATCCTAGACCACCATGCTATGAAAAGCCCAAGCCATATGAAGAGGCTCTGGAAGATGGACCATGTGGAGAGAAAAATTGACCAAGGAACACTGAAGGACTAGACCTGAGTGAAGAAGACATATTAGAAGTGAATCCTTTAGTCACTGACACCCTAGTTGATGGCACCTGAATCAGAGGCAAACTGTCTCTCTGAGGTTTTCCAAAATTACTGACCCATAAAATTGTGGGCAAAATAAAATGCCTCTTTAAAGCCACCAAATTTGGGGGTAGTTAGGCAGTAATGGGTAGAATAGAGGGTAATAACCAAGTTCGATATGTCTCTTGTATCCTTCACATTGATTAGCAAATTGGCAGGCATAAAAGAGGGGCTCAGGATCAAATGACATATAGAGGCTTGCCTAGCATTTTGGTGTCAATAAAGAACCACAGGGAATAACATCATGGGATCGAAGTATATTGTCTGGTGGACGTCCTATGGCAAAAAGGCACCTCAGCCTGCTTTCCAGGACCTCAGATTAACCCTAGGATCCTCCCCAAATGCTGGCTCCTGAATTGGTTCCCAAAGATTCTACTCTCCAGGGAAGAGGAGAAGATTGAAGAGAGGATTATGGGAATGCAAGTTAAAATGGTGTAGTTTCTTTCTGTGTGTGAACACTTAAATGGGGTCTAGAGGCAGACCCAGGAGGACACTATTGCATAATGTTTTTGAGCAAAGGCTCTGAAGTCAAGGTGTCATGACTGAAATCTGGCTCAGCCACAGGGCCTGCTATGTGCTAGGGCATGCAACTTAATCTCTCTGTGCCTGTTTACACATCTGCAAATGAAAATAAAATAATATTCTTTTCATAGGAGTATAGTGAGGTTTCAATGAGTTAATACATTTGGAAGATTGTGTGGCACATATAGCACCCACTAAGAACCAGATGGATCTCTCTAGAATTACTTTCAGTGACTCTTGAATTGTTTAGGTGGTTCCTAAAATACACATGTGCCACATGTAATTTTAGATAGTGCACATGTTGACTTTTTATGATTACAGAAGTTTATATTTAGTTTAATGAATATTAGAGAATTTATAGCAAGGTTCACACATAGGCTAGGATAACATTTTAAAAAGGGTCAATTAAAAGATATGTTAAGCCATAAATAGTATAGCTATGATCCAAAAGGTGAAGATGAAACTAAAATGCTTGGAATTGGCATGTAGGAGATATAAATCTAAGAGTTTGCAAATGAGAGAGGAATAGAGAAGTGGAATCATTTATTCATTTT
This sequence comes from Cynopterus sphinx, assembly GCA_030015415.1. NCBI lineage: Eukaryota > Metazoa > Chordata > Mammalia > Chiroptera > Pteropodidae > Cynopterus > Cynopterus sphinx. The sequence continues at coordinate 130,537,298 of CM057381.1, forward strand.
CACTGAACCAGCATCAAATGCCAGCAATTCTTTGCCTCAATCTATCTTATTTCATACTCGATCACTCTAAAATGGGCAGCAGTATATAAATTCTTACCATTTGTTCAATATTTTATATAACAAACACTTATCTTGTGTCTACTATGTGCCAGGCACTGTTCCTGTCACTTTACAAATATTAACCCATTTATTCCTATAACAATCCTCTGAAATCAGAAATCACATTTTACAGATAAGGAAACTGAGGCATAGAGAAGTAAAATAACTTGTCCAAGGTCATATGGCTAGTAAGTGGCAGAGCTGTGATTTGTACCCAAGCAATTTGGCTCCACTACCCTATTCTCTTTTATTCTCCGCATTTGATAATAATTAATGATCCAAACAGAGGAGATAATGGTACTGAATAAAACTTCCCATGAATCACTTCCCTAGGAACAGTAACTTCTAACACAAAAGAGGTTTGAAAGACTTGAATTCTCTTCTATAAAATTTTAAAACAATTTAATTATAGGTAGTTCAGTTATATATATGAGGAGACACTACCAAAAACAAACAAAACAAAAAACTTTTTTAAAGATTGAAAGGGAGACATAGTTTTATTTTCCCCCATCCATTTATTTATTTCAAGTACATTTTGTATATTTGTAAGAAGGATAGAAAGTAGATAGGAAGACGTTGTGATAAGTAGTGTTGGAAGATGTAGCAAGGAAGCGTTACATATTTAAGTTTGGCTTTACATTTTTTGTGGTATTCTAAATGCTACTATTTGTCTTAGATTTTTAAGGAAGTTATTGTTTCAAATATCTTATTACATTGTAAGTCTATTTTCTCTATGTTTAAGTCTGGAAAATATCACTATAAGCATTCTATCCATTTAATAATAAAATGAATTATTTGGGGAACTATAAATTTCAAATGGCTGATATTTTGAGGAGCTATCACACTTTTTTCTCAAGATCACCATTTTAAAGGGCCTAAGTTCTTTAATTTCCTCTATTCTTAAGGTGAGACTTACTAAAACTACATTTCTAAATGTGATCTAACTTCCAACTTCTTCTATGAGCTTTTTTTGAAAATATGTCTTCAGTGCCTATTTAAGGCAGTTTTAGATCTCTAAGTTATCTCACAGACTCTTGATGAAGTAGATAAACCTGAAGAAGTCAGTGTGTATCCTCCTTATTCTAAGGATTATTGCATAGTTTAGAGCACGGTTTCTCAAGGTCAAGAACTATCTTCAGAAGAATCACACGTGATACCTGTTAAAAAGGCAGACTTCTAGACTGAATCAGAATTTCTGGCATTGAGGGCTATAGAGAACCTAAATCTTTAATAAGCATGCTAGGAGATTCTTATACATACAGAAGTTAGAACTACTTGTTATACTTCTGGTAGAGTTTCTGTAATGAATAAATTTGAGGTGCGGCTTCATGAATCTCCAACTAAAAATCGATCAAAAGCTAGCATGGTTAGTAATATTGGTTGGGTCGATCAACCGGTATTATAGCAGACCTAATTTGAACATATATTCTTGACCAAGAGCTAAAAATGAATCTTAAGAATATTATGCAATATTAAGTGTAAGGAGGGGAGACCACATGGTTTAAAACCAGAAATGTGCTGAAGAAAAAATTTGGTAGTGACCACAGAGATGAAAGGCCAAATCCTTGAGGTACTTTGAAGGAAAAACAATATAAGCTAGCAAAAAATGAAAGTCCAGCAAAAGGAATTATTTAGCATGATCCCTCTAAAGGTGGAGACCTTTAAGTAATTCAATAGTGTGCTCCCCATGTCATATGATGGAGCTACAGTACTTAACTTTTTCTTGAACCAAGATTCTCTTTGAAAAATATGATGGAAACTAAGTACCTTAGTTCAGGCTAAGAGCAGGCACTTGGCAAATGTTTGTGAGATTAAGTTATATTGTGTACATTGTGTTATGTCTGTTTTCTTCCCACCCTTCACTCAATGGCTTAACTATCTTTCTTTACTTTGTCAGACACTGTTATAGAAAAAACAAACTTAAATTTTCTTGTTTAGGAAAAAAAGACCTATTGCACCTAACTTTTCTTTCTCCCAGTGTTCTACTGAAATAATAGATGAAATGTTTTTTTAAAAAAAAGATTGAAATCAAAACAGTGTTAGAGAGAGTGACATCAGCAGGTCAGCTATTTTGAGAAATTCTTCAATGATAAGCACACTTGATGAAATTGATGGTCAAAACAGGGACATTGTAGTCAGACCCACCAGACATGAACATGGTTCTTTCTAAGGGAGCTTGGCTCATCACATAGGGCATCCGGGAACTGGGAGGTACATGTCAAGGTAACTAATAAAAGAAAGTGTTCCCTATCAGCTGCTCATCCCACTCCTTCCTCCATATATACAGAGTGGCTGCCTCCCAAGAAAAATCTGGAGGTATGTTCTCTGTAGATAGAGGATGCTCTTCTGGGAGGACTGCTAATGTGATTGCTGTTTCCTGAAGGAGAAACAAAGCAGATGTGGATGTAATTCTGGATTTATACCACAGACATGGAGAGGAAGTTTTTAAAAGTTAAGGTCATTCCACCCAGGAAGCATATACATAGAAACACTCGCCTTGGTAAGAATAAAGTCTCTTTATTTTTGGATATGTCCCTAGCTGATGTACCACTTCCCTGCCCACAAACATCACTGGGCACCTGATGCTATAGCTCTCACCCTTGTAAAGAACCTTAAATCAGTCCTTCCCATTCAAGTGAGAACATCTACATCCAATAATGGTTATGTACTTCCACTCTGATGAGTTTCCATAGAAAACAATGATAAACTCTGGGCAAAATATAAAATACAAGTAATTAAAGATACATGGGAGCAATCAAAAGTAGACAGACACTAGAGGAGAATCAGCATCTGGGAAAAGAGAAGAGCACGAGGTGATTTTTATTTTTTTATGGTTCTTAGCTGGAGTGCAGGTTCAAGCTTGTGCTATGTAGAGGCAGAGGGTGGGGATGGGATAGATAAAATGAAGAAGGTAATAGTCCATAGTTTTACTGGCTTGAGGTACAAGAGAATAGTGTTTGAGAGCATCCATTGCCTATTAAAATTAAGAGGGAAATTTCAAAATTTTGAAAGCCAGAGAGAGGGACATACAAACACTATAGCTGAGCCCCACACCTTGAATTAAACATACACAGGGAAGACTTGTATGGCTTGACTTAAGCTAAAATAATTGAACTAATATTTGAGCCTTTGTCCTTTGCAGGGGAGACAATTTGCAGTTTGAGATCAGCCAATTTAATTGACTGCTTTAAAAAAACTCAAAAATTTCTAGAGGAAAGTAGTAAAATCTGGAGTCTCTACAATATCTCATTTACAATGTCTAAGACACAATGTTAAATTATATACAAAGAAACAGAAAAACATAATCCATACTTAGGTGGAAAGACACTCAATTAAGACCAGTCCTGAGGTGATGAGGATGTTGCAATTAGCAAAAGGGAATTTAAAAATATTTATTCAAGAAAATGTTTCTTGGACAAACAGGTATATAGAGCTAAAAGGGAAACCAACACCGGCCATTCGAACTAATTCTCCAAGTTCTTTGGGGTTACGATTCACAAGGATTTGAGAAAAACTCAGTGCATGAAAGAAAAGGTTCAAGATTAATAAGTTTAAACAATGGAGTCCAGAGAAACCAGAGATAATTTAGAGAGCACAAGAGAACTTGAAAAATTCTAAGTAGTGGCATTAAAGATAGAAATAGATTGCATTCATAAAATATGAAGAGGCCACTATAAAAAAAAAAGGGACAATGAATAAATAGGAAAGAATTCTTGAAAATAAAAATGATAATGAATTTGCTGAATGCCAAGGTGGTGTTCCTGAAAATGTAATTTCTTGGAATGTAAAAAAATAAGATTAAAAGCTGGAAAATATGAGAAAAAAATTTGAGGCACAGAGGAGAGAGATGCAGAAAATTCAATTTCCAAAACACAACTTTCTTGAGTCAAAGACACATGTAAGCCATACAGGATTAGACAGAAAACAGACTAATATCCATGTCTGACTATATCCTAGTAAAACTTCAGAACTTAAAAAGAATATCTTAAAGATTCATCAATACATATATACATGCATAAACATATGTATGCACATATATAAAATAAAGTGAACAACAGCAGATTATTTACATTAGAATGAGAATCGGACTGATATTAGACTTCTCATCAGCAGTCCTGTATGCTAAAAGACAACAGAATATTGCATTCAGATTCTGGGGCAATAAAGATTTTCAACCTGAAAACTTTTATGTCTAGCCAACTGATAACTAAGTAAGAAGGCAAAATATAGACATATTTGGATGCCTTAGAATCAGAAAGCTTAGTGTTCATGCATCTTATAACATCATGGATTATAAGAACAGTGAAAGATGTGAAATTTTCAGAAAATAAAGGTATTATTCATAGATTTAATGCTAATCATTAGAAGAACAAAAACTAGATATTGTTGACAGCAGTGTCTCTGACGACTGAAAGTGGGTAGGATAATTTTTTACTTTGTATCTTATACTCTTCTGTAGTCTCTACATTTATTTTTTTTTGAATACAATTACTGAAATAAAAAAATTAATACAACTTTAAAAAGGCACCCTCCCCCCAATCCAGCAGTACTTATTTTCTAAGTATGTTGTCAAATTTCTTCTTAGGACACTTAATAAGAGGAACTACTCCTTTTAGTTTAGCATAGTTTTGGAAAAGTATGAACTGCTACTGGTAAGACAGGTTTACAAATAAAGCATTTTGGGAAAATATTTTATCAATTCAGCACATATGTAAAAATAGTAAAATATAGTTATAAAAATATGACTTTTACTTCTTCAGAGTAACCTGAAAATGGATTTTACAAATTAGAGCTAAGAATACATTCTCTCTGCTTTAAAAGATTATTATCTAATAGTCTAAAGCAGAACTGTCCAATATGACAGCCACTAGCTACATATGGCTGTTGAGACTTGACATGTGCCTAGTCCAAATTGAGATGTGCTGTGAGGGTAAAATACACATCAGATTTCAAACACTTAGTATGAAAAAAGTAAAATATCTTATAATATTTAAAATATTGACTATATGTTGAAGTGATATTTTGGATGCACTGGATTAAATAAATTTTATCATTAGAATTAATTTCATTATTTTTACCTTTTAAAATATGACTATTGGAAAATTTAAAATCCCACATATGGCTCTCATTTGTGGCTTGCATTATATTTTTATTAGACAGTCCTGGTCTAAAGTACTAAAATGTTGCACGCATTCATTTTTGCTCAAATGGGGTTTCCATAAAGAGAATTTTAAAAGAAAACTAACACTTTGGTTTTCACTTACCAAGAAACACCCCTGACTATGAAGAAAGAATCAATGTCGACAATATTAGAATAAGATAGAAAACAGAAAGTTGGGAGAATAGGGAACAGGACCAGGAGAAGAAATGCCAGTTCTAGTATAAAAAAGGTTTATTGGTTGAATGACTTCCATCTTTGAATGTTTGCCTCTAAAGCCTGTACTCTTCTCATACCATGAAATACTTTTTATAATCATATTCTCTTAATGTTTTCTTCATGCCATGCCATTCTAGCTAGGACTATTCTACGTACAACTCTTCCTTAAAACTTTTCTACATATACATTGCTGATATTTTCTGTGACAGGGAATGCCCCTACATTGATGTGGTAATTATTGAATTATTCAAATTTTGTTTGAAGTCTTATATTGTGGTTCAAATGTGGGATATATGTTTCAGAGCAGAGCTTATATCAACCCTAACAATTTTCTTTCAAATAATATTTATCACCATGTTGATTAAACTGATCTCTTTTGACCCACTTGAAATAGTCATTTTCTTCAGTAGAGAATTTGCATGCTTTCCTGTTGAAGTTGGATGATTAACTAATTTCTTGAGAAATGTTACAGTACATTTGTGCTCTCTTTTTTATCACTATAAATCATTTGTCACTTGTGAATTTTCATTTGTCACATGTGCATACTGCCATAAAGTATGAAAAACAATTACAGCATTTATCAACAGAGTAGCTCTGTGGAAGGAAAACAAAATAAGTTGGAAGTGAGAGCTTTCTTTATAACAGTCAAGAGGATAGAAGAGAAATGGGGATGTTAAAAAAAAACTCTCTGAACCAATCGAAAATAGAGGTTCATTAGCTATTTACAGTAATAAAAGATGATTTATGAGGAAAAACTTGTAACAGTTTTTACTTTTACATTCTGTTGGCCCTGCATAAGGTTGTCATGGACAAACACCTTAATAAGCACATTAGGGATGGACAATTTAGATTCTAGGCCAGCAATTAGCAAATAGTAGGTCTTCCATAGATGTTTGTTGAATGAGTAAGAAAATTCATGACTTATGTTTCTGTTTATGCTTCTGTTTTGAAGTCTTGTCACTTACTAGCATAAGATGTTGTGGCTTCCTTATTGATATGGCTGAATACATGGAGACAGAAATCTGTCCATTGTTCTTGCTGTTTATAGATGTTCTTCTCTTTCCCAAGCCAAAAATGTAGCCAGATCCTGTGCTTCTTTGCCTATGTGCCTTCTGTGTTCCAGCATAAAGCAGCAGTTGCTAGGCAAGAGAAGACAACTCCTTCTCAGGCTTTTGTTTGCAATAGCCTAGGCTCAGCGAGAATTATGTTGAAAATGAGGGTGACAGAGGTGGGTGTTTGGAGATTAACAGATGGAAATTGTGGAATCCAAGAGGAGAGGAAAATTCCTGAGACTAAGAAACAGGGTGGGTTTCAGGGGGAAGTTCTGTGCTGGTCAAAGATCCCAGCACTGCTTACAAATATCACCCCAGTTAGGTGCCTGGACAATGCCAGACTGCTGAACTCCAAGTGCATGGCCTTGGGATGCATGGCACAGATGTCCTCTGCCTGCCTTTAGAACACCACATGGGAATGGATGGTGAGCTGATTAGAGACCAGTGTGGACAGCAGCCCAGTGGGCTTTCATCTTACTCTTTTTACCAGGTACATTCTGGGATCTTTAGCAGAACCCGAGGAACTGAAAATCACTACCAATGAATGAGATTGAATTTCCCTCCAACTAGGTGGTTGGAAGCTCAGCGCAGAGTAAAGTTATTTAGAATAAATTTCAGGGTTACTACAATGTTACCATGTATGAAAGTGCTCACTTGGACAATGACCAATCCAGAGCACAAAATGAAAAAAAAAAAAAAAAAAAAAAAGAATTGTTCACAGAACATGAGAACTAGATGTGACTTCTATGTTCATCTAGCTCAGATTTTTCGTTTTTAGATTATGAAAAGAAGGTTTAAGATTTGTTTCAACTTGACTGAAAGCCAGCGTGGAGCTCAGGTAGTGAGTCATCATCCTTCAGTCTACTTTTTTATCTACCTCATCACTTGAGAAACTCAGATCCACTTATAGCAATTAAAATTCATTATCGTTTTATCATGGCCATGAAAAGCCCTTATTAAAGCAAAATCTCTTAATTTAAAATGAAATAAAGAAATCAGAACTTCAAAGATATCCAGCTCTGACAGTTGAGGTTAATTTCCCATTTGCCCCAAGAATACTCTCAAGAGGTGCTCATGGCTGCAGTGTTTACCCCAAGAAAACTCATGGATTAGTCCTAACTTTATCCCCAAAGTTTGCTGTGAAATATCTCATTTTTATCATTATTTTTGCATCACTCTAGTATATCAATAGCCTTTGGAAACAAGCGACATCATTCTGTTCATAGCATTGTTTTTAGTAGTTCCATCGCTGAAAATGTCACATTCTAGAAAACCTAACAATCCTAAGCATGATGTTAAATGAACGCTAGCAGTCGAACTTCTTTTTTTTTTCAAAATGGAAAAAAGATTAAATAAAAAAGAACCATGGCTACATGGATTTCCCAGTTATTCCTTATTATAGAAATTGTGGGGGAAAATGACCTAAGTTACAACTAAAGTAGTTGATATTACATTTTCTGAGTTAAATATTTCTTTCTAAGACATTTTCAATATAGCCATATGTATATGTGTGTGAGTTAGTATACAGACACATCGAGAAATCTGTTAGCTATCAAATATTGGGTAGGAGTTTCTTTTCAGGAATGTGCATATGTGTTATATTAAACTTACTTAATGGCTGAACAAAAGACTTATTAAACCTTCTGATTGGGTCTTATTTCTTAACAATCATCCTACATAATATTAGTTCTGGTCTAATTTCCTCCCATTATCTACTCTTCTTTAATCTATGTCTTTGTCACAAAAGGCTAGTTGGAATTTGACTTCTCATTTCTCTCTGGACACCCATGTAGAGAGCTTCTTTACAGCTGAATGAGGAGCTGGCACTATGCTGAGGAGACCTAAGCAACCTGGGTGTTCATTTATCCGTAGGTCCAGCCACTGTCCCTGAGTCACTGTGAGTTTTTGCTCTAAGCAGGCTCGAAAAGATGGGTGTGAGCAAGGTGATGCCCACATAGTGAAAGTGTCCTTTGAATGCTTCATCACTGAGAGATGGTGCCTCACAGGAGGTTGGCCTGGCATGTCTGCCCTTCTTCAGTTGTCTCTTCAGATGGTCCGATAGAAGTTTCTCTGCCAGCAGGCCCCATGGCGAATGAGGGTGAACAGCAGCACCACTAGGACACCAGACACCAGGCAAAAGGCAACAGCAAGGATGATCCTTAGAACTGTGAGGAAATAGGAAGAGTATTAAAGTAAAATTAATGAATTGGAATAATGTGAAGATTACCAATCAGTGTTGATTTCTGCCTTAATTGTAAATTTCAGTGGCATTGCCGAAGCAGCCATAGTGTGGTGAAAATGGCGCTAAACTTGAAGTCAAGAGATGACTTAGGTTCCAGTTCCAGCATGACCTTAGACCTTTGGGCCTCAGCTCCTCCACTGCAAAGGGAAGGCAGCTTACTGAAGTATTTCTGAGGTCCTCTTCCAGCCTTAACTTCATGCATTTTACTACAATTAAATCGTCAATTGTTCATGGTCTCAGAGTCAAAGAAATTTCTGAATACTCAACTGCAATCATTACATGGGTCTAAAAAAAATGAAATATCAGTTTTTGGTCTTTGAATTTGATTTTCAGTAAGTATCTTTCAGAGAGGAAACCTCAAGCACATGTTGACTATGGCAAGCATTTTTAGGATAACTGTGTACTAGTGCTAATCTGTACCTTTATTTACACACATCCCTTTGACAGCTGACCAGTCATGATGCAGCTTTATAGAGTCATTTTTTTTCATGAGATGATATTCATTATTTCATCTGGAAAGTTACCCCACACACACACTCACACACATATACAATCTAGTCCACTATAGTATATTCATTGCAAATATTGATTTGTATCATCTCTAAATGTACATCTGATTTTCACTGTAAAAATATGGAACTGCTTGTTGGAGTTGGCAATGGGAGATCAAATGTCTGATCCTGGCAGCTCCCTACAGAACCCTAGCACTCCATGGAACACAGCTGAAAATCACTTATTTAGCCTAAACTTATCATTGCAGAGATGAGAAAAATGAGAAGCGGAGAGATTAGATAAAGTTAAGCTAATAATTGCATGTGTTGGAATACGCTGGATCTTATTAGTCTTATGATTTTAAAAGCCATCTATTCAGTAACTGACTTCCAAATTTAAACCCTCCCCAACTCAAGACTCATATATCCAAGCGTGTACTTGACATATTACCTTGGACATCGAATAGACATTCCAATACTGAACTCTCAATTTCTGCACCCCTGCCGTCACATTGTTCTTCCTGTAGCCTCCCCCATCTCAGTGGATGGACATTTTTCTCCTAGTGTCTCAGGCCAAAACTCTTAGAGTCTTCCTCTCTTTCTCTCACATACCACACCCAACCTGTCAGGAAATCCCTTTGGTTCTATCAAACACTGTAGCCAGAAACCAACGATTTCTCCCCTCCTCTGCCACCACCTTGCTTTGAACCATCATCAGCTTTTGCCAGGACTACTACAATGCTCTCCTGACTTGCTTCCTAGCTTTTATCCTTTCTTCCCTACAATCTATTTTTAACACTGCATCCAAATGACTTCAAATCAAATCATGGCTCTCCTCTACTTAAGAAAAAGTCTGTGATGAATGCTCATCTCACTTGGAATGAAAGTCCTGATGATAATAGTTTATGAGACTCTTCAGCACTTGGCCTTTTAACCTCTTGAAATTTCTCTCCTACCCCTCTTCCTTCACTATTCTCTTTTGGCCACACAGGCCTTCTCATCTTTCCTTAAACATGCCAAGCATACTCTCCTTACTGCTTTTGCTATATTGTTACCATTGCTTGGGTGCTTTTCTCACAAATCTCTGCATCAGGCAATTCCATCACCTTCTTTGCCCAAATCTCATCTTCTCATTGAGAGTTTTCTATCTAAAGGTGCAACCTATATGCCCTCTCCCCACACCCATTCCCAGTCTGGTGCTTGTGATCTTCACCTTTCAAAGTACTTATTATGTTTATTATTTATTATTCATCGCTCTCTCTCTAATAGAATGTAATTCATGAGGCAGGAACCTTTGTCTTTTTTGCTTGTGAATGTATGTCACACACTTAGAAAAATACCTGCCACATAGCAGGCATTCAATAAATATTTGTGGAATGAATTATGAGAAGATGAATATCAATAAAATTAGATCCTGGTGGATGGATCTAATTTTAGTACGGAGGATGAAGCTAATGTAAAGTTGAAAGGAACCAAAAATAATTAAAGAAGGAAGGAAAGGACTAAATGGAAATGAGGAAGGAAGGCAGAGACTAATGATTCTTAAAATTTAATGTTCATGACTGACTTTCTATATTTGGAAATTGATTTTCAGTTATTTTTGTTGGCTATATTGTCATGGTGGTCCCTCTCTTTTTCCTTCCTTTGTTCCTTCTTAGGCATGCAGCGAGCACACACTTTATGCCACACCAGCTGTGTGTTGAGTTCTGAGGTTCCACAATCTGTGCTCTTGAGGAGATCAGTATCTTCTGGGAGAATCAGGTAGACAATTATGAGATAATATGATAAATAGTAAAATGAAGGTATAAAAGATATACCATTGGAGCAGAGAGAAAGTTGCAATTAATACAAAGTGTTCTATTTGGAAGAGAAAGAATTTGGAAAGTCTTCTGAGAAAATGATAAGATTTGAGCTTGCCTTAGAGGTAAATCAGATTTGGCCATGAGACACAATGAGTAGCACAGCACAAGAGCATGTTCAGGAAATGATAAGCGGTTGCATGTGACCATAATACAGGTTATGGCAGGGTGAGACCAGATATGAGATTTAGGGTCCAGGTTTTAGGAGGTCTGGTTTGCCATGGGACAAATGGAAATCATCAGCAATTATTACACATGGATGTGACATGGCCCAATTTGTGTTTAAAAAAACTCCAAAACTGTGGGAAAAGTTGATGGAGACACTAGAGGCCTGGTTGAGAGCTATTAAAATGCCTTTGACAAGATACTACATGGTCAGCATTAGACTGTGACCCTGAGAATGCAGATGAGGGTATTCAAGAGATCCTCATGAAGTAGAACTGACAGACTTCATGATGAACTAAATGTACTGGTAATGAAGAGGTCATGATGAAGTTCATCTCATGGGTTCTACCTTCGGTGAATGAGAAGATGACTAGGCTGTGAATTGAGATTGGAAGCACATTAAAAAGGATCAGTTTGGAGAAGAGGAGATAATGAATTTCGTTTTGAATATAGAATTGAGATGGGTTATTATCCTGGTAGAGATGATCAGTAGGCAGCTGGAGAAAATAGGTTTCAATATAGAATTCTATATGTGGATGTGGAAATAAGGGCTCTGGATGTAGAAGATGGAGGCCTGGGTAGGACTGGCTTATGATGAGTGTGGGACGAGGAAACCAAGGACAGGGCCCTGGGATGTGATCATTTAGGGGGTTGGTAGAAGGTATCAGTCCAAGAGGAACTAAAAACAAAGAGAACAAAGAGAAGACTGAGGAGTTTCTTTCTCTAAATTATATGCTCCCTTGTACTGTAAAGGATTTTGTAAATTTGACAGAATAATGTTCTAGAATCTGAGAAAAGAGTGATCAATCTGTTATATTGCTAAGAGGTCTAGTGCAGGTAATGATGAAAAAATGCCTTACTACATGAGAACACATGAAACCTGCTCAAGGCAGTGTGAATTGGTACTGTTTTTTTGAAAATGATTTTGGCAATATGTATCAAGGGCCTCTTCCTTTTGCCATTAACCTCACAAGTCTTGTCTACTCTCTCTTTTCCTTCTTTGAATAAGCCTGCTTTTCTCCTTCACTTACCCTAGTGCTTGGATTATTGCAACAGCCTCCCAACTGTTCTTCCTGTCCTTGACCCCACTCCTCTCCGATCTATTCCCTTCTCTGAAGCCAAAAGGTCTTTCTAAAACAAGAAGCCAGTCACATCTGTCCTCTGCCTAAAGCCTTCTAATGACCACAGCTACTCGATCTGACCCAGGAGACACTTAATGCCTATCTCTCTAGCCTCTTTGCACCCTCACCAGACATAATGTCTCCAGTACCTAAAATGCCCCTTGTTGGCTTTTATACATTTTCTCTCTTTTGTCCATAACAGTCTCTTCTCCCCAACACGGTTCACCTAGTTAATTCTTTCTCTCCTTTGGGTTTTGGTTTGAACATCACCCCAGTGGGGAACCCTTCTCTGACCCCTTAGACTTACGCTAATTGACTCTGCTATATGTTCTTATAGTTACCTCTAGTCCTTCATTCTAGTACCCACTTAACAGTGAGGCCTTGTTTAATTCTCTGTATCTCTCCTCCTTGCTTGCCTCCCCACCTCCCTCCCTCTCTCCCTTGCCTTCCCAACATAGTATGGAACTTAGACTTATCATGAACTTCCTAGCAATGTCTCCAGTTGATTTAATAAAATTAATTGTGCCTAGTAACACTAGCTGAAAACACTGCTTATAGATACAGTTAAGATTTCAGGAGTGGAAATGCACTAAGGTATAGGGTTGACAGACATTCTACGTATAAGGACATGGCCTTATTTAATGGCTTTGTCCTGCTTCCTATATTGGCTTTCTCAGAAAACCCAAAATGTCCCTAATTCATCCAGTCACTTATAAACATTCAGCAGATAGAGCTATTCATTAAATTCATTTGGGCATTCTGTACTTTTATTTGCTAAATTTGGTGGCCCTACTAAGTCATCATTCCACCCCTACAAACTTCCATGCTTCACCATGCTCTGTCGTGTCTCTGCCAAGGCAAGTGACAGATCATCTAGGCCACTTCTGGTCTTAGATATTTCCTAACACTGAACACAATCTAATCTGCCTTCGTGAAATGTGTACTTGCTGACCTTAGCATTGCTCTCTGAGATCAATGTAGAATGTGTGTAATCCTTTTTCCTTAAAGAAGTTCAAATATTGAATTCACTTTGTTGAAGATCACCCTGTGTTATAGACTCTTAACAAGTTTTCTATGTATGCTGGTAACTAAATCTAATAAAACAAAAATCAGAAAACAAAACTCTGATTTGTGGCGTATGCTGATTTCTGAGGTAAAAATACTACAGCCATGGCACCATGACCAACTTTAAACTGCCAAAATGAAGTCATCGAACTTGGAGTTGAGAAGCAGTGTACACATTCCACTCTTGATCTGCTTGAGTTGGCTCCAGCATACCAGTGCCCAAGTTTTCTTTTAATTAACATATTTTCCTGCTTTATTATATTTCGCCCTATTTGGATCTTAACCTGTCGATAGTGATGTTTTGCAAAAAGGATTTCTACTTATATACCACAGGTAGATTTGATAAGAAGAGGTGACAGATTAGCAGTGGAGGATGAGGGAAAGTTGAAGGTAAAAAATAACTTACTGGGTATTGCTTCTTACCAAGATAGAAAAGAGTAGGTTCAGATAGGAAAAGTGACTAATTTATACACTCACTGAGGAAGTGTTCATTGAGTGTCAATCTATGCCAGGCACAGACCCTTCCTGGTCTTGAGGACAGATGCAGCAGAGAACAGATAGAAAACAGATAGGACGGATACAATAGATAGAATCCTTGCTCTTGTGAAATGACATTTAATCTCATTAGAATTTGTCCCTTGAAGGAAACCTGTGGGAACCAATCTGAACCCTGAATTTTCTGCCAAGTAACTCCCCTACCTTTTCCAGCTTCAAGCCACTAGGACATTTGATAAATGTCTTTCTAGTGCCTTGTACCACACCACTAGAAACCTCTGTCCAAACTGATTTCAGATAGTTCAATTGTCACCTCTTGCAGGAAGCCTTCCCTGATATCCCTTACTACCTCCTTCTCTTCTAATTCAGTTAACTCTTATTTCCACAGCAACCCTTGTAGGCATAAGATATAAATTACCCTTGTTATTCTGTATAATATGTATCTCCTTACTTCTCTACTACATTATATTCCCAATGGCATTTTCTTAGAAAGTTTTATCCTAAATAGATGAAGCAAAGCTATCCATCAGCTTAGTCTTTATCTAAAATAATAAAGTCCAAACTAAATACATTTCAATGTAAAATATTAATTTAAGCCAGTTAAATAATTTTACTTTATATATTTTTTGCTCCCGTTACATTAAAATAAAATCTGAAAACAAAAATAGAGTACCAAAAATCTGTCCTTCAGTAATTTTATTATAATTAAAACACACACACACACACTTCAAAATTCATTATAAAGAAAGTAATAGTTTTGAACTTCCTAATAATGACTTTATTCACTATTTTACATTTAGCTCACTTCTGGAGGAAACTTACATGCATGGAGGAGAAGAAATGATTAGATGAAGGGCTCAGGGCCAAATATTTACTTGGGAAAGAAATAATACAAATTAACATATCAATCAATGTCTTGTGTCAGTTATCCAATGACCAACTAGGAGAGGGAATGACTACACTGTCATCCAGTATAAACTTATCTTCAGAAACCACTTCATCTTTAGCCATAATAGTGATGTAGCCTGTTGGTCTTTCGATGTGTTGTATCTGTTGCGTGGCAAATCTACAGGACTTTAAAGAGTTGTCATTTGAACATGATTTCTTACGTAGTGATCGGTTTCAGCAGGATCTACGAGTGCTTGGGTTTTTCTGTAGATACCAGAATCAAACCTCATCCATTGCTTTTGTCCTTAGAGTAGATACCATCACCACACTCTCAACATTCTAATAGGTTTTGATCTTGGAGACATTCAGGATATTCTAACTTTTGTGATTTTGTTCTAATTTCATATGTGTCATCATACTTCCTCCCTTAAATCACATTCAGCATCTATTTCCATTGGAGCTCTCAAAGAAACTCCACTCATAAAGGGCTCTCATCTCTGATGGGTGGTGTCTGAATATCTTGCTGTCATCGAATTACTTATTTGTTATGATGTATGTACTCCAAGAGCAGCCATATATATTACATATAGCAAAGTTTCCTGGCAAGTTTGCTTTCCGTTTCTTCAAAAATAACATGATTTTTCCAAGACCAAAGGAAACAAAGATCTATTTACTTTTCAACTCTGCCACCCAATACGTTTTAACAGAAATATTAAAGGTAACCAGTTTCCCAGTGTGAATGATTTCTCCAGATCTCTCCAGTGTATCTCATTTCTTTGCTTCCCCTGTGAGAAGGCTTGAGCTAATTGGTTAGCTGGTTCTTTGCTCATTAGCCTAAAATTAAAGTTTTTCTTACTTGCTCTTGCCTAGATTGCGGGAAATCTGTACCACTTCAGACTCTTTAAAGAACAGCTTTATTTATCTCTGCTCAAAAGAAATCTGAGAGTCTTTAAACAACAAAATGTCTTATGTGGTTAGTCATATAGCTCATGGCAGCCTCATGATATTTGACCAAAGCTTTACCTATGATATTTTGGCACTGATGCCCTTTTATATTAACACTGAAAAAAAAAAAATCAAGTCAAGGTTTATGGCAAGTGGGGGCAAGGCCAGGTGTAAAGGTAAGAGTTACCTGAAATTGGGGTGTCTGAAACATGTCATTATTACTGAAAACCCATTTCTTTCAAAGCTGGGGATAATGGTCAAGTTATTCTCAAAGAACATCCATTCTAAGAAAGAGTCCGAACACACCCTAATCCAGCACATCCTTAGTACCTTGGCGGCTGCTCGTGATCATACACTCCGCGGGCCAGTCCTGGGGGATCACAGGGGTGACCAGCTCAGCAAACTTCTTCAGAGGACAGCTGTGTGTGCAGCCTGGTAGCGTGAGGGGATATGGCTCGTGCTGAGTCTCATTTCGATAGTACATCTCTACGAAGTACTCTCTGGTGGAGGAAGGCAGAGGGGAGAACTTTGTCAGTTCTATGTTGTTGAACTGTCATTCAGTTTCTCTCCACTTGGCATAAAACACATCTGTTGAGGGACTAGTGGAAGAATTTATGGGAATGAGCATAGTTTAGCCAATTTAGAGGTGGGAATCAGGAGACTGGGACAGGTGGGCCAGATCCGGAGGGTGGAAATGGGAAGGCTGGTTTGTTAGATGGCCAGGGGCATAGGAGGTGGGGACTAGGATACTTAATCAGAGAAGTTGCTGAAAGGTGACAGTTGGAGGAGTCAGGGTTGATTTGGTGAGCCAAATTTGAGTAAGAAGTGGGAGGAAGGGGGTGTTGGAATTTCTTTCTCCTGGTTTCTCCATTTTATGCTTCTCATTTGCTCCTTCCTCTTCTCTTTTCCTCTCCCAGTATCTTTTGGTCTTTTGCCCAGTGAATCTATCTTCCCTCTCCTTAACGAGGTTATAAACATGGAACTGAATAATATATAACATATGTGCTTGACTGTACAGCTAAGACTTTGTAAAATTATACCTCAGAAATATGGGGTGGATGTTCTCATGTCCTCTCATATTAAGGAGGGCTCTTTCAATTCTTTATTTCAAAAAAAAAAAAAAATGTACTGCTTGGTGAAGGTCCACAGGCCCAAACCAATATCAGCAAGCTAGTACGAGGTGCTTGTGGAGGCCATTTGCCAAAGTGGCAGGAGAGAAATTCAAGTAGGATTTAGTGATTTTTCTTGGAGTAGTAACTTCAGAATTGCCACTTTTGAATACTATAAACAAGCCTTTCTAAACATCACTTTAAAAATCCATACAAACAGTAGTAACTACAAATATTCACTTATACGCTGTTTTTTAAAACTTCCCCAATATTATATGAATAAGTACTTATATTGCAGGATGACATATTTAGTGACAGCATCTCTATCTCAAGATGATGGTATGGCAAAGATGACTAATCAAAGCCTAGCAAAGTATGAGATACCCTTTCCATAGAATAGCATTATGGCTTGGAAGTGACTATATTTTCCAGACTCCCTTGCATCTCGGTGGGACCACGCGACTAATTTTAGCCAGCAGAATGTAAGTAGAAGTGATACGGTGCTGCTTCTGGGCTGAGGTGGTTTGTAAGCCGGTTGCTCTGTCCACCTACTTGGTCCTTTCTACAACTGCCCACATAGGTGAACATAGATAGCACTCTTGACAACTGTAGGCCAAAAAGATGGAACCCTGTGTCTCTGAGTCACCACATGTGAATCACACCATGGGGGAGTCACCTCCTATCGGCCAGGAATATCTGCACTGAAGTGTCAGATGTGTGAGAAATAAATCTTCATTGGGTTAAACCTCTGAGAATTTGAGGTGCATTTGTACAGTAGCCAACATTACTTTTAATAGTTACTACATCTGGTAAACAGTTTTCGGGGATTCAACATTTGGCCCTAGTGGTGAGGACACAAGTCAAGATGCATACAATGAGTTTGGATAAAATTGTTACATAAAATGTTAAAGTTAAAAAAAAAAGCGATATTTTTAACGAAGGAAATTGTTTATGTAGTACGTGATTTTAAATGTATGTAACTAAAAATAAAATATTTTAAGAACATATTTACTCCAAAAACAATAAAAAATAATAAAAACAATAATAATAAAAAATAATAAAAACAATAATAAAAAAATAATAAAAACAATAATAATAAAAACCTGGGGACCAGTGCTATTAATTTTGAAAGGTACCTTTCAGACACTTACCCTTTCTCAAGGTACAATTCCATTAAGTGACAGGAGGCATAGGGAGGGAGGATTCCATTGAAAACATCTAGCGCCATCTGTAGGCCACTCACAGTAGTGTCATGCTGCAGAGATTTGGGACAAATCATTTCTGACCTTTACCTTTGGTTCAGATTTACATTCAAAACGTATGTATTAAACGCTTGGAGAGCACATTGATGGTCTCTGATTCAATTAAGTTTCCCGTTCGCGCAAAGACTTAAGAAGTAGAGAGGAGAAGAACTAATTTTGACTGAGCATCTGCTGTGTACTAGGCAATGAGATGTACATACATATCATTGTTTCTATTTAAAAGATGAAGAAACAGGCCCGAGGAAATTAAGTAACTTGCTTAATATTATATAACCCCCAAATTGAAGAAACTAAATTTAAGCTAGGACTTCTGATTTCGTCCCATGCCTTTCCCCAGTAGTATCTCTGTTTTTGCTTCTGCCATTAATTTTCATTGAACTTTAAAATATTTTGGAATACCTCAGAGCTAGGTTATATATTTTTGTATAAGTTAGAGTAATCTGTGCTTTTTTTTTTTAATTGGGGAAAACTATGCAAGGTTATAAATGTTTAGGGAAGATAAAATGTAAGGAACTAGGTTGTGTAGTTTAAAAATAATTGTTAAATGTTTATCCCACAGTGGATGGGAGGCATAGGAGACTGGTTTTCAGTTCCAGTATAGTCGCTGATTAGTTATTTAATCTTAAGAAATCCTCAACTTCCATATCTAGAAGATAGGCATAACATTTGTTTGCATAGACTATATTGCAGCGCACATATTCAAAAAGGGTGAGAACCTATTTACTAGAGAAAGAAACGGAGTTATAGACATATAAGACTTGCCAGAAGTTGCACAATTAGAACAGGGAATCAGATTAAAAACTAAAAAACTGGTAGGATTGCTTTTTCAGAATTTCCTTTCTCCAGGAAGCACTATATTCCATGAGCTCTTGACGGTTAAAGATGGAGTCATTACAGTATTGTCTGATTCCCCGCTCATTCTGGATTCCACAGTCAGGCATCAGTATATGATACATCCCTGAAATTCTCCTCCAACTGCACCTCTTTCCCTGACTCCTGATCAAGGTGGAAGTCTTCTCCAAGTTCTTGTCTTTTCTTTTCTTTTCTTTTCTTTTCTTTTCTTTTCTTTTCTTTTCTTTTCTTTTCTTTTCTTTTCTTTTCTTTTCTTCCTTCCTCCCTCCCTCCCTCCCCTCTCCCCTCCTTTCCCTTTCTTTCCTCCCTCCCCCTCTTCCGTCTTTCCTTTCTTTCCAAAGCAAACCGTCTTTCCTTTCTTTTCTTTCTTTCCAAGGCAAACTGTGATTGACCTTACAGGTTGCAAGGACCTTGTCAGTTTACAATCCCTTATTTTTTATTTTTTACGCCTACAGCACCTGGTCTTCCTAGGTGGTCTTCCATCCAAGTACTAACCAGGCCTGACCCTGCTTAGCGTCTGAGATCAGACAGGATAGGGCTAGCATGGCCATAGACCTTTCTTTTATTTCTGTACCCAAATGTAGTTCTAACTTCAAGTTGCAGCTCTCTCACCCTTTCCCTCTTTTATCTTCTTTGCCATCTTGAGTTTTTCACTCAGACGATCCCCCAGCATGTCAAACCCAATTCTAACTGGTACATTCACATAGCACAAGACCACCTCTGTTGACATTTCCACCTTTCTTCTAGTCATCCAGGCTTGAAACATTGTCTTTATCTGTGGCTTTATCTTCATTTGCATCATTGCCTTCCACCCACATTCCAATTCATCAGCTTTTCCTCCTCAAGTGGATGCTTCTCTCTTCTCAGGCACCAAAGCACTGGCTTGTGTGGCTTTTCTATATATCTTTGTGTAGTGTTTATGTGCTTACTTGTCTTCTTGCCAGTGTAACATTGTAAATTCCTCAAGGATCAGGATTACATATTTAATTTTAAAGGCATTGAACAGGTGTCTACCATCTACCAGGCGATAGGAAAGTGACGAGCTGAGGCCCACTCCTCAGAGAGATCCCATACTTGAACAAATGGATGTTGAACAGAGACAAAAATACTTACTGCAGAATACATGACAAGTTTTCTGTGGTTCAATGGCTGAGTTGCTCTTATCATGTTATTGAGGATTTCATCGATCAGGACACCTTAAAGAAGATAAATCAACAATGGAGTTGAACCAAACATGGGCTTATATTTTAGTTCATAAGCTTTTAGTTAATTCATACTTAGTAATTCTCTGTCATGATTTTCAAGACTTAAGAAGAGAGGAAAATAACTAATTTTGGTTGAGAATCTGCTTTGTTCTAGTAGCGTGATTTACATACATTATTTCACAGAATCCTGACTTCTGTCCCCCATTTATAGGTGAGGAAACTGAGGTCCAGAGACATTAAGTGACTCATGCAGAGCTGCAGAAGGAGAGCTGGACTAGCACGCCAGTACTTTGCCATACCAGATTTTGTTAAATCTCAAAGTTAGGTGGCTTAGAAACTTGGAATAAATTTCAGATGGCTTTTTCTTTCAGACCGTCATTAGCCAATGCTCTTCTCCAAGGCAGGCCTGAAGTAACAACTCCTCTGTCTTCACTTCTCTTCCTTCCATGCCCCAACAGTCAGACCTGTGGGAGACCCTGGGAGAAAGCAGCTCTCTGGATGTCTGGACATGTCATAGACTGTTATCTGGGGACAATTTCTGAAGGTTTTTCTGGGTGTCACTATCAAGAGGCATCTTGCACCTTCAGCTTTTATGTGTTTTCAGTAGATGAGAGCTTCTATGCCTTTCATATTTGTTGCTCCTGAGGTGGTGAAAGGCAAATGCACAACTCAGAGTTTCCATCCTGTATGTAGAAACTGAAGGCTGAGGGGTACCTCATGGTACCAGAAACTGTTCTGGGAACATGTTGCTTCAGGGACTTCCATTACCATCACTTGAAGATGCTTTGTTGGTGGTCTCTCTATTATACATGTGCTCTCTTGGCTTGAGGATGACCAATTTTTGTTTTTTGTAATGAGAAGGGCATTGATGTTAACAAACTGACTGTGATCCACTCAGCAAATACCCAGTGAGAAGCTATAGTGGGCCAGATTATTTTGCTACATATTATTTGTCCTGCAAAAGTGCATAAAAGAGTAAGAATAGACTTTATTGGTCGGTATACCAATTAGAACAATAAAAGATTAATTGAGGAGGGAGGTGATCTGTTGTTCTTTAATGCTGGGACTTCTTTGACTACTAGAAAAAGATTGATGCTACATCTCAGACAGGTCTACAGCTCTCTGTCCCAGGAAAGGCTGCCCTCAGGGAGTCCTTTAGAGATTTTAGCTTGATCTTCATGCCACATAGGTACTGAATTCTGTGACCAAGTTTCTAGGAGTCATGATAGCCACCTTCAATTAGCAACTTGTCCCTTGTCTGCAGGTATGCCTGCAACAGCCTTCAGTGTTGATAATGGAATATGATATCAGCTCTTGGTTCAGGGGTGATTGTCCATTTCGGATAAACTAGAGGAAACCATCATGATTCCCCAGGCTCTAGCATGCCAGTAATTATGTTTTATAGGAGGGGAAACTGAGGTTCAGGGAGGTTCAGCAACTGGTCCAGGATTACACAACTCTGACCATAAGGTTTAAGCTTTTCTGAACTCAGCACGTTCTACTTCAAAACTCTTGTTCTTAGTCATTAGGCTACACTGTAGTATAAGCTAGCTTCTGAGTTCCCTGTTGCATCTTTTATTAAATCTGCATATACTAGACAAAATATCCTTGATTGGAAGACATAAACTTCATTTCCTTCACTCTTGGTCCATGCAGAGTTTGGAAATTTTTTTCTATAAAGGGCCAGGTAGTAAATATTTTTTGCTTTATGGCCAATATGTTCTGTCACAACTGTTTATTCTTGGTTCTGTAGAAGCACAAAGGCAGCTATAGACATGACCTAAATGAATGAGTGTGGCTGAGTTTCAATATTTTACTTACAAAAAATGGGCACTGTACTATATTTGGATTGCAGAGTGTAGTTTACCAACCCTTGGTCTATAACAGTGGTCCCCAACCTTTCTGGCACCAAGGACCGGTACTCCTATGAGAATCTAATGCTTGATGATCTGAAGTGGAGCTGAGGCAGTGATGCTAGCATTGGGGAGTGGCTGCAAATATAGTTGAAGCTTCATTTGCTCACCCACCACTCACCTCCTGCTGTGTGGCCCAGTTCCTAATAGGCCACAGACCAGTACTGGTTCGTGGCCTAGGGGTTGGGGACCTTTGGTCTAAAGTAAAAAGAGCTTTCCATTAATATGAATATGACCATTCATATATTGATAAATGAGCTGTAAGGATTTTCTGTGTGTGTGTGTGTGTGTGTGTGTGTGTGTGTGTGTGTATGTGTAACAGGTGGGGGTGGGAGGAAGTTATTACCAAAAACAGTGTCACCCCTGATACCAACTGATAGAAAAAAAGTTTGGGCAAAGGTCAGAAGATGCTGGTTAAAGTCCTGATGTTCCTATGTGACTCTGTGTCACCCAGACAATATGTATTTTCTCTAGAGGATTGTGTCCAGCGGCTTCATCATTCAACAAGCATGTAGTTGACAAGTCTCTCTTGTCTAGCCAGATTTGAACAATTGGCTGAATGTGTGTTTTGGCAGGAATCACTCAGGAAACAATTTCCTGGCTTATCAATAGCATACACTTCCTTCAGAAAGTAGGCAGTTGCATTTACATGAGTGCCAGCCTTTAGAGTCCAAGACCGAGAGAAGACCTTAGGGAAAGACTCTTATTGACAGAATCTAGTTTAATACACTCATCAGATGGGGAAACTTGGATCCAGAGAGGGAAAGTGACTTCCGTGAAATACAATCTTTAGTATCCAAATGAAAAAAAAAAGGATAAATATGAGCAAGCTGCTAGGATAAATCCTATGGTTTGTTCATGAACAGACCTCTACATCTGCTATTATTCAGTCCTGTCTGGCTTTTCCTACTCTTTTATTCACCATCTTGTACATTCTGAAACTTTAATGTATATGAGGTACCTATGGATTTTATTAAAATGCAGATTCTGATTCAGCTGGTCTGGGGTGGGGCCTGCTATTTTGCATTTCTAGCTGGATGCTAGGTGATGTTGCTGGTCCTTGAACCACATTTTGAGTAATGAGGGGCTGAATTTTTGAGCTAATTATAACTAGGTTGGAGGAAATTAATCAAGAGTCCTCCCTCCACCATCTAATAGGGGTTGGGACTGAGTCATCTTTCTAGCACCTGGTAGTGCAGGGATGAAGTCTGGTACTTGTACAGCCAATGAGGCCTGACTTCTACCCTCTGAATCATTTTGTTGTTTAATACATAAGATTGAGCTGCCTCCTTAGACAGTCTATAACCTGCCTGATAATTTCTTTCAACATACCAGGTTCCATCTAAGACTTATCTCTAGATGCTCTTCCTTTCCAAGAGGCTGGATTTTGTTGTTCATGTCCTTAGCATAGAGTAAGGACTTTAGCATTTCTATCAGGTGTGCCTCTGTGCCAAACAATCAAGACTTCTTCAACTTCATCACATCATTTATGACTATTGTCTTGAAGTATATGTCACAAGCTACTTTGTACATTTCATATAAAGTTGCTTTTAACCATTCTGATTTCATACCTCATTAGCTGTTTTTCTGTAGCTATAAATGACTCTTCTCCTGGCTGGTGATTTGAATTCCTTCTCTAGCTATGCAG
This sequence comes from Cynopterus sphinx, assembly GCA_030015415.1. Classification (NCBI taxonomy): domain Eukaryota; kingdom Metazoa; phylum Chordata; class Mammalia; order Chiroptera; family Pteropodidae; genus Cynopterus; species Cynopterus sphinx. The sequence goes on from CM057381.1 coordinate 130,561,086, forward strand.
TCTTGAGTAAACTTCCTTCAAGGATGGTCCAACCACCAGGATACTTTGCCTCTATGTATTCTCCGAGGGTCCTGACCCCATGATGAATAGAGGCTGGCCACAGTTACAGTCCTAATGCGATGAGACTGTTTTCCTCACACTGTCTAGAGTAAATAACTTAAAAAAATCATCTCCTGTGGCTTAGAATTGCTTCATTGTTATGTCAATGTGCAACAATGCACCTTCTCTTGTTCTCTACACTTAGTTTCAATGCCTACATGAACAACACCGGAACCTGGCACACCCTTAGGTACATTAGTTGGCTAACCCAGATGCCCTCAGAGGCCTGAGTTTCTATCCCCATCTGGCCTGGTCCTGGTTTCTTTCTTCCACCCACCTATGTTAATTATAAGGACATGACATCCTCTTGCCGGGATCTGCCTTCATTATGATAGGGTGTCCTAGGTTATGGAGGGCCATAGTCAGCTGGGAAGAGCCATATTGAGAAATAAACACCTCTCAACACCAAATGAAAAAATTTAAGCTGTGCATTAACCTGTCAATTGCCATAGATATTAATCTACAGGGCATAATCAGCCTGCAAAATATGTGTTGTTAACTTTCGCAATAGCTACAACCCAGGGTTTCAGGAAAACAGGCCACTTTGTTATACCACCCACTTAAAAAATTCATTCCACAGGCTACGAGACACAATTGATTTTCATGGGGCTCAGATACAAACTCCTTGATTCTTTGATCTGGAAAGCATAAAAATTATCATTTAACTTTAGCCTAAAGCTTTCATTTTCCAGATGGAAAATCTAAGGCCCAGAGTGCTTAATACTGATGATTATAACAACACATAATATTTACTGTCAGTTTATATGTTATTTACCAGGTAGTGTTTTCCAGGAGGTGTAGCCTTTTGAAAACATAAATTCATTTAATCCTTATAATATATGAAGTGAATATAATTATTATCTTCATTTTACAGAATGGAAATTGTTACAGGAGTAATTAAGTGACTTGTCCAAGATCACATAGCTAATTAGTGGTAGGACCAGGATTTAGGCTTATATTACTCAACCACAAATCCAATACTCTCCTCTCATTTTTTAAAAAAGTACTTACCCCCCTGCAGTCTAGATTTCTCCTTCTGCTTGTAAATTCCATAAAGGGACAGAAGAGACAATTCTGATAACTCTTTCAACTTAGTCATGGAGTCCCCTGTGGCCCAGGAGGGTAAAGTGAAATTGTGAACATGCTGTAGCGAAGAAAAAAGGAAGAAAATGTGTATTTTTATTTCTGATTGTCCTCTTTATTGATTTTTTTATCCTCTTTCACCCCACAAGAACTACTGGGTCCTGTCCTTTTCTTGCCATTTCTACCTGGGAGAACTTTACTTTGTGATAAACAGTGGTATTGACTTTCAGAAAAAAAATTCATGGGAACTCATTTGCCCTTTCCTACCAAGTGCATAGCTTTTGGTTTAACTCTGGGTAAAAGATGATTAATATTTTGCATAGTAAGTGTAGAGTTGGGCAGGAATGTACCTTATTTCTTTATGAAAGGTTTAGAAATCTTTTTATTAACCTGGGGTGGTAGGGAGGTAAAGCTGACAGGGTTGGTTGATGTTTCCTTAAAAGTCGAATGAGCAGCCTAAGAGGACAGGTGGGAAAGATAATATATTTACAGAGCCTTTAATAATATACCTGACTCCTATCAGCTTCTAATTCACTGACTCTTGGGGAAAGCCTATATCTTGTACACAGCAGGAGCTTGGTAAATATTTGTTAAATTGATAACTAATCTGTACAGCAGGGCAGGTAGAGACCTTGTGCAAATATTTATTACCTGCTATGAGGAGTTAATGGAGATCCCCCAGATTCAAAAGCAGGATTTGATAGAGAAAGTTTGTGGAAGAGGAGACCAAAGTAAAGTAATCTATAGAAGAAATGAGAGAAAGGTGAAAAGAACTACACACCATGACCATATCAGATCAAACTGCAGTAAGGAAGAAAGAAAAAAAAAAATCAAGATTGGAACCAAAATGTGGGATTTTGTCTCTATTGAAGAGTCTTTTATAAACAAGATCATGTATCTTTCTTGAAACCTATCCTGATGCTAAAGTAAAAATATTAGGAAAGTAGTATGTGCTTGTGTCAACTAACTGACATGGAGGGGGGCAAACTGTGCCATCTGTTTTGAGATGGAACTATGAAAAATAATTGCTGCCTCTCCATCCCCAACCCTCACCCAACACTCACAATGACCTCGAAATCAGAGGTAGATAAGAGTCTTGTGAGTGGTCAGATTTGCCCCAGGGTTCTGTGAACTGGCTGGGAAATCAGGATTATGGAGTTCTCCTTTTGGCCAGCAGGTGGAGCATGGTGAGTGAAAAACACCTTTTAACCTTGAAAAAGTCAGTACTAATTCATCTAGCTACAAATGTTATTTTGTATGCGTTGTACAGCAAGGAAGAGATCCTTTCCCCATAAACCAGTTTCAATAGCCTGGCTTCAAGTTGATTTGCTTCTTTAAATATCCAAAAACCAGGTAATTTTTTTTCTTTTACTGTACAATAACATTGCATTTTTCATTACAATACACAACAGAATCCAAGTATTCCTAAGTGACTGAAAAATAAGCGGCAAGGCATAGGAGAAAAGCAGTTTTGCTTGCAATTTTCTAAAAGGTGAAAACGTGAATAACAGAGAGAAGAAATCAAAACGTTCAAGTTAATATAAATGAGTCTTGGATTATGTTTCTATGTTAAAAGAGATATAAGTAATACATTTGTAAAAAAGCAAAAGAAAATGTATTCTTTTATTTCAAAATAGGCATACATCATAAAATAAGATTGAAAGTTAATTTTAATATTTCTTTCTTTTACCTCACAAAATAACGGGTCGTAGACTTTACTCCAAATTCCGAAAAGGTCCTTGCCATGGTATCCTGCAAGTTTTGGCAATGTTTCTATAAAATCCTGAAACACACAGAGTGGGAAAAATTTCTACACCAGGGTTACTTAGCTTCAGCATTGATATTCATATTGATATTTTGGGCTGGATAATCTTTGTTGTGGGGGGCTGCTCTGTGTATTACAGGACGTTTGGCAGTATCCCTGGCCTTTGCCCACTAATGCTAACATCATCCTTAATCCCTGTAACAATCCAAAATGTTCCCCATGTGGCAGATTTGCCTTCTTGGGAATTGCTATTCTTTACAGAAAAGTATCCCAATAATATTGGTTATGATAATGCCAATCCAAAGAATTTTACAAATATTAATTGACCATTTCTAATTACACCAAATTGAACAAATACTGGCTTGCTGTCACATGCTCCTTCCTGATTTGTCCTGGAATCAGACTGAACTGCACTGCCTCAAAAGTCTTTTTGGAAGTAGGTTATGTATAACTCACATGTAAATGAGTGTCCAAGGCAAGAGGGGGAAAAATGTCTCAGGCCAAAGCACCACAGAAAAACACAACAGAAACAGAACCTGGTGTTTGGCTCTAAGTATGAAATTTGGATTGGATGCAAACATTTCTCTAGGTTCTATATTGTTCTTGAATTTTCATGTTAAGGACACTGACTGTTCAGCTATCTGCCTGATGAAATTTGGCAGCGATTTCTGTGAAGTCTTTTGGAAGATATTGTTTGTCTATTGGATAAATTTTCTAGGAAAATATAATTTTCTAATATTAACCCAGATTTCCATAAAATAAAGAGAAATAATTATTAAAAATCCATTCCCCCCCCAAAATCCCCCAAAATATAACAAAACAAAAGCTCTAGGGCCAGATGATTTTATGGAAGAATTCTACCAAGTTTTCCAATCTAAATTATGCTATTGTTTTAACTGCTCTGGAGCACAGAAAATGAAAACTTCCAAAAAATTTTTATGAAGTGTAATATTGATGCTGACAAAGATTATCCAGAAGAGTCTAATGTCATTTTGAATATTAATACAAGATATCTAAGTAAAGTATTAGCAAATAATTCAATATAATGTGGGATAGTATTCCACAAATATTCTTGTGAAATTATTAATATGCACAAGATATTCGAGTAAGACTGCAAAAGAAAGGGACTTGATTTTAGAAATGTAAAAATGGTTCAATATTAGTAAGTCTATGATAGAGCTTAGTAATTGATCCAAGGAGAAAAATAACTTGATTATATTAAAATGTTAAAAAGACCTTTCAAAAAATTAAACACCAGTATTGACAAAACATTCAAGAAAATAGGAACTCATATAAAACTGAAAGCAATAAATGAACAAGACAAAAACACACAGACACAGACAACAGTGTAGTGGTTACCAGAGGCAAAGTGGGGAGGAGAGAGGTCGGTAAGGGTAAAGGGGGTCAAATATATGATGACAGAAGGAGATTTGATTTTGGGCGATGAACATATAATGTAATATACAGACGATGTATCATTGAATTCTACACTTGAAACATATAATTTTATTAACTGATGTCACCCTAGTAAATTTAATAAAAAACAAAAACAAACAAATAAGAAAATAGAAAAGATGACTAGTTCCTTAACTTGATAAAAATATACCTATTTGGTCCTAGAACTAGCACGCTTAAAAGAAAAAAACTTCTAAAATCAGAACAAAGACAAGGATGCCCACTATCAACACTATTACATAATATAGTCATGGGCCACTGACGAATGGGGATATATGATAAGAGATGCATCTTTAGGCAATTTTGTCATTGCGTGACCATCATAGAAGGTACTTACGGACACCTAGGTGGTATAGTCTACTACATACCTAGGTGGTATGGTCTAGCCTATTGCTCTGTAGGGGAGGGTGGGTGTCAGTATGGGAGGTTACTAAAAAAAGCACAATAAACAATGGTAGGGTTGTTATGCAGATTTATGTTGTCTTCTGCATAGGTAAGAGTTTCTAGAAATAAAGTTACTCACCTTTTCCTTGAGCAGCCAGTGGGACATGCTAACAAATGGAAATTTCCCTTACAAACAGACATCTTTTACAAAGGCTAACTTCTACTTGGTGTTCAGAACTTCCTGCTGTTTCTTTAAAACAACCATGACTGTACTGTACTCTAAGTACTGGTCAGTGGAGATAGGCGAAAGTAATCAGAAGTATAAATATTTGAAAAGTAGAATTAAATCATGATTATTTGCAGATATTATAAACCTAGAAGAGACTTAACAAAAATGTAGAAACTTTATTTGAAGAATACCCTAATAAAATATTGAAGAACAAAAAGTAAAAAGTACCATGTTCTTGGAAAGAAAGATGCAACATCAAAAAGTTGCAAATTCTCCCTAAGTTAATTTATAAATTTAGTATGATCCCAATAAAAAACACTAAAAGATTTTTTTAAAGTATTTCTGGACCTAGACAAGCAGATTCTGAAGTTTACAAAGACAATAAAAATATAACAAGAAAACTCAGGTCAAGTAGAGCAATGAAGGATGATCAGCCCTTTAGATATTAAAACTATAAAGTCTTAACAATTAAAACAATGTGATTTTAGCTAATGAAAAAAAAAATAATTAAATAAAATAAAACTTCCAGAAATGGACTCCATTCATATGGGAATTTTAATATATAATAGTTCAAATTAGTTGAAAAAAGAATGAAATATTCAATAAATAGTGACGAGGCAACTAGGTAATCTTCTGGGGAAAACTTAAGCAGGATATGTAACTCATACTTAACCCCAGTATAAATTGTAAATCAATCCAATATGCAAATGTGAAATGAAGGCTATAATAGAATTAGAAGAAAGCATTGCAGGCTTTCTTTATAACTTAGCAATGGGGAAGGCTATTCTAAAGATAATTAAAAATATACAAACCATATATGAGTATATCGCACACTTACAACTACATGGCAAAAACACTGTAAACAAAGTCAGCAAGCAAACAATAAAAACAATGCCATTCATTTTATGGATAAAGATATTGAAACATAGAAAGTTCCTAAAAATTATTGAAACCTCCCACTCCCAATAATTTAAAAGAAAAAGTAGTCAAGAGATATGATCAGAAAAGGAAGTACAAATGGCATTTAACTAAAGATATACAAAGCTTACTCATCACTAAAGAAAAGTACTGCAGCACAATGTTGTGTAATAGTGATGACACTGTGCCTCCTTGTCTCATTCCTGATTTCAGAGGGGATACTTCTAGAAATACTGTTTTTTTCACTTAACAGATGGGCAAACATCCCTGAAGTTGTCTATGCATGATTGGCAAGACAGGAGTAGAAATGGGTATAACCTCATTTGAGGGTAATTTGACAATATTTTAAATTATTAAAATATTGCTTCAGAGCATCTACTTCTGGGATAGTTTTCCACAAATAATCTTGTGAAATTATTGATATGCACAAGATATTCGAATAGACTGCAAAAGATTGCAAATGACACAAACTTCCATCAATAGAGACTGGTTAAATAAATTATGGTATGACCATAAATTCAAATATACACTTGTAAGAAAAAATGAGGAAACTATTTATGTACAAATAGAAAAATATTTCCAAAATGACAAAAAAAAAAAAAAAACTACAAATGACCAACCTTGTAGTATAGCACTTTTGTGTAACAAAGGGGGAAATTACCAGAATATATTAATATTTATTTGCACGTATATAAAGAAACTGCAAAGCTACATAAAAAAATACTGCCAGCAGTTATCTGTAGAGTTATTGAGAGACTTTCTATTGCATTCTTTATTTTTTCTTTTCTTGATTTTTTGAACCGAGTGTATTGACATATTCAAAATATTATTTTTAAAAGTATAAAGCATCATATCTGCTTTTGTACAGTTTTGAAAAGAAGTATTTTGCAAAGTGGAAACACAATTAAAAAAAAAAAACCTATCCTTTGTATCTGAAGACAATAGTCCCAGTCTCTTAGCCTCACGATAAAGCACATCATTTTAAACTTGCATTTATCCAGATCCAGCCACACAGTTTCACCCGGTTCCTCACAGGCATATGAATATAAGATTCAGAAAGGACTGGCTTCCTTACTGTCTTGTGGCCATGGCACAGTGATGAGGACCAGGCTGTGATGACTGACCCTCATTAAACAATCTAACCCACTGCTTAACCAGCCACTGGCAGATACTTTCCCCCCACACTTCAGAGAAACTTCATCCTTTGTCTTGGCCCTCACACTCATGTACACGACTCAGTGACACTATTTTTTAACCTTATAGGGTTGCAGCCTCTTCTGGAATTCTTCTGATTTCAAAGTCTCCCTGTGAAGTTGTTGAAAACGAGGGCAGTTCCTGAAAGGCAGGTACAGCAACTGAGGACAAAAGAAAAATCATACAAAACTTTATTAGTCAGAAGCACTTTGCTAAAGAACCAGGGGCCATATTTTAAACCTAATTAGATTCAATAAGACCATAAAAAAAGATTCAGACCTGTTTTGAACTGAATAAAAATTCTAAAATTGGAGGCAAAGAGATAAATGGTCTGCAGGTCTTAAATAGCAGGATATATATACACAGAACTGTATAAAACTTGTTATTTCATGAAATTGCCTAAATAGGACTATGCTGTTGATAAATATTCACCTTTTGTGAAATGGTAACTGTTATCTTGCTTCCTTCCTGACTCCTTTCACTTCGAGCACTAGATGTACACATGCACCAGTTCAGAGAAATAAATTAGATATTTTGGAAAGAATCTTAAGAGATCAATTTACCATTCGTTGATTTAATTCTTACAAATTCGCACACTGTTAAAATAATGGCACATACTAAATCCGTAAAAAAATATATTTAAAACCCTATTATGAGAACAAAGTGATCATGCTAAAATGAGTTTAAATTTAACAAAGTTTTGTAGTTTTAGCTATAAGCTACAGGCTGGTGACTCCCGAGTTTATTTGGTTGCTCTTACTTTCCCTCTGTGTCGAGTCCTGTATTTCCAGCCCTTTGTGGATAGCACCACTTGGATTTTTCTCTTCTTCCTCAAATTTAACATGTATTAAGCTGAACTCAACTTCAATTTCAACTGTTTCCTCTTTGCAATCCCTCTACTTTTGCCAATGGCAAAATTTATCATCTTGCTTCATTAACTAATCACTTTTGCTTGTCTACTTTCAAAATATTTCCAGAATAGGCCCCTTTTCTTTATCGTCATTGTTCCTTCACAGTCCAAACCACCATAATCCATGTTTCAACCACTGCTTTCTACTTGGTGAGTTGGCATTTATTCTTTCTACCTTCATGATTCATTCTCCATGAGCAGCTACATTAATCCTTTTTTATTTTATTTTTGTAAACACTAATCTTTTTAAAGCATCAGTCAGACCGTGCCATTCTGTGGTTTATAACCTTCACTGGCTTTCTGTTTCACTTGGAGTAAAGCCCAAACTCGTTAGTCCCTAGTGATTGCTCTGCCCTGCTTTTCTACTACTGTCCTTGTCACTTGCTCCTCTCAAATAATACCGTGGGGCTTCATGCTGTCCCGTGAACACACAGGCTTGAGGTCTCTACAGATTGTTCTCTGCTTGAGACACTCCCCCATTGACTCCAACCCAGGATGATTTAGCCAATCTGTCCCAGCAACCATCACATTGCCTCTTTTTATTTCTTTCAAGGATCTCATCACCATCTGAAATTATTTAATTTATTTACGTCCTAATTATCTATTTTCTATATAAACTCGAGGACTGCCCAGATCTTATCTATTTTGTTCACTGCTGTGTTGTCAATGCCTAGAACAGGGCCTGGCATATTAATAGCAACTGAGAAAACATTTTTTTTTAATAAGCTGCTTTCTGTCTATCATTTCTGATTCTATGTGTCACTTGTCTTACCTCCCTTTCCTCCCTAGGTCTTTACCATCTAACTTCAGGCCTTCATTTAATTTCTTCTGAATTTTCTCAACAGTTTTTCTTAGAGGCTCAAGCATTTTTTCCTTCCAAGCCTTTGTCAGATAAATGTCTCAAAGCACCACTCAAAGTCTCACAGGGCTTTTATATACTTAAGAAGGAATACTTTTTTTTTTCACTTTAAAAAAAATTATTCCTACAGCACCTGGTCTTCCTAGGTGGTCTTCCATCCAAGTACTAACCAGGCATGACCCTGCTTAGCTTCTGAGATCAGACATCGGGCTTCTTCAGGGTGGCATGACCAGCCATAGACCATGGACCGTGGCTCCATTGGGGTGCAAACCCAGGACCCTCTGCGTGTAAAACAGATGTGCTAACTGCTACACTATGGAATCATGTCCAAGGAGGAATACTTTTATGTTCAGTGCTTTACATCAAAATTTCCGTGCATGCTTTCAAATTTTTCCATAGTTAGAAATAACATTGCTTGGGGAAAAGAACCATAAAACTATTCATTCAAAGGTCTATATTTTAATAAGTTATTTAACCTTTCTAGACTTCAGTTTTCTCATCTCACATATGAAAAGAGTCAGGCTGAAAATAAATAGAATAATACCTAAACATCTGCCCAGAATATGGCAGTTTACAAAGTCTTTTCCATTTCATAACTAACTTGTTTTTCTCAAATCCCTATAAAAAAAGTTAGGTGGGTACAGTTCCCATTTTACAGAAAAGAAAACTGAGGTGCAGGGAGGTTACTCGAGGTCAAGTATCTGAAGTGCTAGTAGTCTCTCAGACCTAGGTTTTCCCAACTTTAAATCTTGCCTTCTTTCTACATCACACTGCCTTTCAGCCTCAAGATTGCTTCTAGCTATTGAATTTGAATTCTCTCATCTGTGCCCAATGTAGTTATTCAGTCTTATTTTCATTCATTCTAAATATGAACTCTGGACACAGAAGGGCAAGCACTCTGTATATTCTCTCACTGCCATGCTTTGGGCTGCCTTCCTTTCCTGTTCTACTTTTCCTCTGAAGTCTGGTTCAAGTTCTCAATCTCTCCAGGAAGTCTTGAATGACTGCCCTTTGGTAGCTCCCTGCACATCTCATTCTCTGAATTCCTTCAGTATGTACAGTTTGCACTTGAAACCAATGTTCACCATCCTGTTCTGTGTTCTATACACTTCAGGCGTGTGAATCTTTTTTTCTTCAAATGGATTATAAATTAATGATAAAATCTGGCCTCATCTTTCTCATGTTATAGTACTTTGCACAGCTCTGAGAATAACTTTGTGTTGATTGATTTTCTTAGAGATTTTAGTTGATGTCAGGGAGAACTGTTTTCATCTTAGTAAGCAGGGAGCTGGAAGCCATAGGTAGATAATCTTACTTGCTTTTATCTTCTTCTCCCTCTCTCCCTTACTCTCTGTTTTTCTCTTCCTCATCGTATAGCGTCTATATTCTCTTTACTATTTAATTGAATTACTATCTTTCAGGATTAAGATACCTTGGTCTACAGTTGCTAAATTTGGTACTGCTGTCCAGCCTTTATCTAATAAGAAAAGGCTGTGGTAAAGTAATTTGCTTTTTTTTTAGAAGAAAATATTTACAAAATCTTAAGAATGCACGTAATCATAATACTTCACTCCTGATTCTATAAAGGAAAGAGGCTTTTTGGGAAACACCAGAAAAATCATTTGGTGTAGATTTACCTAGAGTGAGGTTGACAGGGTCAGGGTATTTCTACAAAGCATTTGAAAAAAATTCTTAAGTTACCAGCAATTAAGTCAAATTTCTAGGTGCACAGGCAGGGCAAAGAGGATAGTAACCTACCCTAGAGGTTACTAGGCAACAGTCCTGGTCCAGTGATCATGCTAAGCCTCTGCCATAGAGAGATGAGACAGTCATGCTTATAATGTGATTGCAGGAGAATTAGGAAGATTCCTTGTACCAAACTACTTCCTTCAGATAGCCTTATAGTGCATACTTAAGAGATTAGATTTATTTATTGATATTTAAAAAATAGCAAGTCCTCTCAAAAGGTTATAGAGTTTTTGATCAGACCCACCTAGTATAAATAAATCTGAGGTTTCTCTCAAACAGCCTCATTCAGGCAGCTTGGTTTACAGTACTCGTTCTCAGACTTGGCTGTCCACTGGAATCGTCTAGGGGGATTATTTTTAAAATACTGATGCCTGGGTCCCACCCTCTGGAATTCTGATTTGTTATGGGGTGTGCCCTGGACATCAGGATTTTAAAAAATCATCAGGTGATTCTAATATGCAGCTAAGTTTGAGGACCACTAGTTTATAGGGAAGGAAATTGCTCTGGAATTTCCTGGTTCTAATCCCAGTAGTGATGCTTATCAGCTCTGTAGCTTGGGGCTCATTTGGTTTAACTTATCTATAAGCATTTATTTTCCTTTATATATTATTGCCTTTTCGAGGTTGTTATGAAAGGTACACACAGGACATACATAAAGTGTTGGGCACCAATTATATACTCAAGTCTTTCTCTTTTTTTCCTACCTAGAAATGAGGATTTTTCATCGGGGAGGGGAGAGAGGTACTTTGTAGGTAAAGATGATTTAAGATATTCTGAAGAAAGGAGAACCTGTGTGGGGTACCGAAAGCCCAAGAATTGAAAGCAGAACACTGGGAGGGGTGTGTGTGTGTGTGTGTGTGTGTGTAAAGTCAGAGAGAACCAAATTGCGAAAAGTTGAAAAAATGGCAAAACAAAATGGATGATAAAGATCCAAAGAGAAATTCTGTTTTGACCCTCTCTTGCCTTGTGTTTTCTATGTCCTACATTGTTCTTTGCACATTTATTTAGGAAATAATTAAGGCTTCACAAGAAGTGTCCAGACTCCCAAATCCGCAAAGACTGAGCAGCCTGTCTTCCTCTTCCCAGGCCCCATAGAGTCTCCTGCTTTTTACAGAATACTGACCCGATCTTCAGAAAGAGGGACTGTGTGCACCGGGATGGGCTGCCAGGGTAGGCTGGGATTCCAGACACTGATGCCTTCTGGGGGGAACAGGGCTGCAAGGTTTGTCATAGCACTCATCAATGTCCGGTCAACATCTGTGCTTTGGACATAAACCTAGAGTGGGAAAACCGAAACATAATCCAATTGAGAGGAACGGTGGATTTTTCCTGTGGAGCTAATATTTGAGAAAGGGCAGAACACCCACACTGAAATATTAGCAGACACCGTGGTAGCATCATGATCATAAGATCAATTGTGGAAGAGACAGTATTGTGAGCATGTCTTGGTATATAACAGCATGGTATGCCAATAGTTGAACTGACAAAAGAGACCAATTAAGTGGTGACTACTTGCCACCAGTTGCCAAGCTATTTGCCATAAGTGTCCATCAAATTTTGAACTTACTCATATTTATAATTTTCTAAGAACAACATAATTGTACAAATTAGAGCACATTTATAGACAAAATATCTGACTTGAACAAGTTGCTTGAAAAACAGGCAAAGCACTTTCATAAATGCAACATTATGTTAAACTCTTTCAAGGGAAAAAGTTGCCTGTTGATGTTTATAAGACTCATTCAAGAATTTTAGCTCCTCAACTTGCCTGTTGATGTTTATAGGACTCATTCAAAAATTTTCCATATCTTGTCTTAAGATATTCTCCAAGTTCATAATGCTGCTCCATGCCCAGCTACGTGAAAAAAAAACACACAAAAATTAGTAAAAATAACTTTGTGAATCTTATCTATGCATTTCATCTCTCCTTTCTACATGAGTGAAAAATGGTGTACTTTAATAGTTCCACAAGGACAACATATTTTTTCCTTTTTTAAAATTTCTTTAATTCCCCCTAAGTCTACCTCCCTTCCCCCTAACACATTTTAAAATGAAAACAAGAAAAAGAGCTATGATCTTTAGTCATGACTTTCTGAGAAAATCATTTCATCTTCATCAGCCCTTAACATAGGCCCTTGCATAATTAATAGTTGGAAATTGATTAGGTTTAAGTTATTGGTTTATCTCTGGTGTGGTAGAGAATTCAATGGTCATCTTTTTAGGCAGAGCATTAAAAGTGTTAGTTGACCACTTGGGGGGTTGGTGGAAGAAATTCAACCATCTGATAAGAGGTTGGGCTTAATGAATCTGAAGATCCCTTTCAACCTCTGGGTGTAATGATTTATTATTTATACCTGCTACATTTAAAACTAGAGCCTTAAAGTGTGGCCTGTGGATCAGAAGTACTAAAATCACTTGGAAGTATGTTAGACACCAAATTCCTGGGCCCCACTCTTGACCTCTTGATCCAGAATCTTTGGATGTGAGCTCAGAAATCAGTTTTTAATAAACTCACTAAGATTCTGGTGGCCAGTAATCATTGAGAAACATTGCTTTAGCTCAGTGAACTTTAAGCATTACTGTGCATCAAAAGCAAAATTTATCTAGGGGCGCTTGTTGAAATGCAGACTCCTTAGAATTTCCTCCAGAGAGTCCCACTCATTAGATCCTGGGTATGGCTCTTGAATCTGCATTTTAACAAGCCCCTAGTGTTACAGATCCATGTGGTAGAGCATCATGCTTTTAGAAACACTGCATGCAAGTCTGTCTTTAATACGGAGCCTCGCCACAGCTTTGGGACTCAGAGAGGATGTGGTCACTGTGGCTTCTGCTTGATCTCGCTAGCTCATTTGTTTGTTACTCCTCGCCATCACTACCATTACCACCCCTCCAGATTGGGGAAGAAGGTAGAAAAAATAATAAATAATGTGTGCTTTGAGGTTTGTGAGTTTCCTGGATGAACTGGGTAGCTGAATAAGCAGGTACTTCAGGTCTAATCATTGTTCTAACATTGTTGACTTCTGAGGAAATAGTCATCTAGAGGACTCATTAAAACAAAGATTCCCAGGCTTTCACCCCAGAGTTTCTGGTTCCATGGATGGGGCCAAAGTTCCCAGGTGATATTGATGTTGCTCAGCCAGGAAACCCTACTTTGAGAACCACTGATATAGAAAGTCACCTCTTGTCATTATGTAGATTGGAAATACCAGGCCAAGGACAGGAATTTGAGCTCTCGAACTTTGCTACTTCAAGAGTGGCCATCTATCAGCACCACTTGCATCACCTGGGAGTACTTAGAAATGCAGACTCTCAGGTCTCATCTGCTGAATTAGAATCTGCATTTTAACAAGATCCCCAAGTGATCCATTTACACTTCAAAGCTTGAGAAACACTGCTCTAGGAGAATCTGATGGCTAGTCAAGAGACTCGAGGAAGTATACAGATCCAACAGTCTGGGAGAATCTTTTGGTTTTACTGGAAAAGCAAAGCAGGAGAACAGGAGTCTATACAGAACCATAGTTGTTAAGAAGCAGCCCTGAATTATTGTAACACTTCTATCATTCAAGAAGCCAGAAGCTAGGTAGGTCAATGGAGAAAAAAGCTCTGACCTGGGAGCCAGAAGCTGTTGGCCACAAATAGCCTCTCTGAGTTCTCTTCTCTTCAGGAATCATCATAGCTGAGTTAAAGCAGTAATTCTCAGCCTAGGTTGCACATTGGAGTCAAATGGTCAACTGAGGAGCTCCTAAAAATCCTAATGTCCAGGCTACCCTCAACGCTAATCAAATAAGAACCTCCCAGGCAGATATCAATGCTTTTTAAAGCTCTTCAAATAATTCCAGTGTGTAGCTAAGATTAAGACCATTTATTTTGGAGGTATCCAACTCTAAATATTTTTTAACTTTTTAAAATGTACTTAAACAGTTAAATTAGTGCTTTGGTCAGTACAGAAGCAATGCATCTGGCCTTGTGGTCCCAAGTAGAAGAACCATACACTCTTACAAGTGAAGGGTGTGGGGTGCTGGAACAGAGTCTACATTTGCCTTTATTTTCCAGTTCACCTTCTCCTTAGGTGCTCTGTAGGAAGTAGGGCTCCCAGTGTTTCGCGGGTCATTTACAAGGGGGGCTTGATCCCACCAAACCCACCTAACAAGAAAAGGAATTTGGTATCAGCACTTCCAGGGGAATTGGTTTCCCAACCCTGCTGACTCAGCTTATTGGTGACGAGATTTTCTGCTCTCTCAAGTGGAACCTGAGAAACTCGGGGGCTGGCTTATAGGTATCTCTTGACTCTCTTTAGTGTCCCTAAACTTCTGGAATCTTCTGTTGTCCATGCATACCTCTTCAGCTTTACTAAAGTCAGCAGGGTAAAAACAATCAAAACAGGCAATTCTATACACTTTTTTAGTCATTAAAGGTGATTTGGACATGATCTGAAATTATCTAAGCTAACCATTAGTGCTTCTTATTCCACAATCAAAACACATTTTAGACTTTTTAGATCCCAGGTAATTGTGCAAATTACTTTCCTAGTAACTGAGGTAGTTAAGTGGTTTCAATAGATTAAAGATCCCTCAATGTTTAGTTTCCCTTGAGACTCATCATCAATATTTAGCTGAAAATCCAACCAACCTGAGTGAGTTGGCCAAATCCTTGAGGCCATGAAGATTCCTTAATGGGGTCATTAGGAAAGGTTTCGATGGGACTTCGGTCTCCATGCCTAAACACCTGAAAATAGATTGAGAAGGTAATGTGACAAAACCCACTTAAGTTTTTGCCTCTGCTCAACATAATAGATTTTTTTTTAAACCAGCGGTCTCCAACATTTTTGGCTTCAAGGACCAGTGCTCCTGTGAGAATCTAATACCTGATGATCTGAGGTGAAACTGAGGTGGTGATGTTAGTGCTGGGGAGCGGCTGCAAATACAGATGAAGCTTTGCTTACTCGCTGCCCATCTCCTGCTGTGTGGTCCAGCCCTAACAGGCCATGGCCAGGGGTCTTGGGACCCCTGTTCTAAACTATTGATTCTTAGCCTTGGCTGCTTGTGGAATCACTTGAGGAGTTAAAAAATTCTGAGGGTGAACCCACTCCTAATGATTTTGTTTTAATCAGTTTGGGATGTGGCCAGGCCATCAGGATTTAAAAATCCTCCCAGGTAAATCTCATATTAGGCTCACTAACACTTTTCCTGAGCTTCCAGTAATGCAAGTGACCAGATATAGCCATTAGGAGGTAGGCGACCCACACAGGGAGACTGGTTTGTACCATCAAGGCAAGAAGTAACACAAAGCTTGGTTTAGTTACTTTATTGCAGATAAACTCTGATGGGAAGTATTCCCCTCTTAACTGTGGTTACAGCTATAATGGTGTTAACAGTTTTGCATATAATAAAAATCGTGGCTATTAAATGCTACATAGAATTCAAGACCATTTTTGAGCCAATGACTTGGCAGTCTTTAGGAGGTTAGGGGTAAAGGAATTGTGGAAAGGAGATTAGAAAGCAAATTCTAAAGACTTTAAAGACATACTTCTCGATTTGCATGCATGTCATGCTATTTTGATTGTCCATTCTACTCTTTGGGGAGAGTCGCCTGGACTTTTGAAACCTTGGTACTTTGATTACAATATGCTTTCTGAGTGGTATACCAAGCCAAACATAAAGTTATTTTCATAAGCAAAAGATAGGAAAAGAAAAACATTCAAGAAGCACAAAATGAAGTCTAAACTGATGTCATCAAACATACTTAATTGCATTATCTGAGATTTCCTGCACTTTCCACTTGTACTACCAGCTAAGATGCGCCATTGAAATTCTGCCACCAGATACACTACCAGAAGGCTGCTCCTTCGAAATTCTGTGAAACAGTTCAGTATACAGAGATTAAGGCACAGTCTCAAACTTTGGTCATCTTTGAGATGGAATTCCAGGACAGTGGGGGAGGCTTCCAAGACCAGGGTTGTGTCTCTGATGTCTGAAGAAAACTGATCTTTGGCCCCCTAAACTGGTGAGAAACTAAAATCTCAGTAGAACATGCTACAAACAGAGGGCTAACGGTGGAGTGGATCTTAAAAAATCATTTTGGTCAGATAAGGAATTACTATCATGAATGTTCCACTCATGGCAGGAAGAAAGGCTGCATATTCTCTGATGAGCACCTAGTCACTAAGGTGCCTTGGTCATGACCAGAGATTATCAAGGTTAATCATTAGCGCTTCTATTTCCACAACTGAAACACAGGCTTTTAGATCCCAAATGGTGTGTGCAAAATGCTTTCCCAGATCTGAGTAAAGATGTCACATAGTTTCAGTAGGTCATAAACCTCACGTTATTTAGTGTCCAGGGTTTCTCAACCTTGGTATGTAGTTGACATCTGAGTTGGATAATTCTTTGTGAGGGGCTGTCCTGCGCATTGTAGGATCCCTGGCTTTTCCCCACAAGATGCCAGTAACAGTTCCCAGTTGTGACAACCAAAAAGGTCTCCAGACATTGCTAAATGTCCCCTGGGGGCAAAATCACTCACAGTTGGGAGCCACTGAGTTAGTCAAAGAGAAGTCAGATGAGAGACACTGACTAGGAGTGAAATAATTTACAATGCTTCCTCCAGCCTATAAACACAACAATAACTCCTTGGCAGTTTTTGAATTCTTGCTTTGTCTTCGAAACCCTGCTAGATGCTCTTTATGCATTTAATCCTCTCATCAATTCTACGAAGCAGTTTTTATCTTCATCTTACAAACAAGGAAACTATTAGTTAAGCAACCTGCCTAAGGTCACACAACATGTTAGTGCCAGAGCAGAGACCCTAGCACAGGCTCTGTGTGTGTCTCCAATGCCGACAATTTTAACCTCATGTAACAGGCTCATTTCTCTATGGTCAAACACATCCCTCAGGGTCCCATCAGGTAAATAAATGTGCACAATCTGAAATCTGGGGCTTCTTTATAAACTTTATAAAGGTTCTTTTCCTTTAAAATTGGAAGCTATACGTGTGTAAGGGTGATGCATCAGAAGAAACCAAAACCTTGTTGTAAGAAACAATCGCAAACATTATTTAAAAAATATAACTGAGATTATGCAACTAAATGACAGAATGGCTTGTGGAGGAAAAACAAGTGTGGTCCCCCTAGAGAAGTACGTTTTAAAGAGCAGAGCACTGGAACATAATCATGAGACATGGGCAAGCTTTCTTACTCTTTCTTACAGGTGAGAAATAATTGTACTCCTCTATAGTGCATACTGTGCACTCTTTAAAATGAGTGTCCTACAGAAACACTTAGTAAACCATCCCCCACCTCTGATGCTAAAAGTCAAAGTGTGTATGTAAGTGTGTGTGTTTGTGTGTGTGTGTGTGTGTGTGCGCGTGCACACGCAGGTGGCATTCTTGAATTTCCGGAGTTTCATCCATTCAGCTGGAGCCCTTGGACTGTGCTTAGGTGCTCTTTTATGTCTGTGGGAGAGCAATCTTCTTAACTGCTCCTCTGACAAATTTATAACCTCTGTTCCCAGACCAGCAATCGAACTCTAAGAAATCCTTTAGAAATCTAAAAATATATTATTAGCAATATGACTATCTGCAGTACTAGTGATAATTACAACAGGAAGTCATCCAGGATAATAACAACCCATTATGTTAGTGCAACCCTCCATGGTTTTGTACAATCCTTGCTCCTGCTATCTAGTTTAATTCTTACAGCCCCCGCTGTGAGGACAGGTTGCACTATTGCTACACTGAACAAATAAAGAAACAGAGGTTCCAAGAGATGGAGTAAGCTATCCAGATCTCCTGATGCTCCTGATTGCCGGCCCAGTGTTTTCCCCACCATATCACATTCACTTCACCCTTTTAAGTTGCGGGTAACTTTCTTTCTTTTTTTTTTTTTTAAAGAACCATGGTTTGCCATGGGGCTATAGAATATGGCATGGGGAATATAATAATAATATAATAACCATGTATGTTGCCAGGTGGGTACTAGACTTACTATTGGGGGAAGGATCACTTCGTAAATTATGTAAATGTCTAACCACTATGCTGTAGCACCTTAAACTAATATAAAATAATATTGAATTTCAACTGTAATTGAAACAAGATAAAATCTAACTGTAAAATAAAAAAATAAGCAGTTGAGACATTAAAAAAAAAACAACCATGATTTGCTGCCCCAGTGGATGATCCACTCCATTGAGTCTGCTGACTCTGACAACCAGAAGTGATGAGTTGCATAGCATATGGAGACCCCGATGGACACACCAGGGGACACCATGTCTAGTCACTCGCTTCATGTAGCAGTCAGTGTTTTTCAAAAAATGTCAATCAGAATATATCACTTGATTGCTTAGACCCTTCTCATGTCCTCTCATTTTATCAAACTTTATTTTGCAGAAAACCATAAAGATATATAAAAGTAGAGATTTTTATGATGAGCCTCTCCCTATGAGTCTACCACTTGCTCCAATAGTTATCAACTCATGTGTGACCAGTCTTGTTTCATTTATAATCACTCACTCTCAGACATGATATTATTTCCTATCTCTCTTTGTATAAAATTAAAAATCCTTACAATGGCTCATAAGATCGATTTGGCCCTGGCCACCATGATGTTCTCACCTTATATTCTTGTTAAATGTGCTTACCCTCCTGTTGTTACATTCAATACATTATGTCCCCAAAACAGCGCCAGCACACAGGATGTACACACACACACACACACACACACACACACACACACACACACACACACAGAGTTTGTTTTAATGAATAAATGAATCTTGGATTGGGGCTAGTTCCTCTAGGTAGATGGTGACATTCTAATCTCACTACATAAAGGCTTTTGATTTTCATACTTACCTATCATCAAATTATACTGTGCATGCTTCTTTCCCCCACCACCCCCGCCTCCCACTTTCTTTTATTCTCTTATCTTTCCCCTTGATGACCTTTACATGTGCTTTTGCTTCTAGAACAGTGAGTCTGTCTTTGGTCTAGATTGGAGTCTAATAAATCATCCTGTTTTCCTTTCAGGTTTGGAATTCAAGATACATCACAAAACTTTGGGATGATTCTGGAAATCTTAAAAGGGATTGTGGCTATTGGCATTACTCCTCACTCCCTATTTCATTAGGGTGTACTCCAAGTTGTGAAAATCTCTTGATGCACAAACCTTGCCTTGAATAAAAGCCTTTTATTTTCTTCTTCTAGGAACTGAGAAATAAGTCCATTGGTAAAAAGAATTAAAAAGTAAAAGAATATTGGCAGAAATAAATTAATCAAGTATATGTACATTATTTCAGAGGTATGAAGGAAGGTGGATGGGTTATAAAAGGAATCAGCATGAAACAGAACTGTAAAAAAATCCAACTGTTACAAAAAAAAAGGCAGTTGAGGAGATACTGAAAAAACAGCCATGGTTTGCTACCCCCATGATCGATCCTGTTCCATTTCCCATATTCCATGAGGGAGGCAGTAAGGCAAGGCCACTCTAAAGAGACTTTTATCCAGAAAGAACACAGAGGCCTACAGGAGAGGGGAAGGGTGAAACTGTGTGTTACATTATGTGGAAACCGTATCATAGCTTGGAAAAGGCTCTGGTTCTTGAATTGATTAGACCTGGGTTCAAACCCCTGCTTTGTCAGTACCTAATTAATTGGATGACCTTGGGAAAATAATTTAAGTTAAACTTCTACATGCCTCAATTTCCCTCTTCGTAAAATGAGAAAATCATTAATTCTCATGCAGGAGAATCGTGAGAATTAAATGTGTAATGTAGGTAAAGCTAGCACCATAGAACTGAACATAGAGGATGCACTCTGTATATGAGGTTTGCTATTATATTTGTTATTATTAATTTTGTTATTATTCAGGCATATACCTTAGCTGCCCCCTATACTGCCCTTCCTGTTGGCAATGGCTTGTAGCATATAGGTAAATGAGCACTACTTGTTGAGCAAAGAAAAACATATTCCTCTCCTTCAAGAAACGTTTCTACCAACTCCCAATCATCTCTTCCCCACATTTATTTCTCTGAGAGGAATAATTCATTCATTCTGTCGAGTTTAGGTGACTTTGAAAACTATCAGCACCTGTAGTTGCAACTTGGCTAGTTGAAACGTCTTGAGCCAAATCTAATTTCCCTGATCAGTTTACCACTTTGAAATTTTACAAAATGTATTAGCAAAAAACTGGGGAGAAGCTTGCATCAGCAAACTGGACTGATCTCCTACTTGGCCCAGCACCAACAAGCAGTACACAGTGCTCTGCCCAGCAAATGCCTTTGAAGAACATGCAGGTCTCCACAGACAGCTTTGCTGCTCCTTGGCCCATGGTTAGGGAACCAGAGAACAAAGGAGAGACACTGGAGGGCTGCTCTTGAGCAGAAGCAGGAGCCCTGACTTTTGTTTTCCAATAGAGAATTTTATCTGGTACATCTTTTGTAAGCTGGCTCATAGGTAGATGGGCCACCGACAGTTACATCTTGAGTCCCAAATACCCAGTACCCCACAGGTAAGTTTCAGCTCCTATTTTATTACTCTCGTGTAATACTAAGATAATATTATATACTTTCCCAGGTCATTTTTAGGACTCAAAATACAAATATAAAGAACCTGGCATCTAGTGGATGCTCACAATATGGTAGCTGTAACTGAAATTCTTTAATGGAAGTGAAAAAGTGCTTTACAGGCCCTGAGAAGTTCCTGCCTGTGTTCAAAGGTATAGTTCAAACATAAACAGTGAAGCTGAGGAAATTAAAGGGCAGTCAGTAGTCTGTCTATTGTAGCCAAAAGTTATTAAGGAAAGGACCAGTAAGTTAATAGATCCGTATGTCAAACCATGGTTCAAACAAATTCTATTTAACTCTTGAGTAACATTTTAAATGTATATATTTTTCCAGTTTTTATTAGGCCAGGGGTCCAAAACTGGGAAGAAAATAGACCAAAGTTAATGGGAAAAAACAAAACAAAACATGTAAATCCTTCATCCTTTTGTGAATAAAAAGAATAAATGGAAAAAAAAAAACATGGCATTTTAATTCACTGGTTATGTGAACATTATAAAAATCACACGAGATAACTCTGTGAGTATACATATATTAATACTAGTTACAATGATTTGGGCATTTACTAGATAGGCTTAGAAGTATGTTTGTATATGAACTCAATTAAGCCTCACAACAACTCCATAAAGTACCATTATCCCATTTTACTGATGATAAAACTGAGGTACAAATAGGTTAAGTTGCTCATGCAAAGTCACATAGTAAAGGATTGAGCTGGCACTCAAGGCCAGGAAGATTAACCGCTGTGCTATAGTGTATTATTGTGTAGAACACAATATTGTAAATTTCTTTATTGTTTATAGCTCATATTCCTTTTCAAGAATTTTAGATGTTTAAAGCCTTTTATGTATACTGTCTCCATAGCATCATCATCTGTTCAGCAACCAAAATTAGAAAACTCAGGGTCATTTTGTTTTCTTTTTCTTCTTTAATATTCACGTTCACCCACAGGATTCTGCCTTCACAATTTTTACAAGAAATTCATCCTTTATTTTCTAATTTTATGGCTTTCTGATCCAATTTGGGCCTTCAGTGTGCCTTTCCTGAGTTGTGGTAGCATCCTCTCTCTATTCGCCCCTTCAACTCTTTTTCTCTTCAAGCCATACTTCAGGTGTGTCACCCCCTCGCCCCCCGCAAAAGAAAATAAGTTGGCATTCATACATGGGGAAGCCTTGAATATAAATTAGTTAAAGTCTGAGGTTCTAGTATAGATTACTATCTAATACGTGATGTTCTTTCATATGCTCCTTTTAAGTTATGTGTGTGCTTAACAATTAAGTGTATTTATTCATTTTATGAACTTAAAAATAATAAAATTTATATTGTATTAAATTTATAAGCTCAAAAGTAATAAAGGATTATCTAGTACCTTGAAGTTCCATGTACTTATGCAAAGTACAGTAAGTCAGTAAAGAAAGGACAACTGCTGTATGATTCCACTTATATGAGATATACACAGTAGTCAAATTCGTAGTCAAATTCATAATCAAAAAGCAGAAGATAGTTTCCAGGGGCCGAAGGGAGGGAGGAATGGGAGTGGCTGTTTAATGGATATGAAGTTCCGGTTTTGCAAGATGACAAGAGTTCTGGAGTTGGTTGGTTTTAATGGCAGCATAGCAATGGAATACACCTAATGCCACTGAGCTATGTGCTTTGGAAGGGTTAAGATGGAAAACTTTATGTTCTCTGTATTTTACCATGATTTTTGGAAAAGAATAATTAAAGATCATACAGATTTTATGCAAGAAGTTGGAAAGTTTCTGCTTTGGACTGATAGCTTCTAGCAGCACCTTCCATTTGTATCATGGTTAGCACATTCATGTGTGTATCATGCCATTTGAACCTAAAGACAACTCTGTGAAGTAGGAAGCACAGTTATGGTCATTATCCTCAACTTTGTGTTTGGGGAACTCAAGACTCAGCTGGTTAAGTGACCTGTCTGTGGTCCCCTATACCTGATTAAAGATGCTGGAACTTGCATTTATGAAAGTTTAATGTTTTCCTAGGTATAGCTTTCAACTTCTATTTTAGCACATAGCATTAGCAAATTTATAACAATATTGAACTCCCAGCCTGAGGAGGAACATGCCAATTTTTGACTTTCCAGGAGAGGCGAGACAGAACCCTGAAGGTCTGCTGTCCCTGGCAAAGGGCGAAGGCTAGCATCATTTGCATTTGCCTAACCACAATATGGAAGTCACCCATCCTAGTGGTGAGGTGATGTGCTTAAGATTCAGAGGCTGTTTTCAAAGATATTCTGTGACTTGAGTAAGTACTTTGCAAGGTAAACCAAGAAGAATGAGAAGAGCTTATACTTTGTGACATCCCTGTCTTCATAGCACTTAGGTGGATGAGAAGGAATTTTTCTTTCTTCTTTAGAGCCCCTAAACTTGTGGTTTTTCCCTTGCTTAGGGGAGAGAGAATACTTTCAAATGACATTTCCCTATCTACAGATAAAATAATGATATATGGAATTACCTTTAAAAAGCCCTGTAGGTGTGTGTGGCATACAAATGAAAGAAGATGCACCATGAGTGGTAATTATTTAAGCTGGTTAATGAGTGCATTGGGATTCACTGTATCTATTATTCTCTCTATATAAATTTAAAAATAACAATTCTCTAAGGTTTTTCTACGGATGCTTTGGAAAAAAGAGGAAGTAGATTCTGGAGTCAAAATTTAGGAAATACTTGAAAGTTTACTTGAAAGCCACAGAAAATATTAGAATATTAAAGACTCTAAGGAGTCTTGCATTTATTAGATCTTTAAACACAGTGTAACCACATTCTGTTCCTAAAGCTGATCTGACTATTGAAACCCATTTTTTTTTTTTAACCAGGCAATGACTGTTAACAACTCGTCAAACTAGCGTTTCACGAGGCATATTTTGGAAAACCTGTTTTAAAAAATCATGTGGTGACTCTGTTCATGAGAAAAAACCAAAACTCAAGGACAGTTTCCTACTCTTTCTGACAGGAACAGCTTTTCAGAACTAGGAAAAATTTATTATTATTATTATTATTATTATTATTATTATTATTATTATTTGGATCACAGAAGAAACACAAGGAAACTACCAGCTTGCCTTAGGATTCCCTAACCAGAAGTTACCTGAGTGTGGAGGGGAAGAAAATAAAACCCATAAGAGTTTGGTAGCCAAGGGAAGTTAGTTAACCAGTTTGTCACAGGTTTACAGTGTTGGTGATGCAGTTTCTGCAGAGTCCCTATACTTGCTCAATGCACATGTTAGCAAGGAATCCATGAATAAAACTGAAAGTCTTAACTCACATGGATTTCCCTATATGACTAAAGTCTGACTTCCCATGAAGCTGGTACACAGTGTTATACAGCTTTTTCAGCACAGAAGCCTGACAGCTAATAGATCATTTGTAAATAAATTGATGATATACATTTCTCTGTTTCTCTCTCTTTCACTGTAGATTTATGACCTAGTAAAGATGTTTTGGACAAAGAGTCTTGATTTGCATAAACACATGGTTATGAAATTTTTCTGCAGAAGGGAAAGGAGTTCTGAATACATTAAGCTGAGAAAATAGGAACTTCATGCTTAATTTTTAGGTTAAAAATTGACCCTTATTCAAATTATAAAAATAAAATTTGAGTATTCTTACAGAAAGAAACTTTACTTATCAGTGTACTTTCATGATCAAATTTTTAAAAATATGAGGCAGAGTGATAAAGAGAACCTGTGAAAGACAAGGAGAGGATCAGAGGCAGAGAGAGACAGAAATTGAAACAGAAAATAAAAAGAAATAGTGATATAGAGAAAATCAAAGACACAGTCAGAAACCAAGAGTTATAGAGAGATTAATTCCAGGACTCATATATTAAGTGGTTAGATATCCCTTACTCTGCAAATTCTCTTTCTATCTAGTTTTAAAATAATGTCAACAGTGTATTTTCTTTCCCTGACATCATGCATTAGGCAGCCCCCCTTTTTTCCATAAGCTGTCACACATATCATGGGTGAGGAAAAACATGATTTTAATGGTCAACCAACTCTGTGTATCAGGAAGTCATTCTAGAACTCTTGAGTTTAGTTTCACTTTTATGCTCAAACACCATTCACAAATACATTTTTGATAAACAAATGACTGCTTTTTAGTTTTCAAACAAGTAATTATTAGATCTAATGAAGCTAGTTTAGCTCTTGGTGCTAAACAGCGCCAACTGAGGCTTCTCCTGGTCCAATGTGACTATAGAGAGGAATCTCCATTCAAGGCAGTTGTAAAACAAGTGGATAAATAAACAACACTGGCAAAGGCCAAAATAACCAAACCAAACACTTCTTTGTCAGGACACGTTGTATCTTTATCATGAGAATCTTGCAAAACTTGATTATTCACTTTCTGAGTTTGGTCTCTGGGAGACAACACAAGGTAAAATGAAACCAGATACTTGTTTTTCAGATCCTGATGGCTTTAAGGGAAAAGCAATGAGAAAAGTCTACTCACCAGTGTCACAAACTTGAGCTCCTTAGCTACCGCACTTCGGTCTAGCCAGAAGGAAAGCAGAAGCAAGAAGCTAAGGCAGAGGCTTGCTGCCCTGGCCGAGAGGAGTTGGGCTGCTCTCATGCTGGGGAGAGCTGTTTCTGGCAGGAGTTAGGAGGTGCTACTTCCTGTGCAAAAGCCATTAGAGGGGAAGCTATTTAATTAAGGATTAAAAGAGGAGGAGGAGCTGGGAGGAGCCAGACTCATACACAGTAAAATCCCCAGGTAGCTTGGGACTAGGTTTGGGATGCGTCTGGTCAAATAAATTTTGGGCTGAGGGCTAGAGATCACAGTTTCCTGGATTTAAGTGAGAACATTGAGGCCCAGAAAGGGGAAACTGTTGCTCAAGGTCACAGAGGATTTTTGTAGACTTTTCTTTTGTAGTTTACCTTTTATCTTTTCTTTAGATAGGGTTGTGATACAGCGTTTGTTTTTTGGCTGTCACTTGGGAAAAAGATCTACCCTGATTATGGAAACTTTAGGCCAGTGATTCCTAATCTTTTTGGAATCTGGGATTCTAGAGAAAGAACTATGGAAAGAAGTGCAGGTACTGACAAATTTTTGATCTATTCTCCAGGCCAAACAGAGCCCCCTTTTCTAATACTCTCATGTAGCCTACAGGGTATTTTTTTAATTGAAGAAAAGTGAGAGTAATTTTAATTTGAAAATTTTTAGTCACTCCTTAAGGTATTTGAGGCTCATCTGTGATATCTCAAAATTAGAATTGAAATTACCTTTTCTAACCTGACACAGTTTAAAAACAATAACAAACTAACCTACAACTCTATATTGTCCCTCATGAACTTTGGCCATGAGCCTTATATATTCCATGTTAGTCACACCCTTGCTTTGATCTCATCAGGGATGCTGCAAAATGGGATAATCCGGATTGAGGAAGTTTAGCTTCTCATTTCCCCCAACCTGTCAGCTCCAATCAAAGGTTAAAACAGGCTTTTTGTGCAGAGCTCCTGTGGTGGTGTTTCCACCCCATTAACAGAGGGAGAACAATGGTTTTTCCCATAACCTGTTTTCTGGTACATTGCACTCACCTGTGACAGAAGAGTTCTGTTGTTACATGACAGAGGATGCCCTAGAATGTGGTGTGTGGGAGAGCTATTGCTTTTTCTAGTATGGGGAAATATATGTGAAGAAGGAAGGCATGTGTGGTTAGGGTTAGACATTTAAGGGGACTCGTGACCCTCTCTTTGCCATCACATTCCCTACTTATTAGTCTCCATGGTCATTTGTAATGGGAAAGATTTTGAGGCACTGGGTGCAGGAAAAAGGGGGTCAAGATTAAGAGGTTGTCCAGGGCAGAGATGAAGTCTCCAGTGTGCACCAAGCAACCTGAGAAAGAAGGGTGGTATCTGCTGACCAGTCACAGGCTTAGTTCTGAACTGCATGCCTTAATTGTGCCAAATACCTGATTCTGCTTGATGTTTTATTTTCTCAAGGATCAGTCTGGCGCCTTGTTTGCCCATTTCCTGCCTTGTCTCACCCTTGGATTAAAGCCTGTTACTGTTTCAGCTACAGCCTTAGTGCTTCCTGATAATTACTCTGGTTCCATGCCGTGTTGTGCTAGGTTGGACAAACCTTACATTTTTTTTTTTGTATTTTATTTATTGATTTACATTTATAAATGTCTTTAAAAATAATTTTTATTTTTAAATTATTGTTGATATTCAATATTATTTTATATTAATTTCAGGTGTATAGCATAGTGGTTAGACATTTATATAATCTACCAAGTAATTCCATGATAAATCTAGTACCTACCTGGCTCTATATGTAGTTTATACAATATCATCAACTGTATTCTCTATGTTGTACTTTATATCCTGTGACTATCTTTCAACTACCAATCTGTACTTCTTATTTCTTTATCTTTTTCACCCAACCCCCAATCCCCTCCCATGTGGCAACCATCAGTTTGTTCTCTGTATCTATGAGTCTGTTTATATTGTTTATTTATTTTGTCCTTTAGCATCCACATGTAAATGAGATCATATGGTATTTGTCTTTCTCTGTCTGACTTATTTCACTTAGCATAATATCCTTTGGTCCATCCATGTTGTCGCAAATGGTATTTCTTTTTTGATGATTAATATACCATTGTATATAAGTACCACATCTTCTTTATCCAGTTATCTACTGACAGATACTTAGGTTGCTTCCATATCTTGGCTGTTGCAAATAATACTGAGTGATTATAAGGGTGTATATATCTGTTTGAATTAGGGTTTTAGATTTGGGGGAGGTAAAACCCAGAAGAGGAATTGCTGAGGCATAAGGTGATTCTATTAGGTAAACCCTACTTTTGACCTGACTCTAATTTCTCTGTGTAACCACCTGTGGGCTCTTTTTAGCCCTTCAAGTAAGAACAATAACAACAACAATAACAACAACTTTTTATAGAGACAATCAGGAAAAGGCTACTCGAATGAAACACATCTCAATTCAAACTTAATGCAAACTGGAATGAGTGGTTTACATCTCTGTCAGTCACCATCCTAACTTCTACTTCAGTCATCAAACTGTAAGGGAGAAGATTATAAATGTGGATCTGCACACCATGAAGCTGAGTCTGAAAGGTCATCAACTCACATAAAACCCATTTAGAATCTTCTTTGGTCATGTGAACCTTGGATTCACGAGGCCTATGTAAAGACTGAGAATCATTTGGAATAAACATATGAATATAGTAGCATTGAAGGTTGAGATACATCAATAGGTGTATTGGTTGTTCACCAGGAAGAAACTCTGCTGACTTCCTACATCTTTGAAATTATATTATCTGTCTCTCAGTGTCATATGGACTTTGGGCACTCAATAATATTGATTGATAAACAGTCAGTATAAAGGGAAATTATTGCATCAAAGCCTTTTTATAATGTTAGCTGCTTTGAGGCAAAATTTAACACAAGGTGGGATTAGAGTAAAATTCCCCTCAGCCAGTCATTGTGTGTGTGTGTGTGTGTGTGTGTGTGTGTGTGTGTGTGTGTGTCTTTGCTTTTGGAATAAAATGACTATTTTATTGTTTAACATTTAGACAAACTTCCCCCCATAGCACCAATAATTACTTCATTAGAATATTTTCAAAAGTAAAGTGAAACTTTAGAGGTCATCTGTCCTGTATTTCTCTAACTTAACACATGTAAGAATCACTGGAAAGCTTAATAAAATAGACTCCTGGGCCTCCCAGAAATTCTAGTTCAGGAGGTTCAGGTAAGGTCAGTAACAGTGCCCCACCAAGCCTTATTGGAGCTTCAGGTGAAAGAAAAAATTAGTAATACTGATCCTGTCTTTATTTAAAATTTTGACATTTTTAAAAATGATAGATTGTTTTACATAAACTTTTATTTTTTAAATATTGTGTAAAATATTATTTATCTTGATTAGGGAGTTTTTTTTTGTCACCCCCTTAAATTACGTGCCTACGGCGAGTGCCTTACTCTCCTCACTCTAGCTCCCAGACCTGACTCTCAGAATTGGAAAGTGGGAAACAACAACTTTTTCTTTTGAGATTAAATTATCTTTCTCTGGTTCTGTCTACAAGGAAGTGAAGGCTTGGGTGAGATGAGGCCAGGTTTGCATGACTATACTGAGGCATTGAAAACTGAAAAGAACCCAGTGGTTTTGTTTGTTAGGTTGAACGATGCTGACTAACAACTAGTCCTTGGACCTGCACCGGGCTGGCCTCCCTCATAAATCCTCTCCTTGTAATAAAGTTGCTTTTTTCACATTTAGAACTAACTAACCTGAGAGAACAGAGATAACAGTGACTCATAACTGAGAAGGGGGTCAGGAGAACAAGAATAGAGTTCAGTCTTTCTGAAACTGTCACCCAGGAACCAGTCTCAGCTGTTTAGATCCTGGTATGAAAGACAGAACACACATGTTTTGATTCAGTCCACTTTGCTTGTCATTCCAAAGTTCTGATGACTAGAATCACCAGGAAATGTCCCATTGCTGTTTCTTTAATACAGCCTCACTGAATGAATACTACACTGGTCTTATTGTATTTCAAAGGTGAAGGCTAAAACTCACACTTAAAAATACGTTACCCTATTTCATTTTGTATAAATGTAAATTAAAGACTGAATGAACATGCACATTTTGATGGTGATTTTTTCTGTGTGACGTGATGATAAGTGGTTTAATTTTCTTTCTGCTTTTCTCTATGGCCAATTCCTAAGTAACTGAAAAGAAAATTTTCTTTTTTCTGTCCCTCCCTTCCATATTTTGATATGTCTAGAACTTCTTATAGTATCATGAAACTCCCAGAAAACACAATATCCATTTAGAAAGTTCTCAGTTTGTCCTTGAGAATTTCCTGAATCAAAGCATGTCAATGGCCTATTAAAAATCTTCCATTGACTTCTCACCATGCTTACAATAAAAACTCAAATCCATCGAGACCCTGCTTGAACCGGCTTCTGCTGCCTCTTCAACTTATCTCTTATCCCCCTTCCTTGCTCATTCCTTTGCAGCCACACTGATCTCATTGTTTCTCAGACAAGACACAAATGCTTCCTCTTCATGCCTGTTGCATTTCACAACTCCATCTCTGGTATAATTTTCCTTCAGATGGGCGATTCTTTCACTTCACTTCTTTAAATAAGCCTTTGTAGACTACCCAGTTTAACTATCAGATTCCCAGCGGTCTCTATTATACCACCCTGTGTTATTTTGGTTATAGCACTTTTCATAACTGACATTATGTCATATATTTGTTTGCTTGTTTGTTTCTTATCTGTCTTCTCCATTAGAATATAAACTCCACAAGAGCAGAGGAGTTTACTTCTGTGTCCCCATTGGATAGAATAATACCTGGCACATAGTAGGGTCTCAATAAACATTTGTTGAATGAATGAATAAATTCTTATTAATCAACTTCTTTATCTAAAAAGAAAATCTCCTAACACATTTTGAAATTTTCTTAAAATATCCCTCCACTAATTTTCTGTTTATCTGTCCCATTGCCAGAAGGATGAGCACTTTTAAAGTTTGAATAACTTATTTTGAATAAAGTCATGTCAATCTTTATCTCCTGATTGTGAGACTTTCAAAGCTTTGTGATTTTCTGAGTCCTAGTCTCCATTATTTGGCTGCTGACCTTAGTCCTCCTGCTAATTTTCATCAATTTTGACGTGTTTTTGGGGAATTGGTCAGCTGAAGGAAAGATAGTTTTTGAATCCCATATTTAATTTGAAAAATTAATGTAACTTCTTCATTTTACATGATAATGTCTATGTTTATCTGAATAAAAATAATATTTAAATTACATATCCTTATTATGGGGCACATATTTCATGATGATGTTACACACACACACATATACATACACACAAACATGAATGTATGCCTTAGGATAAATATACCCTCTTTCAGGCATTAATTATCCTCAAAGGGTACTCCTGGAGAAAACTTGGGGATATTTTGTGATGCTTGATGAGAAAAGTTTTGTGGTAGGTAAGTAGGGCATTTTCTGTTTTATCAAAGTGAAGTTGAGAGTAAGTTTTCTAAAACACACTCAATATATCCATTTTCCCTCATTTCATCCTTCTTTACTTCTCAATAAGCTATTAGACTTTGACAAAAATGAAAATTGGGCAATTTGAATGTCATACTCTTTACCTGATACTGCTCATTAGAAATAATATTGAACACGAAAATATTATTTTGACCATGAGAAAAACTCAAACACTTTTGTAACATGACATAATTTGCGATATCATATAGATGTAGCAAAGAAAAAGATACTTGTAGTCAAAGTTTAAATAACAAAGTGGTAGCTTTCTTTATTCATCTTTATGAAACTAAGCTCTTCATGGAAATTATTATTGTAATGTACAGATAGTAGTGGATTGGACCAGATTATATGGCCATGTGGCTGTTTCAATCATAAAAGTCTTGTGATTCAAAGGAAAACCACAGGAATCTCCATTTATTGACCCTTTCTTTTTGTTCTCAAAAAGCTTGACAGAAGACTACAGTTCTTGTTGCTGAAGGATTTTAAAGTTAATGCTGTTCTGGAATTATAAAAAAGTAATGTAAAGTGTCATAAAATGTATCCCAAAATATCAATTGCTTAAAAGTACCACTTACTTGTATAAAAAAATATCTTTGCTTACAGCAGTTCAATCAAAAATATATATTTGATTAATGTGCTTTGTACCATGTTACAACTTCACAAATCCCAATTTTTAATCCACAAAACAATGATTTATATCAAATGATTGCCAACTTCACTTCTTCTTAAAGATCCCACTGGGTCATAGTTGCTATGTTCAACCCTAACTCATTATCTCTCTGTCTATGCACTGTACCCAAACTAGGTCAATGTATTCTTTTTTTTTTTTTGAATCAATTCTACACCTGAAAAATTACCATAAGGCAGTGGTTCTCAAAGCATGGGTTAGAGTCTCTGAGACCCTTCAGGAGGACCCTGAGATTCTCTCAGGGAATTTCTGAGGTCTATTCAGAGGGTCCATGGGGTCAAACTATTTTTATAACAATTCCAAGATATTATTATGTTTTTCATTTTTATTCTATCATGAGTATTCATTGGAATTTTCCAAAGTCTACATGACCTGTGATGACATCATTGCTGTGATGGCAAGTTGAATTTATGCTTGTGTATTGCTGTTTTAAAATTTCTCAGTTTTAATTTCAAATACAATAAATATCGATAGCTACAATCCACTTTAAAAAGATTTGAGAACTGTTGCTATAGGCAAGCCAATGACTAAAAAATTTGTTGAATATCTACTATGAACGGGACCTGGGAACATCAAGTTTAAACAGACACAAATCCTTCTTCAAGGAACATGCTATCTTGTGGGGGAAGACAAACAATTATAATGTGATGAACCAAGTGAAACAAGCACAGAAATATTATGGTTGCCAAGAAGAGGAACATTCATTTAATCATTCATTTACCTAGTACTTAGGTCAAAA